>CM034154.1:553299682-554499682 GCA_019776745.2 Taxus chinensis
TTACTTCCCTATAACGAATCGTAATGTTTCTTATCGTTTCTCTGTCATTGATCGCTGCCACTCGATCTCGAACAGCATAGAAAACTGCCACTGCCACTGGAAGCTTTCCTTGACTAAGTCGTTTTGGGTACAGAATGGGAATGGAACATTGGTATGTATTCCCCCCCACAATGTGAAATTCCACTCAAATAGATACTGAGAAGAAAAATGCATCGAAGAACATACTCCTGAATGGATCTTGCTAGTTAGGTCTTGCTGCACATGGTCACTAATGCTAGTGAACGTATTCTTCTAGCTGACCATCTTCCAATGAAGTACGGCAGTCAGAGGACCAATTCAGTCAGAGGATCACTGACAGTCATCTGCACTCCAACACAAATTTCTTTCCAACATCCATCAACTATAGCACAAAACAGGAACACTGCAAACTGAAGCATACTGAGAAAATGGAAACCACACTGAAAATCATATACTCACACCATACATATGCCACCACAACTTCTGTGTGGTCCCGTCGTTGGTGACTAACGAGAGGTCGTTGTTCGACCTCCTTCCTCCGATGCCTCCTTCCTCCATTTTTATGCTACTAGCTCAACAAAAAGTGAACATGATGTACATATGTTTCCACATTGAAATTATTCTTTGTTTTCCAGACGTCGGGTAACACCGAAATTGCGTCCGTAAGGCAATTTTTATTTTATTTTATTTTACAATTTTCGACTTTTGACTATAGACGACAATAACAAAATGACACAAAATGACTCTTATAACTTTGACATAAAATAATGACTAACATTTTAATACTCCCAAATATAAAGTTATACTAATTTACCACTATGCTTTCTTTTTCTTTATAGACAACACCGAACATTTAAGTTCACAAACTATTGACTATACTTATAACTCAACCCACTTTTAAATGGACATGTAAACCATGGACTCTTAGATCAAACTATTTTTGACCAAATAAATAAACAAAAAAAAACAAAAACTTCAAACTGAATATATTATATCCTAAAAAACAGACCTATAACCACGACCAATAGAACTCACTGCGACTGCCATACATTCCCCCTGAGCCACACGTGGATATGCACAAATAATTTCATCGCTCCTTGTTGCAATGCATTAGGCTAGACTTCACTACACACTATTCCTTTTCCCCTCGGATCTACGGTATGTAATAAATGGTGAAATCTGCCGAATTTTTCATGAGAATTTGTTGTATGAGGACTGGCAGTATGCATTGGAGGATCAAATCAAATCGTCCAGCATTTATGAGTAGACTAGGAATTGAATGCAGACAATCCACGAACTATGGTTGAGGCGTTAGATCCACGTCTGGAAAACTATGTTTCTTGTCTTTTCCACGTATGCACAGATCTTGTTTGCTACAACAAGAAAATAAGGTGAGTTTCGAGGTATTACGTTCCACCAAGATAAAAAAAAATCTATGAATGTGGCGTTCACCAAACACCATTGAATAACTGACAAGACTTTTTTTAAAAAAACTTGAAATATTATTTGCAGCGAATGCTCCCAATCTCTTTCTTATCTTGAACACAATAATATTATTCCTCAACGGGCTCGAAATCTATCCACAGGTGACTTTTGCATTCACAACGTGCTACTATCAGATGAATTCGTAGCTGAAGGACATCTCAGATGGATCTCCCAAATTTTAATTTTCTTGCACTTTTTGTGATGATGAGGAGAATAGATCTACACAACTGCTAGCAATGGAACCACAACTCCACGGGAATAAATTTAAAGACACGATTTTCTAATGCACAGTTTGGCATCATGCATAAAAATTGGAAACTATTCATAAGGCAATCAAGGAAGTTGAAATGCCCCTTCAAAAATTAATTCTCCATGGATTTACTCTGAAAATGCCTGCTCTGATGCCAATTGAAAATAATACACAGGTTGAACACACAAATATTGTATATATTATTCACCATATATTGATTCATACGGGCCATTACATTTATATAGGCTAATGTTGCTCCTATAATCAAGGAAGCTAAACATAACCTCTCACTAATTCTATACGAGATGTTATAACAATACACTCCCTAAATAAGTGGGTTGTTGTAACTCACAACCAACCGCACCAACAATACAATATTATATTATCCTAGATAATATAATTACTCACACTAACATATTAGTGAGCACTAATAATTAGAATATTCCTAACAGGAAGAAATATATATGGAACAGCCATAGGGATATGAAGTCAGGGGGAAGGATAATTTGGTGTGCAGATTGAAAAAGATCTTGTATGGCCTTAAACAAGATCTAAGGAAGTGGAATTATAGATTTGATAGGTTCATGATAGAACATGGTTACTTTAGATGTCATTTCGATCACTGTGTTTATTTTAAGAGACTATATAATGGCAGCTATATTATCTTGTTGTTGTATGTGGATGATATACTTATGGCAGGGACAAACTTGCAGACTATAAATGAGCTAAAGAGACAGTTAGCCAATACATTTTCCATGAAGGAATTAGGTGCAACAAATAAAATTCTTAGCATGAGAATCAATAGAGACAGAAAGAGTAAAATATTGATTTTTTCTCAAGAAGAGTATGTGAACAAGGTGTTGGACAGGTTTAGGATGCAGGATGAAAAACCAGTAAGTACACCATTGGAAGGGAACTTCAAGTTGAGTAAAGAACAATGTCCTAAAACATATGAAGAGATTGAATATATGTCTAGAGTTCCATATGCTTCAGCAGTTGGAAGTTAGATGTATGCTATGGTATGCACAATACCAAACATTTCCCATGTAGTGGGAGTTGTCAGTAGATACATGAGTAATCCAGGAAATGAGCACTGGAATGTAGTCCAGTGGATTCTCATATACTTGAGAGGGACCAGTAGCAAGCAGTTGTGCTATGGAGGGTCAGAGGTTTATTTACATGGATATGTTGATGCAGACATGGCTGGAGATTTAGATGGTAGGAGGAGCACTAGAGGTTATGTATTCAGTGTTGGTGGCATGACAGTTAGTTGAATTCATAAACTATAGAAGATTGTTTCCTTATCTAATACAGAGGAAAAGAATGTTTCTACTATTGAAGCAAGTAAGGAGATAATATAGATATAGTGGTTTATGGAAGAATTGGGAAATAAGTAGGAGGATTACATGTTATTCAGTGATAGCTAGAGTGCAATTCATCTTTCCAAGATCTCAACATTCCATTCAAGAACCAAACATTTACAACTCATGTATCGCTTCATTAGATCATATTTTGAGGATGGACAATTGATGTTTGAGAATATCCATACAAGTCAGAATGGTGTTGATATGTTGACAAAGGTGGTGATAAAAGATAAGCTAGAAGGTTGTTCGAATTGGATAGATCTTCAATATTGATCTTGACGAAGAGAAATGAGTTAGAGAAGAGTCTAAGGATGAGCTATAACAATGGGTTGCAATAGTTTGTCTCCAAGTGGGAGATTGTTGGAGATGTGGATTCTAACTGCAAGATGAAGTGGTAGTTTTCTTTTTCCTTTATTTTGGAAGGAAAGCATGGCCATGGATAAAAATAGCATTTTCTTATTAATAGACAAGAGTTTTTATTTTTATGTTTATAAAAATAGCATCATCTTATTAATAGATGTGAGTTGTTATTTTTATGTTTTTCTTATTTATATGCATGTCTTATTTATAAACATGCTATATTTAGGTTGCTTATGGTTGAAGAAATTATTTTCAAAGAGGTGCACAAGTTATATAGATGTGCATGGATTTACTCTTTAGAATAAGAAAAGGAGAGAATTGTATTGTATTCCTCTGGATTGAATAAAGGAAAAGGTTGGCTTATTTCTGGTAGATGTATCCCACATTGGGTGAACCACGTTAAATCTTGGGTTTATCTTGTGATTGCATGCTTATATTATTTCTATTTTAATTCTGTTTTATTACTCATCTATGTTTTGATCCTAAATAATTAGCAGAATTTTTTTAAGACATTGTGGTTGAAATACCCTAATAGACATAAACTGTAAAATTTGGAGGCATATAAAAATCCATGTGATTTTTTTGAATGAATGCCTTAATGAGATCAAGTTTAATAAAATGTGATTTTTGAATACACAATGCATGACTGTGTCAAGAATGCTTTCAAAATATTTGATTTAATTAAGCACTTTAGACCACACCTTAAACATGCAAGCTTCATATGTATAAAACCATGTTGGTCTAGAGGATGAGGCTATAAATAATATAATGGAATGAGTCTAATCATATCACATAATGCCTACTATTGGTCATATGCATGGATGAACTTATTTTCCATGTTGGCTAGCTGGAGGAACCTTTAAGTTTTATTATTAAAAAACCTCAAGAGAATGTGGTTACATGACACTAAATATTTCAGGGCAGGCACAAAATATTTTTTTTGAAATATCTTTACAGACTTTCTAAGTAAATATCATGGGCACGTTTAAATCCAAATGACATGTGGATTTTTTACCAAATGCCTAAAAGAGCTACTATTATTACGAAAACTTACCTGGAACAAGCTTAGAAGCTCCCATAGACAAGAAACTCATACATGATCAATATCTGATCAACAAGTTCTCCTAGGTGTACTCATGATTTTGGCACGTTCAACTAGCTTGGATCTCTCATACTAGTTTGATTCCTCACAGGCGTGGTTTTCATCCTTTCTCATAAATTTCACTTTTGTAACTTATGTCTTGAATTTTGGGTGGAGTAAAATACTAAACATTCAGCTTTAAAAACGTAGTTTTCTATCGCATAAACCATTTCAAATCAAAAATCATTTCAGTTAAACCTACCATGAAAATACATCCTATTGATGTCATTATAGTCCAGTTCCATCATGAACCAAATAAAACTAAGGAAAAATATTTATCATGCATTTACCATTTTTTATAACCAATCATGGAGGAAAATGGTGATTAGACATTCCCTCTCAAGGTAAAAAAACCCATTTAAATTCATTAAATGCCTCTCAAGATCGATGCACATAGAGTACCTCTTAGACTCTCTTTTAAAATTTAATTGATGTAACTTCTTCCTTGCTGTGCATGGTTAGAATCCCAACTCTAAAACATTGCCAACACAAACATTGCCCATTTTTTTATAAGTGGTTCTCGAGGATACTTATGTGAATTTCCTATTCGAGGTAGCATCTTGATAATTGTAGAGTCACTCAAAAAACACCTTGGTTTTAGTACCCATGGTCCTCGTAAATGAGATGTGAAACCTCAAACCTCTCATTTTTCATAAACGAAATCCTGTTGCATGGTTCATTTAAACCATACTCTCTAAAAACATAATTTTTTGTAACCATTTTAGAGCTAACATGGCTTAGAATTTTTCTGTGAAACAATTAAATTCAGCCAAGTGAGCTTGGAAAATTACTCCCCATTTGAGCGTCATTTACCGGTTTTGGATAGCATTTACTCCTTATGTTTCTATATTTAGTTGAGAAGAGGATGGGAATTTGAATCATTACATTTAGATTTTTTTCCCTTCTATTTATCCCCTTTTGGAATCCATTTAGTCTAAATTCTTGAGGACAATAAAATAAAACGTAGTTAACTCATGCTAAAAAGTTACATCCAGTTTGAGATCCACTTTTCGGTTTTGAAATTCATATTTTAATCGTAATTTTCCATATAATAGAGATTAAATTGGAGGCATTAAACACCTTGTTATGATTTTGAATGGTATTTTGTGGATCCATTCAATGGTCACTTGGACCAATTTGCGCAACAATGCAATTTGAGGCCATAGACCCATCTTGACCCTGTAAAGTTTGTGTTAGTGATAAGACTTGTATAAGGTTTGATTACATGCACATAAACTTAAAATATGTCGTTCAAAGACTTTAAATATATGGTTAACAAAATTTCATACTAGCATAATGTGACATGTCCTTAACCTCCCTTGTGACCAAAGAAAAAGGATATGTATTGGAAACCATAATGTACTATATTATATATGCTCATCTAATTTTTTTGTATGTAACACTCGATAGGATACATTATCACCCCTTGGTTTGTAAAAAAAAAGAAATGTTTTCTCTCTATACTCTTCCTTTCTCTCTCTTAAATATGAATTGAAATCAAGCTTCAAAAATATGGAAATTATTTATGTTATTTTCTCTCCCTTAAAATTATTTTTTCATAACGATAACATGTTAGAGGGAGGGTGGATCCATGCAAGCAATTTTCAATGACCCATGCTCACATGGTTTTCCAGGATGCAAGTATGATGCAAAACTGGTGTAGTTGTAATTCATTTTGTATATTATTGTAATTTATTCATAATATTAGAAAAAATAATAAAATATGTATTTCTACATTCATAGTAAAGTTTCATTGGACTATTTTCTTTCAAACAAATTTGTCCTTGTCGTGCATAAAGCTCTGATAAAATTATAATTGTTATTTGATATCGAGTTTAAATAATCAGCCAATTTTTACTAAATACTCCTCTTCATTTAATTTTTAGTTATGTTTTGAAACCTAAATCATGTATGGTAGAAAGGAGTATCTCATTTTCAATTAAAATTAAATTGTTCTCGAAACCCATTCATTTCATCATCTTCCTTTGATTAGTGCACGACTAGTAGGTAATATTTGATACTAGGTAGTTGAGAACTCTTTGATATCCCTTCCATATTTAGTGATCCCAAATTTTACCATGACCATCCCAAGTATAGTTGTTTGCATTTACCAACTAATATTTCTACCCTCAGGTTTTGTGGTCGATAAAACCTCATAATCATGAGTTATGCCCCTTGTGTTGTGTTATGCAAATATCATATCTAGTGGATAAATCATATTTTAACCTTGTGTATAGTGCAAATATATAATTTAATGAAGTAAAGAGTTGTGGGAAAATTGATGGTAATGTCATCCTTGAATCCGTTAGAAAAATTGATTTTTATTCATTATCTTAGTTGACCCCCTATGTATCCTAAGGGAAGATACCATATCAGGAATGCTTGTAAGGCTCCATGCTCTAACAATATGGCATTGTGAAAATTTCATCATGTTGAGTGTGAAGTTTTTTTGCCTAAATTTGATGAAATTAACCTAATATCTTTTGAGAGGTCATTTTATTGACAAGGCACATATCTAGTATAAACCTCTAGACTTGGTCCTAACAAGATGTTGTGCATAAAGTAATAGTAAATTCACAATGTATTACCTGGTCTTAGTTCAAGTATGTTTTTTTATTAAGGATAAATATTGTTTAAAGGGACTATATCTTGTTTACAAAAAAAGGCTCAAAAACCAGAGATAACAATAAAAACAATCCAAAGTTATAAGGGACTAAATCCCTTTACAAGGAGGCTCAAAAGCCTGATACAATAGTAAAAACAAAAACAAATCGATCATAATCCACGAAGAACAGAGAAACAACTATAGTTTAACCGAGAACTATAAAAATGAATAAAAAAGAGATAGAGCAACATCAAAACAACAAGAAAACATCTTCTTTACAACAACAAATTGGCAGCAACTCTACTTGACTAATTTATCAATCTTCATCTTGAATTTCTATAGAGAGTTGAATAATGCTAGGGAAGTGACATGGGATGGATCATTCTTATCTAATTGTGAAAAGACTAGGTCCCTTGCAATTTCTGACTCCCAAATTGCAGTTGGAATGTCACTGAAAATACAAACACTTTTGACATGTTGTTCCGTAAATTTGTAAATAGCTTTAATTATAGAAATGGTATAATCATGTCGCCCTTTAACATTTCCCAATCTATTATCCATAGAGTTGAGTTTCTTGAAAATTTGTAAAGTTTGATCATTATCCATGGTAGGTTCAACAAGAATCTTCCTCTTACCTACACTTTTAACAATTTTCTTGATTTCATATTTGATGTTCATAACCTCCCTTTCCAACTTGTCAATCCTAATTAGAAGCCCTTCTTCTTTTTTGTAGCAGGGTCTTCAATGAGATTGCTGATATGAAGCAATTTTTTTGTCGATTGAATCCATTTATTTCTATGAAGAACCCTCTTAAAGGGGAGGAGGGGATATAGAGGATTCTTGATTCTCATTTTTTGGCTGGTGGAAGCAAATATGGGGTCATTGGAATCTAGAAAATGAGGAGCAACAGGGATAGTAGGAACAAAGTGAGAATGTGAAAGATAGTGGCGATGAATCAGCAATATAAGGCCTTGGTGGAGGGGAACAACAGGAGTGTGGTTTTGGAACTCAAGAATAGAGCATTCCAGTGAGTTCAAAGGTAATGTGGGAATTCAACAATTAAATTCCTTCTGAAATGATTCAGGAAGACCAAATGATTTAAATAAATTGTCACATATCTACCCTCAAGAGTGACATACCTGAAAATCATTCATTAAATTTAAGCAAATGGATCTCGAATAGAAGACACTTTTATACCAGCCGTTACAAATTCAATATTTTCTCCTTCATCAAGGAATTTATTTTCTTCAACATTCCTATCAACTCCTTTGCTGAAGAATTTCACCCCATCTAAGCTCAATCCCATGACTTGAGCAATGAACTCTTCAGTCATTTTAACGTTGATATCATCATATTCAACTGCTCTTTTCTTGCAACCATTCATGAATTGAACCGCGATATCTTCTTCATGAACCTATATTTTTCTATTAGATTCAAAACCCCACCTATTTGTAAATAATTCTACAGGACCACGTCATTCTTCCAGGTCAAGTCATGAATGGGTTCTATTTTGTGAGAAGGCCGACCCATTATGTTTCCATTTCTTCCTTGGTTATCAACAGTAAAGTTTCGATCCCAATACTTCCTTCACCACCACCTCTGTATACTCACAAAGCATGTGAAATCTTAATGAAATTATGAACCCTACATGCAAAGTTAATAATCACTTTCCCATCGGCGGAGCGAGACTTCTTAATTATTATTTTGAATACCACACTTATCCTCAATGATTTCATTATGTACCTTGGCTGGGAGAAGGTCGCCACTAAACCAATTTTTCATGTTGTTGCTAACTGCATAGTTGGTGAGACTATCCATCACTTTATTACCTTCACGATAGGAATGTATGATCTTGGAATTATCAAGTTATTTACAAATATCTAAAGATTCATAAATAAAATCCCTAATGGTCCAACTTGGGGGTTGATCTTCATTTAAAATATTTATAATGTTTAAAGAGTCCCCTTTAATTATAATATTTATTTAGTTCAAGTATGTTGTGTACTTATTATATGAGGGATTGATTCACGTGGGAACTAGTGATTGAGAAAACATTGTCTCTCATTTCAAAATAAAAACTTAGGATGTATAAAATTGTAAATGAATATCTCCTTGTAACATGCATCTAATACTTAAATTTCCTACGCATAATATATAAATTTATACTGGTGAGATCATACTCCTTAGGTTCTTGATGTCTAAGTGAAGAAAAATTATTATATGAACCTTAATTGTTCTAAAAGGAAGCTAGTATGAAGTCAATATAATAACGTAAGGGTTATAAGAACACAAGTAAATGAGAGGAGATTTCATAACAGTTTTTAAATGTCGCATATACTTTGAATGGTGCCAATATGACTAAAATGAATAAGATGAAATTTTTTAACAAATAAAAAATAAAATAGTGCCTCATGATTGATCATTCAACCAATTAAATGGGAAACTTGTGATACTTAACAGATGAACAGATTCATCATACCCCCCATAATGGATTAAACAATAATGCTAAATGATTAAAATTATAAAAGGGGAATTTGATACTTGTCCCTTTTGACTGAACACAAACCTCTTTTTTGTATCATGAACATTAAGAAATAAGTATTTAAGTTAAGTACCTAGAATACATATTTAGTTGTAATAAAATAAAAATGAAGAAGAGTATAATTGTAGTGTTTAAAGGCTACTATGAAAAGAATGTGGAATCTATACAATCTTGACCTAATAGATTTCCTTTTATTTCATGTGAATCTCCCTTATTGTAATGAAGATAAATTACAAAACCAAGTAAACATGCTCATTAGTAATGAATCCTTAGAACAATTTCTAGTCGTATTTTATTTGTTTAAATGTTCCTATCAACAATTAGGTTGTATAAATTAATTACGATGATCGGAATGAGAAAAATTAGATGGAAACATTATATGTAAAATGTGAAAAAATAAGAGAATGCAATCTAGTTTAAATAATAAGGAAGGATTATATTTTAAGTTATTTTGAAATAATTAAGGTCAATAATGAAATAGGTCTATAATAAATATGTAAACCATGAAAATTGTGTGTCATGGAAAGTGCATATACATGAGTTTATACTATAGTTTAATCGTTATTTTATACCTTTTCATTTGGGAAAAAAGTGGCTTGATGTGCATCATATGTTTTCACTTCATATATGTGTGTTAATATTTGTGTAAATGTCTTATGTGATGTTGATTTATCCTAAGTGATCCCATGTGGTGTCTCGCATTGAAAAAGGTAAGTCAAACCAATTTATTCTCATATTTTATATTGTATTTGTGTGTCAAAATTGTGGTTGTGAAATTTGGTTTAGTGTGAAGGTTCATGTTGTCAAACCTCTGGGATAGTTGGTGTTATGATGATTATGCATGATGGTGGAGGAGATGGAAGATTAATGTGATACTATGTTTTGATGTGATAATTGTTGTACTTGTGATTATATGAATGCACTTGTTGTGCATACCACTTAGTATGGAATCATTATAATGTTGATGTGTTTTGTGATGGGAGATTTATTCTCTCTTTTGTGAATTCAATGTGAATTTCACATGTGATGTATCTCCTTCTTGTGTGAAAGAAATGTTATTTTGGACTATGGAGTCTTATAGCATTTCATTATTTTGTGATATTGTATATGTGTACTAATGTGATTGTATGGAAAGTGATTCGTAGAAAATTTAGTCATATTATAATGTTTCCACTGTGTTGTGATGTATCAATTTATGTCACCATGTTGTATTGTAATTATGTATATGTATGAATATCACTATGTTATTCATACATATGTAATCATATTGTATGTGATAAGCATTTATGTCATGAATTAGGGGTATATGGTGAACTTTTGACCCCCTATTATATTGTACATGCTCTTTTTGTTGTGTTATGTGGAAACACGATGTGTTATTAGCTATATAAATAATGTTTTGTTATACCCTGTAAGTATACCATAGCGTATGTTAGTAATGTAGTTATGTATTATGTTGTGTACCCTACACACATTGACTCTAAGGTAAGAAATCAATAAAATGTGTATGTAGTGAGAGATAAGACATGTGTCCAAATACCCATAACCTTGAGCTGAGTATGAGTTTTGAAGTGGATTCTTACGTAGACTGAAAACCGGCTTCTATCTATTTGGTATGTTTCAAGCTTTCTCAATATATTGTGGAATGTGCACCATGTGAGGCTCAACTTGTCTTTCATATATGGTTTTTCCATTGAACAATCCCACATGATACTGACTATATTGAGTCTTGTAGGAGTTTAGAGGGATGATTCAAATAGAGTTTGTGAAAATTATATTATTTGATTAGTTGTGTTATTTTCTGAGTCACACTCGATGCCAGACATGGTCGTATGCCCTTGTGAGGATACCGAGATGTACAGTTCATGCAAGATGAGATTTGATGTACTTGTGATGTTGCATATTTTGTTATATATTTTAAGAGCCAAATATCAATATCCAAGTTCCATCAACTCGATAAGTATCCCTTCGATGGCTGTATAAGGCAACATAGTGATTGTGATGTGATATTTCTCTGTCTATATTTTATTCATAAACTTGACTTTTCTCTTTCTTTTATTGAACTAACATATTCAAATATTTAACTTTTGGTTGTGTTAATACTTGTAATTTTAGTTTTTTAATTCGATTGTTGTACTAACATAATTATTTTCACACTAACTTCGACCAATTATCCATGTATTTTTCTTGGATTGTGTTACCAGCTAATTTTTACTTCGCAAAATTATATCATGAATTTTTTTTTTTAAATTAGAAGTGTCATTTGTCATGGTTTGTCACCTTCATCATGATCATTTTATTTTTTTTTATCGCTTTGACCTTCGTTTCGTTCATTTCAGTTTAGAGGCCCTCTTTTTATGTCGTAAACTGTGTTTTAATTAATTGATTAATATTTTACCTTTTTATTTAATAAAAATAAATTTATTAAATTTTTGGGTTTTTTTTAATTAATAAATATTAATTTAATCCTCATAAAATTTTGTTCGACAAATTTGGAATAACTATTCTCATTTTCTCCAATTGTCGTGGGCATTTAATTTTCATGAGTGATTGCCTTGGGCAATTATAATTCTGCTTCCAATTGTCATGGGAAATTATAATTTTGCTTCCAACATCTGAGAAGTAGGGAAGAAGATAGTTACAAGAAGTTGTAGAAGTGTGAGAAATTGGGAAGAAGAAAAAGAAAGGAAAATATTACAAACATCCAGAACTAGAAGAAATAGAAGCTCATTCCACAAGCACTCCTCAACTTTCACATGGAAACCTGGCACGAGCATTGGCTATATCCAAGACACCTTGAAAGCTACAGGGAGTTGTCTCCATTTTAGAATCACAAGCTTACAATAATCCATCCTTTGTCATTTTATCAAGATCATCCTACCTCTATGCAAAGGGCATGATCCATATAGCGTATTACCATGCTAAATCTTGCTCAAGCTCAAAATAACAAAAAAATAAGACTGAAGATTAAGGGTCTCTCTTTTATTTTTCATGTTGTGTATTTTTATTAAAGATTTTTCTTTTTATTTTATTGTGCCAGATTGGGCACATACACACAATCCATACACACTCAAAAGAAGAAAACATTTCCACGTACATGCAAGGCAACACAGACCACGCAAGATAAAATAATAGACTTCCCACTCAGCCAAGATTGTAAGTCAAAAGGACATCCATCATGCAATCCAAAGGTAAAATACTCCATGCAAAGGCTCATCATAGCTTTCTACATGGTTCTACAAACAAAAGACAAATAAAAATAGTCCACGCTATCAACACAAGCCACGTATAGGGAGATTCATTGACAAAACATTGGACACATACAAAGAGATCCAAAGACTGCCCACACAAATTTTGTTCCACACCAAAGGCTACGCATTCACCTTGGCAAACCACACATAACTGTCAAAGCAAAGTCCAAGTTAAAAAAATAAAAAATAAAAAAATAGCTTTGTGCCAAACCACGCAAGTCAAGGCCACGGTTAGGAAGATTCGTCATTTTCCACACACACACATGCCTAACCCAAAGGACCAGAAAAAAATGTGCTCACCAACACAAAGTGGCTGGTTGTAGTAGATCCCGAGAAAAGTACGAGATCAAGTTTTGGTTTGTAAAGTAAGTTTCAGGGTAGTTCCTTTTTCAAAGACGAATTCATTTATTTTGGCTCGATTTTTAATTTGAGCTCATATTACCACTTTGTAATAATTGTAACCCAAAATCTGCTCAGTTTTATTTTAAAAAGGAAAATAATAAAAATAGACACATTTTTCTTTCTGATTACGGTGGTCCAAAGACTTATACCTGGAACCTTCCCACTATATGCTTCTTTTTTCTTTCCTCTTTAAAAATTCACAATGGGAGAGTGCTGTAAAAAATAGGCAGTCAAGTATGTCTATCAAGGATTTATCTCAGCATCATCCATAAGCTCAACATATGAAAACATTTAAGATACTAATATGGGTCATGTGGATATGATCCAATTTTGCGACAAGGTTAGGAGGGAAGGAAAAACTATTTTCTCAAAAAGGTTATATCGTTGTGGCTTACCTCAAGTGGTAGCATTTCCAGTTGCAATACAATGTCTTGATTTTTTTCTTGCTTGTGCCAAACACTATGAACCTAAGCGTCGAGGACTCTTTAATGACATAAATGAACCTATTATGCTTAACTTTCCTCAACATATGGAGGACATGATGAATTTTTCACTTTACGAAGATAATTTTTACATAACACAAGAATCTGCACAAGAATTATGGGATAAAGATCCCTTGGGATGGTAAAAAATGGTTGACAAAAATTGGTTAGTTAAACCAAAAAATCACACTTCAAGGACACCCAAAGAATTTTTTTCATGTGGAGTTTCATAAATAAATAAGATATATGATCACTCTCCTTCATAGGGTTTTTGGTCTCCCTTCGGCCAAGAATCTCCATCCTTGGATGTACAAATTCATTTGTATCATCCTTGATGCGAAGATATTCGTTAACTAGGAAAGTATCATCAACAACACTCTCCACTAGAAGTTTATTGAGGTAAGAATGATGGGTATTTTTTACATGACCTCATATTTGATCTATGTTATAGCCATTAGGATAATATTTTCAGGGTTGATAACTAGAGGCATAATAGGTCCTAGTAAAAATAGTGTATTTCACTTTTACCCACAGATTCAACTTAATAATGGTTCTCACTATTTCCAGAGGTTCAATGATGCCTTCCTTTTCTATGTAATCAGATCATTAGAGAGGAATCCAGAAGAGAGGTTTTCATAGGATTCCAAATCCATAATAGAATAGCGGGGAACATGATATATCTAGTTTCCTTCTTATTCCTATATATGGGTTAGTGGATTTTTGCGATCTCCTTAAAAACTCCCTAAATATGTAAATGAAAAATTGGTGTTGATGGAACTTTCACGTCAAATTTTCAAATTCCATTACCTACTTGTGCATAAACATAGAGGAGGCATTCATTTCCCGATTCAGATTAGGTAATATAAATGTATGAGTTCCCGCAGTGTGGAACTTATGGAAAAGGAATTTTCCCACATCATCATACATTATTTCACAAGTAGAGATCAGTTTGATATTAAAGGATCCATGGAAAAAATCCTTAGGAGCAAGATACAAGCATAGAGCAAGCATATAAGACTATTTGGTAGGATGTGTAGATTAAAGGGAGGTAAGATGACGGAAATTTTATCGTCTCACATTGGATCGAATAGAGAATTGTGGATAAAGAGATTCTCCTTTGACCCTTTCCGGTAATGGAACTGATCTTATGGATCCTACCTATGTTCAAATAATTTTCACTCCACTCCCTCGTACTGATTGGAGTAAAGGAGATGAAACTTCTCTAGATACCATAAATCAAATCATTTTGAGAAGAACTATGATGTGGTATGAGAACCAAATAGACAATCCTCTCCCATTTCAGGAACATATTTATGAAATATAGAAATTATCAATGAGTGGAAGAATCGCATAGAAAAAGGTGATGCAAAAATTTTCACAGTAGTCTCCACAAACATCGTCACACACATCTTAGAGGAAAATTCGGTGGTTACCCAAATCTATCTCTAATGAAGAAGGATTACCTCAAAGGTTGGTAATGAGTATGCATCTTGGAGAAGGAAGAGAACATGTTTCAAATATTTCTACTCCAAACTCATCTATTTATATCAATAAGAGTTCCAATAAGCTCACTAAAGATCCAAGTAATCAATTTCAAATACCTGAGTATAAACAAATCCCAATGGTACAAATATCTAGTTCTTCTAAGCATCAAGATGATGGTAATATTTCACAAGAATATGAAGGTAATCAAGAATGTGTTGCAGATTCCATTTCACCAAGGATTAAGGATGCAGAAAAATTGCCTGCTGATTTTAATCACATGGAAAGTAAAGAAGATATACCTTCTAATTCTCGACTCTATTGTGCTGAACTAATAAATGAAACACCTTCTTGGGTTGATTCTAAAATCAAAAAGAGGAAGATATTGATCAAAATGGCCAACATCGATTTGGAAGCTCTATTTGCCCTTTCAACTGAATGTGTGATCAAAAATCCCAAGGTCTTCTCTAGGGTAGTGATTGATGATAGTGGAGATAAATTTAAATATTTTATAGTTCCAACAACTGAAAAGGATTGCACAGACATGAAAATCACTGATTATGAAGTATCCAAAATAGCTCTTAAAAAGACCACTTTTGAAAGTGATGTTACTATGGCAAAAGATTCAATGAATAGTGTGCTTAAAAGGTTGGAGAGATACAAACCTCAAATTTCCTAACTCAAAGAAGAGAAGAATCATTTAATCTCATATGTTCAACATTTAGTAGTCCAATTACATCTTCTTTTCCTATTCCAGAAATAGTGGCCATACCAGATCAAGAAATTCTCAATCAATCAAAGGATGTGATCACTCTAGGGCACACTATACGGTCTTGGTTTTTGGAGATAGAAAATGGTGGGTTGAGAAAAATTGATGAGGTGATAAAAAAATATTAGAATATCTATGCTTACCTTTATCTAGTGTTTCCATTCAAGGAATGCCTCATTGCAGAAATAATAAATATGGATCAGATATTTCAAAGTCTCTAGGATATTTACCGTATGGAATCAACATTCTTATCCTCAGAGGGAATCCTTGAGTTTTACCATTGCATGACATGAGATCTATGGCTAAATCATGTTAAGTCCACTAAAATGATTCTACAAGGCTTAATAATTCATTTTGAGAGTTTATGCGATGAAGCTTGTACCACACTCTCCTCCATTCAAGCCTTCATCGAAGAGATTCCTTGTACCTTTAGCAATGAATAGAACCAAAGGAATTCAATACAAAATTTGAAGGAACAATTCACAAAATTGATAAGTGAAATGTACACTCCTGTTGATAATTTTTCCACTTCTTCTATGGATCAATGCTACAGGACCAAAAACCTTTGTGAAGGGGTCCAATATAAATTTATAGACCTAAATACCATGCCAGGTAAGATTCTTGAACTGTAGGTACTTTGTGAGGCTTGTATTCTTCCAAGTTGTTTCCTAGAGGAAGAAAAGATGCACCAGACATTGGAGTAGCTCAAATGTTTCGAATTGGCAAATGATCGAGACCCTTGTTTCACCAATAGAATGGTGGGATAATTTCCTATGTTATCTTATGGGTTTGTATTTTCATTTTTCATACGAATGAGAATAGGAAAACCCTACCCAATGGATAAGGAAATAGTTTGTTTGCTTAACTTTCATGTGTTTTTCTGCATGGGATCCACATGTACCCATTTCCCTTTTTTATGTACTTCCCCTAAAGTGACTTTCTAATTGTTATAAATGGATGTTGACTTATTCTAGTTAGGTCATTTAAGAGCAAGGTCACTTAAATTTCCCTAATTTAATGGTTGAAAAAAAAACCTAACTACCTTGTAACCAAATTTTGTGTTATAAAAATAAGTTAGGGGCTCATTTGTAAGGGTGACTTTGAGAGAGGAGAAGAAATGATTTTATGCAATATTTGTTTCAAGAAATAAACTTTGTCTTATTTTGGGAAGACATTTTATAGAGTTAATGAAATATGAACTTTGTGTCATTATATCTTTTATAATTTGATGTTATTATGTTCATTAGATGTTGGTGTTTAAATCTTGCATGCGAATACTATCTTTGATCTTATTTTCCACATTATTAATTTGGTGTTCTTGTTCATAGTGACCAAGGTTTGATATATACTTGATCATGTGTGTTCCCTTTCATTTATTATTATTTAACTAATTCAAACTGTGTGTTATTTGAGTTAGGTATTCATTTTTCTTCTTATTTTCAATGCAATATTAGGCTCCTTTTTTACCTAATTATTGTATGCTCCTTCCATCCATTTATTTCCTTCATTCCATTTAATCTCCCTCATTCACACTTCTTTCCATTTGATGTCAAAAAACACCCCCCACATGAAATTTTGAATGTATAGATGTAAATACAGTTTTTGTTTTGAATAAAGGAAACCTCACCTTCATTGAGGAGGGACTTTGTCCCTCGACTGTTGCATGTCATTTGCATGCATGCAAATCCATTTGCTAAAAGTTTTTATAACTCTTTTGGGGATTTAAGAATCGTGAACCAATTATTAGTTAAATATTTATGACTTTCCCTTTTTCCCAATATCTATTTATTCAACTGAATCTTGTGCCCTACGAATATTTTCAAGGAGAAGTTGTTGCCAACCTTCGAATAGTAGCTTAGGAAAACCACAAAATCTTACAACAATTTATAGTTATTGATAGAGTCGTTTCCAAATGAGGTATAGACTAAATTTCCATTATGTGATGGATGTGAGTAATTATAGATTTCCATGGAGGTTTTAGATCAATTTCATCCAGGTTCATGAGTTTTTGAGGTCCAAACAAGTTGACTGATCAAAGGGCAGTTTTGGGATCTCAAATAGTAGTGTTCAGTGTTTTGGAAATATCTTGAGCCATAGGTGGATATTTGAGGTGATTCAAGTTTTTTTGGAAATTAGATTCAGAGATATTTCTATTGATATATTTATTTTATTTTTATGAAGTGATTTGACATGGTTTATAGGGAATTCTTTCAGCAAGAATGATTTTGGCACTTTAGGACAGGATCTATTTTTGTGGAAGTTTGATATCGTTTGAAGCATGAAAATTTTTGGATGATTATTCTTATCACTTGGATAGTCAAGAGGGCAGAATTTTTCATCCAATGAATTATTTTTTAGGCATTTAAGGCATATATATTTGATTTTATGAGCTAACCTTTAGAAATAATTGTTTTTGGCAGGTTGATTTGGTGAAGGAAAATCTTGATGTGGTTTGACATAAAGGATGTTTGATGAATTCTAACATATATAGAAGTGTTCTTAAGGTTGTGAAATTTATTGGTTCAATATAAGACATTTGGGTGTATTATGATGTTTCCAGGGTGTTGAAGGGTGAAGAAATCACCTATTGTGAAAATTATAAAGGGAACAATGCCTAGTAAATGAAATAATTTGATTGGTTGATATTAATTGCGACCATGTATGAATTTTTTATGATATTTTAATAATTTATAATGGTTAATTTGTTATGACAAATTATGTTACTCATGTTAGGGAAATTTTAAGATTGTGCACATGGGGTTTTGACCCATTTTGGCACATTAAATGATGATTTTAGCTAGGCTGACCTATATAGGTCATATGTGACTTTTGTAATAATTTTTTTTAATGCTATAGAGTTTTTTGTGTAGAATTTATCATGAAGGACCGACCTATTTTCATTCGGAAGGAAGAAAATCATATTTAAGTTCTTGTTTAGTTCATTTTTGAGCTAGTGTTTGTAGTGCCCCCTTATTCTCATTGCCTTCTCGGATACCACATTTTGCTTCGAGTCCCGAACCTTTAAAATCGCTAGATCATGGTTTCAATCTTACCTAGTTCAACCATAACTTATTGATGATGGGTTTCTAAGCATAACTAAAACCCAAATCATCACCCCTATTCAATTTTTTATTTTGCTATAGATAACTGTAGTGTAGTGCAAGATGCCCATTGGGCTCGCAATAGGAGGCATATTAAATGAAAAATTAGCTATTAAAAATTTAATACTATTTTGTAACCTACTAACTTTAAAACATGAAATGCTCATATACTAAACTGAGGGGTTCTCCCTTAATTTGTTTATGATGGGTCTCCAACCATGACTCAAAGAAAAACCATCATTCCTATTCAATTTTGAATATACACGCCAATGTCAACCACCTCTCCCAATTGATGCTTGTAAAAGTCTTTCTCCATAGTCACTTAATCCAATAAAAATATATTTATAATTTAATTTTTAAAAAAAAGCTAAATGGAGGAGGGCGAATAAGCTCTAAAACGTTTCAGTTGGGGTTTGTCTCTTCGCATTTGGTAAATGGGGCGAGTTTGGGGTGGTGCAGAACAAAACTAGGGATGTCCCTATTGGGAAAAATGCTTGAAGGAAATGTGGTTTTTGTGTGATGCTTGGTCGCAGGTTTTACTCAAATCATTGTGCTTTGGGCATTTTTTGTCTTTTTTTTAAATAAATGCCTCGCCAAATGTCGTCCCATGAGGTGTCATGGTTGCGGCCAGCATCCTCCAAGCCTGTTTCAAAAAATGATCCTCTTTTCTTGCGTGGACAACCAACAAAGTATAATGGATAGAGGGATTTTGTCAAATGTTGCAGTTGCAAGTGCTTAGTAAGGGCATCCATCTTAGCATAATAGAAATCTGTATATATATTTCTAGTTTTCCCTCTCCCAATCTGTGCCAAAATGGGGATTTTCTTACCCGTTTTTGTAGTTGCCATGAAGTTGGAGCTGCTCATGTAAATGTAGAGTGTGTGGTTCATTATGGTTCTACTTGTTTCAGTCTGACATCTAGGTTACCTGCTTGGTTTGTTTTTGGAAAAGCATTGTTTGATATAAGAGATTGTGCAAATTGCCTCTTGGAGATTTTACCTTCAACTGAAAAGCCTTTTCTGGTTCTCTTCGGGTTGGAGTATGCCTATGCAATAGGCAAGATGAAAGAGGAATTGGGAGTTAAATTATTAACTGGAAATAGATCAAATATAGAAATCAATATTGTAGAAGTCTTGTGCTCAGCAATGGATCCATCATTACCCAATGCGAATAGCATCCTTAGGAAGGATGAAAGAAAAAATTCAAACAATGCGGCACTGTATTGTGATCATCCAGCTGGTGGTATTGTGACAATGCGGAACTTGTCGCCGTGTGAAAATGGTTTTCTAGTTCTTATTCCCGTCGACTCTGATGAATTCTCCTTATATAAGGGAACTAGTAGGAAGTGTCTCTTTGTGTGCTCATCCATCAAACGTCAGTTATGGACATGGTTTTCTAAGCCCTCGAGCTAACTTTTGTTCATTTTACAACTGGGTCAACTATGACCAGTGGCCCCGAAAAACTAACTACCAAACGCAAACCGTTTGCTCTTTTTCCCAATTCCATCAGTTGCTATGAACTCTTGGTATATCTGGGGACACGTAGAAAGTTAATTGTGGTGTGCATTCTCATCGGAAGATAACTTTTGGAGCTAGTTTCTTAGCCTCCGAGCCCATTTTGAACGTTTTTGTAGCTAGTAAGAAAATGTAAAAATAGAAAGCTATGGGACCCTCGTCAGGGTTGCCAAATCACCATGGAAACTTTTAACACATGTAAATAACTGTTTAAAACACTATAATGGAACTTGTTGTGTGATATAGAACTTTTGATAAATGATGTTTTCTCTCTCTTCCCTTCTCTTTCTCTCTCCTGGGTTACAAAATGAAATAAAATGAAATGTAATGAATACATGTCTCTAAACCTTTTTATTTCGATTGCAAATTGTAATTATTATCAAATGTAAATGGGAAACTGAAAAAATGATAATTATGTTAGGTTAGGGTGGATGCCATGCCAGCGATTTATCATTGATATCATGCTCACGTGGTTTTGCAGGATGAAAGAATGACGAAAAAAGGCGACGTGTAATTCATTTATTTATCTTGTAATTTATATAGTTCATTGTTAAATGAATAAATGTATAACATTGTCTCATGTTACAGACTATTATATTTGATAATTTGCTTCGATATGTATGAGATGCTGGTTTCAAGGACATCTAGGAAATGTGCATTTAATCTTAGGTTCAATTTTGATTTATAGTACACATGGTAAAAGGGTCTGATATTTAGGTAAGGTAAATTGAAATTTGAAGTAATAACTTGTAGTGCATGTTTAGTGTTCAGTAAATGATTAACGAGTCATCTTGTGCATTCTTACCTTGTAAATGTAATAAAGAGTTTTAAATTGAAACACTCTAACCTCATTCAATATTCGAGACATAACTTGTTTTTCAGGTGTGCTACTTTTACCCTAGAAGACATTGTAAACCGTAGTATGAACTTAAACTTTGCACTCAATGGAACGTCCTAATTTAGGTAAATCGGAGCCCAAGAATGGGCTTATCATCTTTGTCAGTATGTTTAGTGACATTGTCTTAAACCCGTCTGATAGGAGTGACACAGTCAAACTTCTTTTGGAGTAAGTAAAACTAGCTCTTCCTTCGTATCCTAGTGGACTACCTTGTCATCCGAAGATAGATCTAAAAATTTATTTTCCTCATCGAATGAAATCTCTGTTGGATCCAGATGAATTAGATTGAGGTTGTGAATTAGTTTTTCTATGTCTTAAACTCTTATTATTTAACCCCTTAGCTTCGTTTGGCTAAATGTGCTACTTGGGTTTTTATCAACATAACACCTTGGTCCTTTCGTGAAGGTGGTTTAGCATAAGTGTGTCCTCTCACTTAAAAATGCTAATCTATACTTTAGAGTGTAGACCCTTAGGTGAATTTGGAATTAATCTAAAACTCAGTTGATTAGGATGTTAACTTGGGTTCATGTGTAGCTTCAAGTCTTCTTATCATTTATGTCTTCGGAAGAGATTAGAAAAATAGTTGATTTTAACTCCTTTTCAACACAATGCTAGTAATAAGACCTTGTAATGTGACATATGAAAATAAAGGATATAAGAGTAAAAATGAGATTTGAGGATTGGAATAATGCTACCCTTGAAGACCTTATGACTCAATTAAACATATTCTTTTGGTTCAAAGAATATGAATTATTCTTGGTGTGATCAACCTTCGAGAAAAAAAAATACATATATAAATCAAAATGGTATTCCTCAAGTCATTGAATTGGAATAACTATGGTAGGGAAATAGCTAACCCGTGATCAAGGTATGTTTTCGGCAAAAAGCTATCTTGTATCTAAATCTCCATTAAAACCTAATATCGCTATATGGACACCAAGTCACATCCACTTGAGTTATAATAATAAAAAGGTAGTGCTTCTCAATATATGTTCGAGAAGGATATTCTTAACATAAGGACAAGATAATTAAGTACTTTATATGCTTTTGAATTATGACAAATAAGAATGCAAGTTATGGAAAATTTTGTAAATAATAAGAAGCCAACTTAAAATGGTCGAACTGTAAATTAAATGTGGAATGAACTTAATGTTTTTGTAGGTGGAAAAAGGAGAAATTTATCCTTGCACAATAATGCTCTTGGAATGTTAATCGTAACTAAAATACAAGTAAATAAATGATGTGTTGTGGGTTTGCCATATCCTTGAGTCATGTTCTCTGTGGTTAGGGTCTTTACTAGTAACCTTTCATTGGGAAAAGTGTAGCGTCAACATGCCTATGTTGTTCTCATGTGTCTATGTGAGTCGATGACTTATGTGATTGTCGTATGTGAGTCGAGTTTCTGTAATTGGAGCCCTTGCGGTGTTGTGTGTAGTGAGCAATGTAAGTCAAAAAAATAAAATTTATCCTAGTATTTTACTGTTGTATTTGTGTGTGTAAAATGTGGGCACTACAGTGCTCTTAGAGGGAATGTAAAATGTGACCTTGAGAAGAGATATTTTTCAGGCTATGAGAGAATCATTTGAAGGCTGAGTAAGAACATGACAAGTTTTGGAAGGCATGGAAGTAATGATATCAAGAAGATAATGCAAAGAAAAGTCAAGAAAGAGAAATTTTAATGCCCTATGGTATGAGCTTTTTAGGGTTTAAGTGAGTTGAATTAGTGATCTGCATTAGTTGTTGTTAGTAGCATTATGGGAGATCAAACATTACTTCATGTCATACTCATTTGGTACTTGGTCATCCTTTATTACTAGCATCCTTGTGGAATGACTTCTTCACTATACTTAGGGGTTGGTGTTATTTTTAGGGTTGGTAAAATCTCTACTAAACTAGGGATTGTTGCTCCTTGTGGGGTTCATGCCTAACTAAATTTGGAAACATATCAATATAAGATTGTGTTTTGGTGGGTTTTCTTCCCCTTGCCAGGGTTTCACACTCATATTTTTTGTCTTGTGTTTATGAACTTGCTTATGGTTCTTGCTGTGTGATTGTTTAATGTATGCACACATTAATGGATGGTTGAATATTTATGATTATTTGTATATGTAAGTTACGAAATTTGAATTTAAAGTTTTATAAGGATTTCATTCACCGCTTTGCCCCCCCCCCCTCTCAGTCCATTGTGCTTCAAATAGTTGCTAAAGGTTTAGTAAAGATGTCGGAAACCTAGTCAAAAGTAGGCAAACAACTCTAGTGATCAGGACTCCATCCTAGATCATTTCTCAAATGAAGTTGCATGTGTATCACAATTGTTTCATACATGATGGGGGCTCATGACGGATTAAGTTGTTACCCCCATAGAAATGGCACTCGCAACTTATCACACTCATTGCAGTGAGTCCATTTACTTCTACTTATTGAAGACAAAACTCGGTCAAGCTTTACTTGTCGAATAAAATAGCCTTTGAACTAACTCAAATTCATACCTCGATACTCACTCCTTTAGCAAGATACTTTACTTAGCAGTTTAATGCATTACATCACCTAAGAAGCTCGGACCCTATCTCAGCCCATTGTACATGATCACCAAAAATGACTCAGTGTATATGTTTGCCTCACCTAACGGTGAGCTACCCATATCTTCTTTACCGATGCCATTGCCAGTGTATTATGAGCTCAGAAATTTGTCTAATATGTATTCCCTCTGTCATAGTAGGGAAGTCTCAAATCATAGAGCCTAAAGGGCTATGCTTATCTTGCTTTCCAATGAATCTAATGATGCTCATGTGCAAAGAGTGAAACAAGGTTCCCCCAACAACTTTGACAATCTTCCACATGAGCTCTGTGGAAATAGACCAATATTTCGCTCATGCAACTGCCGATATAATCCTGGGATCAACTATTGAGGAACTTCCACTTCATAGGTAGATAACATCAACATTATCTCGATGAAATATTAGGTGAAGGCTATTGCATAATTCATTCCACTATGAAACTAGCCGAAATTACTATCATGAGAATAATTTTTAACTCTACTCCACTAGAGGTGAGCTTCAGAACTATCAGTTCAACCTTGAAAAACCACAGGAAACAACTGTAGAAGATCCCATTTTGGATCTTTTCAAAATATCCATAAATTTGTGACCTAAATAAATGGATGAGGGAACAATTTCAGTTGAGAATGAGCCATTTTTCAACATTTGGAATATTATCAAAATACGGGGCTATGCTCACATTTCACTAAATGTAGACATTAAGGTTTAAGCGGCACCAAAACCCATCTAAGAGGAAAAAAAGAATCCATCTTATGACATTACCAATCTCGTGGAGCATTGAAATTGCTCCCATAAATGATATGGATGAACTCCTTTGCAAACTGTGTGAAACTTAGTGGCCTTTGAGTGCTCAAACCATGTAGGCCTCCTCAATTGTACATCTCACCCTAGGGGGTGAAAATGGATAACAACCATGCAAGAATGCACCATTACTGCCATCTGGACTTAGACTAGTTGCAATGATTAGCTGTAGCAAGAGATTGGGCAATTGAACAAAATCCATCTTAGCTACATGGGAAAAAGTATCAAAGTAATCAATCCACTAACTTGTGAAAAACCCTTTGCAACTAAGAGAGCCTTGTACCAATAGACAAAACCATATACTCCATTCTTCGTCTTATAGACCCATTTGCGATTTGCACAAGTGGAAAATTTCTTCCTTTAGGAAAAGGAACTAAATCCCAAGTGTAATCAAACCTGTACTGTGGGAATAATACTCCACATGCAAAGTTGTCTCCCACTCTTGTTTTGAAATAACATCAAAAAAGTGAACTCGATCATCTTAAATAACATGACTAATAAGATCCATAATTGAAATTTGTGAGCTAGTTTGACGAGGAGTATAAAGGATCACCAACCATAGGACATGTAAAATACAAATTAAATTGAGCTCATTTGGGAAAATCCTGAGAAGTATTTGGTGGTGGAATTGATGAGGTTGTACATGTACATCAACTGGGTCCTCCTCAACATCATCTAAAATCCTGAGAAGTATGAAAAACTAGAGGGGTGGAGTGCCAAGATATGAAGTCTCCACAAAAGGATCACTCTCATTGATAAATTAACATCCCACCAAAATTAAACATTTTGAGTGATAGGGTCATGAAGGTGAGAAGCCTTTAAAATATCACAACTAGCCAACAAAAATAATTGATTGCTGATTTTCCTCTCCTAGGAAGACTTGATGTTTGTCATCTTGGAACAAATTCTCGTGCCGAAATTCCTAAACATCTAAAAATATGACACATATGGTTTCTCTCCAGACTAAACCTGCAAAGGCATCTTTTTTGTAAGGCCTTATGTATGGTACAATTCTAAATAAAATTTTCACAATTGATTTCCTCAACCCTACAATAATAAGATCGATTTCCTTAGAATGACTCATGTAATTAGCCATCTCCCTGACAAGGCAACATAGCTATTCTTCCACTCATCCACACCATTTGTTGACAAGTTTAAGGTACTATAAATTGATGCACGATCAACATGTTGAGTGAAAAAATCCTTGAATGTGTTGCTCACATATTCCACCCATTATCGGTGTGTATTATATTGATTAAGAAAAGATGATTTATTATCTACAAGAGCATTAAAGGATTTGAAATTCATGAAAACCTCATTTTTGGTCTTAAGAAAGTAGACCCAAGTACGCCGAGAAAAGTCATCAATAAAAGTGAGTACATATTTTGCCCTAAAAATGAATGAGGAGGAAAGGTGAGAAGAGCACTATGTACAAACTGGAGGAGATCCCTTTCCCAAGATACCTTTCCTTTTAACTTCAAAAAGGATCCTGATGTTGTCTTCCAAGCATACTTTCTAGGACATATGTCATCTGTATGTTATGGAACAAGTACAAACATAAGCTGATAATTTATTAATTTACAATCAAATTAACTTACAATAAATGGGTTGGAATATTTATAGATATTGGAAAACAATATACAAAAAACCATGATGTTGCAATGCAATGGTAGACAATCCAAACGTACAATTAACTTCCACAATACATATGTTTTGAACAATACATAACCATATAACAGCTCACATAATGATTAAAAACTATGCTACAGAATATTATTTCCAAATACAAACAAAAATATGGTTTATCAAAACATATAACCATAACTTAATAATTAACTTTTAATGCTAAATTATACCTAGGTAAACTATGATTTACCTAACATTCCCCCCCTTAATTTTGCATTGTCTTAAGAGATGAGGAGAGGAACTCTTTGAACAACTCGAACTTGTCACGTGCAAGTGACTTTGTGAAAATATCTTCTCATTGTTCATTTGTTGGGAAAAATATGAAGTTGTATGTTGTGTTTCAAGACATGCTTCATGTATGAAATGAACTTGTACCTCGATGTCATTTGTTCTCTCATGAAACACTTGATTGCGAACAAGTTTGAGAACACCTTCATTGTCTACATATATGGTGGTAGTTTTTCATGTGGTATTCCAAGTCCTTCTAGTATGTGACTTAGCCATATCAATTCGTAGACATCTTCACCTAACCATGATATTCGACCTATGTAGAAGAGAGAGAAATAAAGTGTTATTTCTTTCTTACCCATGATATACGTCCAAATGCCAAAAAGAATACAAATCTAGAAGTTGATTTCCTGTCGTCAATGTTTCCTACATGATCTGAATACAAATATCCAGACAAGAAGAATTTATCATTCTTCTTGTATTCTAGACCAAGATCCACTATATCCTTGAGATATCTCAAGATTCCCCTTACTGCCTTCCAATGAAAAACTCTAGGTCCCTTCATGAATCTGGAAAGAAAGCTCATTGGAAAGCTAATATCTAGTCTAGTGTATGTTAGGTAAATGAGACTCCCAATCAATTGTTGATAGAGAGTTTTGTCTACCTCAGTAGATGGATCTGAATGACATAATTTCAATCTTGTCTCCATAGGTTTAGCAATATGTGAGAAATACATCATCCTACATTTCTCAAGTGTTTTCTTGGTATACTTCAATTGAGAAAAAAAAATATGATTTTGTTTCTACTGTACTTCTAATCCAAGACAGTAGTGCATGAGCCCAAAATCTATCATGTCGAATGATCAGTTAATATTTTTCTTTATTCCATAAATCATCTTCAATGAATTTCGAGTGATGATAAGATCATCAACATAGACAACAAAAATCACAATCTCCCCCCCCCCCCCCTTTTCTTTATGAGGCATATATTAGGATCATATGGATTTCTAAGGAATCCATGTTGAATGAGATGCTAATCAACTTTGATGTACCAATCCTGGGGTGTCTGTTTAAGGCCATACACAGATTTCCTGAGTCTACATACATTTTTTTCTTCTCTAGGTACAACATAACCCTCAAGTTGAGTCATGTAGACTTCTTCTTTTAGATCTCCATTTATAAAGGCACTTTTTACATCCATCTGATGGATTTTCCAACCAAATTGTGTAACTAGAGAAAATATCATCATGATCATTTTGACCTTCTTTCTGTATGTACCCATTTGCTAACAATCTTGATTTATACTTGTTTATCATCCCATCTAATTTGTACTTTACTTTGAATATCCATCTACAATCAATGGGTTTCTTCCCTAGTGGAAGATCAACAAGGTGTCAAGTGTTATTTTTCATCACCAACTTATATTAATCATCTATGGTATATTTCCAATCTTTTGACTGTAGGGATTTCTAGACTGTAGAGGGATCAAAATATTCAACAACTCTACTTATTAAAGAAAATTTTACTTCTTCTCCTCGTTACTATGAGTCCTTGGCCTAGTGGTGGATGTATCCGGTAGATAATCCAATTTTGCATCTCGTATAATGTTAGTATACCACTTGGGCATACGTTTTACTACTCCCATGGGTCGTGGTCATGTCTGACCATCACCATCATCCCCATTATCACTTTCATCTTCTACGGGAACATCATATTTTATTTTTACAATAGGTGGAATATCTGCATTGGGTGAGTCTGGAGGAGGAGTCTCAACTTATTTCTTCTCAAAGAACTCAACATCTCTCCTAGTGTATACTTTCCTTATCTTTGGATCGATTAAGTTGTACCGAAGAGTCTCTTTACTGTAACCAATAACGATGAGTTTTTTTGATTTCATATCCAACTTCTTTCTATTGTTCTTGGGTATGTGCATGCTTTCTTTGCACTCAAATACTCTGAGGTGTACAATGGATGGCTTCCTCTTCGATCATGCTTCATGTGGATTCACTCCATTAAGAGCAATTGTGAGCACTTTGTTCAAAAAATATATTGTTGTCTTTGTTGCGTCTTTCGAGAATGTCCTCGCTAGTCCAGAATCATCGATCATGTAACACACCATTTCCATGATATTATGGTTTCTTCTCTCAACAACACCATTCTGTTGCGGTGTGTGTGGAGGAGGAATTTTTCGATGAATTTCATGAGCTTGTAGGTAGGATTTGAACTCATTACTAGTGAATTTCCCCCCTCGATATGAGTGGAGAGATCTAATATGATGACCAATCTCATTCTCGATAGCCATTATGAACTATTTGAAGTTATCAAAAGCATAATTTTTATTACGAAGACAATATATCCAAATTATATTTGAATAATCATCAACACAAAGCATGAAGTACTGAAATCCAGAATGACTTGGTTGCATGGGACCACAATGATCGGTATGAACTAGATCAAGTATACCATGAGCTCGATAAGTAAACTTTTGGAATGAAACTTTGTTTTGTTTTTCTGCTAAGTAGTTACGACACTTATTTGTATCCTTCTAGAGAGATGAAAAGCCTCTCACTATGTAATATCGGTGAAGTGTTTTGAGATACTTAAAACTGATGTGACTAAGTCTTTGATGCCACAATTGTGTTGAGGAAGAATTCTTAGCCACAAGTGCTTGATCATCCCTGTGGAAAAAATCAAGCTAGAACATACGTCCCACATTAGAGGCTTTTGCAACAATTTTCAAGCCTCTTGATTTGTCTCGAATTAAACACACTTTTTTACTGAAATGACTATCAAAGTCAATCTTTGAGATTGTGATCTAGAAGCTGACTCAGTGATAGTACATTTTTTGTTAACCCAGGGACATATAAGTACATATGATAATCTATAATTGCATGAACCAAGAGGTAGAGAAATGTTCCCAATCCCCTGTAATTTATGTATGAAGAATCATCACCAACACGAAACATGATTTTTTTGAAGGTGTGTCCCTCATTGTAGTAAACCAGTCTCTGTGGCCAGTCATGTGTTGAGTGGCTCCCGAATCAACATACCAAATATCACTAGATGACGTGGATGGTTCACTTAGAACGAGTCAGTGTACAATAAGTCCTCATATTCTGAATGTTCTTCTTGTATCAACTATATTTCCTTGCTAATGGGGTGTTCTTCACCAATTCCCCTTTTCTTCCCTTGATTGTAGTGTGATTGTCCCTTATGATATTTCTGATTTTGAGGTCTAGAATTACTTGATGAACCTTTCTTTATATGTATTATACCAACAATATTTTATATCATGTCCTCTGTTACAAAATAGGACATTTTATTCTTATTCTTGTCCCCATGTTGATGTTGTTTTTGGGAATTTTGAGAGGAATGAGATTTTTCCTTTTACCTTTTCCTTTTCCTTTCTGATGAGAAGATAGTGCCTACTCCTCTTCATCATCCTTTTTGTACATGGCTTCTTCTTGTTGCAGTATATTCACTAACTTGTCAAAACTAACTGTCTGATCTGACAAGTTTAGTGTTGTCACAAAAATGTGGTATGAAGGAGGGAGTGCTCTCTGAAATAATGGGAACGAGAGCATGTATCTGTGACCTCCTTCTCCTAGGGCTAGAAGTGAATCCCTCAATTCTGTAACTCTTCTTAAGAAAGCTTCTACTTTCTCATTTTGTTTGAATTTCAGTGTGTGTAACTGAGTTTGCAAATTTAGTATTGTGTTCTTGTTTTTGGCCTCATATACCAATGCTCAATTTATCCCACGCTTCTTTGGATATTTTGGCATCTCGAATGTGGGGTTACACATCGTCTGATACTACGAACAAGATAATGAATTTTTTCCTTTTGATTGGCTCTTGTCAAATTATCTCTGTTGAAATGTATCATCTGGTGATCTGGTTAAGAACCATTCACAATAGTGCCGTATCTCCTCAAACTCAAGTTGTGTTTTAATTTTAGTCTTCCATGCAACATAATTTATCTCCTCTTAGGAGTTGTGAGTCTGGAAGAAATAACTTAGGGGCATTGGTGCCCATTTTCTAGAATTCACTGACAAAGGGTAACGAATCTTATCACTCTAGGTATAGGTCTCCCAATCTATATACATCAGTCTGATATACTGAACCTTTCTATATACACATCCCTTTTGATATACCCAGTCGGTACGTGGAAGAATCTCATCCCTTTTGATATACTCAGCTGGTACGTGAAAGAGGCGTTAACGTACGTGAAAGAATTCAATATGTGGTACCAAGACAATACTAAAAGGGGTCTGTGCGATTATTGACACCGTCTCAAATAAATATCCTCATACGCGTGCGTAACTTTGCTATATACTCGGATAATTTCTCATGTCTAGATTTATGTCGTGAAATCGTTCACAGATGGATGGGAGGGGCTCAAAGTGTGTGCATTGTGTCCTTATTACTCCCCATAGATTTATAGGGTCGATGCCCCAGACGACGTTGTTGCAACTATATTAGGTGTTAAGTGTAGTAGTTAGTAACGACGACTTTACCCGTAAGCGCTTCTCAGAGGCACTGTATATACTGAATGCTACGAATGAGATATGAAGATCTTGTGAGTGTTATAGAAGCCAAATTACACTGATTTTATGTTTTCAAATAATCTGCTAGTTTTTTAGCAGTTACAATTTTTTGTGCAGTTGAATATGGCAACCTGTAAATTAGTACAATCCAGTGAAATATACAATTACATCTAATTTTGTAGAAAAAATTGAAGGACATGATTGTTTTTTTGGTTTTGTGAGGCCCTGGTGGCCTCCGGAGCTCAACATGGCTCTCATGTGTAAAAATCCACTGTAAAAATAATCACTCAAAAATGCAGTGTTTTGTTAATGCCCCTCATTTGGAAAAAAATTACTTAGAATGAAAAAATACTGTAGTTATGTAGGAGATATTTTTTTCACCCTAGATTAGGGTTTTTCTCTACTAAAAATAGTAGGTAGGATTTAGTCAAGGATAACTAGCGGATTTAGCTGATGGTTTTTCTTCGCTAAGTTTTTGGTTTGTGCTAAATCTGCCACTAACTGTAATCAGACCTGCCACCAATTTGAAATAGTTTTTTCACATATAGATTGTGTAGGGAGTTGAATTTTGCACCGACGTCGAACCTCCCAAAGCTCTTGTTTTATCCAACTTGAAAGTTCTAACCACTTTTACTCATGAATTGAAGCATTAATGTATATAAACACTTCAAAATAAAGTGACTAACCTTATTAGAATGACTGTGTGCCAGTTAAGAAGAAGGACCACATTAGGTGTTTGTCCATTAGTTGTTTAGGTTTCTCATTACAGACAAAATTTGGGCTTGTATCTTTTCCTTTTGTATTTCTTTTCACCATAATGTGCAAGATCCGTTGTGATTTTCTGTATTTAGCCACTTTGTATTTGTTTTTGTAGGATTTTCTCCAACTCTATTTTGAGTTTACAGGTCACGAGAGACAGTGGTTGAATGGAGGCTCCAATGGATTGGCCTCTTTCAAATGCAAATAACAATGCGAAGCTCAGCTAGTTGAAACCCAACTCGGTGAGCAGGGTGGTCACAGTCCTGACAGCAGTGTCTCGATGGATGATTCCAAAGGTGAAAAACATGGCTCACCCATTGTATAAAGGAGTTTGGTCTATGCTCATTTCAATGCAATGATAGATCAAACAGATGTGATCTCAGAGTTCAATGGAGTCAAAACAATGCAACTCACCTATTTGGCTCGATGAGGGAAGCCAACCTGGTCAATGCACAAAGGAACTCAACCTTCAATGCAAAGAGAAACTTGGTGGGGGCTCAGTGGAGTCCTTCCTCAAATACTCAACATTTGGCACACTTTCCTCTAAATAAAGAAAGGTTGCTAAATAAAAAAATGACTAAGTAGACCACTAATATTAGAGGGAAAACCCCTGGTTGCAATAAAAAATGGAATTTATTTTTTAATTTTATTTTCTGAATCTGATTTTTTGTAATCAGACTTAGCTCTAGGAAAAACATGTTTCCTCATATAGGGGGCACCCGTGCAACAAAAACTTTTCTTTCCAAACACCTGAAGATGAACAAGAGGTTATGGGGATGTAGGGATGGGGATGGGAAGTTACAAGAGGCTACACTGGCTCTCCAACTACTGTAAATGCTTCTCCAAGATCCTTTATCTCTTCTACACTCTCTCTACACACCTTCTCTTCTCATAAGAGCTCTAACCTACTCTAGTACCAAATGTAATTGTGGAATAGGGACAAAAGCCTGAAAATTTATTGATATGCAATAAAATAAACTTACAGTATATGGGATGCAATATTTATAGATATTAGAAAACCATTTACATGCAACCACGATGTTGTAAAAATGCAATAGTAACCAATCTTGTGTACGATTAATTACAAATATATGGTTTGAATAATACATAACCATATAACAACTCACATAATAACAAAAACATGCTACGTGAATACTATTTACAAAACCTTACCACAAACTTAATAATTAACTTACATATGCTAAATTAACCTAGGTAAACTATTTTATAACTACTTACCACTTATGTGTAATTAATAATTAACCTCTTACCACAATTTATGCTAAATTAACGAAGAGAAAAATGATAAAGAAGAGAACTATGATCTACAAAAATTGTAGTCACTATCTCTTGAGGATATTGTATTTCTTTGATTACAACATTATGTAGAGAAAATTCCATAGTTTTCCACCGTCTAAATTACAAATTTTATAGATAGACAACAAATTAGAAGTAATTTTAGGAACAAGGTGTAGATTGGTAACACAACCATCCTGTATCTAAACATTTCCTTTTCCCAAAACATCAACTCGAGAAGAGTTACCAACTTCAATATGGGAAGTTTCAGAATTAGAAACTGAAGATAGAAGATCTCAAGAATGTGTGAGGTTATGAGAAGCCCCTAAATCAATGATCCAATTATCATGAGATACAAATATACATTGAGCAGAAAGAAGTTCCCCTTTTCTTGATGAAGAAGTTAGAGTAACAGAAATATTATTTTGTTTAACTACTTCCTCCAAGGCTTTCATCTTCTTGAAACATTTAGTCTCTGAATGACTTATGCCACCACAAAAGGTGTAAGGTCCATTGGTCTTCTTCTGTTTGAATTTTCCTTTAGGATTAGGATTGTTGAAGGACTTTGTGGACTTATAAGATAGATTAGGCTCAAAATATTGAGAAGGAGGAGGTTTATTTACCGATTTGGTGGAGGGAAAGGTCTTTGTTTTAGACTTGGGTTTTCCTTTGAAAGAGCTAGAAATAAGAGCGTGAGAACTAATAGGAAGGGAATCGAGGGACATTAATTTGGTTTGCTACCTAGTAAGGCACTCACAAAAGAGTTCAAAAGTAGACCATTTAAATTGGTCACTAAGGGCATCCATAGGCGAATAAAGGTAGAGGCAAAGAAACTAAAAGGACCCTTTGACTTAGAGGGGATAAAAAATATAACTTCTTTATCAGTTTTATTTTGTCCTCCTGCTTGTAATTCTGAGTGAATAGACTTAAACTTGGACAAAAATTCTTCTATAGTGAAAAAATCAAATGGAAAAAGGGAAGATAATTTTGTATGTGATTGCAACAATCTGAATTCATTCACCTTACCAAATATCTCGACAAACTTCTCTCATGCTTCCTTAGGTGTGCTAAGGCCAGCAAAGTGGAACATCAAGTTGTCAAAAATCTTCAACCCATTCAAACCAAGATCCTTGTCCTACTTTCACTCGATCAAGTAGCAACATTTTTTAGAAGTGATAATTGGACCATTATCAAAAACCACACACCACAAGCCGTTTGACTACAATAATTATTGCATCTTTTGTTTCCAGACATTATAATTAGAAGTATTAAGTGGCTCAAAAAAATGTGATTTTATAGGAGAAAATGAAGACATGAATGGCCTAGACGTCGAGTACCACTAAAAATACGTCCCAAGGTACAAAAAGAGGACCATCCCAAAAAATCTAAACCAACAGAACGGGAACAAAAAAGTCACTATTTTTAAAAATGGTACTCAAACCTGAGCTATCGTGCAAAGTTATTAACAAATCAATTTCTCATAAAAAATAGCCTCAAATTAATTAAAAAAGACTCAACGATTAAATTTTTTTTTAAGGCAAACAGAAAATTTGTCGTGTAACCACTCATTGGAACCGGGAGAAAATAAGGAATTCAAATACAGTCTCCATTTACAAACAACTCATCACAATTATTAATTAGCCCAAAAAACACATTAATTTCCCCCAAAGGTAATTTTTAATAGCAAACTATAAGAAATTAATTTTATTTTTTAGAAAAATAAATCTATAGGTTAGGCCCAAAAATTTTTTAATCAGCCAATGAATGGGTTGTTGTTTAGGAAAAAATACTTTAAAAAAGCACAGGGAGAAATTGATTGCCATAAAAAATGATTGTCGTGATTGATTTTCAATGTTATAGGGGCATTTTTTGCATATCTAAGGCCTTTTTTGCATATTTCAACCAACACAAGCAGTGCTCAAGTTAAAAACGCACTCTCTAGGATTTTGTTCACCCTCCCACATTGTTTTGTTGGGAAAATGAGCAAAATATGTGGCTACAAACAACAAAAACGCCCTTAGAATGGAAAAAACATCTCTCACACAACAAAAATGCCCATCACAAGGCAAAAATGCCCCTCCATATTCAGATCTAATAAAAAAGAGGATCCCCTGGGTCTAATTTTAACAAAAAATAATCCAACCGAAAAAAATGACGCCCAGATTTACAAAAGAAGACTTTACCAATGTAAAAAAAACAAATACACAAACAACACCAAAGCTATTGCAAATACTAAGGACCCACAGATCTGAATATTTCTCTCATGAATTCCTTTGATAAGACAATATCAAATCTCAAGATTTCATTAAAAATAACAACAAATAACCAACCATACAATCATGAACACCGATTTTTTGTACATGAAAGTCAAATTTGCTATAGACAAGACAATGTGCCACAATGAAGAATGAGGTCGAGTCAATGAAAAATGGTCAGATAAATTCTTCAAACCCCAAATATTCCAAACCACGCCACTCCAAAACAATGCAGAACATTATGGGCAAGATTGAAAGAGTCTTCAAAATTCTTCAATGCTCTGGTACCATGTAAGTAGAACTAGCACATGAAAATATCTAGCTGAAAGACAACTTCAACAAAGAATCCATGAACACAAGATCTGAAAAAAAAAATTGCTATTATTGATCTCTCTAACATAAAACCCAAAGAATGATCCAAAGAGGAGTGTAGAATGCAAATAAATAGGCAGCCAAAAGAGAGAGGATCATTCTAGAGAGGATTCTAGAAGATAAGGTTTCTAGAAGGTGTGACTACCCATATTGTGAGTAATGCACAAAATGACCAAGAAATGTGCACACCCTATTATCTATTAGAGCTTAATTATTTATCCTAACAACATCTACTACAGTAGTTTATGACTTCATCAAAGAGAACATTTTTGTTTGTTACGGAATTTCACAACAGATTGTGAGGGAAAATGCCACCAATTTTCCTTTGGGAAAGATGGTAGCTTTTTGTTATGGGTATAAGTTATCTTTATCTCATTCATCAGATTACTATCCTCATGGAAATGGCCAACCAGAATCCAGTAATAAGAACATTATTACTATAGTGCCCAAATTGGTTGAAGAAAATCAAAGAACTTGGCACAAAAATTTATATGACGCATTATGGGCGAACCGCATAACTCCCAAAAGAGCAATTGGAATGTCTCCATTCCAACTCTTGTATGAAAATGATGCTCAAATTCCCATTACATAGGAGTTACCAGCATTACAATTCGCTCAAGCAGTTGATGATGAATGCTTCGCCAATGTGTTGGATAAAAGGATCATGTTCCTGAGTAAGCTTGAAGAGCAGAGAAGTCAAGTAGCAAACAAGATCGAGGAACACCAATCCAAGGTAAAGAAATTGTTCGACAGAAAAAATAAGTAGAGAGAATTTTAAATCAATGACCTCGTTCTTGTATGGGACAAAAGGCATGAACCAAAAGTAAAGCATGGGAAGTTCGATTCGTTGTGGCTAGGTCCTTTCAAAATCAGGTATTTCTATGGGGATAACACCTATTACTTGGCATATCCTGATGAAAATCATTTACCTCTACCCTACAGTGGGAAATATCTCAAGCACTATCAAAGTTGAAAATCAGTTTTCCCCCAAATGTACATAGGTAAATTAGGGTTTTGTTTTTTTTCCATTTCCTATTTTTTGGTTTCCTTTCTTTATCCATTCTGTTTTTGTGTGTCGTCATTTTTGGGATCTTGTTCATTCAATTTTTGTGTCTGGGTCCACTGCTGCATTCGTGAAGTCCTTTTCCCCAATAAGAGAAATCTTTTATCAGCTAATTTTGACTTCGCAGAATTATAACATGAATTTTTTTTAAAAAAATCAAAAGTCTCATTTGTAATGGTTTATCTCCTTCATCGTGATCATTTTATTTGTAGCCATCTCCCGCTTCTGCAACTTCTTGTAGCCATCTTCTTCCTTGCTTCTCAGATGATGGAAGCAAAATTGTAATTGCCCACAAAAATTTCTCATGGAAATTAAATTCCTATGAAAATTGGAGAAAATGAGAAAAGCTCTTCAAAATTTGTCAAAAAAATTTATGAGGATTAAATTAATATTTATTAACTAAAAAACCCTAAAATTTAATAAATTTAATTTTGTTAAATAAAAGGTAAAATATCAATTAATTAGTTAAAACATGGTTTACAACATAAAAGGATGACCTCTCTACTAAAATGAATGAAATGAAGGTCAAAATAATCAGACAAATAAAACGATCACGATGAAGGAGATAAACCATTACAAATGAGACTTTTGATTTTTTTTTAGAAATTAAAAGTCTGTATGGGATTTATTTGTTAGATTATAAGCTTTCCATTTATTTATTTCTTATAAATTCCAGAAAAGCACAAAAATATTTATTTTAATTATATTATTTATTTTACATTGTTTTATTTTCCTTATATTGCAAAATAGCAAAAACATAGTGTATCTTTAATTTCATTATATTAGCTTGTTGTTTATTTCTGTAGATTAAATGAATATGTGAAAATAAACAAACCACAACAAGAATAAACATATGGTAGTGATCCATGGGTCCCCCAATTGAATAGGAACAAATTTCTTATGGACATTGATACTGGAATTCGTATGATTGTCCTTAGAACACCATCATGGTATTCAGACAAAGTTACACAATTAAAAATTTTAAACATCGAAGCCAACAAAGCTTATGATTATTGGACTGCCCCTAGAAATAGAGTCTATATTTCATGTATTACCATACAAGGACCATGACCAGAGATAATTTATGGTTGTGATCCAACAGTCCCCTAACCAAATGGGACCAGAGGCCAATTAGACATACACACTAGATTATGTGCACTGGTTTTCTGAACATCTCCACTTCTTCCTGAAATCATTAGAAAACTAAACATTCTAAAGAATAAACCCATCGATCCCTCACATTCTAGACTAAACCAACTAACCATCCATAGAGATAATGGAACCACACCTCTCTCATTTATTTTATGATCTTGTCTGGAAATCATTATGAGGCACCCATTAGTTTTCCACATACCCCACAACAAATAGAAGGGATCTCCATGGAGCTTGATATGGATTGGAGTCCTCATGTGGCTGTCCTTTCTCACCCATCCATTAGACCAATTCAGGTTAGAAAGGCATCCGCTACCCTTGACGATCGGATCTTGATATTGTGCATTGTAGACATTGTTTTTCCTTGATAAATTATCCATCTCATTTCCACACATTTTTTTCCACATACCATATATTTGATATATCTATCTATCCACTAGCCACCAAAACATTCGAAACTAGCCATCCAGACATGACCTTGGTAGGTCAGGTGCGATAGAAGGTCGCGTGTTGATTTTCATTCGTACAGTTAACCTAGTGTAAGGGTTACTTCCCTCTAGATATGAGACCTCAATGCTCACTATATCCCGTTTAATTCTATCCCCTTTATATTCGATACTTGCATCTATCCTAATTGTTTCCTCGAATATCCTAGTTTAACAGATAAGTAAGAGTGCACTTGGTTGAGACACATTTTTTCCTATATACACCATACACAAGTTAAAAGGGTGTGGCTCATCGTGGAGTATGAAAGGATGTACAATAGGCCTAGACGGTGGGATAGATTTGTGTATCCCAATTACAACCATGTTTGTTGACAATATTTTCTAAAATGGATTTGATCATTGTTTTGAATACTTCTTCTTGGTCATTACACTATGAATAGTATCAAGTAGACCATTTGAGGCAAATGTGAAAGTGGTTGGATAACTCTTTCCTAGTTTTAATTTTAAAGGATGTACCATTATCTATGACAAGAGATGAATGGATGCCTGAGTAATATGTGAGATTTTTAAATATAAACTTGAAAATATTTATACTGGTAACATAAGTAAGATGCAAGACCTCTACCCATTTAGTTAAATACTTGGTATTAATGATTATAAATGTATGGCCATCAAAGGATGTCTATTTTCTTTTTCCTATGAGTTTGATTCCCCATCGCGAGAAAGGACAAGGTGTAGGGATAGTCTGAAGATCTCATGATGTTATATCAATTATATTATTATTTTGTTAATACCTCAAGATATTGTTGAAAAAATTGCAAGATTCAGAATCCATATTGGGAAAATAATAACCCACACATAGAATTATTTTAGCTAGAACCATGCTACTTATGTGCCTACAACAAATAACAACATCTACTTGAACGAGCTTTTGGTTTGTTTCATCTTGATTGAGACATATTAGGAGAGTTCCATTATATCCTCTTTGATATAAGGTTTCGGCAAAGATAGTGTAGTGTAAATCATGTTGTGTTACGAATCGTTTGTTTTGATAGGTCATATTGTCAGGAATTTTTTTTTATAGATAAAAGTGTAAATTAAATTATACCAAGGGTTGTCATGATCAAAAATTTCACATATCATAGTGGACTCATAAATATCATAAGCCCAGATCATAAGATGTTTAATTAGAAACTCATTGGTGTGTTTGATTTGGACCGAGCTTAAAAATTGGATTTGATGGTTACTATGATAACTACTAATTTTTTTTGGTATGTGATGAACTTTTTAAAATTTCATGAGTTGAAAGTAAAATTTTAAGCTATCAACCATATGTTTGTTGAGGATCAATTTTTCATCTTTTACTTGATATTCGTCATTGACTTGATTGATTACTAAGATGGAATCACCGTAAACCATCAATTCCTTGATATTCTAGGAAATTGAAAACTTGAGACTGGCTATGAAAGATTCATATTCTATAAGATTATTTTAAAAAGGGAATCTAATAAAAAATATTTTTGGAAATAACATCACCATTTAGTGTGAGTATTATAATTCTTTCTCTTGATCTGTGAATGTTACAAGATCCATATAAATATATAGTCTAAGAGGGAATTACATCAACATACAAGATCTCTTCATCTTGAAATTGAAAGAGAAGAGGTTCTGAATCTGGTAGATGTGATGTTGTGATCTGGCTAGCAAGGTCTTATCCTTTTATGGCATTTTAATTAAAATAATTAGATATCAAATTCATAGAGAGTAGGACAACCCACGTAGACATTTTTATGGTTTTGTACAAGTCTTAATAATAGATACTTGAGTGCATCTATTTTTCACGATAATATTTTTTATATGAGTAAGAACATAGTGAAGTATTTTTTGAAATGTTTAATGTCATGGCTAAGCATACCCTCTCTACTTGTGAATACATTAGTTCAAGATCTATCAATTTTCTACCAAGATAATAAACAACTTGTTCTTGTCCTTGATCACTATGTTGCGCTAACAATGCTCCTCTTTCAAATTATGTAGCCAAAGTATAGAGAAGAATTTATTTATCTAGAACAAGTGACATGATCACTAGTGGATTTGATAGATACTTTTTTCATCTTAGAGAAAGAATCTTGGCATTCTTGATTCCAATTAAACTAAAAATATTTCTTGAGCACCTGATTGAAGTGATGCTTATCTACTAGTTGCAATATGAACCATTTAATTTGTTGTATCTTCACTTGAAAAACTCATAATCGTCAAATATTTTATGGTGGATGAATTTACATTATATTTTTAACCTTTATGGGTTCAAATTTGATACCTCGTTCGTGAAACAATGAAACCTAGGAGCTTTCCTGAAGTTACACAAAATGAAAACTTCTTTGGATTAAGCTAAACTATTTATTCATATAACCATTAAAAGATACATCGCAATATTGTGTGATGATTGACTCATTATTTTTACTTTGCTAGGATTTCATCTACATAGTCTTCCATAATGTCATGTACCATGTCATGGAAGATAACCATGATGGCACTCTTATAAGTGGATCCTACATTTTTAAGTCCAAAAGGCATGACCTTATAAAAAAATGTACCCCACGGTGTTGTAAATTCTATTTTTTGTTGATCCTATTTAGCTATATTGATTTGATTATATCTAAAAAAACCATCCATTAAGCATTCCATGACTTATCATAGAATCAACGATCATGTCGATATTTAGTTACAGGAAGTCATATTTCAAACATTCTTTGTTGATATTGAAAAAGTGTGTACAGAAACTGATCCATGGGAATTTCTTTGTAACTTTTACAATGTTTAATATCCACTATGATTAGTCAATGGGTTTTGATGAAATATTCTTCTAAGATGTTTATTAGCACTTCTTTGACAAGTAACACAACTTTAGGATGCATCTTTATAATTTTTTATTTTTCATGTTTTACTTACGGATGAAATACAATATTGATGAACTACAAGAGAAGGATAATATCTTGGCATATCCTTATATGTCCATGCAAATATATATTGTAATTTAAAAATTGATATTGTAAACACTTCTATTTCAAATTTTGTTAAGTTTTTTATGAGTTATAGGACCTTAGGATGCTCACTTATACCCATGTTTATGTTTATGGTGGCTTATATTAACCTTTTCGATGCATCTTTTTCTTGAAAAGATGTTGTATGCTGATGTAGATCCTCTATTTGATCTTATTTTTTATTTTAAGTATACTCCCATCGCTCTAGTGCCTCATAAATTTTTTCATTAGAATATATGTCCAACTTTTTCTTTTCTTTTTGATTCACAGATAGTGCCTCAATAAGGTTTTTACTATGAGAGATTTTATTTTTCATTTTTCTATTTTTATTTATTTTCTGGACTATGGTATTTCAAGTTCTTCTTTGAAATAATAATTTTACTTTAGGTCAAAATTGAATCCCTTATCATTATTGCCAAGGGGAATAGGGTATCTAGTCTTGAGGAAATCTTTGATGGCTTCATTGTTTTGAAAGAGATCCATAAGTATTGTGAATTTTTTGGTCCTGATTGATAATGCAAGGATGTATGATGTCAAAGTCAATGATATGGATGGAAAGGCCTTTAAATAAAATAGTGTTGGATAAGTCATCAGATAAGTTATGTGTTGGAAAGGGCCTTTAAATAAAATAGTGTTGGATAAGTATCAAATAAGTTATGTGTGGAACTATCTCAATGTCTGAGTTAGTATCCTCACCACTAGCTGTTACATAAAATATTAGCGGATTTTTTTAAAATATTTTGGAAACCTAGGCCTTGACGATAAAGATTTTCTTTGTACTCAACCATATCAAGAAGACCTTGTTCATTTTTATTGATTTATCATCATTTCCATTTCATTTTTATCATAATTTTATTTTCTTTTTTGTAATTAAGAGATTTATATCATGCGAGCTAGCTAGTATTCGTATAACCAAGAGCCCGTAACACTCCAAATGTGTTCATCCTCGAGATTTCATAAGTGTTTCTAATGGGTTGTACTAAGATTGTAAATGGGTGGTTATTTAAGATGGGGATAATTAGGATTGCCATATATTCATAGTGATAAAGTTAATTTTCCAATATGAAATTTATTATGGATTTCATATTCATCAATACTTTGTTAAGAAATTTAAATTATTGTATAGAATTGGATGTAGAAGGTTGAAGTTTTGAAATGATATCTAGATCTTGATGTGGTTTTAATATATGAATTAAATTATTCAAGGAGAACTAGATCTATTTGTAGAAGGATAGTGAAATTAGCTTACTATCTCCCCTCTAGGAGCTTGCAATATCCAAACACATTCATATTAGCTAGTAATGTAAAATGTTGACCTTCATAAGGGAAATTTTTACACTAGTGGAAGGTGGAAGGTATGGACTTGTATAGTGTGAATCTAGGGATGACCACATGGAAATATTATAAGAGGTTTCAAAATTTACAACATGAGATAAGGTGTCCAACATTTGAGGCTGAACATTTATTGATAACATGATAGTTCCTGAAGATTGTCTCTCACTACTATTATAACAATGAATAGTGATGATATTAGATCCTAGAATTTTTTTGATTATGACCATAGAATATTAACGTTTGATGGAAAAATATTCAAGGAGGCTCCATTATTGATAAACATCCATTTTATTTTATGATGGTTGATGAACTCTTTGATATACAACAATTTTTTATTTTGGATGGTTGGATTAAAGAGGTCATGAGGACCAAATGAATGAATTGGACTAATTAGTGAGAGATTGGTAATTAAGGATTAAAACTATTGGGTATTGATATCCTCGGGAACACATGCCTCTTGAAGTACATAGGTAACGATGTTGTGAATCATGGGTGATGACTTGAGAAATTCCATGAGGGATAGTTATGTGGAGACCTTCACCAATTTCTTGACAATATCATATGAATGAGAGGGAGACCTAGTACTAGGCATATTTGGATTAATAGTAGGTTGAGGATTATGTGTTGGAGGTAAAGCAGTGTAGAGAACAAATTGGTTGCAAGTACCCAAACATTTTTTGTGGCATTATCATTGCATAAGTATGAATATTGATCTTTACAGTAGCTACGTAAGGAGGTATTTGATCAATGAAGTAAATAATACAACTGAGATCAACATTGTTGGAGGATTCTCCCTTATCTTAAAATTAATCATTCATATCATGTTTTATAAATGGATCCTTAAACACCTTTTTTTATCTAATTTGGTGTTCTGGTATTTGTTTTGTTTTCAGTTTCAATATCTTCATAATCGATTAAATATTGAATATAATGATAGATTCTTGTACAACAATCAATCAAGTGATCATTGATGTGGTGATACTCATAATACTATGATTCTTTTAACTATGTGGGTTTTGGTTTCCCCTTTTTTAAGAGTATTATAATTCAATAACTTACCATATTGAAACTTTATAATTGGCGAAGGAAACTAGAAATACTTTCTCATAGAGGTTTGAATTGTCTTCATCTGACTTCAGGAAGTATTATATTTTCTAGTAATTTTGGTTGGTTGGCTATTTGAGTTGGTTATTTTTTATGGTTGATTTTGAAAATTTTGAATACATGAGTATCAATGACCCCATCATTGAAAATTTTGTGATTATGATTGAAAATTTTGTATTTTTCATGAGATTGTTGATTGTCCTTGTTTGATTGATCTTTCAAAGAAGTTTTTATTAGACTCTTGAAAATGAGATCACTTTAGATTTGTGCCCCTTTTTCAATGGCTTCCTCAATTTTTTTTAAGTAATTAATTTGCATTTTGAATGATAGCTATTGATTGAGATTAGGAATGAAAATGTTCATTAATTATTTTTTGATATAGAATAAGGAAACTAGCTTACAATTCCTTTCTATCGTTGAAGAAATGATGCCAATTTGTCATTACCCTTTTGCTTGTTGTTATAAAGGTCCATAATTTTTATTTTTGAGTCTATATTGAATGATAATTGTTTAACAAAATTTTTTGATAAGTCTGTGAAGCATGATTGATCCTTTTAGGAGATGTAAGAACCAATTTAATGTTTTTCCTCCTAGATATTTTGGGAACATAAATAATAGATAAATGCCATTATAGGGCTACCTCTTTCCATTCCATGAAGAATGTTTTAACGCTCTCTCATGGGTCATGTTTTCATTTGTATTTATCAAACTTAGGTGTTTTAAAAGATTTTGGAAATGTTATCCGTAGCATTTATTTTTTGAATGGATAGGGGTAAAGTTATTCAAAATTGAATTGTTTCATTTAATTTTGCATCCCCATTATTATATCTTTCACATTTTTTATTATTGAGTGAATAGTGAGTTTATGAGAGGAATATTTAGTTTTATTTCATTGTCATTATTTTTTGAGTTTGATGTAATCATGGAAGCACTATATTTTTATTTTCCTTTTCTAGATTCGAGTTGACTTATAATATGTTTCATTTTTTTTCACTGAAATCCGAAGGTAATTTATCTCCCATTTCTAGGAGATGAATAAGAAATTGATGTTTTTTTGTTGCCAAATTTCATCAAGTTGAGCATATTAATATTTTGAAATATCTAGTTGTTTAACTTCTTCTTCATTCAAACTAAATATGTGAAAAGGATTTTCGTCTTTTTTTCCAATGATGTCATAGTGTTTAGCTTGAGTTTATACCATTGTGGGTAAAAACATTAAATAATAGGTGATATTGTTGAATCTTATTTTTAAATATTTCTCTTATATGAATTCATATTTCATTTATTTTCTTAACCTTTAGTTAAAGTGAATATCTAAAAGTATAAGACATGGATTCAATATGGTTAATATGCTTAAATTTGGATAGATTTAATGTCTAAAACATAAGGCTTTTGATTGATAGGATAGGATAAGATTAAATTTGGACAAAGTGAATTTCCAAAAGATAAGGATTTTGATTGATAGGAAAGAATAGGATTAAATTTGTACAAAGTGAATTTCCAAAAGATAAGGATTTTGATTAATAGGATTAGATAGGTTTAAATTTGGACAAAGTGAATGTCCAAAAGATAAGGATTTTGAAAGATAGGATATGTAAAATTAAATTTGAACAAAGTGAATGTACAAAAGATAAGTATTTGTATTGATAGATAGGATAAGCTTATACTTGAATATGGGTACTCAAGATATAAGACTTGGATTGAGATATTGATAATTTGATAGGATGATTTTGATTAATTAAGATTTGATGTACTTCGATAAATTTGTATTTGGGTTTGGAAAAAATGTTGACTTGGATTTGGATTTGGAAAAGATTGAAATATTTTTTTAAAAAAATTGGGATCGAATTGAATTAGGATGCTATGAAAGTGGAAAACAAAATATTTTTAACTAATAATTCAAATAGTAATGAAAGATAGACATTTTTGAGAACTGATTTTCAATTTCTTTTGTAAACTAACAATTCAAACATTAATGAAAGATATATATTTTTTAGAACAAGTTTTTGAAATAGTATTGAGAAAACAATAAAAACATTAAAGGGAAAATAGGATTTTTAGAAGGATTTTTGAAACAATTTTGAAAGGTTAATCAAAACATTAAAGGGAAAATAAGATTTTTTTAGAATGGATTTTCAAAATTCTTTTGAAAAAATAATCAAAACAATAAAGGGAAAGGTCACCCTTGATTTCTTAACATTATTAGGGATTTGGAAAATATTCACTCACCAATACTTGTCTGGATGAGTACATGCATTAGAAACATTTCTGACTACGAACTATACCCCCACTCTCAACTAAGAATGAGGCAGTCACCACAGATAACTTTTAGTATTCCTTGCGGCTATTACTAGTCAAGTAGGAAGGGGTGCTACCCATTTCGTTAACCGGTTCCCTCAATGTGCCAACTACTTTGGGGTTCCTGTGGTACTCCTTGAAATGATTTTTAGGACTATGGTGAAGTAGTTCTCATAGTTAAGAAAATGGGTTTAAACCCTTATTAAAACATGTGATTAAAATGTTTTTTTATTAAAATTAAACAGAGTTTGATTTGTATTTGGCTAAGACAACCTGCATATAAAGTATTAGTAGTTTATTGCTTGATTTTAGTTATATTTATAAACGATGTAGTTCTACACAAAACTGATTAGTATTTTCCTTGTTAGCACAGTATTAGAAGAAAACAACAAATGATCACAGTTGTTTATGATTTTCAAAATCACTTAAGAGTGTGAGAAAATAGCATATGTGGCTTTGATTGAAACAAAAATAGATGGAGATATGAAAATAGAATATGTTAGCACTATTATAATTGAATAAACAACATATTAGTATCATAAATACATACATACATACACACACACATAGCCACACACACACATATATATGAGATTACTTGAAAAATCATGGTATGCAAGCATATGTAATGATATGTTAGTGCATCCAGTATAATGCTAGCACAAGGAGTGAAACTATATCATGAGTAGTTAAAAAATAGAATATAGACTATAACAGTGGCATGTATGACAAGATGTTAGTGCAGAAATTTGAATAGTAGCACGTGTCATTAAATTAAAATGAACATACTAAAATAGTAGAATAAATAAGGTGTTATGCTAGCATAAGTTGTGCTATAATATCACAAGTAACATGTAGATGCACAAAAAACATAATAAATTGAACTGGTTTTTTCGAAATTACTCTCAATTTAGTCCACGAAAATCCATGCAAATTGGTCAGTGAATCCTAAAAACTAAGAACACAAAAACAAGATTAATTTCATAGAAAATGATGAACAAACAAAAATATGTGGGTTTATCCTCCCAAGGGAGCCTGAAATGTATACAATGAAATACTACATAACAAAAGAAACAAAGAAAATAAAAGAAAACTAGATATTCCTTTTTTATCTCCTTACAACCTTAGATGAGATTGATGAAGCTTGGAATGAAGCACTGAGCTTGTTGAATCTCTTGATAAAAATCATTTTTGGATGCTCCAAATATGTTATGAATGGAAGTATATTTCAGCTACAAGAAAAAAAATTGAATGAATAATTTGATTGTAGATTTCTGATCAATTAGATAACCTAATAATATGTGCGATTGAATGATGATCCAACACAATGATGATGTAATTCCCAATCCAACCAAAGATTATAATTGAAGAAAAATGGGTGAAAATTTATACATGAAGGATGAGTCCTAGATTTGTATAATTAGCTTTCTTGATCTAAATTTAATTGAAGAGAGATTGAATTTTTTAATTTATTTTCCAATCTATTTTAGGAGTTGATTTGTTGATATGAGCTTGCATAAATGAGTTATTGTTTAGTTTGGAAAAGGTGAAAAATTCTTTTGTATATGTAGAATTAAATATTAATTAATGTTTTTTATTTTATTCATCCAAAGTGGATGTGAATTTTAGGATTTACATTGAATTGTTGTATTCTTATAATTTCATGCTTTTGTGGGATATGTTTAGTTAAATCAAATGCAGGATTTTATTTAATCTATTTTTTCCAGGTCTTACCCATATATTTAATTGATTTCTTTTGTGCTAGTTAACTTGAGATGTTAATTGGTGAAGTGAATTTAATTAATTGGATAAGAGGTGAGGTGTAAAAGGATAATGTATAGGATTTATTTAATTATTTTGATATTAAATTAGCTAATAAAATTAACGAATGTGATAGGGGATGAATAATAGAAGTGATAGGATTAACTAATTTATCCAAGGAATGGTATATGAATGTAACAAATCTCATAGTGTGATTTTTTTTATATTTCTAGACCATTTGTGAGTGATAGGAATGATTAGGGGAGCTGTGGGACAATGCCATTAAAGTTCATAGAAAAGCGGAATATAGAAAAAAAAAAAGGTGATTGAAAGTGGTCTAAAGTGGTTCTAATGTAATATGAAGTAATTATGGAATGATTTCATAGGTTTAAAATGTGTAATGAAATACTCAGGGTATCTGAAGTCCTAATTAAAACTAGATAATTTTTATTTGATTTGAATGAGTTAAATAAAATATTCATGAGCAAATATAGACTTGCATAATGACTACAAATAGTTGTATAAAAAGAAATAATTTGAAATAAATATATATGGAAACCTTACAATAGCCAAAAGATGAAAAATGATATATTTTGAAAGAGGATAGTTTTGTAAACACTAGAAAATGCACCTTGTGCATAAGGTATCCTATTCAAAAATAATGAAAACATCATAAAACAAAATAATTCAAAAAAACTCAAACTATCCCTCAAAAGAAACTAAAAAAAAAAAAAAAACTCCATAAAAAGGTAATAAAAGGTACATCATCACTCATTTACTAACCCTCCCCCACTCACATATACTTTTTTCCATCCCACCAACTCATTTTCATGCCCAATTCACTATAGAACCTTATCATTTCATCAACATATGCACGTTGTACTCGTATGTACCACAATATTCTATGCACTCAAAAACTATACAAAACTACTCACCCCGATCATTTCATCCCCTTGACTCCTTGTGCACTTGATCCAATACTTGATTTTTTTCTTCTTTTCTCACATATTTCAGTATTACAAGTTTTGGATAGGTGAAGGTGGAAAAAATTGTTGATACAATTTGCGATATCATAGTTTTGGAAATATTTCAATGCATGTTCTAGTCTCACCCATGGATGGCCTACAACGTTTGTATGATTTTTGGTGATTCACACCCATAACTGGTGTGTGACTAAGTTAGATATATCATTCATTTTTATACTTTTTTTTTTTATCATTTTTCTACAATAATATTTCTTTCTTATCTTTAAATGGTTAAGATCTAACTAAGATAGGTCCCCTAACCATAAAAAATATGTAAGATTTTTTAGGTGTGTTTACATTTAGATTTTATATTCAAATAAGGAACTTTGCCGACTTTATTCATTGAAAGAACCCATGATTGTCCTTATCAGTTTCAATGGGAGCACAATCCCATTTATTAAGTAGAATTTATTTGGATATGTTTATATCAACTAACACATTGTTCAGGTGATCCCTATCTAGGTATACAAGTTTATTTGATGTTGTGGGCATATTTTAAAGAAAATTATTGATAATTTTTGTAGGATTTATCATGGAGGAAGAAAAAATTATGCAATGTTCAGTCTAAAACATAAAGGTTGTTGTGTTTGAATAGTTCCACTTCTTAGGATAGGGAAATCAAATTATTTCTAAGGCTAGAGGCTTTTTCGTTTTTGTTAAAACATAAAGGAGTGTGTACATGAAAAAACATGTATGCACTATAATGCATACATGTTTCTATGTTTTATCAACATGTACATACTATAACGTGTGTACATTATTATGGCTTAGGAATGTGTACTCATTATAACACATGTTTTTGTAGTACAGTAAGTGTTTTTTAGAGGGTTTTCATGTGGCAAGTCAAACTAGGGACATATTTACTAATACAATTGTTAAGTATAAGAATAAATAATAATAAAAGATTTATTTTATTATTCTATATTCTTCTATTATTATTTATTATTATAATTTTATTTTATTTTAGAGAATAATAAATTAGGTTCACTCTACACCTGATAGAACTAGTCTCATAGCTCTAAGAATTAGTCTCGAAGATAGTTTTTTAAAATCTAATTTTGTTAGTACTTACTCATTTTTTAGGATTTGATAATTGAACCTAATGTTTTTAAAGTGAAAATTTTAAAATAAATGTCTTTTTGGGAAATAATATAATAATTTTGTAGATTTTGGGGCCTTCTAGATTGGTTGTTGCCATTTGTATGAATATTGGATGTATCAAAGTTATATTTTACAAACCTCACAACTCTAAAAGATAATGATAGTTAATGGAAGATATTGACTCATGAACTGCCTTAAAATACACATCATATCAATACACAGATAATTTTATATTAAAATTTTACATCCTTAGTGACATCTACAAATAATACTCCCATTTTCAGGACTCTTACAAACAAAAGGAACTAAAATCCAAGAGTTATTACAATGGTGTTTCTCTAAGACCCTTCACAATATTCACATGTTCAGTTCACTTTGGTTCTCTTCTATATGTTTCACCACTCTACCCCCAAAATGGTGATCTTAACTCCCTTTATATTTTCTTATGTTTTAGATCTTTCTGCATTGGTAGTGATTCCATTAACTCCTTTGAAATACCACATTTACTTTATTGGTGACCTCATAAATTTGTTATATTTAATGGTTATGGATAATCAATCCCTGATATATTTCAAGAGATATATAATATAATTTGTGATACATTAATGTGTGTTGTCCTTGTTTAGGTGATGTATTTCCAGAGATAGTTTCTCTTCATGAATTTTTTTCACTCCTCTGTCATGTTTTATCATTAAATCATGTCATATGTGCATTATTATTATGTGTTGGTTAGGCATTTACCTAAATATAATCTATTGTCAACCCACGTGACTATACCATGAAAATTTTCAAACATTGCAAAAACACCATATTACAAAACACTTTTTGTTCCCTTGTATCTTCATGGAAATAGTGTGACCTTTATCTTGTGTAACCAACATGCATTTTGCAACTAAACCATTGCACAATGCATTTACGCAAGCCTTGTACACTCATCGTCATCACCTAATTTCAACATCAGGGAATTTAGTCAATCAAAACAATACAATTTTATTATTTTAGAGAGAGATATTTATACAGATATTGATCCACAATATATGGGATCTAATCCCTATCCTTATCCTCCCACAAATCACTCCAAACCATACAAACAAATAACAAACTACCCATTTATTTACCTCATGGTATATTACTAATTTACCATGGAAACTCTAATTTCCCAACATTCCCTCCCTTAGAGTTAACATGGGTAGATACAAAACACAAACAACTCAAAAAAGATAATCCTCATCACTTGAAAAACCTTCAGTATTAGCATTTGTGTCTTGTTCTTCAGTATCATCTTCTTCAGTAGCCATGGCCTTGTCAGATAGTTTTCCATCAAGTAGATCTTTTGCTCTTTTCATGCAGTTGAGAATAACATGTCCTGGCTTCTATAATAAAAACATATACAGTTTTTGATATGTTTTGATCTTTTATAGGAATTACTTGATTGACTAGCTAATGCTGCTTCTTCTTCTTCATCATCTTTGCTTTCCGTATCGAGTAGCGTTGCTATTATGCTCTCCAAGCTTGGATTTAGTTTACTTAAAGTAAACACCATATTGGACATACTTTTAGGCATGCTATTTAGTAATATGGCCTTTGCATCATTGGGTTTCACCTTTTCATTAATGCCATCCAGTTGGGCCATTAGAGAGTGGAACTTGCTGATATGAGATACAATATCTCCTCCTTCCATTTTCAACCCATATAATTTTTACTTCATATTTATCTCTGCATTGTCAGTTTTTGATCCAAATAATTGATTCAATGCTTGCCATATTTCATTGGATGATTTTTTGAAATCTACATGATGTAGATACGGTTTGGATAATCCGAGGCCAATAATGGCCAAAGCTTTTTTATCTTTGACTTTCCATTTTTGGAGTGCGTCTACATCTGTTGGTGCAACCGATCCTCCATCAACAATGTCCCAAAGATCCTTTTCAATCAGCAACAGTGGATTTGGATTTGCCATGTATGGAAATCCTTTCCATCGAATTTTTCTATCTGGTTCATTTTTTCCATTACCAAATCACCAATGAAAAAATAATAAAGTAATCTTTAACAACTCAGAGAATTGATTTGAAAGATACACGTCCAAATCTAGTAGATCTATCCTCTGGATCTCCCTTTCATGCACAGCTGGAACAGGTCGCTGCAGATCTAATATGTGGATGTCAGATCAAATCCAATCTGCAGAATATATATATTCAAATATCAAAAAAGGAAGTTGTGGGGCGCGGATCTCATGATGTGATGTAAATAATGCCGTAGCAGGAGCTTGATATTTGACCAACCATAGGAATGACCGATGTATTCCTTAAACCAAATGTGCAGATCAATTGGAAAAGAAAAGGATCCGGTACAATTAATACAAATGCACGTACGCAGCTAACACAGAATGTAAAAACTGCTATATCAATCGACCTCCTCAAAGCTGGAGTCATATGTGAGAATTAATTTGAATCTGAGAAAACACTATGCTAAGCAGTTCAAAGCTATCATTGAATATGGATCCAATAAATACAGTCATCGATCCAATACAGTCATCGATCCAATATAAATACCTGCATCGATCCAATAAATACAGTCATCGATCCAATAAATCATCGTAATGAATATAGATGTATATCAAGCTCAGGGAGCTTTCCAAAAAGAGTTTGACCCAGAGACTCTTCTGACGCTTCAAAACAGAGATCTAATCCCTCAACGTATCTGATCTGCAGGGCTCAGCGTTGTAAATCCATGGAGATGTGGACAGGATGGTAGGTCGAAGCTACCATTGGGGACGTGGAAAAGTGCCAAGCGGCCAAAAAAATATATACACCTATGCAAAAGTTTACACAAAATGTAAATCTGGTATCTCCAGCTACTAGTACTGAGAAAATATCTCCAAAATAATTTTAAAAAATGTCAATAATATTCATAGTGGTCTGCACTATAAAATTATTGGCAAATAATAGCCTCTCAAATGATAGGATCAATTGACATGGTCTACACTCAAAGGATCCTGTAGGGAACAAGGCCAGAATTACAGAGAGGTCCCTCACGGTGCCTGCTCTGATACCAAATCAAGGAATTTAGTCAATCAAAACAATACAATTTTATTATTTTAGAGAGAGATATTTATACAGATATTGATCCACAATATATGGGATCTAATCCCTATCCTTATCCTCCCACAAATCACTCCAAACCGTACAAACAAATAACAAACTACCCATTTATTTACCTCATGGTATATTACTAATTTACCATGGAAACTCTAATTTCCCAACACAACACTATACTTTCCTCACTCCATTTTCTCACTTATCATCCTTGTGTATTCCCATACCAAGATAAAATATCAAATCTTATAAAATATATCCAACTCTCTCATGATGTTTTTACATCACAAATTTCCTCTTCAATTTCATACCAATTAATTGATTAGTTCATATAGAGTTGTAATTAGGTATATTAAGAAAAAAATCACATCATAAAGTTTCAATTACTTTCATATGGTGCAAATTAACAATTATTTCATCTCTTCTTGAAAAAATCAACTTAACTAGATATAATTACGGGGCTCAAATAGTCACAAATATGATTAGTGTCTCAAAATGGCCTAAATTAACTCTCTAGCTGGAAAAATCAACTAATTAGTATGTAGAATGGGTTCAATTGAGCCCAAAATCATATTGTATGTAGTAAAAATAAATTTTATATGGAAATCTAGTGGCTCAAATTGCATCTCTAATTGAACCATTTTACTAATTTTTTCATCTAGTGATGTAATTAGGGCCCATTAAACCCTAAATCACATCATATAGTAATAATTTATTTAATTTACATGATGTTATTGAATCCAATTGATCCAAAAATTACATCACATCATCATAATTATGTTCAAAGGGATTTTCCACTCTTATTATATCAAGCTGATAATATATCTAATTTCTTCAACAAATATTTTTTCTGATATTTGGTAAAAGGAGGGTTTTTGCAAGCACACTACCATGTTACAATAACATCTACAATCCATATATGAATTTAAACATTTCATGACTCAAAACTAAACCTTATACCTGAAACAACTCTAGCATACAACAAAACATTCATAAAACCAACACAAATCCAGACCAAATATAGTTTAGAAACAATTAATATCTAGCAAAAAAACAAGCAAAGTGTAAAAATAGAATATTGCACTTACTTTATATATTTTATTGAGGCTTCTTATGTTAATATTATGATGTTTTTTAGGCCCTTTGTGGTCAAATGTTGATTTCCTCCCTATTTCTATTTCTTTTTCCATTATTTATTTTTTCTCCTATTTGATTTATTTTCCTCCTCTAGTCGTGCAACCTCCTAATCATCAAATTTCTTTAGAGTCCTTGAGGATGATGCTTCTTGAATCTTGTTTTTCCCCTTATATGGGTCACCATGATCTTTATTTCCTCATCCTTCTTCTGATTTGATCCTTACCTTCGATTTTCTTCTTCATTTGGAATTGTTTCCAATGATTGTCTTCTGTTGTTGTTCTTTTTTCTTGATCTTGATGTATTTCTTCTTGTTTATGCTCTATTGCTTCTCTTGATTCTTCTTGATCCATTTCTAATTACTCTTCTTCTTATCTCTACTCTATTAATATAGGTTTCATGAGAAGTTTATTTTTTTGAGTTTGAACAAAAAAAATCTTCTTCCTCCAAATCATCTTGATCCTGATTTCTAAGACAGGAAAAATGATTTTCTTTATCAGCATACCGATTTTCATCTAGTTTTTTACCATCTTGTTATGTTATTTTCACTAGATCTTCTTTTTTCATTTCTAGTCATTCAATTATTTTCCTTGGTTCCTTTGTGTGTCCATCATTAACAATCTTAGGACATGCTTTCATATTATGTCCTAATTTTTTACACTTCTTACATATGGAAATAGATGTATTTTATTCCAATGTTTGATTCTAGTTTCTTGTCTTCAAATGGATAGTGAAAGTTTCCAGTAGCTCCCTATCCAAGTCCATATTTACATAAAGTCTAGAAAAATATAGTCTAGTCTTGGTTTTGGTTACGTCATCAAATGCCACCAAGATGCCTAGAGCTTTAGCCACGTTTGTTAAAAACTTCGGTTCCCAGTATGCCAATGGTAATCCTGGGAGTTTGATCCATAATGAAATGAAACTAATATTTTATTTTTCTATATCAAAGTATGGGCTCCATATTTTTAAGAACAAACCCATGGTTCCCAAAAACTAGGGTCCATCGAGAAGATATTTGTTAAAAAATTTCATATTATTGAAATGAACAAGAAAAAAAACTTCTGTTAGCAAATAAATTTCCATGTTACCTTTTGGTTTCCTTTTTCTACCTGTCCATCTTGATATCACATCCATGTTGCGTCATGGCCTATAAAAATTTACTGATTAGGGATAATTTATTAATCTACATTACTCTATCTATGAGCTCTTTTGGGACTATGAAAATATGGTCATTTTCAAAAATTCTATGAGATACTTCAACCTGTGTAATACCCTTTTCAAAATTCAGGCTTTACATTGAGACCACCCCATCCCATGTGGTACTGGGGTCCTCTACTCCTTGAACCTATGTAGGTTCACGTGGCAGATTCCCTTATCCATCCCCATCTCCTTATTTCATCTCATTTTCACAAATATTGATGAAGGGAGTGAGTCTCTTTTTATATGGAAAGGAAACAAATGTTTGAAATTTAAAGAAACATTACACTAAATCCTACACTTATTTTTTTTAAAATTTATTGAGATAAATGTGATTCACTCTTTCAATTTCCAAATCTGTCAGGTATCTATTGTTCTTATCTTGAACAAACAAAGACATCGTGGGGTCCTAAAATAGATCATATTAATGCCCAACCCTTACTATGGATATTCTATATCATTATGCTCAAAGGATTATCTTTGTGTGTGGATGGGAACTAAGGTTACTCCCATAAATTATTTATTTTGAAGATTAATCACGTGGGCCTATTAAATATTCAACTCGATTTGAAATATAATTTATATGGAAAGTATAGTATATATGGAAACTTTAACATCAACTTCAAGATCATGACTAATTTTTATGGGATTTTGACATAAAGATAACACCCAAGTGTCTATGTTTTCCTCAACGTATATGCATTATTTCCCTTAATTAACTAGGTGCATCTTTATATCTATATGAGCACCCACGCACCTATCGTGTTATTTAAAATTAACTTATATCCAACCCTACCATTAATTCTACATGTCTCAATGTACTATCCTTCCTATCGATGAATCATGGACCAAAATTTCAAAACTTGATACCAATTTAAGAAGGGGTTGGACCCCTATCTCCATATGGAAAATCATAACAAACCACTTGATATAGCACCCCTATTATCCCATCCCTCTCTTCATGTGTTTCCAGACAACTCCATTAATAAGAGATCTTGGGAGTCATGTTCTTGTTCTCCACATTGTAATTTTGATCATTTGAAAGATTTAGGGGAGGTCATATTATGGATTTTATAGTCAATTTACACTCCCATGCCCTTCTTTTTCTATCAAGTGGTTAGCCTCTTTACAGATATGGGGTATGTACCCTCTTATATATATATATATATATATATATATATATATATATATATATATATATATATATATATATATATATATATATATATATATATATATATATATATATATCTCTGGGTTAGGGTCATTTTATTTTATCTACTTGATATCTCTCCCTAGAAATAGTGTCATTTTTTTTGTTTGTGTATGTTGATTCACAATCATTCATCTCATATGGAAAAGGTATCCAAATCCCACCTGAGATGAATACATCATATGAGTGACTGACAATTATAATGAGGAGAGAAAATACTTTAGACTAATGTAAGATTCTCTATGAGTGACTGACAATTATAATGAGGAGAGAAAATATTTTATTGAGACTAAAGATATAACAACTAAGAGTAGGTACACAAGTTGTGATTTAAGGATTAATACAATATTGGAATTATCAAGTGATAAATTTCCAAAGTTAGGTTTCTATAGTGTATTATGTATTTTAAATATTTTTATTTTCAACTATGATTTTAAATATATACCAATTTATTTGGACATATATTTTTTAGCACTTTCACTAGAACAATTTTTTGTATTTTGTACACAAGATGGTCTAACTAGCTTGTAGCCCTAAATTTTTGCGTTATTCAATTTCAGAGAGGATCCATATATATATATATATATATATCATGCAATTGTTTTATGATCTCTTTATGTTTTTGACATGACATAATTTAACAGACTATTATTCCCAATATCATTCATTTTTAGTGATCAATGAGGTCCACTCATATATTTTTGTAATTTACATATTCTATCGAAAGCATCTTAAGCGGGCATATTAGTTTACTTAATCAACCATACCCTATTATATGTGATTAAGATGTACTTGTTATATTTAATTATAATTTAATACATATTATATTTACATAGATGACTAGAAATAAATTTATTTACTTGATTGAATTTGACTATAAATACATTAATTAAAACTTTCTATTGAATTTAAATAAGTTCTCCAGCCATAATAATATCCTCTACTTGTTTTTATAAAATCGTAGAGATTCAGTGTTGGATGTAATTTACTGTGGAAGAGAGGTTCACTGTAATATTCATATGAGAAGGTTTATATTACTTTAAATTTTCAAAAGTATACACATAGATCCTTGAACCTATCCAAAATTATTACATGGTAAACTACTTTATTCTAATCAATGTATATGATACACTAATCAACAAATCAAATAAAAATAACATAAAAGAAGAGGGTAGTTAGAGATACTTACCTAAATATGGAAACACCCTTGGAACATCATTCAAACCCCTATAGTTACTAGTTCTTTATGAAATATTTGAAGTGGGTTACCACAAGATGGATAGAATAAAACCTAAGTAAACCAAATTTGGGGACCAAAAAAACCTTGTAGAACTTTATAGTACAACTATTATTCTTTATTTACCTAGACCTAATGATCAAAATATATATACATACCTCCAAAGCTAAAAAATCGTAGCTCACAAACCTTTAAAATCTTAAGAGACTATTAAAAAGCAAAAGTAGACAAAATTATGAATAATATGATAATGACAAATTCTTACTAATGAATCCTATAATTAAGGATCATAATTATCTACTATAGCCCCCTATAACCAATAACATTGACCATTCTTGATGTATTTTTCATAAGGAATAATACGATGAATAGGAGGTATGCATGATATGGTATCTAAGGTGTCACTGGCTACATATCAATAACTCTTTTAGATGCCACTAACCATCTCAATCATTTATGATCTTACTCATTCTTAGTAATTCCTCAAAATTAATAACTTTCAGGAATTTAATGTTCTAATGAAACCTATGGAGAGAAAATATCAATGACAAAAAAATTAGGTGTATACAATGGAAATTATGTACATGTAATTATATGTGGAGCTGCGTTGCTGTTGTTGTCTTCCTTCATGTTTTTTGCTGTTTTTTTGCTGTTTTTTGGCTACTTTTCTGCAATTTTCAAACTAGGTAGCTATTTTGTGGTAACTTCTCTTTGGTTACCTTTGGTTCTTTTGACTTATCTGGATCTTGATCCTTTTTGTGATGCTTTTCATTCCTATTCTGGCTTTTAGGCCCTCTTTGTACACAAGGGTATAGTCCCTTTCAAAAAACTATTTACCAATAATAAAAAAAATGTACATGTAATTATAAATAAAAATTACATACTCAAAGTAGCATGTAAGCTTCTATATCGTACCTACGTGCATATTCATTGGACCATGTGTTGCATGCATGCTATGAATAAAGTAATAAAATATATTATAAAATTAAATAGCTCAAAAATAGATTGTTCAAGATTAGGGATTTGTTGATATTCATTGGAAAATTTGTGAATGTTTACTAAGAAGGAATTCCTCAAGTTTTTTGACACCCTTTTTACAACCTACTTTTTTTGTTAAACAAGTTTCTTGAATTACAAGAGCCCCTAAAAATTACGATCACGATATAAAATTGGAATAAATGGATAGAACCAATGATAGAGTAGGATGTTATCGTGAGAGACTCATTTTGGGCCAATGAGAAATGCATCACATAAATTATATCTTCTAATTTTTAATTTCATCAAATATGAGGATTCTGATGACCCTAACCTTTGTGAGACATATGAGATTATTGATATCATTATTATCTTAAAAATATTATTATTCAAATTAGGGACTCAATTCTATAGTTATAAGATGAATAAATTTAATCCATCATTCAAAAAAATTAGGATAAACTAAAAATGACACTACATATAGAAACATATGCACTTAATCCAAAATAGTAATGTAGAGAGGACCAGTAGAGTTATCCCTTTGAAGGAAAAGGGAGTGAATAAGGGATTAGTGAAGGTCTTAAAAAAATAGTGTAGAGAGGGATTCATAAATTAGAGTGGAGTGGATCAAATTTACTAGACTTGATGGCAAAAAACTTTAATGATAATAAACAAGCTTAAAATGCTACAGTGCAAGCTAGGGATTTGGTGATAATTGTTTCAATGTCTACTCAACTACTAGAAAAATATACTATTAAATTCCTTTCCCAAGTTTATAGATCATATATTTATGAGAGGAATTGGTTGACATATGGTTTCATCCACTCACTTTGAAGTAATATATTTACCATTAAGAGAAGAGAAGCTTGTTGTTATAAAATATTCCTTGTGTCTTATGGTCTGTAATATCCAAGAGAAAAAGTAAAACCCAACATTATGGTGGGATGTAGATCCAAAGGTATAGAAGTAAGTAGAAGAGGACCATAATATGTAGTAATGATGGATTGTAATCCTCATTAATTACAATGATTTCAATAGTTTCCAGTCATGATTGTTTCATGTATGTTATTTCATATGTTGATTTTGTTTTTTAAGTTTTACATTTTCAAACCATGTTATTTTCTTCGAGAATGGTTTTTAATATTAACATATTGATTTGTTTTAATATTACTTAGAAATTTATCATATATTTTATCTCGTTAATTTTTTTTTAATTTATTTATATATTATAGTAATTATTTGTCCCCCCCCACCCCCACCACCCCAAAATATTGTTAACAAAACCATATTGAAATCTTAACTAACAACGGTTTGTTTCAGTGACATAAATTTAATATTTTTCATGTTCTACATGAGTATTTTTTTAGTATAATATATTCAGTGATGCTATTGAGACATTAAAAAATTATTTATCATTTTAAGAAAGGATTTGTTTAACTAGAAATTTTGTTAATATATATATATATATATATATATATATATATTCCTAACAAGTACCTGTGTTATATAAAAATATTTAAACTATTTTGTATACAACATGAAGGGACATATCAAGACATGTGTAATAGGGCACTTTAACATTTAATGAGTCACATTTACAATTGTTTTTCTTCAATCTCTCTAATCATAATCTTATATTTTATGCCTACTAAGATTAAAGAAAACTAATTGTAAATGTTAACAAAACATGCATAACCAATTGGAGACCCATATTAATTTTATTCATAAGGCAAGAGACCCATATTTCATTACCAATTGAAGATTGATTACTCTTATAAATACGTCCTAAAAAATATTTACTAAATCTTAAGCCTTGCATATTTGTTGCATCCTTCCTATCGTTATTTGGCCAAAACAAATAGGTTTCATAGAGATTAGATAAATTTTGAACAAAATAATAATTATTAAGGAAGGTGTGCATTATGTTTCCAAAATAAGCACACTACTTTTTTTGGGAAACTAATGCTAACTGTAAGGACTTAAAAGCATTTAAAGGAGTTAAAACAAGAATTTTGGGATCCTTGGTGGTTTTAAACTCCAAAACTTTGCCTGCATAAGTAGATTTAAGTTCATACAGGATTGATAAAAAAGGAATTAGTTATTTTAAATTATTTTTCCTTTGGGATGGACAAGACATATATATTCTCTTATTATACTGTAAAACATTATTAGTAAAGAAAGGGTAACATGTAAATAAATTGTCATTCGAGACTTAAACACTTTCATAAATTTCAACACCCTCATCAAGGAGTGGCCAGTGGTCTTAATAAATCTTCATAAACCATGTGAGCCTTCAAAACTTGTCTCATGTCTCCAAACATTCCAAATTTTTTATGTATTCCAAGTGGAATCAATTAGAAAATTCAAGACACTAAGGGAGCTTAAACTTCATATAATTACCTTAGTCTTAGTCACGAGAGTGTCACATGTTCTAACATGGTAGTCATCATCTTACCCAGTTCCTTCAATATGCTCAAGATATAAATACTTCGTATAGTCCTTGGAAACCTCATCAATGCATGCTAAGTGGAAATCATGAGATACATATGATATTTGAGTCCTTTGGTTAAATGGATGCATCTTTTAAGCCATCTATGTAGGACATATAACATAGGGGAAACATGACATTAATCAACATCCAAGGCCTTCATTGACCTTCCTGAAGGTTAAGTTTCACCTCCCAAACCCATAATGAGACCGATGATCAATATGTGGCATAACAAGGGATAGGTGGAAGAAATATTTGTATCTTCACCTCTCAAGAATATTTTCCCCTTAATTCCACCAATTAATGACATGTGGAAGAGATTGGCTTAATCATTCCCTCTACAGGATTCTTTTCTTGCAAGTGCTCTCCACATACCCCCATGCCACCTATGAGAGTGTACCAGATACAACACACATGGTATATATATGTGAGGTTGAATGTTCATTGATAAATATCTTCATGATCGAAAATTTGACAATTTTCCTTGGTGGAATTTTAAGCTCAGTGAGGTCATGGGGGCACAAGAGTAAGTTTGGTTTTTTTCTTGTAAATAATTATTAATACCTCCTTTTCACCTACGCATGGTACCATTAGAAAGGTCTTCAAGAGATCTACACTCAGAGCTTGGTTTTAAAGTAAATTGTTAAATTATTAGAGATATCTTTATGATAGAAATTTAGGGTAGTTGTAACATGTTTTCTCATTATAATGGAACCCAAATCAGCTATAGATGTCATTTGAGGAAAAAATTTCTTATTATAGAATATTATTTGAGATACAAATTACCTTTTGGTCAGGCACCCAAATGTAGGTAAGAGTTTAAATTTGTTTTTAAACATGGATATGAGCCATTAAAATGGCCCTATCATGTGTTTTTGGCCATTTTAAACAAGTGGAAGATCAAAAAATTTCCCACCCTACTAATCTCACATGATCACATTGATCAATGGCTAAAGTAGATGTTTTACTTTGAATTTAAGGCATCATTCATAATTGTAAACCTCAATGATATTTGGAATATGCTATAGAAGAGGTTTTTTAGGTATTTCTACATCTAGATCCTCTTTAGAACTTCATGAACCTTGTGGAGAAGATAAGGATGAAAGGAGATATTATTTTCCATATTCTTCACCTCTTCTCTCTTGTCTTCTTAGTATCTTTCTCTTTATTTTGGACTATAATTAACTTGTTATATATAATTGTAAAAGAATCACTATTAAATTCAATTTACTCTACTAAATTGTTAGGAAAATTATTATTAGTGCTCACATATATTTTGTGGGTAAGTGCACCAAGTTGGGGGGCCGAAAGGGGGTCTTAAGTGGACGCATTTTTCTGAAAAATAAAAAACTTCAACTTGTTTGAGTTTTTTTAAATAGTGACACTCAATATTGGAAGATATTGTAGAAATATGAATCGTACCATTTTGAGTCTATTTTTTAAATTATTTTTCTAGTATAGAAATGTTATGTTTTGAAAAATAACATAGCTCCAATGATGCGCCAAAATTAGTAGGAACTTGACAAGGTCATAAACTTCGGGTAGAGCTTCGGGTGTAAACCTCAATGATATTTGGAATATGTCCGTTAGAAGAGGTTTTTTGAAACCACATGTTTCGATGAGATGAATGAACCAAAATCTTGCCCTAATGGTTGGAGAAAGTTTTTGCACATTTTTTGGGATATTATTTACCGATAAGGATGAAAGGAGGATATTAAATCCACCATCTTGAGGCCGAAAATTAGGATTTAAGTTGTGGTTCGGTTTTTTCCTATTTTTGGGCATTAGTTAATTTTAGTCTATTAGTTGCATTATGAGTTAGAAAGTTGGAAATTTACTCTCTAATTTATGAATATAGAATATGTGTGGTAATATTTGTTCCCATACGAGTAAGCATGCAAAATTACAAAGAATAGGGGTTCTAGTAAACTGCTAAAAATAGTAATTTCCACCACCTAGAGTAGGTTTTTTTAAATAGTGACACTCAATATTGGAAGATATTAGTAGAAATATGAGTTTACTTGGCAACTTGAGTTGGGATTTGTTTTCCTATTTAGGAAACATTGTAATTTATTATTGAATAATGAAGAAGGAGACCTATTTTCTTTTGAATTTCATATTATTTGTAGTATATCAAGTTTGTTTAGAATTTGGTTACATTATCTAACCGTGCCGAAAATTAGGATTTAAGTTGTGGTTCCCCCTAACTATTCCTCTAATTTATGAATATAGAATATGTGTGGTATTATTTGTTCCCATACGAATAAGCATCAAAATGACTAAGAATAGGAGGTTCTAGTAAACTGCTAAAAATAGTAATTTAAAAGGTTTTAGTCAAAGTTATAGAGTTTACTTGGCAAACTTGAGTTGGGATTTGTTTTCCCTATTTAGGAAACATTGTAATTTATTATTGAATAATGAAGAAGGAGACCTATTTTCTTTTGGATTTCATATTATTTGTAGTATATCAAGTTTGTTTAGAATTTTTTTATCTAACCGTGCCCCCTAACTATCAAAAAAATATCAAAAAATTAGGTTTTTTTTATATGTAATAGAATTACACCTAGTTTGTGCCTAAAAATTTTTTATTCAATTTCGACGAGTCGAAAAAACGATACACGACAAAATATAGACATGTTTAAACTTCAAAAAATAACTATAAAAATGCATAGTTAGAAAATAAATAATATGGAAACCTTGTATTTGTTAGAAAATTTGAAAAATAATATTTATACAAATAAGAAACTCTGCTTTATGTCATGGTATAATTTTTTTTAAACGAATCAATCATTTGATGTTGATTTATCATGGCGGAAGTTTGATTTTTGCATTTTCTACAAAAACACGCAGCTTGTTGTGTTTGTGCATGTCCATGCCTCAGGCTTGGGGATCCAAACCAAATCCCAACCCTTGAGGAAAGTTTTGGGAAAGGTAAAAATCATAATGTGTACATGTTATTCTTTTTTTATATATTGTGGTCCCCCAACATCCCTTTCATCTCTTTCACGAGATTTCTACATACATATTGTTTGTTCTGCAATTTTCTGTACATTCTTGCATGATTTTTTAGTAGTTCATTTCGTCCCCTACCCCACTAGTCTATTTTTCTAATCATGGGCAATAAAATTTGAGCTAATGACAAGAGGAAAGTCAAGAACAAGACACCGGAGCAATTGGAAGAGGTGAGAATAATGAAATTTAAGAGAATGCAAAAACTTTGTGTAGAGAAAGGTACATCTGTCATATCAAATGTAACTAATTTATTAGAAAATGGGGATGAAATACATAATGAAAATGTAGAGAATAATGATTTTGCAATGAATATTGATTTTTTAATGAATAATGATTTTTCAATGAATAATGATTTTGTTATGAATAATGATATTGAATTGAATGATAATGTTGGTATGGTTGAAACAAATTGATATGAATCCAATTTTTGAACCGTTACCTGAGAATCCAAATGCTAACCCCAAAATTTGTATGAAAACATTGAATAAAGAAAGTAACCTTGTAAACGAATCTTCACCCCTAAGAATGCCTCCTTCCATTTTGTGAATTGATGAAAACCAATTCAATTAATAGAAATGTGAGAAGAACAGATAGTGGAATTTGGGATAATTACTTTGAGAATTTTAATGACACACAAAGATGTCAATTATTTGTTACATTGATGAAATTAATTAAAATGAGACCTATAAAGAAGACCTTAGGGTTAATAACATTTAATGTTGCTGATCAAAATGCATCAATTGTTGAAAGCATACATAAATCATACCAAACTATAGGTGGAAAAATAAGCACCAAAGATAGTAATGTTACATGGCATGCACTTACTAATTGTATATTAAGTGATAAAACAGTTAATAAACACTTGATTAGAAAAATAAAGTGTGCTTTGAAGCTAAACTAAAAAACACTAATGAAAGCAATAGAGAGATGTAAACATCTTGAGTCAATCAATAACACTTACTATTGGTATTTGTCTAAAATAATTCCACGAAAAGACAAGAATAAATATGATATTCTAAAAGAATTAATTGTAAAATTTTGGAATGAGAACACAAGGGTGTCATCGAATAGAGGATATACAGTAAAAAGAAGAAAAAGGTTCTCGTAACCATGAATTGTGTGCAAAACATTTTGTTAGATATAACTCAAACACAATTGTTCTCTAAGTTTAAGAATGAAAATCAAAAAATTAACATTAGCCAAAGATTATTTGAAATTATAAAAACCCTTTATGTGAAAATCAATCACTCACGTACCGCTTGTTGTTGGAGGCATCATGTTGAATTTTCAATGCATTATGATTTTTTTGTCAAATACGTCATGTTTTAGATAATGACATCATGTTGCAGGAGTGTGGATTAAATGTCTCACCAAAATATTCAATGTTGTTCATTTCGATGATATTTTGTGAACAATCAACTAGACAATTTTTTTATAAAAAAGCATGTTTGGATGGAACGTGTAATGTATGTGGTGGATTTCTAAATCTAAAAAGTTATATCCATGAGGAGAGTACATATTCAATAGGAAAAGACTTGTTTAGTTTCAGAAAAATATAAATCAATGGCATATCAATTAAAATATGGAAAAGAATCTAAGAGAAGTGAGCTTGTTACAAAACAATTACCTGTATCAGAATATCTGGTCAAATTTAGTAAGAAAATTGTTTATGAGTATGTAAGGCACACACATAGAGCTCGATGGCTAGATGAAGAGTTCAAGTTAAGCAAGGATACATTCCCACTTGGTATGATTGTTTTAGTAGTTGACTTCGTAGAGAATTATACATTACAACCATAAATGGAGATTTAGTCTCAATATTATAACTCAGTGCGAGTTGTTATTTTCGTGCATATAACATTCATGCACTCTCCAAAAAGCACTGAGAAAGGTCAAAAAATATTAAGAGAGTATCATTTCTACATCAATGATGATCGGAAACATTCTATATAATATATACAAGGGTGTTTCCAGGTATTTTATGTAAACTTTAATGAGAGGAACATTAGTTTTGACCAACTTTACATTTGGTCGGATAATTACACATCACAATTCAAGAATGCACGGATGTTTTATTGGCTAAGAAGGATGCACAAAGAAACAAATGTATAACATATCTAGATTTTTACTGAGATAGGACATGGAAACGGAGAGCATGATGGTGCAGGAGCATGTGTGAAAAGATAACTTGCAAGAGAAGAGTTAAAGTTCAAGGATTGTGCTATATTTACAGATGTAAAAAACATTTTTGATTGGTGTGTCAAGAATATGGGCCATGAATATCAAGAGAGATCAATTTTTCATAGATATTTTTGATTGATAGAGGAACAACATCTAGCAAACTTTCAAGATTGTATGATAGTTGCATTATCAAGCTATATGCACTCATTTCGTAATTCAGATGTAAATGCTTGGACTATTTATACTAACCTGTGCATGGCATGTTTTTGTTTATCATGCATTGATTTTACATGGAATGAATGTGAGTCATAGCATTGGGTTAATGAATGGACTTGTAGACCTATAATTACACTTAACACACATCAAGTTCCATTAGCATTACGAGTTACAGGGTATTCAAATCAAATGACAACATCAGCTGACTTTGACCAAGTCTCTGATTTAGTGCAATGAGGAACATACATATATGACCATGCCATGTTTTAGATTTATAAATTATTAAATGGTCAACTATTGATGTATTTTAAATTTTACTTCACTTTTACTTTGTGATGTAGGGCATGTTTTTACAGTTATTGTGACAAATTTTAATGAAGAGGGAATGGACTACTTATTGTCTCATTGTGTAGAGGGGAAAAAATGACTTCCGCAGTCATTGATGGTGAAGAACTTAAGCATCCCACTGGGTTAGTGGTAGTCACTAGAACTTGGCTTCAACAATATCCTATAAAAAAATCAAACATTTGGTTATTTGAAAACTATGAAGTACATCAAAATATACTTCACTATTCACATTTGGTTCTTGCAAAAAATATAAAATTTATCAAATATCGAGGTTGGCCATTAAACAAGAATCTTTGGAAGGTTCGTGAATCAGATCATGAAGCACTTATTGCTACTGTCAAGAGTAGAGTTTATCCTTGTGGTTCATTGAATTGAATTTGCAAAGGTATGCTATTCATGAATTTAATTTGAATATTTGATTTAATGATTTTTTTTTAATTTTGCATGATTTAAAATTCTATTTAATTGCTTACTAACATGTTTATGTAGGTTAGTGGTTCTAAAAAAGCTTCCACATTCACATGGTTGACACTATCAGTAGAGAATTTATTATTCTCAAAGCCAAGTGAAGCCAAGAGAAATTAAATATAAGAAAGGAACAAAAAAAAAAATTCTCATTTCACCACCTATATTATAAAAATATCTTATTAAAATTCTCATTTCACCTCCTATATTGTATGAACCACATATATTATTCAGGTGATTGGTAATGGACAACTTTACGCTGACTCAAACTACATTATTTCACGCATTTTCAAATAATATGACAGCGAGAGAACCATATGGAGATGGATAAAACCGTGAGAGGATTTCATATAAGGCCCCTATGTGGAGGTTTTGGATCTGATGAGACGTCTCTAGGTGTCATAGAGTATGAGAAATCACCTATTAAAGATATAGTGTGTTTTGGTCTCAAGGCTCTTAAGGGACTACGCCTGAACGAGGTAGCCTGAAACGATGGGGAGCATAAGGAACCAAAAAAAATCCTACACTAGCGTTCACAATGAAATCCAGATGTGTTGGTGCATATGGTTTTGTCCCACGAGCTACCATTTGCAAAATATAGCGTCTGGCAGCCTTACACTGATTCAGACTACACTATTTTGCTCATTTGCAAACAATAAGATAACAAGAGAACCATATGGAGATGGATAAAACTACCTAAGGATTTATTATAGGACTCCAATGTGGAGGTTTTTTAGCTGATGAGATGTCTCTAGGTTGCACGGAGTCTAAGAAATCACACGTCGAAGATATAATGTGTTTTGGTCTCATAGCTCTTAAGGGACTACGGCCAGACGAGGTAGCCAGAAATCACGAAGAGTGTAGGGAACCAAAAAAATCCTCCACTAGCATTAAATAGGACATCTAGATTTTTTGGCACAAATGGTTTGGTCCCACGACCTACTGTTTGTAAAATATAGTGTCTGACAGTCTTACACTGACTCAGACTATACTATTTCACGTGTTTGTAAACAATAGGAAAACAAGAGAACTGAATTGATATGGATAAAACCACAAGAGGATTTTTTATAGGGATTTGACATGGAGGTTTCAGATTTGACGAGACATCTTTAGGTGCCACAGATTCTGATAAATCATCTATCGAAGATATAGTGTGTTTTGGTCTTAGAGCTCTAAAGGGACTATGCCTAGACGAGGTAGCCCGATAGGACAAAGAGTCTAGGGAAACAAAAAAAGTCTCCAATAGCATTCACTAGGCCATTCAAACATGTTGACATAGACTTTTTGGTACCATGAGCTACCGTTTGTAAAATATAGCATCTGGAAGCCTTACACTGACTCAGACTACATTATTTCACGCGTTTGTAAACAATAGGAAAGTGAGATAACTGAATGGATATGGATAAAACCACTTGATAATTTTGTAGAGGGTCTTGACATGGAGGTTTCAAATCTAATGAGATGTCTTTAGGTGCCATGGAGTCTGAGAAATCACTCGTCAAAGATATAGTTATTTTTAATCTCAGGGCTCTTAAAGGACTACTCCCAAACGAAGTAGTCCAGAAGCACCTAGAGATTTGGCCCCAAAAATGAAACCTTTGCTATCATTTAATTGGCCACCCCAATGTTTTGGAGGAGTCATTTCAGTGCCAAGAGCTTCCATTTGTAAAATATTGCATCGGATAACCTTACACTATTTTAGCAAGCACTCTTATAGCATGCAAATGAGATGGGATAGAAAAATGCAGAACTATAATTTTATACAAATTATGGAAGATGATAGAATAAGGTTTCATGATGCTTCCTACAAAATTTTAGGTCAAATTTACATCATTTTTTCAACTTAAATGAGTTTTTATAAAATAGACTTTTGTTCAAGGTTGTGCGACCAAAAAATGCTATATCTTTGACGGGTGATTTCTCCAACTCCATGGCACCTAGAGATATCTCGAAAGATCCGAAACCTCCACATCAGGGCCCTCTATGAAAGTCTGTTCTATTTTTTTCCATCTTCTTTTGGTAATCTCACTGTCTTATTGTTTGTAAATACGTGAAATAGTATAGTCTGAGTCATTGTAAGGTTGCTAGACGCTATATTTTGCAAATAGTAGCTCGTGAGACCAAACCGTCTGCACCAACACATCTAGATGGCCTAGTGAATGCTAGTGGAGGATTTTTTTCCCTACTCTCCACGTTATTTTGGGCTACCTCATTCGTGCGCAGTCCCTTAGGATCCCTGAGACCAAAACTTGTTATATCTTCGACAGGTGATTTCTCATACTCCGTGGCACCTAGAGACGTCTCGTTAGATCCAAAACCTCCATGTTGGGTCCATCTACGAAATACTCATGCAGTTTTATCCATCTCCATTCGATTCATTTGTTGTCATCTTGTTTGGAAACATGTGAAATAGTGTAGTCTGAGTCAGTGTAAAGCTGCTAAATGCTATATTTTGTAAACGGTAGCTAGTGGGACCAAACCATCTACACCAACACATCTAGATGGCCTATTGAATTCTATTGGATGTTTTTTTATGGCTCCCTACGCTCCTTGTGCTTTTAGGCCACCTCATCTGGGCATAGTCCCTTAAGATCCGTGAGACCAAAACATGTTATATCTTTGATAGGTGATTTCTCAGACTCTGTGGCACATAGAGACATCTCGTTAGATTTGAAACCTCCACATCAGGGCCCTCTAAGAAAGCCTCTAGCGGTTTTATCCACATCCATTCAGTTCTCTCATTTTCATATTGTTTGCAAACCCCCGAAATAGTGTAGTCTAAGTCAGTGTAAGGCTACCAAACAATATATTTTCCAAATGGTAACTCATTTGACCAAACCATCTACGCCAACATGTTCATTTTTCTAGGTGAACACTAGTGGAGTTTTTGTTTTGGTTCCCTATACTCCCCATGATTTTGGGCTACCTTGTCCGGGTGTAGTCCCTTAAGAGCACTAAGACCAAAATACTCTATATCTTCAACTGGTGATTTCTTTGACTCTGTGGCACCTAGAGACGTCTCGTTTGATCCTAAACCTATATCTATGAATTCCTCTCATGGTTTTATCCATATCAATTCAATTCTCTCATTGTCCTATTATTTGCGAACCCATAAAATAGTGTAGTCTGAGTCAATGTAAGGATATCAGATGCTATATTTTGTAAACGGTAGCTCATGGGACCAAACCATCTATGCTAAAACATCTAGATGTCATGGTGAATGCTAGTGGAGGCTTTTTTTGTTCCCTACGCTCCATGTGATTTTGGGGTACTTCGTACGATCATAGTCCCTTAATAGCCCTACGACCAAAACATGTTATATCTTTGACAACTGATTTCTCAAACTCTGTGACACCTAGAGACGTCTCGTCAGATCTGAAACCTCTGCATCAGGGCCCTCTATGAAATTCTCTCACAATTTTATCCATCTCCATTTGATTCTCTTAATATCTTATTGTTTACAAATGGTAGCTCATAGTACCAAACCATCTACGCCAACATGTATAGATGGCCAACTGAATGCTAGTGGAGGCTCTGTTTTGGTTCCCTAGGCTCCCTGTGATTTCAGGCTACCTCGTCTAGGCGTAGTTCCTTAAAATTCCTGAGACCAAAACAAGGTATATCTTCAAAGGGTGATTTCTCATACTCTGTGTCACCTAGAGATGCCTCGTTAGATACAAAACCTCCATGTTGGGGCCCTCTATGAAAGCCTCTCATGGATTTATCCATCTCTATTCGGTTCTCTCATTGTCCTATAGTTTGTAAATGTGAGAAATAGTATAGTCTGAGTCAGTGTAAGGCTGCCAAATGCTATATTTAGCAAATGGTAGCTCATGAGATCAAACTTTCTACGCTAAAACATTTTTATGGCCTAGTAAATGGTAGTGGAGGATTTGTTTTATTCCTTACACTCCTCGTGCATTCAGGCTACCTCATCTGGGTGTAGTCCCTTAAGAGCCTTAAGACCAAAACACGCTATATCTTCGATAGGTGATTTCTCGAACTCTGTGGCACCTAGAGATGTCTCATTAGATCCAAAACCTCCATGATATGTCCCTATAAAAAATATTCTCATGGTTTTATCCATATCCCATTCGGTTATGTCGCTCTCTTATTGTTTGTAAATTCTTGAAATAGTGTAGTTTGAGTTAGTGTAAGGCTATCAGACGCCATATTTTGCAAATAGTAGCTCGAGGGACCCAACCATCTTTTCCAACATGTCCAAATGGCCTAGTGGCCACTATTGGAGGATTTTTTTTGGTTCCCTACGCTCCTCATGCTTTCAGGCTACTTCGTTCATGCATACGCCCTAAGGAGCTCTTAGCCCAAAACATGCTATATCTTCAACATGTGATTTATCAGACTCTGTAGCACCTAGAGACATCTTGTCAGATCCAAAACCTCCACGTTGGAGCCCTATACAAAATCCTCTTGTGGTTGTATCTATCTCTATTTTTTTATCTCATTGTCCTATTGTTTGCAAACACGTGAAATAGTGTACTTTGAGTCAGTGTAAGGCTGTTAGATGCTATATTTTGCAAATGGTAGCTCGTGGGACCAAATCTTCTACACCAACACATCAGTATGGTCTGATGAATGCTAGTGGAGGATTTTTTTTATTTCCCTATGATGGGTTTCATTATTCCCTTCATTTATTCAACTCTCTGTTGATGTCATATTCAAACCAGGGGTGTGTCTAAAGTTATATGCAACAAGAAGAATCTTAGCAATCTAGTAATTGATTTTAGGTATTTTGTATTTTGTGGGGGATCTTTTCAATGTATTACGGACTTCTTGGTTTAAAATATTATTGGAATCAAACTATGAAAACATGTTGGAAGTAAACACACTTTACATAAAAGAATTGCTAGAAATAAACACACTTTGCATAAATGAATTGTTGGAAATAAACACACTTTTCCCTGGAAGTAAACACACTTTACAGAATGAAATAGATTTCTGAAAACAAACATTACAGAAATAAACACACAATTGAGAATGCTTGGAAAATTATTGCAAAGAAATAAGAACTTAATCTAGAACACCTACAGGGACAAGTCTGCAACAGATTTTAACTTAAGGAATTAAAAGTGATACAAAATTAACATATATAAACTATTTTCTTTAAAAATATAAATACCAAGAAAAATGAGGATCCTAGTTCTTGGAGGAGTGGTCCCTTGCTCCGCCTTGAAACAGGATTAGACAACTTAATTTTATCTCAAAACAGAAATGGCTATTTTATTGATAAAACATTATGCATTACAAAAACATGTTGGATCTGTGTGTATCAATCTATATATATCTTGTTCAATATCTATATTCTCTCTCTAAGCTATCTACAGGTCTATATGTATATACTTCTTCCAGGGGTGCATTTATGGCCGTAACTATTCCATTGATACGATGGAACTAAATCGTGCCCATAATAGATGTTACATTGGAACATGGCTAGACATATAGCTATTGATAATTATCCTAGATCGGTAAGTATGGAGAGTTAGAAGTCTTCTAATCTACTCCTGATCGATAGGATCATTGATTTGACTAAAGGAAATCATTCCACGTCTAACTAAGAGAGTTCCGGAGCTATCTGCAAGAGTTCCAGAACTAATTCTGATAATTCCAGAACTAAATACTAGAGTTCTGGAACTAAGTCCGAAAGTTTGAGAAGTAGGTGATAAATCCTGTGACTATGTAATGGAGTTCCGGAACTAGCTTGGAAGTTCCGGAACTAAGCTATATTGAAATAAATGCTCTCAAAAACATGTTGAATGCTTCATACTTCATTTTTCCACTTGATTACAACCTGCTTTATTACAAAATTGAGTTTCCAAAACACTTTGTTAGAAATTACAGAGCTTTTAAACGTTAGAATCATAATCAACAAAAAATGGAAAATTACATCCTAAGTCATATCAAATCAAACAAAAGTCACAAAATTCAGTCAAACTTAATCAAAAGGAGAGTAAGATGAGATCATTTATTGTACATTTAACGAGCATATTTTTTCCTCGTCATTTCCCCCATACTTACTTGTTTGTAAGTCCCTTTACCAACTTTACTCTTCAAATTTGGGGTTATATATTCTTCATTCCATTTGATTTCTTAGATCAAATGGTTGGAACTGAATATCCTAATGCTTTAATTTAGAGGTACTATACCCTGTTGCTGCTTCTACTTTCCTCTTCGATACATCAAATTCAATGGGATTTTGTGGTTCTCTATTCTACCATGGTGATATGGGGGCGAGGAGTGGAGATCTTGTTATCATTCCCATCCATATGCCTCTATGCTTTTCATTGATCTAAATAATTAGCATACATAAAGCTTTTTCTCTATGTAAACTCCAAATTAAGTTTTTGGGAGATATTACTTTCCTTCTTCTTAATGCCACTGTGTGAAATTCCCATCTTTTCAAACATGCCTCATAAATATATTAAAAATTTTCCTCTTCATAAGAGGTGAAGGCATTAATACTTCTTTGTAAATTGGCAAGATAAGGTTCTTTGAACCTTTTATCAAATGCATTGGATCTAAAATGTGTAGCAAAGGCGGATGGTTTACCATAATGAATTCTCATATAGAGACCAGATGAACTAGCCTTTAACAAATGCTTTAACTCCATTTCCTTCCATACAATCCAATTTTGGAGAACAGAAAAAATTGCATTAAGATGGCTCTCCCCTATATACAAATTGATCATAAAACTTGAGTTTTTTCCAGCATGAAATTACAGAGATAGAATTCGCAGAGAATATTTTTCTACTCTGCATTGGCTAAGGAATAGGCTGTTGTGAAATTAGCTTCATCTTTTATTTCATGTGGAAGGCAACATTCTATCCTTAACAAATGCCAGTGAATGAATTGTTCCTCAAAAAATACACTATATGCAGGAGAAGGTCTCCTTCATGCAAGCAATTTCTCACTCATCATGCAAACGATTTGTATTTTCACAAGCTATTTAAATTTGTCGTTTTCTTCTTTGTAAAAAAAATTCTTCTCATTCTTTTCTTTCTTTATTCTCTTCTTCTATCTTTCTTTTCAAGTCCTCATTAGATGTCTTGGATTCACGAAGTTCTCTGCAAGTATCATCTCATAGTTTTTTAAGTGGCCAATAAGTTAATTCAATTTGTGCAGAAATTGTTGATAGAGTAATTTGTTTCCTAGAATTTCGACATTCTTCCTCTTTCTCCATTATCTGTTGTTTAACTCTTTTCAATTCCTCAATCTTGTTAGTGAGATGAGTTGTTAATTCCCCAATTACCATTTCTCTTTTTTCTAATTTAAGTTTGAGAAAATTCAACTCCTCATCCTTTTCTCTAATAATGAGTTCTGCTCTGGAAAAAAATAGAGCCTGTTTAACTTGTTGTTTCTCTTCTTTCTTTGAAAGTTCCTTGTGGGTTAAGAATTCTTCCTCTACCAGAGGGGATTTCCCTTTCCATTTCCAAGATGCCAATTCATCTTCTTCATGTGATGGTGCTGCTGATTCACCCAATTCTTGAAAATATTGTTCCTCAAATATCTCATCTTATTTTTCTACCTCTGTTTGGCTTGGTCTAGGAGGAGTCATGGCCATGTTGCCCAAAATATCAGCACCTTCATTTTCCAACCCTTCTTGATCTTCCATCTCCTACGGAATTTCTCTAGACCTTTTACGAATTCTCCTTCTTTGAGGAGTCTCAAAATGCACAGAAATGGGTCTCTTCTGGAGCTTTTTCTAATTTTTACCTCTTTCTCTTGCCTAGGTGAACTGTCATTGTCAAATACATATATTATCTCTCATGTAGCTACTACAGAGGAAGGAATTTCTTTAGAAGGCATAGGTGGTTCTGAAGTTCTATTCATTCTTCCATATCTTCTTATTTTTGGTATTTCCTCTCCATTTGGTGCTTTCTTTTCCTCAGTAGTTGCATCAATTTCCAAATTAATTGTAGGAGCAGAAGGATTTGTTATTACTCTCCTGAGAATATCAGGGCTATGCTTAAACTTGCTAAGAAATTTCTCCCACATTTATTCTCAATTTTTCAATGAAAGAAAATGGTGCTAGCCCACTAAATACACTAACCCATGATGCTTGATTGTTCCCACACCCCAGGAATACCTCTGGGCCATTGCATGGATGGAATAAAAAAGAAACCCTGGAAGGTTTACTGTATATTCTAGTTTTGTATCTCCAAATATAAGGTATATGAGGATCTTCAGAACTTCCCTTCTTACTAACCCGAATTGACCATCACATGTTAAATACTTGACTATTCGAAATGCCACTCTATCAAAGGGTTTGGGAAAGCTGGCCCTTCTGAACCCTTTTTTTATTTTCTTTGTGTTGTAAATATATTGGGGTTCAGCTTCCCCCTTTTTCAGTAGGGTTTCAACTAGATCATTTAATGTCCCTCTGGCAGGGTTTGGGACATGCATAATTGGCACTCTAGACACATTACTTATTGTGTTCACAGAAAAAGGAATAAAAACTTTTCTAACCTTTTTCCTAGGTTGCTCTAAATTTATAACAAATTCGCTTACTAATTTGACATTATACATGGAAAACTTCCTCAGAAATTCCAGCCATCCTTCCTGATGAAAGATAGCATCCACTTCTTCATCTGTAATGAGATGGGTATCATCCTCTGGTTCTGAATTATTTTTAATCCCCATGATACAAAGGTGATTAAAATTTGTTCTTCTTTAATCTTGTGTGGGTTGGATGAATAACTCTTCACTTAGCTATGGAAGTGGTGAATTTAGCTACAGAATTACTGTACTTAGCTGTAGAATTATTGTACTTAGTTGCGGAACTTCTATGTTGTAGCTACGGAATGGAAACCCAATTCATTGTTTCTTCCTTGAATTTTTTTAACAATGTTGGTCTAAAAATATGTCACCTGGACAGATCTATGGATAGACGAGCCAACAGTGTGCAGGGCATAGCCCCTCTTTGAGTCAGCAAAGCGAAACTGGTTTATTGCTATTCTACCAGCAGGAATCTTGTGCAAATCTCACAGTATTCTGCCTTCGAGGGTTGGGATCTCATCCCAGTAGATTGTTTCAGACTGCGAAAAGAAAGGAATGAAAGAGGGGATAGAGAAAGAGTAGGTCTGAAGGAAGAAAAGATTTGAATTCCAAATCAGAAAGGTCGGGAAGTTTATGTTTTGGGATTGGTAGTAAACAGAGCCAAACCTACTTACATAAACAAACAAAGCAATACTGATGAGAAAATGACAAAAAGGTAGATATGAATCTAACAGAATAAACACATACAGATCTAACATAAGAAAGCTCTGATGTATAACACAAGTATTCAGTACAAAGCCTCAATATTTGTATTGTTGTTTTTCTTCTATTACAAGAAAGCTCAAAGTCTTTCTCTACTCATTTCTATTTTCATCTAAAAAATGTCCACCTTTTGAATACAACAAGTATTCCAATATATATAGAAGAGGAGAAGGAAACAAGGCAAAAAGGAGCCAACCACCTATTTACAAAGATATTTACAAAATATCTAAAAGTTATGTTGACTTTTGACAACTTGATGGATGACATCATCCCATGACACAACATGGATGATGTCGTCATTTGCATCAACATAGTTCAGATATTTCCAGAAAGACAAAGAAGAGAAAGGGAAGAAGAAGAAGAAGAAGAAGAAGAAGCAGCTATTCATCATCATCATCTTGTGGCTGAAAGGGGGTGGACTGCTTTTGTTGCTCCTCAGGTGACGAGATATGGAACTGAGAGCGGTATTCCATGAACTTGTTGATTATTGGCCCAAGTTGATCCTGAGAAGGATCCTTGTGCCTATCGCTTATTGCCTCACAAGTCTCCCGCTCATCTACGAGCTTCTCTGGGAGTTTGGAAAATTCCTTTTCTACCTCAATGAGGAACCCGATGAAGTCCCTACATGCCAGCAGGTTGTTGATAGATTCAGTGTCAAATGTGACCTCTGGCCCTGTTCCTTGAGAAGCGATCTCCTTGAAGATCCGGATGGTTTCATCAGCTGACCTTAAGGTAAAGGAAGGAGTGAGCAACCCTGGAGACATGTTGAGAACAATTCACTCCATTTGATGCATTGTATCCAGGGCCTCTTCCTTGACTTTGTCAATCTTTTCTAGAATAAATTCTAGCTGATCCACTTGGTAGTCCAGAGTGGACATGATTTTGTTGAGGGCCCTTGGATGGCCGAAGACGCCGAACTTGACCAGATCTTCGACTGAATAGTCAAACATTTGTTGGAAGGCCTCGTGCTATAGTCTGGCATGTTCCAACTCTTCTGATATGCGCCCTGCTAATGCTTGGAGTTCTTTATTCACCTTACTGATATTCAGGTACAAGTCAGAGAACTCGGCGATCACTTTTTCGCTGTCTTTGAAGATTTGGCTCCTCCAAGCGGAAACGGCCATACCCTGCTCACCAATTTTGGCATATTTGTTGATTTTCTCCTGGCTGAGAAGCTCAGAAGTCTCGACGGCAGTTGTGGGAGGCACATTACCCATCTTCTGTAAGGCTTGGAGTAGATATTTGTTTTGCTCTTTTGGTAGCCTTTTCTCTTCTTTTGTCTCTTGAAGCTTTTGACAGAGGGCGTCAACCGCGGAAAGAGCTTCCCCCTGGAGACTTTCAGAAGATGTCCCCATTGTGACTTGGGTCACAGTAAAATCTGTCGGAGACAGATCTTTTTTCTCTTTGAGGGGATCGGGGTATGCAATTTCCATGATTCTCTCACCAGCAGCACTTTTAGAGAAGTGTGTAACAGGCTTCTGCTTCTTCACCCCTTTGGCTGGGATCACTGAAAAGTCCATTGAAGCGATGGGAACTTTCCTCTTTTGCTGGCTTAGCTGCTGAGAGATCCAGGCTGGTCCTATGGAAGAAGGACCAAAGACAGAGGAGGAGGCAGCTACAGTAGAAGAGGGGAAAAACGTGGAGACATGCAGCGGCGGCATTGAGAGAATAGCCAAAGAAGTGTCCACGGGAGGAAGGGAAACTGCAGCTGCGGAAGAAATAGGAAGGGAAGGGAGCCCAGAGATGAGGGAAGAAATGGAGGAGGACAGATTAGTGAGGGAGGAGAAGATAGATGAAGAAGCAGGGGAAAGAGTAGAAGAAGGGACAGAGGACACGACCAAAGGGATGGTCGCTTGAGTCACTCGAGGAGGGGAAGGAAGAGAAGAAGAAGGGATAGAAGGGACCTCTATTGTGGTAGCAATGCTGACATCCTGAGTGGATGGGCCTATGGGACTATCCTCTGTTATTTCTTCCTCCAGAGTTATGACTTGTTCTGGCGCTGTGGAAGGAGGACTTTCAGGGGCTTCTTCCTGAATGGTGCTGGATTCACCTTCTACACCTTTGCCTTTAAGCTACTTCTTGGATCGTGAAGGTGCGTTGCCCAATGGGGAGGTTGTGAAATCTACCCCGAGGTAGATTAGCCCGTTCATTCGGCACCAATGCTCTGTCCTACGCAGAGTTTCCTTGACCCTCTCCTCAATTGTCTGAGGAGCTTTGTTTCTGTCAATAGCCAGAAAGGGCCAATTGTCCCCATCTGTATCATTATATACCTTGTCTGTTTCATCTTCCGTAGTTTGGAAGCCTTTGGGGACAATGGCTATCCCATATTGGATGATTTCTGCCAATGCTAGGTGAGAATGATCCTTTCTTCTGAGCTCTACCTCATAGAGGACGTCAATATAAATATCCTCGATCTAAGGAACATGGATTGGATCAAGCTTTTCTCTTGGCAGGAAGCCCCTTGGGTCGAAGGTAGGCCTGGCTGGGAAATCATGCTTCAAATTGAGTAACTCCAGCTCTGCAAACATTTCCTTCGCCTTGTGGTGGGTAGAGCATGTATATCGGCCCACTGTGAGGGGGAAAGGAGTTCCACCCTTCTTCCTTTTCAGGTATTTTTCATGGTATGTGATTAGCTGCCTTGATAGTTCTAGTAGAATCAGCTTAGGTCCAGCATACCTTGGTAGCCTGGTTGGCTCTCCCAAAAAGTTGGCAGCCCTTAGATAGGTGAATGTAGGAAACTGGGTGAACAAGGCTCCCCATTTCTCCATGGCTGCAACTATGCTTTTCGTCGTGCGACCATAAGTCATGTTCGGCCTCAGTAGGCAGATGATGTGATAGAAAAACACATCGTTAACTCTTGTGAACTGGGAGATGCTATTCTCCAGCCTCAACTCTGGGTAGTACTCGTATATCTTGACCTGAGGCCAAACTCCACTCCTCGTCAGGCCTGGATAGTCCCTTGTTGATGCTACAGCGTAGACTACGTAGGAGTTCATATGGAATACTCCTGTTGTGCTGAATTGTTGTAGTTGCTCGGAGATGGTGCTGCTTATAATTTCCCCCCAGCAAAAGCGCTGATTAGGAAAATTCTTGTTCATTGTTTCGAAGTAGCGCAGCATCCATTTATGGAAGTAATGGGCGTCAAAAATCCCAAAGACCCTGCTCAGGAAGGTAATGGTATCGCTGAGCTCTTCTGAGAAGTCACTGCAGTGGATGATTTAGGGCCACCGGGTTACCACCTTCTTATTTTTCAGATATACTTCATTCATTAGCTGCATACATTGGTCTTCATTGTCTTCTCAGGCCTTGATGCACTCTGCTTGGCTGACGGCCACAAAGTGCCGGTGGTGAGGGATGCCGAGTATGATCTCAAAATGACGGGCAGTGAGGTTAATGACTACCTCGCCCTTGCTGTTTTTGACACACCTTGTGTCTTTATTATAAGACTGGGAAACCACCATCATAAATTCATTGTTGACGGCGCTGACGGGGATTCCTCCAGTGAAGTGCAGGGCACTGCCTATTAGTTTGTCCATCCATGGACTCCTTGTAACTTTCTGAGTTCTGGCCCAGAATTCCTCCATGTCGATATCCCCCAATTCTGAGTCTCTGACGTTCATGCTGCATTCAGCCTGTGACTCAGGCATTCTGACCCTCTGATATTTGTATTTCATTTCTTCCTCCGTAGGCTTAGCCTTTCCTTTCAATTTGATAGGTCTTTTGCTGGATGTTGACATATGTTCTTCTAAGTTTATCTGCTGATCTGCATGAAGAAGAAGTGAAACCCAACGTAGAAAGGTTGTATCAGTCATTTGATTTCCCATTGAAGTGCTAACAGAAGAAAGAGTTAGTTATTTTCAGGCTCAAGGCGCAGGGCGCATGAAAATTGCAGCTTACAGGGCTAAATAGGTAAGGCACACAGGAATAGGGTGTTGCAAGGATAAAACTGGCGCCGAAGGCGCATGGCGCATGCATACTGCAGAGTGCATTTTGTAAAAGGTGCATGAAAACTTCATGTTACATAGTGACAGGATGCGCCCTTTGGCGCATGGATGGTTCGTGTAACAAGAACTTTTCGTGCACCAAAGGGAGCATGGCGCGGTGCACGAAAGTTTCACACAACATGATGTCATTGTAATCGGGGATGCGCCTGCGCCTTCAAAGATTTGTACTTAGCACAGATAAATCTTGTGTTGCATGGATGCTGGGCGCGCCATTGGCGCATGGAAATGTGATGCAGCAAGGAAAGATTGTGCACCAAAGGGGCGCAAGTTTAGCACTTGCAGCATGTGAAAGAGGCACGCCTTGAGGGCGCAGGAGTTCATGATGCAACAAGTATGAAAGGTGCGCCATTGGCGCGGGTTTTGTTCATGTAACAGGGGTGATAGATGCACCGAAGGCAAGAGAGAAACAGTGAACTAAATCACTCTCAAAGGGGTCTTTACATGGTTTAGATTTCTTCTTCTCCTCTTTTCCTTTTTGACAGGTCATCTGGGTAAATGAAATGGTTAAAACCAGGAGGGTTACAAACCATTGTTTCTAGGATGACATCCTCCTCTAACAGATCTAGAAAGAGGAAGATAAGGAAAGATAGCATGCGGGGGGGAAAAATCTCAACACATGCATATCAAAAACCAAACCAGCAAGCAAGAAGCACTATCTAGCAAAACTCATGAAAGAGACAAGAGCACTTACCCGGATAAATAGCAAAAATCTTGAAATCAGGTCCAAAACACGTTGAAAACGATGAGGCAGGGGCTGACAGGCTCAGAGAAAGGAAATCACATGCTTTGCGAATAGTGAAAATGACATTTAGGCGCGCAAACACACACACACACACACACACACACATATATATATATTTATAGGTGAGCTGGTCATCAATGCGCCACCCACTTTTTTAAAGGGTGCATGAGAGTTGCTGTCGACAGGGAAAAGCATGCACCCTTTGGCGCATGAAAATGTTTGCCAGCAGGAAATTAAGCACGCCTTTGGCACACCAAAAGCTATGTCGACATCAAGTTATGGTTGCCCTTTGGCGCACCAAAACATGGCACGACAAAATTTGTGCCAACACAAAGGCGCATGCGCCTTGGCGCACGCAGGGAAGGCTCAACATACTTTGGCACACCAAAAGGTGTGTTGACACTGAAAATCATGCGCCAAAGGTTTTAAAGGGGGCGCACCAAAATTCGGTGTTACATAGCAATTTCATGCGCCCAGCCAAAAACGGCTCAAAAGACTAAGTTCGAAAAACCAGATTTCCCGGGAAGGGATTTTACAACGTTTCGAATGCAAGGGATCCCTAACGAGGGATCGAAACAAAATTTTGGTATGGTTATCGGTAAAATTGCCCTTGTCAATTTTACGGGATAACAGCTGGCTCTTTCTAGGGACTATCCCTGAGAAAACTCGGGGGTAGAGAATCTCAGTTCTCATGTGCCTATCCATTGGGTAACAGAGTCAAAAAACAAGGGCAACCGGAGGGAGAAGAAAGGAAACACACAACAAACTGAAAGCAACCACATGACGAAAGCAAACACACAACTAAAGCAAACTGTACAAAGAAGAGAGCAAGCTCTACTTCCTGAAAATTTTCAGATGTTGCCCGCTATAAGGAAGCGGGAGCTCGGTTCCATCCAGATATGAGAGATAGAAGCTATTCTCTCCGCTGAGCTACTTGATCTTGAAGGGCCCTCTCGACAGGGAATCAAACTTTCTGTGCATGCCCTTTGGCTCTCTTCGCTTGTTCCACAAAAGGACGAGATCTCCCACTTGAAAATCCCTCTGCTTTGATTTTTTATCAAAAAGCCTCTTAACTTGATTCTGATGTTCAGTGATCCTGTCGACCACCCTTACTCTCTTTTCTTCAAGTTCTGCTAGATACATGATTCTCTTTTCAAGAGAATTTTGGAAAGTTTCATCTTCGATGGCTCGTGCCAAATGCAGAGTAGGAAGTTCTGCAGAAATGGGAAGCTCGGCATCAGTGCCATATAACACTTGAAAAGGTGACATGCCGAGAGATCTCTTAGGAGTAATACGATCGGCCCACAAAGCGTCATACAAATACTTGTGCCACATTCGTTGATTCTCATCTACTAACTTCTGTATGATGGTCACCAAGTTCTTGTTACTGGATTCTACTTGAACATTTCCCTGAGGGTAATAGTCTGAGGCGTGAGCCAAAGTTATCCCATATTCATAGCAAAAACTAATAACTTCTCGTGAGGAGAAGTTAGAAGCATTATCAGCAACGATTTTGTTTAGAACGCCGAACCTGACAATGATATTTTCTTTAATGAAATTACAAACCACCTCAGAAGTGGCATGCTTGATAGGTATGGCTTCCACCCACTTGGTGAAGTAATCTGTTGCTGTAAGGACATAGCTATGTCCGGCACTCGATTGAGGATTGAGTGCGCCAATAAAATCAATTCCCCATTGCTTGAATGGTTCATTGATATTGACCGGCCTTAGGGGAAAGGCAGCCAACTTGGGCTTGCCGACGAATTGCTGGCAGGGTTCACACTTCGCCACCCAGATGGCTGTATCTTGAAAGAGCGTCGGCCAATAGTACCTAGCTCGAATGATCTTGTGTGCAGTTACGGAGGAAGAGAAATGGCCTCCATAGGCTGAATTATGAAAACTTTCCAGTAGTCTCACCTGCTGGGGTTTGTCGACACATTACAGGAAGACACCATCTATTTCGTGCTTGTATAAACCGTCATCCCAAATGACATACTTGGCCGCCCTGAGCTTTTTAGTGCACTTCTCCTTTGCGGTTAGATGAGCTGGACACTTGCCGTAAGTGAGAAAGAAAGAAATATCAGAGTACCACTCATCGCTGGTTACAACAAAAGGACCAGAGGTAGAGAATGGGTTTCTTCCAGAGGGCTTTGCGCTTCGTTGGTACAGTCCTCTTTTTCCTTAGGGCTTTCTGGAACTTTGTTTTCAGCCATTAGCTGACACAGGCCCTTGCCCCTCACTAGCTTGGTTGGTTTAATATCCAGGTCATACTCCTGGACCTTTGCGATCCAATTTCCTTGCAAGCTTCCTAACTCCTGCTGAGTTAGAATTGATTTCACCACTGTGTCAGGGACCAACACCACCGTATGTGAGTTTAGAATGTAATACCTGAAATTCTTCACTGCTTTGACAATGGCGAAGGCATGCTTTTCCAGTTGGTTCATTTTTAGTTCGTGAGGCTTGAGGGGAGAACTCGTGAACGCGATCGGAGATTCAACATCCTCCGAGTTCTTTTGCATTAAGATTGCGGACACAGTATGCTCAAATGCGTAACTATACATGATGAAGTCCTTGGAGAAATTAGGACATACCAGGACTGGTGCATGAGCAACGGAAGCTTTTATTTCTTCAAATGACCTTTTTCCCTCTTCACTCCATCTGAAAGTTGGTGACCCCTTCATCATGTTCAATATGTGACGGGTCTTCTCATCAAAGTCAGGAACAAAACGCCTGAGAAAGTTCACCTTTCCAAAGAAAGAATGAACACCAATCTTGCTTGTAGGTAGAGTAAGGCTTTGAATAGCCTTAACTCTTTCGGCATCTATCTTTGTTCCTTCTTTGCTAACCACATGCCCCAGAAGCTTTCCTTCTGTGACTCCAAAAATAGACTTTTTCGGGTTTAGGGAAATCCCATGCTCTCGGCATCTGGCCAATACTTGCTCCAAATGATCACAATGATCACTTCGTTTTTTAGAGAACACAGTTAAGTCATCTAAATAAACCACAATGACCTTCCCCATCATACCTTTGAATGCCAAATCCATGGCCCGCTGAAAAGTGGCACCAGCATTGGTTAAACCGAAAGGCATTCTGCTGTAGGTGAATGTACCCCAGGGAGTAGTGAATGTTGTTTTGAATTGATCTTCAGGTGAGACTTCAATCTGATTGTAACCTGAAAAACCATCAAGCATGGATAGCATCTCTGATCCAGTTACTGCTTGCAGAACTTGATCCATTATCGGAAGAGGGTAGTTGTCTTTCAAGGAAGCTTGATTCAAATTGTGAAAGTCTACGCATATGCGTATCTTGCCGTTTTTTTGCGCACTGGCACAATATTTGCTACCCAAGTACTGTGATGGATAGGAAAGATGATCCTTGCATCCAGCATCTTCTGAATTTTGGCCTGGATGGTACCCGAGATCTTAGGATTATAGTGCCTCTGCTTCTGGCGAAAGGATTTGACATCGGCTTTCAACGAAATGTCATGTTGAACTTCCTTTGGCTTAAAGGACTTTAGATCAGCATAAGACCATGCCAACACGTCCATATATTTTTTTAGCAACTTGAAAAATTTCCGTTTCTCCTCAGGCGTGCAACATTTGCCAATGTTCACAAATTGCGGGTGCTCTATCGAACCTATATTGACCAGTTCAGTTTCTGGGGATGAGTCAGGGTCATCCCGCTTTTTCTTTTTTATAAAATGGTCATGCCTGTCGAATATGTGCTCCAGAGAAACCAAGCCTTTTGGAATTTTATTTCCTTTGAGCTGACATATGCCGCCGTTCCCTTCAGATTCGTTGCCTTGATCGGTGACTGATTCACGGCAAGTGGAAGTATATCCTTCAAAGTGTAATTCTTTAAAATTTTCTACCTTTTCCAGAAAAGCAATGAGTTGATTATCGTCGTTGAACACCTGCCAATGCTGAGAATTGTCTGGCACACTCGGGCGGAAAACCACCTCAATGGTGTACTTGTTTGTTTTCAAACTTGGGTGTGGGAGCATGAGGGACGCTGAAACAGCCAATGAATCGGCCATGTCATTTTGAGCCCTTAGAATGGACTCTATTGAAAAAGCATCGAATTCTTCAATGTTGTCCCACACCGCATTACGGTAATGCCTGAGCCTTTCATTCTTCACTTGGTAAATCCTCTTGACTTGGTTTACAACCAACTCTACATCACCTTGCACTTTTAGATTTTTAATTCCTCTTTCTTTTGCGGCTTGCATACTGAGTAACAGAGATTCATACTCAACAGTATTGTTTGTGTTGAAAAACTACAATTTAAAAGAGAGAGGAATTACCTCCTCTTTGGGAGATATCAACACGGCCCCAGCGCCACATCCACTAGTTGCACAGCTGCCATCAAACTGCAAGGTCCAGATCTTATTAAGATCTTTTTCCTGAACGAGAACAACCCCTTTATCAGACTCGGTAGACAAGAAGTATTTCCCCATCCCTGATGATTCAAAAAGGATTTGAGCTTTGGGGTCCTCAGAACTAGTAACCAAGTACTTTTTTTGTGATTTTGGCTCCAAAGTCTGTATTACGCCTTTGACTGGAATTCTAGCTTTAGACCAGTCCATATGAATTTCTCCACCAACTTCGCTGCAAAAACTTCTTCCCAGCAAAATTCCATAGGCTGCCGGAATGTCATCAACGAGGACTGTCATTTTTCCTTTTTTATCTGGGAAAGCCACAAATGTGAATTACGCGTCCTTGATTTGGCCAACCAACGGAACCTGCTTGGTTTCCAATGAATAACATCTGCCGAAAGGCTTGGTAAGAGTGAGGCCCAAAGCATGGGCGACTTTTGCCAGCATGACGTTATCAGAAGCCCCGGAATCAATTATGCAGTTACTCAACTTGTGTCCATTGATCGGGAGAGAGAGATAGAAAGGCTCTATCTTGCCTGATGCCGATGTTGAAGCAACATTTATGTGGGATTCAGGGGAGTGGAAAGGATTCCTTTTGGGGAAACCTGCTTAGATGCAACAGCTTGACTCTGAATATATTTGGTCAATCTTACAAGCTGTTCAGGGTTCGACTGAAGGTACTCAGCTTCAGACATTTGGATCTTGGTCTTTTTTGCATGATCTATGATATCAAATGCAGCCAAGGGTTGCGTTGGTGAAGGAATGAGTCCCTCACTTCACGATGATGGAATAGGATTGGTGGCCTTGGTAGGAATGTGAGAGGATTGATTTGGAGGAGAGATAGGGGGAAAAGATTTCCTTGTAAAAGATTTTCCAGGGAGTTGATTAGGAAGAGGATTACCTCTTTTAGCAATGATCGGAGGCGCGTTTGACATGGCCTTCTCCTGTTGGACATGGGCAGCAACTTCCGCTTCTTTTCCTTGCGAGCGAGTAAAAACAGCATATGACTGTCCGCTTGCATATCCCTGGGTACCCTTTTCTTCATCAGATTCTTCCTCATAAAATTCCATATACCCGATAGTAGAGTCGCCAGCCGGTTCACCAACATGTTGATCATCTTCACCTTGAGACGAAGGTTCTTCATAATACTGCTCTTCTTCTTCGATTTCGGCCAGAGTGTTCACCGGAGGAGCCTCAAGTGCCAACCGCGGAGCAGCTGTAGGTAGGCGCGGCCTTTGTGAAACATTGTTGGGAACGAAATTCCTCCGTGGATTATCCCGGTACGAGGAACTGGGGGAGGCCTGGGCCAACTGCTTCTTCAATGCAAGCAAGTCATTTGCCATCTTTTGAAAGGCTGGATCAGACGAAGTAGTGGGCGAAGGGCCCAAATATTTAGGCTTGGCTGATTCCTTTTTCAATTCGCCAGATATTATCAGATTATCCTCTATCCGAATGGCAACGGCTTGGGCGAGAATCAAGGTAGCCACTCGCTCTTGAAGGAGTAAGAAACTAACTTTCGAACTCATAGCGTTTACGAAGAAACACTTTTGATTTTCCGGCGTTGGAAGCATGGCAACAGGGACACGGTTGATTAGTGCATTGAACCGGGTGATAAAATCGCGCATGGTATCATTTTCCTCTTTCTTCAGGTGAGTGATCCATGATAATAATGCAAATGCATCCTCTGAAGGCTTGTATCTGTCTTTGAAAGCATCCCGTAAGGTGGCCCAACTGGTAATAGATCCGGCTGGTAAATGTTGAAACCATTCAGCTGCAGGTCCTTGTAGGGTTTCCAGAAAAAGGTGAACCGACACATCTTCATGAGTCACATCCAAAATAATGCATGACATGATGAATGCAGATATGTGGGAATCCGTGCTTTGATTTCCGCTCCCGTCGAATTTGGGAAAATTCTTTCGGTTTCTGTGAGGGAGCGCGTGAACTGGATGTGGCAGTGCGAGAGGACCCATAGCATTTCCCCATGGTACTGCCATTTGAAGGGCCGGAAAGAGAACACAAGCTGGAAGTGTGGTTCCGCTGAGTAGCAAGGCACTACAAAGGGATGTGGATGCCCCCTGCGAAAGACTTTTTCTTCGTGGAGGCGAGACAATCCTGGACGACCGGTCGGCCGAGCTTAGCATTGAAAAACGTGCTGGCGTTATGTTGAAATTGTGCCTTTGAAGCAGATCAAAATTCGGATCAGTTTCTCCGTGAGCTTTCTGGCTACGTGTAAAAGGTTCACCTTCCAGTGTACCTTCCTGATCTGCGATATTGTAGCGCAGATTTAAAATTTCTTTTTGGCTGTACTTGCTGATTTTCTGGTTTTTCTGTCAAAAACCAGCAGCATGTACTTTTCTAAATATTTAAAATCTATCCTCTTCAGAAAACCAATTGTGGTTAATGACAAATAACAGCGACGATAAAACGACAGAGAAGATTAGCAAGCTGATTTTCAGATCTGGTTTTAACTTTTTTTCAGAGGGTTTCAAACTTTTGGTAAACAGTCAAAATTCAGATTTACGGAAAAATACTAATTTTTATAAAAACTCAGCGAACTAAAGCTCTTTAACTAGGCCCGATCTATGGATCTCAGAAGAAAATTTTGAATTTGGAGCATTTTTTGCAAAATTTTGGATTTTTATCAAAAAGTTCAGATTTGCAAATAGGCAGCGATTTTCTTATTTTTTCTGATTTTTCTATCTTACCACCATCATAGATCTGACAGATCTATTCATTCCCCAGCGGAGTCACCAAAAACTGTTGGTCCGAAAATCTGTTGCCTGGACAGATCTATGGATAGACGAGCCAACAGTGTGCATGGCATAGCCCCTCTTTGAGTCAGCAAAGCGAAACTGGTTTATTGCTATTCTACCAGCAGGAATCTTGTGCAAATCTCACAGTATTCTGCCTTCGGGGGTTGGGATCTCATCCCAGTAGATTGTTTCAGATTGCGGAAAGAAAGGAATGAAAGAGGGGATAGAGAAAGAGCAGGTCCGAAGGAAGAAAAGAAATGAATTCCAAAGCAGAAAGGTCGGGAAGTTTATGTTTTGGGATTGGTAGTAAACAGAGCCAAACCTACTTACATAAACAAACAAAGCAATAATGATGAGCAAATGACAAAAAGGTAGATATGAATCTAACAGAATAAACAAATACAGATCTAACATAAGAAAGCTCTGATGTATAACACAAGTATTCAGTACAAAGCCTCAATATTTGTATTGTTGTTTTTCTTCTATTAGAAGAAAGCTCAAAGTCTTTCTGTACTCATTTCTATTTTCATCTAAAAAATGTCCACCTTTTGAATACAACAAGTATTCCAATATATATAGAAGAGGAGAAGGAAACAAGGCAAAAAGGAGCCAACCACCTATTTACAAAGATATTTACAAAATATCTAAAAGTCATGTTGACTTTTGACAACTTGATGGATGACATCATCCCATGACGCAACATGGATGATGTCATCATTTGCATCAACATACTTAAGATATTTCCAGAAATACGAAGAAGAGAAAGGGAAGAAGAAGAAGAAGAAGAAGAAGAAGCAGCATCTATTCGTCCTCATCATCTTGCGGCCGAAAGGGGGTGGACTACTTTTGTTGCTCCTCAGGTGACGAGATATGAAACTGAGAGCGGTATTCCATGAACTTGTTGATTATTGGCCCAAGTTGATCCTGAGAAGGATCCTTGTGCCTATCGCTTATTGCCTCACAAGTCTCCCGCTCATCTATGAGCTTCTATGGGAGTTTGGAAAAGTCCTTTTCCATCTCAATGAGGAACCCGATGAAGTCCCTACATGCCAGCAGGATGTTGATAGATTCAGTGTCAAATGTGACCTCTGGCCCCGTTCCTTGAGAAGTGATCTCCTTGAAGATCTGGATGGTTTCATCAGCTGACCTTAAGGTAAAGGAAGGAGTGAGAAACCCTGGAGACATGTTGAGAACAATTCACTCCATTTGATGCATTGTATCCAGGGCCTCTTCCTTGACTTTGTCAATCTTTTCTAGAATAAATTCTAGCTGATCCACCCGGTAGTCCAGAGTGGACATGATTTTGTTGAGGGCCCTTGGATGGCCGAAGACACCAAACTTGACCAAATCTTCGACTGAACAGTCGAACATTTGTTGGAAGGCCTCGTGCTGTAGTCTGGCATGTTCCAACTCTTCTGATATGGGCCCTGCTAACGCTTGGAGTTCTTTATTCGCCTTACTGATATTCAGGTACAAGTCAGAGAACTCGGCGATCAATTTTTCACTGTCTTTGAGGATTTGGCTCCTCCAAGCGGAAACGGCCATACCCTGCTCACCAATTTTGGCATATTCGTTGATTTTCTCCTGGATGAGAAGCTCAGAAGTCTCGGCCGCAGTTCTGGGAGGCGCACTACCCATCTTCTGTAAGGCTTGGAGTAGATATTTGTTTTGCTCTTTTAGTAGCCTTTTCTCTTCTTTTGTCTCTTGAAGCTTTTGACAGAGGGCGTCAACTGCGGAAAGAGCTTCCCCCTGGAGACTTTCAGAAGATGTCCCCATTGTGACTTGGGTCACAGTAAAATCTGTCAGAGACAGATCCTTTTTCTCTTTGAGGGGATCGGGGTATGCAATTTCCATGATTCTCTCACCTGCAGCACTTTTACAGAAGCGTGTAACAGGCTTCTGCTTCTTCGTCCCTTTGGCTTGGATCACTGAAAAGTCCATCGAAGTGATGGGAACTTTCCTCTTTTGCTGGCTTAGCTGCTGAGAGATCCAGGCTGGTCCTATGGAAGAAGGACCAGAGACAGAGGAGGAGGCAGCTACAGTAGAAGAGGGGAAAAATGTGGAGACATACGGTGGCGGCATTGAGAGAATAGCCGAAGAAGTGTCCACGGGAGGAAGGGAAACTGCAGCTGTGGAAGACATAGGAAGGGAAGGGATCCCGGAGATGAGGGAAGAAATGGAGGGGGACAGATCAGTGAGGGAGGAGAAGATAGACGAAGAAGCAGGGGAAAGAGTAGAAGAAGGGACAGAGGACACGACCAAAGGGATGGTCGCTTGAGTCACTCGAGGAGGGGAAGGAAGAGAAGAAGAAGGGATAGAAGGGACCTCTGTTGTGGTAGCAATGCTGACATCCTGAGTGGATGGGCCTATGGGACTATCCTCTGTTATTTCTTCCTCCAGAGTTATGACTTGTTCTGGCGCTGTGGAAGGAGGACTTTCAGGGGCTTCTTCCTGAATGCTGCTGGATTCACCTTCTACACCTTTTCCTTTAAGCTGCTTCTTGGATCATGAAGGTGCGTTGCCCAATGGGGAGGTTGTGAAATCTACCCCGAGGTAGATTAGCCCGTTCATTCAGCACCAGTGCTCTGTCCTACGCAGATTTTCCTTTACCCTCTCCTCAATTGTCTGAGGAGCTTTGTTTCTGTCAATAGCCAGAAAGGGCCAATTGTCCCCATCTGTATCATTATATACCTTGTCTGTTTCATCTTCCATAGTTTGGAAGCCTTTGGGGACAATGGCTATCCCGTATTGGATGATTTCTGCCAATGCTAGGTGAGAATGATCCTTTCTTCTGAGCTCTACCTCATGGAGGACGTCAATATAAATATCCTTGATCTGAGGAAAATGGATTGGATCAAGCTTTGCTCTTGGCAGGTAGCCCCTTGGGTCGAAGGTAGGCCTGGCTGGGAAATCATGCTTCAAATTGAGTAACTCCAGCTCTGCAAACATTTCCTTCACCTTGTGGTGGGTAGAGCATGTATATCGGCCCACTGTGAGGGGGAAAGGAGTTCCACCCTTCTTCCTTTTCAGGCATTTTTCGTGATATGTGATTAGCTGCCTTGACAGTTCTAGCAGAATCAGCTTAGGTCCAGCATACCTTGGTAGCCTGGTTGGCTCTCCCAAAAAGTTGGCAGCCCTTAGATAGGTGAATGTAGGAAACTGGGTGAACAAGGCTCCCCATTTCTCCATGGCTGCAACTATGCTTTTCGTCGTGCGACCATAAGTCATGTTCGGCCTCAGTAGGCAGATGATGTGATAGAAAAACACATCGTTAACTCTTGTGAACTGGGAGATGCTATTCTCCAGCCTCAACTCTGGGTAGTACTCGTATATCTTGACCTGAGGCCAAACTCCACTCCTCGTCAGCCCTGGATAGTCCCTTGTTGATGCTACAGCGTAGACTACGTAGGAGTTCATATGGAATACTCCTGTTGTGCTGAATTGTTGTAGTTGCTCGGAGATGGTGCTGCTTATAATTTTCCCCTGGCAAAAGCGCTGATCAGGCAAATTCTTGTTCATTGTTTCGAAGTAGCGCAGCATCCATTTATGGAAGTAGTGGGCGTCAGAAAGCCCGAAGACCCTGCTCAGGAAGGTAATGGTATTGCTGAGCTCTTCTGAGAAGTCACTGCGGTGGGTGATTTGGGGCCACCGGGTTACCACCTTCTTATTTTTCAAATATACTTCATTCATTAGCTACATACATTGGTCTTCATTGTCTTCTCAGGCCTTGATGCACTCTGCTTGGCTGACGGCCATAAAGTGCCGGTGGTGAGGGATGCCGAGTATGATCTCAAAATGATGGGCAGTGAGGTTAATGACTACCTCGCCCTTGTTGTTTTCGACACACCTTGTGTCTTTATTATAAGACTGGGCAACCACCATCATAAATTCATTGTTGATGGCGCTGACAGGGATTCCTCCAGCGAAGTGCAGGGCACTACCTATTAGTTTGTCCATCCATGGACTCCTTGTAACTTTCTGAGTTCTGGCCTAGAATTCCTCCATGTCTATATGCCCCAATTCTGAGTCTCTGACATCCATGCTGCATTTGGCCTGTGACTCGGGCATTCTGACCCTCTGATATTTGTATTTCATTTCTTCCTCCGTAGGCTTAGCCTTTCCTTTCAATTTGATAGGTCTTTTGCTAGATGTTGACATATGTTCTTCTAAGTTTATCTGCTGATCTGCATCAAGAAGAAGTGAAACCCAACGTAGAAAGGTTGTATCAGTCATTTGATTTCCCATTGAAGTGCTAACAGAAGAAAGAGTTAGTTATTTTCAGGCTCAGGGCGCAGGGTGCATGAAAATTGCAGCTTACAGGGCTAAATAGGTAAGGCGCACAGGAAGAGGGTGTTGTAAGGATAAAACTGGCGCCGAAGGCGCATGGCGCATGCATACTGCAGAGTGCATTTTGTAATAGGCGCATGAAAACTTTGTGTTACATAGTGATAGGATGCGCCCTTTAACGCATGGATGGTTCATGTAACAAGAACTTTTCGTGCGCCAAAGGGAGCATGGCGCAGCACACGAAAGGTTCACACAACATGATGTTATTGTAATCGGGGATGCGCCTGCACCTTCAAAGATTTGTACTTAGCGCAGATAAAGCTTGTGTTGCATGGATGCTGGGCGCACCATTGGCACATGGAAATGTGATGCAGCAAGGAAGGATTGTGCGCCAAAGGGGCGCAAGTTTAGCACTTGCAGCATGTGAAAGAGGCGCGCCTTGAGGGCGCAGGAGTTCATGATGCAACAAGTATGAAAGGTGCGCCATTGGCGCGGGTTTTGTTCATGTAACAGGTGTGACAGATGCACCGAAGGAAAGAGAGAAACAGTGAACTAAATCACTCTCAAAGGGGTCTTTACATGGTTTAGATTTCTTCTTCTCCTCTTTTCCTTTTTGACAGGTCATTTGTGTAAATGAAATGGTCAAAACCAGGAGGGTTTTAAACCATTGTTTCTAGGATGACATCTTCCTCCAGCAGATCTGGAAAGAGGAAGATAAGGAAAGACATCATGCGGGGGGGGAAAAAGCTCAACACATGCATATCAAAAACTAAACAAGCAAGCAAGAAGCACTATCTAGCAAAACTCATGAAAGAGACAAGAGCACTTAACCAAATAAATAGCAAAAATCTTGAAAACGGGTCCACAACGCGTTGAAAACGATGAGGCAGGGGCTGACAGGCTCAGAGAAAGGAAATCACGTGCTCTGTGAATAGTGAAAATGACATTTGGGCACGCAAACACATATATATAGGTGAGCTGGTCATCAATGTGCCACCCACTTTTTTAAAGGGCGCATGAGAGTTGTTGTTGACAAGGAAAAGCGTGCGCCCTTTGGTGCATGAAAACATTTGCCAGCAGGAAATTAAGCGCGCCTTTGGCGCACCAAAAGCTATGTCGACATGAAGTTATGTGCGCCCTTTGGTGCACCAAAACATGGCGCAACAAAAGTTGTGCCAACACAAAGGCGCATGCGCCTTGGCACACGTAGGGAAGGCTCAACATACTTTGGTGCACCAAAAGGTGTGTTGACACTGAAAATCATGCGCCAAAGGTTTTAAAGGGGGTGCATCAAAATTTGGTGTTACATAGCAATTTCATGTGCCCAGCCAAAAAATGCTCAAAAGACTAAGTTCGAAAAACCAGATTTCCCGAGAAGGGATTTTACAACGTTTCGAACGCAAGGGATCCCTAACGAGGGATCGGAACAAAATTTTGGTATGGTTATCGGTAAAATTTCCCTTGTCAATTTTACAGGCTAACAAACAACTAGTTTTCACTTTGTTGATTTCACACTAATGATAACTCATTATAACTATGCCGCCAATTTATTCAATCAATATCTTTCTCATGATTACTCACTTTTAATCATGATGTACAATAGATGACTCATCATATCAACTTTTAAATCAAATCTAATCACACATGTGAAATTGTAATCTAACATTTAATAATTTAAAGACATAATTACCATATTTGTTGATGTAATCCCTCCATCATGATGAATGATCATTCCTAAAAAATGAAACAAAAGGAAAACAGTTAGAAAAATAGTTGGAATTTCAAAGAATTTTTTATTTTGAATTAGCCATTTATTTGGGAAGATCAACCACCATTTCTTGTTTTTAATTGATCTCTGAGAGAAACATTTTTTTTGGGAAGAAAACGCCATTTACTGGTTTTCACTCTCTTCCCTTATTATTTTTTTTCTTTTTTTTTTTTTTTGGGGGGGGGGGGGGGGGGGGGGGGGAATAGAACACCACACCATTTACTAGTTTTCATTCTCTTCCCTTTATTTTGGATCTATCCATCTGATTATTTGATCATTTTGGAATAATTGGGTTCTTCCATATGATCAAAAATTTTATCTCCTTCAATCTTTCTCAAGAATTTATCCTTAGTAGGAGGCTTCTTATAAATCTCTAGAATATGACCATTAACCAAGAGTTTTCTTTTATTTCCATTAATGGGAAGTAGCTTAATAGAACCATTGTCAAATATTTGATCAATCTTATAGGGTCCTAACCACCTAGTTCTTAGTTTGCCTTTGAATTGCCTATACTTGGAGTCAAACAGTAATGCCTAGTCCCCTACCTTGAATTTCCTTTTATTGATATGTGTATCATGTCATTTCTTCTTTTGATCTTGGATTATCTCTATCTGCTAAAGTGCTTCTATCCTTAATTCATCCAACTCATTGAGTTGAAAGATTCTCTCATTTTTACTTGCATTCAACTCAATACCCACCTTCACTATTGTCCTTAATGTCTGTAGTTCAAACTCAATTTACAACAAGGGATTTTTTCCATAGACTAACTCATATGGTGAAAAACCTATTGTAGTTTTCCAAGTTGTATTGTAAGCCCAGTCAACTTCAAGTAGTCTCTTTACCCAATCTCTTCTTCCTGCTTCAACTATTTTGGTAAGGATGTTTTCCAATTCTTTATTCGTTACTTTAGCTTGTCCATTTTATTGTGGGTAATAGGGAGATGACTTCCTATGATTGATCTGATAATACATTCTGAAATCTTGGATCATATTAGACATAAATTGTGGTCCCTGATCTAAAACTATGCTCTTTAGTGCTTTGAAATTTACCATAATTATGTGCCAAAGGAAATCAACAACTACTTCTTCAATGGCATTTGTTAAAGCCTACACTTCTTCCCACTTTTTCACTTAATCAGTACACACAAGAATATGTTCATTCCCTTGTGAAGAAGGGCTAAAGGGACCAACAAAATCCAACCCTCATCTCTCGAATGGTTCAATCACTACTTGAGGTTGCAGAGGCATTTCATTGGTAAAGGTTGGATGTCCCATCCTTTGACATGGATCACACTACCTAATATATCTCTTCTCATCTCTGTAAGGAGATGGCAAATAATATTCAGTTCCAAGTATCTTGTGAGCTGTTATTTTCACTGAAGAGTGTCCTCCACTTGGTTCATCATGAAATGCCTAGAGGATGTCAAAGATTTAATATTCTCTTACACACCTATGTAAAATCAAATTAGAACCACACTTAAATAGGATTCCATTTAACCATTTCAATTGTGCACTAGTTTTGATTAACTTCTTTATTTGTTTCTTAGTGAAAGAAGGAGCAAACTTCCCTTTTCCAAGATAATTTTCCATATCAGCAAACCAAGGTGTATCAGCTGAAATAATAAACAATTGTTCATATTGAAAGTTTTCCTTGACTGGATCTTTCTCCCTTGTAGTGGTTAGTCTTGACAAGAAATCAGCTAACACATTAGATTTACCTAGATTGTCCATCAATGGTAATATCAAATTCTTGTAAAAGAAATAACCATCTAATTATTCTACCTCCAATCACTGGTTTTTTAATTAAATATTTAATTGTTGAGTGATCTATTTGTACAAATATTTTGTACCCTGTAATGTAATGTTTAAGCTTATTAATTCCATAGATCAGAGAAAGAAATTATTTTTCATTGGCGGCATAATTTCCTTCAGTGGGAGTAAGGATTTTTTTAAGGTAATAGATAGCATACGTTTTCCCTTCTTCATCTTTATTTCCCAAAACTATGCCAATGGAATTATTTGAAGCATCTATTTGGATATGAAAATGTTTCTCCCAATTAGGTTCTCTCAATATTGGAGCAATTATTAATTTCTCTTTAATTTCTTCAAAATCCTGTTGACACTTTTCATCCCAAAGAAATTCACAGTCCTTGGTAAGAAAATTAAACATGGGGGAAACAATTTTACTAAAATCCTTGATAAAGCATCTATAGTACCCATCATGTCCTAAAAATGACTTGATATCAGTGTGGGTTTGAGGAACAGGTAAGTCTGAAATAATTCTGATTTTGTTTTGATCAATCTGAATTCCTCTTTTTGAAATATGGTGTCCTAATACAATCCCTTTATCAACTATCATCAAACATGTTGCATGGCTAAGAGGAAAGTTGTGTTTCTCACATCTTTTCAATACTTTGTCCAAATTTTTCAAGGCATCATCAAATGTATCTCTATGCACGATGAATTCATCCATATATACCTCTACACAGTCATTTCTTAGGTCTACAAAAATTGCTAGCATAGCTCTTTTGAAAGTTGTTGGAGCATTGCATAATCCAAATGGTAATACCCTATAGGAAAAGGTACCCCATGGACATGTAAATTTAGTTTTATCATGATCTTCAGTAGTAACTCTGATTTGATTATATCCTCTAAAGCCATCCAAGAAGAAAAAGTATTGTTTACCTGAAAGGTTGTCTAAGACTTGTTCTATGAGTGGTAAGGAAAATAATGATATCTCAGTGTGGCTTTGTTTAATTCCCTATAGTCAACACAAATTCTCCATTTTCCATTATTTTTAGGGACAATTACAAGAGGAGACACACACTGGTTGTCTGAGATAGGGTAGATAAAACCTACATGTAATAGTTTTTCAATTTCTTGTTTGACTATATCCGTTAAGGATGGATTTATCCTTCTCTGAGGTAGCCTAACTAGTTTAATGTTTTTAGTATAGATGTGATGAGTGTAGATACTTAGGTGGATTCCTTTCATAAGATCAAAACATCAAACAGTTTAGCTTCTTCATCGTTCTTCAAACAACTATTAATATTCTAAATTTTACGTGGTTGAATCTCAACATGTTTAGTTCTAGTGTATGATGAACTGATTTGTTGAAAGGTTTTCATTAAAGTATTTAGAGCACATACATGTGTCAATAACATATGATATGTAGTAACATCTCCAAAAGTTCCTTGAAACAAAATGCTAGACAAGGGACAGTAAGAAGAATTATGATACTTATCTTTTTGTAGGTTGAATTATTCATTACTGTTGCTTTCCAGAAATTCTTCGTCATCTCTTGATATATGTGAAGTTGAAGCTATAGATTCTTCTTATCCCTAGAAGAAATCTCGTTTCTCTAGAGTGAAATTATCTTCATTTGCAGGGAATTGCTATTGATGTGGTTCCGAAACTAATTGTGATGGTTCCAGAACATATTTTACAGGTTTCAGAACTAATTTCATAGGTTCAAGTCTTATTCCCGACTACTCCAAGGATGATTGGTGTAAATTCAATGGTGGGTTAATCATATCTTTTATTTCTCATACGATCCTGCAATGTGATCATGGCAAACGAAGACAAATTTTTCTCATTAATATCAAGATTATCAACCCATAATTGCTCTTTATTATCACTAAAAGGTCGTGCAGAAGGATATAATGAAATTTTCTTAGAATTCTTACCATTTGAAATAGTCATATCACCTGACCTACAATCAATTAAGGAAAGAACTGTAGCTAACCATGGTCTACCCAAAATAATGGGATAACCCAATATTTTACCTTTTGGTTGTAATATAAGGAAGTCAATTGGATATTCCCATGACTCCACCATAATTGCCACATCTTCAATAACTCCTTCTAGTTTTGCTACAGACTAATCTGCCATCTGCAATATGGTGTTAATAGGTTGTATACCTGTTAATGGAAATGTTTTTAGAGTGTCCATTGTCATTACATTTATAGTTGCTCCAAAATAAACCAAAACGTTATGTATATATTTATTCCCTATAGAGACAAAAACAATAGGGCTTCCAGGATCTCCATGTTTTGTAAGTAGGAGCTTTCTTGCTAATAAATCAGTAAGTTTCCCATCTACCTTTATAGACCTTGGGTACTGCTTCTTTCTTCCAGGCCTTTTCAAACATAGAATTTTGATTGATTTTTTCAATTATGGAATGTCCTTAATTACTTGTAATAATGGTATTTCAATATTCATTCTCCTTAGTTCCTGCACCAATTCAGATTCCTTGATGTCTATAGCTTCTTTAAACCTCTCTAGAAATGGAGTTTCAGTAGAGTTTCTTTTTGGTTCCTTATCTCTTTCTTTTTCATATTTCTTGGGGGCAACTAGACTAGGGGTTTTAGTTTCTTTTGTCATTTCAGTGATGATAATAGGTGGACTACTAACTATTTTTCCATATCTTGTTTGAATATCCTTATAATCCATGGCATTTAGATCTTAAAAAAAAATTAGTTTTGTTCCGTAGACAGGAGTTATTTTTTTATTTCTTTAGTTTGCTACTAGTTGTGTTGACATTTTCGTTTGAACTACATTCTCAGTTTATGAATTTTGTGTTGGGGCACCCATTATCAATTGTTGATTCTGATTAGGATATGTTTTTCCTTGAGCATAATTATTAGGGCTCCATCTAGGTTGTGACAAAGCATACTGGTTATTTTGACCAGTCCATGGTTGTTGGTGTCCTTAAGCATACCAAGATTTACCTCCCCAATCATGGGGATTCTAAGTTGGTTGAGGGGCCCAAGGTGGTTGTCCCCAACTTTGTGGTAGTGTTTGAACAGCCCCTGGCATCATCCAAGGATTATGAGATGACCTTGGCTTGAACTGTCCTTGGGTAGATTGTCTCCAGGGACAAAATTTAATTCTTCTGATGTGTTGGTTTGTTTGAGCTAGTTCTTTATAAATGGAAGAAGAGAACAAAAATTAATCTCATGGTTCCTAGATTCACAGATAAGGCACATTTCCATTTTATCCTAAGGACAATCTCTTAATGCATGTTTTTTTCCTATATATAGGATAATACATGGCTAACGGTTCATTCTTAGCATTTTCTTTAGCTTGTAATCCATCCATAGTAGAGGTTAATTGAACTAAAATTTCTATTTTAAAATTTGCTAATTCATCCATTAGTTTGTTCATATCTGCATTCAAAACTTTCACTGATTTTCCCTTCTTAGGTCCACCCCTTGTTCTAGAATAACTTCTACAAGTGTCTTTAATTTCATTCATCCTTAATTGTTCAATGTTTCCACTTCCTATCAAGTTAAGAGCTTCCCTAGATTCATCTTCCAAACCTTTGAGAAAGATGGTTTTTCTTAAATCTTCTTAAAGTACAAATCCACATCTTTTACTCACAAAGAGGAATCTTTCCAAATAATATTCCATGTTTTCATCCTCTTCCTATTTGATTTTGAAAAATTCTTCCTTCCTATTTTTTTCCTCTACAGTAATATTGATATTTGTCTAGGAAGGCAGTTTCCATTTGTGCCCAATTTGTAATAGAATTAGATGTTAATCCCATAAACCACCTCATTACTACATCCTTCAAGGTAGATGGAAACAAATTTAGATTTTGATTATTTGTCCTTTTATCATAGGTTTGACACTGTATTTTAAATTCAAATAGAAATTGGTCAGGATCCTCAGATGACATTCCTCTAAATGTGGGCAAGTGTGTAGATGAAATGTTCTTCATAGTGGTTTCATCATCCTCCAACTGAATGGGATAGGTAAAGGTCCTATCAGGTTCTCTTTTAGATTCTTGTTCCATCTCTTTAGTATTTCATATTCCTTTCTACCAATCAATGTGGTATGTGATCTATTTTGTGGATGGTGAAAATTTGGGAGTAGGAGGTTGACTACTCAATTGTGAATCAAAACTTTCTCTAAATGGATCTTCAGAAAAAAACTTTTTCTTAAAGGCTCTACTTCCCTCTAGTGACTGATCCTAGAAATCCAAAGGTGGCAATTATGCTTCTTGTCTTACAGGGGATAATGGTTCCTCCAACTCTTGATCAACTTCCTTATTTAAACTAGAAGATGATGGTAATTCTTGTTCATATATTTTTGGGAGAAATCTACCCTTGGAGTCTCTTGGTCTACTCATAAATGCTTAGGGAATATCTCTTCAATTACTAAATGTATGATTGTTGCTCTTGTTGATACATAATTAGAAAATTCTAACCAATGGTTCCTGGGAAACGGTGCCAAAAATGATGGGTGTCATTATTCCCTTCATTTAATTAAATCTCTGTTGATGTCATATTCAAACCAAGGGTGTGTCTAAAGCTATATACAATAAGAAGAATCTTCGCAATCTAGTAACTAATTATAGGTATTTTTTATTTTATGGGGGATATTTTCAATGTCTTAAGGATTTCTTGGTTAAAAACCTTATTAGAATCAAACTATGAAAACATGTTGGAAGTAAACACACTTTACAGAAATGAATTGCTAGAAATAAACACACTTTTCCTTGGAAGTAAACACACTTTGCATAAATGAATTGCTGGAAACAAACACACTTTTTCTTGGAAGTAAAAACACTTTACAAAATGAAATAGAATGCTGAAAACAAACATTACAGAAATAAACACACAATTAAGAATTCTCGGAAAATGATTGAAAAGAAATAAGAACTATATCTAGAACACCTACAGTGACAAGTCTACAATAGATTTTAACTTAAGGAATTGAAAGTGATATAGAATTAACAGATCTAAACTATTTGCTTCAAAAATATAAATACCAATAAAAAGAGGATCCTGGTTCTTAGAGTAGTGGGCCCTTTCTCTGCCTTGAAATAGGATTAGACAACTTAATTTTATCTCAAAACAGAAATGGCTATTTTATTTATAAAACATTCTGCATTACAAAAATGTGATGGTTTTGTTTGTATCAATCTATATCTATCTTGTTCTATGTCTATATTCTCTCTCTAATTTATCTATAGGTCTATATGTATATACTTCTTTTAGGGGTGCATTTATGGCCATAACTGTTCCATTGATACGATGGAACTAAATCATGCCTAGAATAGATGTTGAATTGGAACATGGATAGATATACAAGTGTGTGATAATTATCCTAGATCTGCAAGTATGGAGAGTCATAAGTCTTCTAATCTGCTCCTGATTGATAGGATCATTGATTTGACAAATCACTGGCTGTTTGGAATAGATTCGCATCAGTTCTGGAACTTTAGAATAGTTCCAGAACTAAAGGAAATCATTATAAGTCTAACCAAGAGAGTTTTGAAGCTATCTGTAAAAGTTTTGAAAAAAAATGCTAGAGTTTCGGAACTAAGTCTGAAAGTTCTGGAACAGGTGATAAAGCCTGTGACTGTGTAATGGAGTTATGGAACTAGCTTGGAAGTTCTGGAACTAAGCTGTATTGAAACAGATGCTCTCAAAAACATGCTGACCTCTTCATACTTCATTCTTCCACCTAATTGCGACCTGCTTTATTACAAAACTAAGTTTCCAAAACACTTTGTTAGGAATTACAGAGCTTTTAAACGTTAGAATCATAATCAACAAAAGATGGACAATTACATCCTAACTCATATCAAATCAAACAAAAGTAACAAAATGTAGTCAGACTTAATCAAAAGGAGAGTAAGATGAGATCATTTATTGTACATTTAATGGGCATATTCTTTCCTCATCACCCTATGCTCCCCATACTTTTGGGATACATCATCCATGTATATTCCCTTGAGATCCTTGAGACCAAAACACGTTATATCTTCGACAGGTGATTTATCGAACATCGTGGTACCTAGAGACGTCTCGTCAGAGCTGAAACCTCCATGTCAAGTCCCTCTACAAAATTTTCTCATGGTTTTATCGATCTCCATTCAGTTCTCTCGATGTCCTATTATTTGTAAATGTGAGAAATAGTGTAGTCTAAGTCAGGGTAAGGATGGTAGATGCTTTACTTTGCAAACAGTAGCTTGTGGGACCAAACCATCTATGCCAACATGTCTAGATGGCTTGGTGAACACTAGTGGAGGCTTTTTCTTAGTTCCCTACACTTATCATACTTTCAGGCTACCTTGTTCGGGTGTATTCCCTTAATATCCCTGAGACCAAAACACGCTATATCTTCGACAAGTGATTTCTTGGACTCCATGGCACCTAAAAACATCTCATCAGATTTGACACCTCATTTGGGAGTTCTTGTTAAATGACTAAATTGGCTTCAAAATGAATTTTATAAGGGAATTTCTAAGAACACATTGGAGTTATTAATCTCCTAGTAAATCTTTCTTGTTTAGTTCTAAATGGGATTCAACAGGCCTACGGCTTAGTGACCTTCCATTCATTGTTAATTTATGCTATGATAAACCCATGGATGCTTTCAAAAGTGCCTTCAAAAAGATAGGGGTATTCATCAAGCACAGTGAAGGGTGTGATGTGATTTCCAAATAACTTGAAATGCCTATAGATTTAAAGGTAATAACACGAATTAGACAGTATTAGGTAGTCAAGAATCATTGAGTGTCCGAATAAGAATGTCATTACATGTAGAGACATTCTCAAGCATTGGAGTAATGCATATGGAGATACATTCTCAAAATATTAAAAGATGAAAGGCATCAAATTGTGACGAATCTAAGGTATTTTAACATGGAAGAAGACTAAGAAGTATTGAAGAATTTAGTAGGTGCATGATAAGATAGGAACCAGTACAAAGAGACCATGAGCAAGACGAAGTGCAAGGTAAATACACATATACACATTGATAAAGTGAACGAATAATTACTCATATTAGATAAATCTTTATATACGTACATTATATAAATATTTATTTCCAAATTTTGATGCATATTATACATTGAAAATGCTAATACATATACATCACCAATAAATGAAAAAAAAAATCCATAATGTCTTAAATATTGTCAAGTGCACATCATATTAGTTTCATTCAAAAATATGATCAGAAATGTAAGGTATCGTACAAAAATATCAAGTTCCAAATAGTATTTTAATGTGCATAATAAATATTAAAATTCCCAAATAGGTCATATACCATCAAGTTCAAATGCCATATAAGCATACATACAATGCCATACACATAGGCATACAAAAAAAATGTCATGTAAGAAATATATATTTCCTAATCATCAAAATCTATCCCTCTCTTGGCATTTCTTAAAGAAGGCCCTCCCTTAGATGAAGACAGAGATCTATGAGATGATTTTGGATTGTCTGAGCCCATCCTACGATTCCTCTTCCACTGAATACTCACCTGTAGATGAGCCTGTAAATGCAAACAATGTTTTTTTTGTCAAAACATTATTTATATATGTTTTCAACAGGTATTTAAGATAATGCTATAATGAAAAAATTTACATAAATACATAAACTTACTGCGAGTTGTTGATAACGACAAATCTACATCTCATGCTCATATGAGTCATTAGGATCTCCTTGAGTATGAACGGGGGTATGAAGATGACAAGATGGAGGATTTTGTTCCCTCAAAGTCAACATGGAGGGAGTTGAAGTTCCCTACGTACACATAAGATCAGAAAATATAACATCATAATTAGCGAAAATAGAACTAAGTACATGTATGTGTAATGACAATATTTTAACTAATTTTATCAATATAGAACTATTTTTTTTACCCCGCCACACCTATGAATCAATTGAACAAGGATGCTACCTGTCATGGGTAACTCTATTAACTCTAGTAACTCTGATACATAATGAAGGACATTATTAACATAATTTAATAATTCTACAATAAAAGACATTACTAACATGTAATTAAACATAATATGAATTACATGAGAAATTTAGAAAAATATACATGTTGTTTGAATACCTCAGCGAGTTCTTACACAGATGAAATCACAGCGGGAAAACATTTCTCTACTTGTCGCAGAGATGGTGGGGTGTCTAATGAAGTCAACATCGTTATCAAACATGTATCACATGAGTTAGATGAACATACAAGAACATACATATATTTGACTTCAAAACTAATATATATATATATATATATATATATATATATATATTTGCATGTATGTGAAAATTTTACACAATTAACATTCTAAATTACCTCTATGAATGTATGTGTATGCATGGTGCTCGCCGCCTATGGTTGGGATGAAGATGTGCCTCTCGCGCGTTGTAATATCAATGCATGTACATGTACAAATACAATTATTTAAAAAATTTAACATATATAAGTAAATAAAGTACTCTAAACTTTTTGTAACACACATAATAAAATTTAACAAATACCTGTGATGGTGATGCAGATGATTGTAATTCAAATGTATCACTCAAAAAGGTATCTAACATAGTGACATTATCATGTGCACCTCTAGCACAAAATCCACCAAAATTAGTACACATGAAAGTATCGTCCTCCTTGGGCCCCAAACATATGATACCACATGATGACAAAAGATGTGGCCTCATGCTAGTACTCCCTAAGGGAATACTCTATGTACCTATGCGAGCTTCTGGCTCAGAAATCTCCCTCGTATGTTGAACAAGGGTCATAGATATCCCTTAAAGCATATGTAGTCTATCAATCTCTACTATCTCCTTCACTGCTATAGGGACAGTCGCAGGGTGAGGGGGCTTCTATGCAGGGACTCTACCCTATTGAATAGGTGCACATTGTGCACCTGGTCGATCTTGTGCAGATCCTTTTCCTTAGGCCCTGGAAATCTCAGAAATCAAAATAATTTGGGATCTTATTGAGGATAAACTCGTAATATAGTTTCCTCAGAAAGTATAGTGGCACATTTTTGTTATTGGAAGGTGGAAAATCAAACACCATCCACCATTGGTCCCAAAAATTATTTTTAATCAAATTATTATTACACCAATGGATGGGAAATTGTTTGCATGACAACGGAAGAGGAAAATTAGTGCAGGGGTCTGTGAATAAGGCGCATATGAGGTCTTTTGTAATTTATTTTTTCTTTACATCCACATATGAAAATTTGTTAGAATAATAAACCCTATAGCCATCTATGTAAGTTATCCAGTGATCAATTTTCCCTATTTCTGCATCAACTTGAGAAATTAATGCCTCCAATGTGTTTGCAAGAGAGGTGCAGCGGGGGTTTGTAGATTGTGAATCCCTCATTCTTTTGATTAAATCCTCAATTACAATTTTTTTTTCAACTATGTGGGTTGCTTAAGCTTCTTGACTACCCAGGGAATGTTGAGCAACTGTCGGAGGGTTGGGAGGGATGCTAGGAATAGACGGGTTTGGCTGTGGCTGATTCCCTTGATCTCAAACAGTAATAATACAAAAAATGTATTCAATTCAAATTGTACTCTATAACTATCATATTTCAATGCAATTTTTAGAAAATAATTGTGCCTACCTCTTCTCTATGGTGCCATCATCATTTCATATCTTCCCAGTGATCCAGAAATGATCCTTTGAGCTTGAGATCCAGCTAAATGAAAAAATGCAAGGGCACAGTTAATCTCTGAAACTCACGTTTGAGGGAGATAAAATGATAGATGCTCGAGCCTCTTTATTTTTATTTATAGTAGACATAACGAGTGCGCATTATGGTTTGGTAAATCCCAAGCCAAAGAAATGTAAATGCGGTCACATTATAATAGAATGCATATGCGTTTTTATTTTTTCAGGTTTTTGTCAACTTTTTTTCCCCCCAACTTCGTGCACTTACCCTTTTAATATTAATATGTGGGTGTGGATAAATATATTGTATAGTAAGATTGTATTTGAAATATTACAATTAGAGATTATAATATTTATTTTATGGTTACATGAATTGTACTGAAAAATCACTAATATTAGAATATAAGGTTAGGGTTTGTAGTGGCCTCCTTAATTATAGGAGTACAATTTTCTTATATATGTATTTGATATTCATAATGAAGATTAACTTTTCTATGTAAATCTATTTATTCCACTTTGTTTTCTATCACAGCAGGTAAAACGCGACTGTAATGGACTATTAAAAATTTGGTTGAGGGGCATTCTTTGAGGTCTTCTTTTTTTCCTAAACATGTTTTAATATTTGGCATTTTCATCTACAATATTGGGCCACAGTTTTATCTTATTGTAGTAGGTTTTAAAGGCATTTAAGCAACTTGATCAAATAACTTATTCATTCATGCCACATCGTATCCCTTCATGCACATGTATTTGTGTAGATCTAATTATCATTGACTCAAACGAGATCATGTTATAGATCCTCAATCTCTATGCCTATTCTTTGAAATTTTCAATTGCATTAGAATATAGAAGTGGATTTGGTGTTGTAGATGGGATTCTAATCTTACATCCAATAGCATCGAGTCTTCATGCCTTACATGACATACAAGTAAAGTGTTTTTCCATAATTAATCTCCACATTGTGCTGATATGCAGTGAGATCTGATTTTTATTTCACAATCAATGATATCATATTTGTTCTAAGGCATGGATTTAAAAGAAAGGCGTACAAATTAATATCAAGTAAATTTATTTATGTTTAAGGAAAGGAAAAACAATTGAGTGTATCATAGCAAGTCAACACCATTTGCACATACACGAGAGATCATAATGTATTGGACAATATGATTACTTTTCTCAGGAGGAGATATTAGTTTTTACGTTGATCTGAGTCACATCTTATCCAAAGCATGCAGACCTAGAGACTTTTTTATAAATCAAATTAACCCTGTGACTCCTCTATGGTTGCATCACTAAGAATCTCTACATTATTTTCCTTAACATGGTTACATCACTAAGAATCTCTCCATTTTATTTACCATGCCTTAACCGTACTCCAATTTCATTAGGGAGTTAACATTTTTTTAAGTTCAAGTTTTGGAATTTTGGTTTGGTACATAGTCAAATGTTTATGAAAGCATTTACTCTAAAAATATTATTGTCATATTATTTTTATAGTATTACCATTTCATTTTTAAACTTTTATGTCATTAATTCTAAGTTTTTCCATAGAGTAGTCAATTTTGGGTGTGCTATCAAAATTGTCTAAGTATTTAAGTCAAAAGTATTTATTATCAAAGTCAATTATTTTAAGTCTAAATGTTTTGCATCCTCAAAATTCATTTTTTGTGTTATCAAATAATGTGACCTAATTGTACTATCAAAAGTCAGTTATCCATGTCAAGTTTATTTCAATGTAGATTCATTTTATATGAGTCAAAGCGTCATCATAAAACTCATGAGTCATCGTCAAAAGAGTCAAAATATTGTTTAAAAAAATTCCTTTAAATGCATTTTCGGTGTATCACCCGATGTCCAGAAAATAAAGTGTTTCACATTGTGGGAAGAAAGAAAAGAATAATCACAATGTGGAAATAGTTTAGTGACATGATCATATTTGTTGAGTAAACAATATCATTCACTAGAGGATGGAAGAAAAGAAGCATCTCCTCACCAACCACAAATGATTTAGGGTTAGAAAATGAGGTTGTGAAATTTTATTTTAGTGTATTTTATTTCATTTGCAATGTAATTGTCGTTGTTTTAATTCAGTTTACCAATATGTTCCCTAATGTAATAATGTGAACAGATTCTTATGTACTTTTCTAATGTGAAAAATATAGTGGTAAGATGAAAGCACAAGGAAAAAAAAACATCATGATACTTGAAGAGGATGAACAGGGGTTCATGAACAAGGTTTCGTACCTTAGATAGGGTCCATATTTTATGATCAAGGGTTCATACCGGATGAGTAGGGGATCATACAGAGGTTATTAAGTCAACATTTTTAAAACCATCAGTGAGCCAAGATCATCAACACGTATGGGTGGCAAGTTGCGAAGGAACTATGATTATTTTTCTCCCATGTTCATACTAGATCATGGGGAATGTTAGGAAACTTATTATTAGTGCTCACATATATTTTGTATGGGGTAGTATCAATATGTTGGTATGGATAAATCTATTGCATAGTAAGATCGTAATTGGAATATTACAATTACAGATTATAATATTGAGTGTCTTGTTATGTGAGTTGTACTAACAACTCACTAACATTAGAATAGGAGGTTACTCGTTGTAGCAACCTCCTTAATCATAGGAGTGAAATTTTCTTATATATGTATTTGATATTTATAATGAAGATTAATTTTTCCATGTAAATCTATTTGTTTCACTTTATGAGTTTGGTGGAAAAAACATTCTAAGTGACTTTGACATTTGGATTGATCTCTAAAGGTTATTGATCACCTTTATTTATTGTGGTAGTAGATTTTATATATTCTATCTTTTAATACAAATGTCACGATGGATCATACATTCCCTAATTTTATGTGTTAAGTTTATACCTATGAGCATGTTTTGGTTGTGTTTCATATATGTGATGTGTATCTACATCTCATCTTCTTCATTTTAAAACTTATTGGAGAGTGTTCCACTTTTTTTTCTTGGTGTCGTCACTTCCTATTTATGTTTTTCCCTCATCCCATTTTCTTGAAATTCAATATATTATTATTTAGTTGTAGTTGGAGGTTGAGATTAGTACTCAATGTAAGAATGATCTAAAAATCCAAAGTAAAATTTGCGCGCGCCGCGCACACACACACACACACACACACACACACACACACACACACACACACACACGCGCGCACACACACACACACACACACTCAATATTTTTATTTTTAACGATTTTTAATGAATAATTCGACATTACAATCCTTTTTTTAATCTTTAATAAATAATTACAATCTACGAGTACTATGCAAAATACAAAGAAAATTCACTAGAAATTTGACATGAAATGTGATAACGGAGTTCGATGCTTGAGGCCTACATCTCCCGCTCAAGTTGAATGGGACCGAGCTATTAAAATCTGAAAAATATATCTTTACAAATATTTCTACAAGTAATCTCCTACCAAAAATAATACTAGTCTCCTTTTACACTTTCTAAAAATTCTCTCCTTAGCTCAAGATATAAGCCTTTCATTGGGATAAAAATACAAAGTCTCTGAACAATTCATGTACATATACCACATAGCCCCTTTTATAATACTTTGAGCTCATGCCATAGTAGTAAAATGCATATCATTTTACCCCTAGAGATCAAGGGATCGATCCCCCCAAGCGTATGTGGTTTATCTTTTTGGGGACTTTACCCCACATTCAATGTTTGATAGGATTTTTAGGCTTTTAAAATGGGGGCAGTGTTTATTGTTTACTTGGCTTATGAGCCATTTTTACATCGTGAATTGAGTGGTGGCATAGGTTAGTTCTAATTTGGGCACATTGTTTATAAGTTGTTGGTTGTGCATTGTTTAAGGTGGCTGCATGGAGTTATAAGGAGAGATAAGGTAAAATGTGAATCGACATAGGAGATAGGATATATGTGTGTCATTTAGGATATAAAACAATGTGGTTTTGAATCATATGTGTTGGATTTAAACAAATTAGTAGCCAATGTGGAGTAATAAGGGTTGTGGCTCAATGGATAGGTTGACTTGGTAAGCCCAAGTCAGGATATCCACTAAGCTCTTTACAATGTAATACCAAATATGTCACACATTAATAAAATGAATACATTATGAAAAACTAGAAGTCAATAATTCCTACAATGTAATATGAGAAGGAGGCCAAGACACCCCTCCATAATGCAGAGTGTGTCAAACCGGCCTAGGGGTCACATCTAGCAAATAGCGGGACCCACGTATCTATCACTGAGTGTCCAAGACCAGCATTAAAAAAACATTTTACTCTTTTTCTCATATTGTCCATTTGGCATATTTTCATTCATCCAGTTACACGCATTCAAACTACCTGTAGTCCTAAATTCACCAATTTCCAAAAACTTTTAGCGAGCTATGAATTTTTTCATATGTGCTCCAATTTCTGCAAACAAGATATCACTAGAAAGTCTCAATTTTTTTCTCCACGTAATAAAACTACTCGTAGCTGATTCTGAGAAGATTTTAGAATAGTGTTTCTCAACAAGGATCCTCTGGATCACTCCTTCTCATTGAGAAACTTGTTAGAGTAGGTATTTACCTTAGCTCATGTTCACCTAGGTACTTTATTTACCTTTATTGTATTTATCCTCACCCACTTATGTGTGTGGATGCTTCTTTTATCTTATTTAGATATTAGGAGATATTATCTAGTTATTAGGTATAGTTCTTTCCTTGATCTATGGTATTGACTAGATCCTTAATGTCTAGTTCCCTCCTAAATCTATGGTCTTGACTAGTTCTTTGATGACTAGTTATTTCCTTGATTTATGGCTTGATCTACGACCTTGACTGATTCTTAGATTTTTATTCCTTGTCTATTTAAGCAAGGCCCATTCTCAATGTATTGCATTGAGTTCCATAATAATATATGATATTGCTGCTCATTTTTTGCAAAGGTTTTATGTAAAGTTATTCTGGCGAATTGCTTTCATCTTATTGATCGTGGTGTTTGATTAGCATCTGTGTTCTTGGCTTGGTACGATTTGGTTATCGTTCCTTTCATGGTATCAGAGCTGGAGATTGCTGTTGACATCCGTCTGTAAGTTTTATTTTGCAAATAAATTATTTGTGTATTTATATATTTGGGATTTAGTCGTATTTTGTTGTTGAGTGAATTTTTATACAAAACAGAGGCTTCCATTAAATCTGGAAGGCATGAAAACCCTAAGATCGACTGTAAACTCAGCCAATTCTGGAGGCAGTCATTTTTTTGTGGTTTTTTTTATTTTTACAGAGAAGCACAAAGGTGCATCTTGGGATTTGAGCCAAGGGAAAAAATGTGATTTTATTTATTTGGGTTTGTTGGATTTCTTGAGATGTGTACTGGAAATTTTTCTATTGCAGCGTATCTATCTCGGTTTGCACACAGGAAGGTTTTTACGGATCTTTCCATTTTTTGGCAGGGGGTCCACGGATGATGTGCACGTTTTTAACTATTTCAGGAAAATCTGTAGGTTGCTATTTTCGGAAATAAAGGTCAGGTGTCTACACTATCTACTTCAGCCCCTTTAATTTTATTTGTATGGTGAAGGCAACAACATTTTATTTTGTTTTAGTGGCACCTAAAATAAATAACAAAGTAAAATATTAAAAAGCTTGTGTCTTTTGATCGGTAACTCAGTTTTGAGTGTCGTTTTTTGTAAAAGTGCTTGTTTTTTTGTGATCTTTCCATTGGAGTTATTTATTTTCAGACTTGAACTATAATTATAAAGTGCCAAATGTGGAGGAGTGTTATAATCAATTGTGGATGCAATTTCCACTGAGCCCGACGTCCTAAATTTTTGGGAGTTGCAGTTTGTACCTATCATGGATTTTGAGAATGATATGCTTTTCTCTAAAGCATGTGGACTTCAAGAGGATATTGTAAAATTTGTGTAAGAAAATAAATCTCTCAAGAAGTGAAATTCTCTTCTACAATCACTCATTCACGATAAGGATACAATAATACACTTCCTGCAGAACAAACTTGCTAGCCTACAACATCACCATCATATTGTGGACAGTCATATCCATGCTCCTAGTCCACTTGCAGCTATTGCTCCTGAACCCACTAACATTGATCTATCAGTCTTTGAGTTTTTTCCTACTCTTGATGCTCATACATCTATGAAGCTTGTTACTATATGCTCTTCCACATTTTTTCCTATTACAGCACCACATGTTGTGTATCCTATTTTTGCTCAACTACATGTATTTTTTAAAAGCATACTACTACATTCAGTTCTCGCATGCTCCGTTCTATGGATCTCACTAGCGGAGTCATTGACATACATTCACAAGGTATTGTTTCCTCTATTCCACATGTTAAGTGGAATTCTCGTCATGACATTGGTTTTCGAGCAGATACTTCATTGAGATCACACATTGACAGAGCTCCTTTTTTTGTTCACTCGATTCTTTATGAGGATCCTGAGTAACACATGAGTTCTACATCTTCACTCAAGCTTGAGAAACTTGATATTTTAGTTGTCATACATGATCAACCTAACAGACATTCTGATGTTCTTTTGCACATGCACCCATTGTGCATTTTACACCAAGTCATATGCAGGCATCTTCTTCATCCATCCGTGTTAATTTGGGGTGGATATTGATCACTCGTGGAGGTGACATAGGCATTTGTTGAGAGGACTCTACAGGCATGGCTCCTCCACCATTCGGCCTCTTGCACCACTTTCTATACCTTCTGCATTGTGATGCTTCTTATTTTGAGCATTTTTCTTTAGCAGGTGTAGTGTATCTCTCTTGTTTTGTTGAGATATTTTGTATCTTTATTTTCGACACTTTTGGCATGTTGACAGTATCTCTTATGGGGGATCTATTCTGGTGCATTCCAGTGTTAGTTTATCAGTGTTCAAGTAGTTGTTTTGACAACTCATACAAATTTATAGCATCACTCCACCCATTCAGTAGTATGGGAGGGTGTGGTGCTTATCCTGCTTCTTCAGGTTTTGTGTCCTTGCCTTGTTACCTTAGCTTTTCTTGGATTGTGACACTCTGGAGTTTATGTCCTTGCCTTGTTACCTTGGCTTTTCTTGGATTGTGACACTCTAGATTTTGTGTCCTTGCCGTGTTGCTTTGGTTATTGTTCCTGGATCGTGGCACACCTATTTGCAGAGATTGATCAAATTATGTTTGGTGTTTTTTTTACACTTTCGACATCACTCCATTGACAGTCTCCTTGTATGGAGATATTCTAGTGAAACCCAATGTTAGTTGTTTTTGATTTTTTTGATCGAGCAGTAGATTCAGACCACAGTGCACATCAAAATTCTTCAGCATTGTATGATTTTTTTGAGCCGAGCTTCTTCGGATGCCTTGGAGCAGGTCTTTACTCTCTTTACTTTGTTGTTACTAGTTTTGGGTACCTTGTGGTGTTCCTTTTTCCTAGTTATTGTACATGAGTACCTAATCAGGCCTAGTTTTTGGGACTCATACTGTGGACATGTCACTTCTATTTTGGCCCTTAGCTTCACTTGAGGGGGGGGTGTTAGAGTAGGTATTTACCTTAGCTCATGTTCACCTAAGTACTTTATTTACCTTTATTGTATTTATCCTCACCCACTTATGTGTTGTGGATATTTATTTTATCTTATTTAGATATTAGGAGATATTATCTAGTTATTTCCTTGATCTATGGTATTGACTAGATCCTTAATGTCTATTTCTCTCCTAAATTTATGTTCTTGACTAGGTTCTTTTATGACTAGTTATTTCCTTGATTTATTGCTTGATCTACAACCTTGATTAGTTCTTAGATTGTTATTCCTTGCCTATTTAAGTGAGGCCCATTCTCAATGTATTGTATTGAGTTCCATAATAATAAATGATATTATTTCTCATTTGTTTGCAAAGGTTTTATGTAAATCTATTCTGGTGAATTGCTTTCATCTTATTGATCATGGTGTTTGATTAGCATTTTTTTTCTTAGCTTGGTACAATTTGGTTATCGTTCCTTTCAATAAAACTTGGACCGTAACTGATTCTGAGAAGACTTTAGATCATTGTTTCTCAACAAGGATCCTCTGGATCACTCCTTCTCATTGAGAAACTTTTGGACCCCAAAATTCAACTTAATTGGTAAATATGTGAGGATACTTCTCCCTCACCTTTCCGATTTCCATCCATTTCACCTTATTTAGATGCATGCCTTTAAACCCAACACAAAGATATTCAATATCACCCCTTCACAAAGTTTTGAATTTCCTATCCAAAATGATATCATCATGCAACTCATTAAGATACTCAGGTGAAAAATCATCAATGTAAGGCATAATGTTAGCATCATCATGATCAATAATCATAGGCAATTCATACAATTTCAAGTTCTCGACATTTATAACTGAAGAAATTTGTATATATGGAGGTAAATCCAATTGGAAAGCATTTTTATGAATTTTCTCTAATATTCAGAATGGACCATACTAAATAGGTTTCAACTTTTTACTTTCACCTGTTAACCTTTCTTTATTGATGTGAAGCCAAACTGAATCACCAACTTGAAACTTGTGATTAGTTCTGTGTTTATCATGCCTTGTTTTTTACTTAGGTTGACTTTTCTCCAACTATTCTCAGACATATTGATGAACTTGTTGTATTCTCTGCACAAATATTTTTATATTTTTCATAATCGTTTAACCCAGTTACAAGAGTAACCTGACAAAAACATAAATCTAATGGAGATTTAGGTAAATAACCATAACAAGTTTCAAATGGAGACTTCAAAGTAGAAGAATGTACAGCACGATTATAACCATGTTGTACATAAGATAAATGTTCATCCCACAATTTTGGATGTTTACCTCAATAGCCCCTAAGAAAATGTATAATTGTGTGGTTCACAAACTCTATTTGACCATTGGTCTCTTGATGGAAAGAAGTTTTTTTCTTCAATTTAGTGTTCATTAAACCCCACAAAGTTTACCAAAATTCCCCAATCAAGCTAGAATCCCGATCTGAAATAATTTAAGTAGGAAATCCACAATGAACCCATACAAACTGAAAGAATAAATGTGTAGTCCCTTCACTAGTTATTTATTTAGTACATGGAATCAAGTCACACATCTTGCTAAATCTGTCCAAAACCACATATAAATAATTTTGTTTCTTTCGTGACATAGGCAAGCCTCCTACAAAATCCATGGAAATAATTTCCCATGGTCATGTAGGGACAGGGAGAGGAGTGTAAATTCCAAATTTCTAGTTACTTGGATTTTTCATGGCATATATAACATATCCTTTTATATACATGGTTACATGTTCATGCATTCTAAGCCAATAACAATATATATGTAAATGTGCAACTATTTTACCAACACAAAAATGACTAGAAATAAGAGAAGTATGAGCTTACCTAATCATATGAAAAATCTCATTCTCTAGAATACAAAATTTACTACAACAATATAAAATTCCATCATGCACATGATATTCCTTTTCTCCTAATTGTTTCCCACTCTTTAAATCCTCATATACTTCTTTAAAATCAGCATCATAAGCATATTGTTCCTTATAACTATCATGAGACAAAGAACTATGTTGTAAAATAATGGATGTGACATCAACTGAAGGTCTAGATAACATGCCTACAACCTTGTTATATTTACATTGTTCATACCTGATCATGAGATGAAATTGCTGCAAGAATCCCATTCAATGGAAATGTCTAGACTTTTGTAACTTTTTTTTTGTTTGCAAGTACTGAAGGGTCTGATGATTGGTATGTATAAGTTTTTCTTTTCCCATTAATAAATGATTCCATTTATTTACACTTTGCACCAAAGCATACAACTCTTTATCATAATTTTGATAATTTCTTACCACACTCGTGAAGGTTTCTGAATGGTACCACACTGGTCATTTATTCTGCATCAAAAATTCCCCCATTACATAGTGACTAGCATCTGTCTCAATTTCAAATGATTTCCGTAAATCTAGAAGTGTCAAGACTAGAGAACTGTTAATTTTATCTTTCAGTGCATCAAAATCATTTTGTTGTTTTCCTCCCCACTTAAAGACATATTTAATACTTGTCAAAGCATGCAAAGGAGAGGCAATAAATTAGAAATTAGAAATGAATTTCCTCCAATATTGTACTGCACAAAGAAAACTCCTAACCTCTGTCACATTACTGGGTCTAGGCCATTTCACAATAACCTCTACATTTGCAGGATCTATTTTCATTTCACCATTTCCCGTGACATAACCCATGTAAATTAAATATGTTTTTCCAAACTCACATTTTGACATCTTCAAAAATAATTTTTCTCCTCTTAATGCAACTAAGACTTTCTGGATGTGAATAACATGATCATCTTAAGACTTACTAAAAATAAGAATATCATCTAAGTAAACAATAACAAAATCATTAATGAATGGTCTAAAAACATCATTCATAACTCTCATGAATTTTTTTGATGCATTGGACAATCCAAAAGGCATCACTAACCATTCAAATAATCCATGTTTTGTTTTAAAATTAGTTTTCAAAATATCACCTTCATCAATTCTTACTTGGTGATAACCACTTCTCAAATCTAACTTAGTGAAGTAAATTTCATTATTTAATTGATCCAGTAAATCATCTATTCTAGGAAGAGGGTAACAATTTTTCACTGTGATCTTTTCTAAAGCATGAAAATCAACACGCATTTTCCATGTCCAATATTTGTAACCAAAATAATTGGTGAGCCACACAGAGATGTACTTGGATGAATAATAACTTTGGCTAGAAGTTCCATCACATGTTTATTGATTTACTCATTTTCAGCCATGGAAAATCTATATATACCAATGATGGGAAGAGGTACATCCTATAGCAACTGTATCTCATGTTGAACCCCTATTTTGGGAGGTACACCTTGTGGATCTAGAAAAACATCATCATAGTTAGAAACATTTTTTACCAATTCATTACGATGTTTAGGATCACAATACTCAAAATCGTTTTCGTTATCTTTCACTTTGGCTTTGATCACCATGAGTACAAACCTCTTGATTGAATTAACAAGTCTTTTCATATGTCCTGCAGTAACCAATGAAATATTTGTTTTTACACAATGAGCTCAAACAATATACTCAATTCCATATTTCACAAGAAAGTATTTATTTTATTTCCTATAGAATATTACTTTATGATCATTTAAATAATGACTTCCCAAAACTACTCCAAAAATATCCAAAGGAACTACATCCAATTCAATCTCATCAATAAACTTGTCTGTAATGGAAAATTAGAATCTACAAGTTGTAGTTACCTACACCTTCACATCATCAAAAACCTAGCATAAAGGATAAGGATTTGGATGTGGATTAGTTTTGAGTCCTATTTTCTTAACAACCTCCTCTGAAATCAAATTAGATTGAGATTCACTGTAAAAAAGAGTATCAATTTTTGTATGTTTTGAAATCACTCTAAGGTGGAAAACCCCATTCTATTTCTTTTCATCATGCATAGATTGTTGATTAGAAGAAGATGCAACATTTGAAGTACTAGTGTTGGAAGAAGAGAAAGAATGATTACCGTGAAAACTCATGGCCATGATCTTTGTTTCATCCCCTGAATCAGACCCAAGATCATACACCACAATATTCATTTTCTTCTCTTTTTATTTATTAACCATTCATTTACGATTAGTTTCTAGATGTAATTTCCAACATCTAGACTCATCATGGTTATTTTTACAATGATTGCAAAATGCTTTTTCATCTTCCTTCTTAATAGTAGAATTTATTTTTCTTACCCTTTCCTTTTCCTTTTTCTTTTGAACCTTTTTCTTTTCCTTCGGATTGCTTATTATTTTTTTTAAAAGAAGAAGAGGAGGTCTCCTTAGTCATTTTCCCTCATGCTTCAAAATGGGTTTCTTGAACACACACTACATCAAGATTACTAGCACCAAAAACAAGAATCGTATGCCTTACGTAACTATGCAATCCACCAATATATTTAAGTTGTGTTTCTTGTGTGTTTAGGGAAAATCCAAGAATTAGATCCCTTTTCCTAATTTTTTGTGTGTAGATTTGAACACTTTGTCCCTTAGTTTTTTTTTAATGTTTTATAATGCATCATAGCGTGTTTCTTGTAACCAAGAGGATAAAAAACTTTTCTAAGAATTGAAACAAAATCAAACCAAGAAGTTCTTTCATTACCTTTCGTTTCCTCTACTTCTTAAAGCTTACTTTCCCACCAAATGCATGCTATGCCACCTATCTGAAGAGTTTCCAAATTAATCTTTGCTTCATCATCCAAAATTCTCTGAACCCTACAATATACCTCTATCTGCTTGATCCAGTTATTCAAATTCTATGCATTTAACTCTCTCATATACATTGGCAATTCAAACTTGATATCTAACTTTAATGAAGGAAAATCAAATTTTAAAGATTCACCTTTAGGAATATCAGAACTAGAGATTTCTTCTTTTTTACCTCCTCTAGTTCTCTTTTTCCTTTTTCTATCTTGGTACATTTATTCCACAATTTCCTTCATCTATAGGAACAATTGAAGAAATTCTTCTTCCTCTCGATATGCCATTGTAGGACTTCGAGATCATCTTGTATCAATTTTGGGATTCCCTTCTACTAGCTCTCCTTCACCCTTCTTATATCGGGACCTTGTTAACATCTAACATAATAACTTGAAATCCAAAAACCGTTAATCTAATCCAAAAACTAGCTAAAACTAGACTGGATACCAGTGATCTAAAAATCCAAAGAAAACTTGCACTCACACACTCAATATTTTTCATGTTAACAATTTTTAATGACAATTTGACACTAGGATTTTTTTGTAACATGCAAAATACAAAGAAAAATCACCAAAAATTTGAAACGATATGTGATAACTGAGTTCGGTGCTTGAGGCCTACGTCTCTGGGTTCAATTGAATGGGACCAATCTATTAAAATATTGAAAATAAATATTTACAAATATTTCTACAAGAATCTAACCTTCTTGCCCTAGCTCAAGATATAAGTCTTTCAATATAAGACGTGATAACGAAGTTCAACGCTTGAGGAATTTCTTTAGAGGTTTTTCCCAAGGCTTCAAGATACCACACTTTGGTGACAATCCCTTGTTTTTTTTAGAATTCTCAAATTCCTTCAACTCTATAGATATTTCACGGATACATAGATTCAGTGATAACATGTCTAGCACACCCGATGGAACCTATTTTATTGTTTTTTATTTTTAATTATTTCATTGTAGACTAAATTATGTTTTTTAGTTATTTTTTATGTTATCAAACAAGGATTCGTGTTTTCCTAATATTATAACTAATATTTGTTGTGCTCTTAGCTCATTTGGTTTCTAACCATATTTTCAAGAACCTAACAACTCTTATGGTCTTAAGATCATTTTCTCTCATTTTAAAACCATTTTCCATCCACTTACTTGTTCTCATGAATGTATGAAATCATATTTCTTTATTTCCCTCATTGTAATTCTTTTGTACAAAAAATATTCCTCCTCTTTCACATTTATTCACACTAAGTTTCCCTTAAAACCAATAATATGAGCTTCTGATTTTAGATATCCATATCCTCCATTTCATATTGATGCATATAGTTATATTAGTAATTGTGGTGATTTACAATAACATGGGTATGCACATGATGAATATATATTCACCTGTAATTTTGATTTTCAATTGCAAATCCAAACTATGGACAAGAACATATAGAGAGAAAATGATTTGACTTATAAAATAGGAGATACAAAACCCTAATCCTAGAGAAACTTTTCCATGGGTGATCCCTTTCCAATCTAGTAAAATCCTAAAGAATTATAATAATGGAAGATCCCCTAATCAAGGTGTAAGAGTTAGTCGAAATAATGGATACTAAGAAATCTACTTTTAAGGAACCATTTGCCACCATCACAAAGTGTTCTTGATCGTTCATTTGGAGCCTTGCAACCCTCTCAACCCAATGATAATTCTTCCTTCCATTTATTGGATATGTTTGAGTTTCATCCTCCTCCCAAGAAAGATAATAAACATTCTCCACTAATTAAACATATACATAATCATCAAATGACTCTAAAATTTCCTCATTTCTTGGATCAAAATGCATATGCATATGAGACTCATGTTCAAGAAATTGAATCCTTTTAGTTTCCTCAACCTAAGGTGTATGTTTTATGTCATTTACTAGATCCACCTGATAAATTGCAGCACTCTCCCACCATCACCAAAAGTACTACCTTGTCCCCAAGATCTTCATGATAAATCAATATTAACATTATTACTTGGAACTTGGTACATGTGAGTGGCCAACCACTTGGCCAGCCCATGTCAGTCCTAAATATGAATCTATGTTGATAGAAAAATATGTTCGTTATCCTTTAGAACATGAAAGAGTGATAATACATTTGGATAGGAATCCTAAGGAGACCCAAGATAGACAAGAAGGTCTACAACCCTCAAAGGAATGGGATAAAGTGTTTGAGAAAGACTTTCAGATTAATAAAGTTCTGTAGGATTCTATTTCCCCTAATTGGCATGATGGCACCTAATCTAGATAGATTTGTTCACTCGCCTGAAGTGAACATAGCTACCATATCCTGCCCTTTTTTTTATGTTAGCATGTAAATATAACCAATTACTTTTTAAATCATGTTTACCATTTCATACATTCAATTAGAAACACACATAATAAGGAAACATAATAGATCAGATAACAACTAAGATCAACTGTAAGAACACATCTCTATATTTCATCACATTAATGACCAGAATATAACCATAGTTATCCTTTAATTCATAGAAACATCTAAATAACAAGAAGTTAATACATAACATCCAAAACATGTGTCTATAGGGTCATGCACACTAGTATAACAACCAACATAACACTACCATATCACAGGTGTCTCCATTACAATTAAGTATAAAAAGTATATATAGGGGTGGGAACTTTCCCTTCACCACCCATGCACTTCCTAATAATAGGTGCACTCAAAATAGCCATGTGTTAACAGTTACATGTATTTATAATGGAGATAACAATATATTATCCTAAAATAAAATAAATTCTAACCCTAATAATATCCATCATGCAAATGTTCGAACTGCATGTCCATTCTCCAAAAATATCCAAAGCTTGAATACCAAGGTACCCTTTGCGTGATGCGTACTTTAAGTCTATTTTTAGCCTATCCCTAAAAATGGGTAAGCCCTCAACTTATCTGTCCTCTTGTTCATCCTTTTACATGCTACCTTTGCTCCTATGCGTGCACACATATTTCTTCTTATTCCAACTCTTATTCATTTTTCCCTCCAACATTACCCCAAACTAGGTATGTTTTACGTCCTCAGAAACACTAGAGGTTATGTAAAATAATTGTAGAGAATTCATAATGAATCAAAGAATGAAATAATAAAGAATAATTATTGTGCCTGAGAATAGAATTCAAGTTTCCTTGGGTAGAAGAATGAAAAGGAAATCCTTGATAAATATTTTCTCTAGTTCCTTCCACCCCTCTAGTTCCTTACTTGCCTACACTGGTTCATTATCAATAATTCCAGGGACTTCCACAGGAGTTAAATCATCAATATCCCTCTTTAATTTTTCAATTAAAGTCTCCATATGCTTCTCTGCATCATTTGGCGCATCCATCGTGTGCATGATATTTGGGAAGAGTTCCTTTAGCCTGTCCTTAAGTGAGGTTTTTAAAATGCTTATCACTTCCTTATTTTGTTCTACCTCCGCCAATATATTTTCCTTTTCTCCTCTATTACTTTAATTTTTGGCCCAAAATTCTTTTAACTCTGCTTCATCCCTAACAACAATTAGACCCATAACATGATCGAAGTCCTCACAGTGACCATATAAAAATCATGTAACTTTTTATCCACTTTAACCTCCACTTCCAATGCATCATATTGCATGAGGTGTGCTTCGACCTGTTCCCTGTCACTCTAGTCCTGTCATGAAAACACTTCTTTTGTGGATTCTATGGAAAGAGGTCATTTTTCATGTACAATCATACATGCCAGGTCTTCCAGATAATGCAAGGATGTCTCATATGTAGTCTGATCTTAAGGGACCATATTTGGGCTCACCAGTGTAATTGCATCTGTGATGCTCTCTTCCTTCTTATATTTTACAAGCATCCTCCCTTTCTCCTCCCTAAATTCCAACTTCATCAACACAATGATCTTGTCCTTCTCCTTTATTTTTTTATCCCTCTGTTGTATATCTTCATCCTTTTCTTCAATCTCCTTGTAAAATTTCTTGATTCTATAGTCCTTGCCAAATATTCTGACCCCTACATCTATCAAAATTTTGTTAAGCGTGTTACATGCTTATTCATCTGTTAGCATCTGGGAATATACTACTGGATAATCCACCCATGGTGTATATTTAATTCGGGTCTTCATTACAAATTGCACGCTTACATCAAACTCCAGATCCTTCATGTGTAGTTGAAATTTCAAGGACACAATCTTTCATGTACATGACAAGGATTCCTCCTTCCTAAATTATGACCAATAGAATAAATCCTATATGGCCACTATGCTTTGGTATTTTACGTGCAATACCATTTTTGGATCAGCATCATAGGGCCCTGGGATATATGTCTTTCCCTCCTTTCCTTCCCACGGGTCCCTTTTAGAAGGATTAGTACAAGATAATTTTTTGCACTACCTGACTCCTCAACACTCTTCTCTTCTCCTCCATGCTTAATTTCCTCCTCGACAATGCAATCCAGTATGCACTCTACTTATTTTTCAATCTAGTGCTCAACTTATGGCCCAGTAGCATGCTCATCCTTACACTCCTCAGTATCCTCTTGTTTCTCCTCAAAAATCTGAGCGATGGTCACCTCAATTCATTTTACCTCTATCTTTGTGACAGGGACTTATGTTACACATTATGCTAATTTGTATCAAATTTCTCAACAGTATGCACCCATGGACTCAATTGTACAACTTCTTCATTATTTGTATCCTCCTTTTCTTGAATCTTACTCTCCTCTGTGTCTTTACTAAAAATTACCTTCTACTTCATATTTTGTGGAGACTTCTTCCTTGTTTTTCTTTTGGTGATTACGTCTATTTCCAACTCTTCATGCGTAGGCATATTCTTTGTAGTTGTTCTTTAGACTAGGAGTTCATCTTCACTTCCTTATTCCTCACTAGAAAGATGAGTATCCTTGCACACTCTCTTCTACCCTACCATCTTCTTTCATGTAGGCTCTTCCGAGATGTTTAGGTCATCCTCTACATATTTCCCATTAACTACCCTTGGATTAGGATGTATATAAACTTTTGTAGCAACCACATTTGTAATTAGAAAGGTCACATATTTTGGCATGTTGATATAATCTTATATCATTCTTTCTTCATACACACTCTTCTTGGGGTAGAAAAGTGTTTTGTACAATGTATGGTGCTTATAGTCTACCTTATCCATGTTAATCCTCATTTTGCGCACTTCTATGAATCTATTCATAGTAGTCTATAAGTAACACACTATGTAAGAAAATGGAAGTTTGCAATAAGGGCTTTTGGTTTCATTCTTCAAAGTAAAACAACCAATGCAGAAGACTTGATAAACAAAAAAAATAACCCTTCCCTACAACTGGTAGGTATTTCACTGGGAATGTGCCATTCTTTCCTGAATGCATCATGCAACCTCTTGTACCATTTATCCCCTTTTCCTTGTATGCAGGGGTGATGGTTTCATAGATGTAGTCAACAAATCATTCTTCAAGGGATGTGTTTTCCTCGGGAAACATCCATATTTTATCATTGGGCTCATTTGGCACCCGAATTTCAGAAAACATAATTTAAGGAGGATATTCTCAAAGGTAATTTTATCCCCTATGCACGCTTCTTTAATAATTTCCACATCTAGAAACCCAACACGGTTATAAATAGTGCATTTAAATATTTTATTTGTGACATGGAGAAATCACTTATTGACTTTCCCCCATCATTCTTGTCCATTCAACTTGGTGAGTAACCACATGATTATCTTGATCAAAAGATCATCAAGCTTCATAATGTCCATCACGTGTTCTCCTCGTTGATAGTTTAATGCTTTGGAGGTCTTCTTTACTTCATCGTCATCATCCAAATCTTAAGGAAGTTTTATCTTTATACTTTGAATGCCAGTAAACTTGCTCATCAGCGCTACAATAAAGTGCATTTTCCTCCTAATAAAGTAAAATAAATCCTTATGAATGTGTGATATGAGCCACTAATACAACCTCTTAGGATTTCCAAAATAGTGAAGCTAATACAGTTGAATAAATCTCACATTTTTGCAAAATGTGTTGTCCTTCATCATCATAGATTGGCTTATCATTAGCATTCTTTTTTCTTGTCTTCTGGATAAACTACCTATCTATATCGTCCTTATTCAAGTCAGTATAATGGTTGCAGTCATTGACTACCATTTTGCGTACATGATAAACCCAATCCTTCCCCATCAATACAACATCATGGTACTACATTCCTAAGTACCATTCTTCTTTTATGTCTTCTTCCACGGGATTTTCCTTGCCCTTACCTTTTTATTTCCCATTTGGTAATGTGATTTACTCTTTCCTAGGTATCACCTCCACGTAAAAACTCAAACCTTTATTACCTTATTTTGTTTAAAGTTCCCCAAACTTCTTACTCTGAATTGTCCAGGTGGAAAAATCTTCACCACTAGTTCTATTTTCTCTGATCTATTCCCTAACCCTTGAAACCCAAATAAGAAACTGAAAACTTTTATAAATAAGTTCCCACATCATCCCAAGCTGAAACGTTCTTCTAAAAGAGATCTTTTTAACTCATTCGTATCCTTAATGCGATCTGGTTCAACAATTTCTAGCTTGGAAATTTATTTCACAAGGGTTCGAATGATCCTCGCTCTTAAAAACAAGTAAGTTCTCCACAAGGCAAGGTAAAAATAAATTTACCATGATGCCTTTTTATAGACTTTCAAATTTTCACTATATTAAATTCTCACAACCTACTTCTTCACGAAAAACTTTAAATATACTTTTCAGCACTTATTTTGTTGCTTCCTTCCACGCGCTGTATTCATAACCTTCTAGTGCGTTCACTACTTCCCAGGCTACAGACCTCCTCACATGCACTTCCCCATGCCATGGTACATAATCCTATGAACCTTATACTAAGTAGTTCATCATGTCACTACCTACCTCATGTTACTCTTTGTGACCATTCTTCATACATGGTTTTCCACTATGAGAAATTTCCTTATTATCACCATCCTTTCTTCATGGGATACCCTTTTTCCATTCTTCTCATGCGTGCACCATGCAACCAACACACTATTCTCCTACCATTGAGTGCATACATTTTTCCTCCTTGAATTAATTTCAAACACCCACCAGACCTCTCTTCAGTGCAATATTATTCTTGGTGTAGCCTGTTGTCACCTTCCCAAGATTTACAAATTTTCTTCTCTATTCTTGATATTTTTTTGGGTTTGGTGACTCTAAATACCCTTGTAGAAGTCTATTAAGAAATAAATATAGTTCTAAACAATTAGTCATTTTTTTGAAATTTTGATTTTTGAGGCTTTTCCAGTTCATGTCCTAAGTTCATATGGGTCATCTGTTCCATTATTTTCCACTTTTTTTGATTGGTCTTGATTTTTCCTTTGTCGTCAACTATTTGGGCTTTGTGCATCCTAGATGTCCTAATGTCCCTAAGGGCGTCCTATGTCAAATACTTCTGAATTATCCAATTTTGATACATTGTGGGTGTTTTATTTTCTCTTTTCCCATGTGTCCCAAGTGTTGTTTGACCATTATTTCCCCGCAAACCCACCTTTGCCAATTTCTATTCCTTGCAGGTATTTCATCTTTGCGCATCCCAGTTGTCCCAATGTTCCATTGGACAGTTGTGCCAATTTTTTTGACTTTTTCCTCACATCAATTATTTCATATTTGTGTGTCCCAGCTATGTCGATGTCCAATGGGATAGTTGTGCTCTTTTTCTCTGCCTTACCCGATTTCCATTGATTCAAGGTCAGTATAAGTATTAATTGATGAGTGCATTATTTTTCTCATTTATATCATTCCTACAATTATTAAATTGCCACTTAGATATGATTTTCTAATGCATGGGGATGCTTTGTATAGTTATATCATAGTGAGTTTGATGCATTTTCCTTACTTTTGTTCATGAAAACTGATTACCCTATAAACTTCCTACTAACTGTCTTTGTGAGGAAAATGTGATGATGTGTGCAGGGAAATTATGAACTTTTGTTGTTTATGTAATTACGAAGTCGGAGTTTGGAGCTAGAATACAAGAGCAGAAGACTTTTTCCACTAGTCAACCTATCAATATGGGACTTGTTTCTAACTGTCCCATAGGAATTTATGAGTTTTAGTTAATATTAATTAGTGGAAGATGTTAGTGTTTCCTATTATGGTGACTTATGTAACCATTTGTGTCTATATTAAGACACCTTCTTAAGAACATGGTTAGTTGTTTTTTTTTTAGATACTTTGCAATATATCGTTTGTGGTATTCAAAACTTTCAACTTCATATGCTATCTACGATATGGAAATTATTTAAATTAATAAAAGTAAATGGCATTTTGGAGATCTAAAGCTACTAGTAATTCCTCTATCCCAAGGGAGAGCAAGGGCCCACTCGACCAAGGAGATAAGAGGTTGTTTTATGTTCACATATACATACATTTTTTTGATAAGTCTTACTGCAATACTTGTTTCAATATATTTCATGAAATCTTTGGTTGAATGTATTTTTTTTCCTTACCAACACTTTTATTTGGAATATGTGTTTTATTTTATTCAAATTCTAATTAACATGTGATCTTACTTTTACTAAGTTCTAGCTTTAATTGTGGAGTTTCAATTCCATTTGCTTGAGTACCATGTGTGTGTATTTCAATTTCAATTAGAAGTGTATCTTTAATACTTCCTTTCATTACAGTAGATGAATTCTATAGATTTACATTAGGTTTCCATAGATTAGTAACCAACTTAAAATATCTCACAACACCCCCAGCAGAAATCCCAACAGGAACTAGTTACATAAAGTTCCATTGCATACAGCCTAAGACACATCCCTAGTTTATAATGACACTAATAGGAGATCATGTTAGTTAAATGATTGGAGAACACAAGGACCCATCATTTTTGGCACCATTTCTGGGGACACCATAAGCACACTACACCATTTTTTTACTTCACATGATATGGGTGTTATTGGAGTTCATATATGTAACCAATAGATGTCTTGGGCCTTGTTTCAATAACTACCTTTAATGAATAAGCCACAGGACGATCAAGGGAGATTTACAACATGAAACATTCAAAAAATCTCTCTGGACATTTTACACATAGAAAACATTGTGATTTTCACTACCAACAATACAACACCTAGAATCATTTTTGATCATTTTGTATCCTTCAGCCAACACTTAGAAATGGGGGACCATGGGAATAATGGAGACCTCCCCTTGGGTTAGACCTTTACTTACCCCAGTTTCTTGGATGAGGATGAGGATGCACCCATGAAAAATGTCTCACCATCCATCCTCCCTATCTTTCAAGGAATTTCTATGGAAGACCCTGATTAGTTCTTGTTTGAATTAAAAGTTTTGTGCCAGACATATGACTACAAAATGGTAAATCAAAAAATTAAAAATTTTCCTTCCACTGTCAAAGACTCTACTATGAGATGGTTCATGGGGTTGTCCTCTAACTCCTTTAATTCTTGGGAAGCCATGGAGATAACCTTTTTGGATAAATATCAAGACTATTGTAGGGGAAGGGATAGGACAAAATATTTCTTCCAGATACGGAAAAAGGAAGATGAAAATCTAGAGGATTATCTAGATAGATTTCTATTTCTCCATCAATGAAGTGGTTATGAGTTATATGCAGACATTATTAAAAGAGTTTTTCTTAAAGGACTTGACAAGGAAACCAAGGATTCCCTCCATCTCATGGGAGGAGGATATGTGTAAAAACTTACCATGGAATAAATCACTAAGCTATGTAGAATTTACTCCAGCACACGAGGGGGTATAAGAAAAAAAAGAAATCCAAACTTACTGTGGGTACCTCTGAACTTCTAGAGGAAATGGCTAACATGAAAAAAGACATTTTGCTGTAGTTAACATCAAATGTATATGGACTCAAGGCCAAAAACAGTCTTTCCAAAGAACCGTTGGACATATGTTTCCCTAAGTGTAGGAAGAGACACCCCCTGAGAGAATGTCCTTTGGATGTCACAAACATGAATTTAATCTGTGAAGTGGTTGACCACAAAACTAAGCATTACATCTTCTTACCAAACTTGAAAGGAGGCTTGAATGTTGTCTCTCAAGCTGATGTAAAGTTAAAATTTGTTCAAAGGCCAAATAATCAGGATGGATTTCCACCTCGACTTACTCAGAACCCCTGGAGGATGTCATGGCCTAATAAGGCCCGTCAGCCTACTTGGGGACAACCTGAGTGGACAACATCAAATTGGATGACTTATCCACATCCACCACCTTAGATGAATCACTACACTCAGCCAGGTTGGACACCACCAACCCTAGTAATTCCATGACACAACCAACAGTGGGGTCCTCAACAAAATCCTAACCAAAACCAGCCATGGACACCACCACAAAACATTAATCAACAATGGAGATTCTAGCAACCACAACTAGCTTTAATGGCCCCACCACAAGCCTACCAACAACATAGACAAGACAACACAAACACAAATTCCAGCCCAGCCGGTAGCAAATCCTAAAAATTAGTAGGTAACTTCAATTGATGAAGTAGGACCAAGTAACATCAATGCAGGTTAATACTATTGGTAATTTGGAGCTGAGGTCTGTAAAAACATTGAATCCTCCTATTTTTATCACGTAAATTCCTATAGAAATTGATAAAGAAGAGACACTTGAGGACAATACATGACCTGACACCTTCTCCACAGACACAAAACACTTAGAGTAGTCAAGAACTTAACCAGAATACCCCTAAAGCTCCTTTCCCTGAGCGGTTACAAGACACTCAAATTATAGATGAAATAATGCTAGTATAAGAATTCAAAAAAGTGCACATTGAGGTTCCACTTCTATGAGAAATAAGGGACATTCCTTGAATTAAACCAAACCATTAGAAATGAGTGTATAAAAAAACCAGGGAGGAAAATGAAATACCCAAAAACTGTTAGGGTGGAAGGAAATTTGGCTGATTTAGTAGCTGACAACCTTATTTCACCAAAAAATGGGGATCCTAGGAGTCTAGTTATTACTATTTGTATAAACAATCAGTCAATATCTAATGTTTTGGTGGATCTTGGTGCTGCCATTAATGTCATCACAACAAAATTGTTTAATTTGTTGTCCTTAAAAGGACTACAACCTACCAATATTATTCTTCAACTAGTAGATCAATCCATTGCTATACCAGATGGTGTGGTCGAGGATATAATGGTCACCGTTGAATCCTGGGAGTATCCTCTATAGATTTTATGGTCTTACATCCTAAAGCTCAAAAATTGGGATATCTAGTTATCTTGGGAAGACCCTGGTTAGCCACTGTTGCTGCATATATTGACTGTAGGTCAGGAAAAATGACCATTCTAAATGGGCAGAAATCCAAACATATTTCATTATACGCTCCTGCCCATCCTTATGTGAATGATTTTGACCATGTATGGGTAGATTCTTTGGATACTAACTCTCTGAGTTCTTCTTATTTGGCCACCATTACAGTGCAAAACCATATGGTAGAAGTTGTTGAGTCACATACACTGGTTGATGCAGAGGGCTCTGTGACTACAAAACTTAGCACTCTGGCTACAGAAATTGGCACTCTAACTGTAGACCCATTTTCTATAGACATGTCCGATGTTATTTCCTTGGTAAGTAATACTTCAGATGAGTCTTGTAAAGAAATCTATGATTATAATTCAGAATATTCAGTCCCTGATTTTTATTGTCCTTTGACCAAGATTTTTTCTCTTGACAATATAACCATTCTGAGCATGCTTCAACCCCATGTTTTACCATTGAATTCCTTAATCACCAATGCAGAGCTCACCCTTTTGATTGATACCAAGCAAGCACGTGTCGACATAGGAAAAGAGATGACCATTGGTAATGATTTAGAGGCCAATCAAGAAGCCAAGGTTCTCAAAGTTTTTAAGAAACATTCTCATGATTTTTCCTAGGGTTACACTGAAATGAAGGGAATTCATCATAATATTTTTACTCATCATATCTTCACCGAGGACGTAAAACCTATAAGGCATTCATAATGGAGAATTAACCCAGCACTCAGAGACATAGTAAAAGGTGAGATAGAAAAATTGCTGAATGTAGGATTCATCTACCCTATATCTGATAGTTAGTGGGTCTCTCCATTAGTTATAGTTCTCAAGAAAAATGGTAAATGGAGAATATGTGTTGACTACAAGGAACTTAATAAAGCCACCAAGAAATATTATTTTCCCTTGCCTTTTATTGACCAGGTTCTCAAAAATTTTGCTGGTAAGAAATTTCTTTCTTTCTTAGATGGGTTTAGTGGGTATAACCAAATTAGTATTTCCCCTCCTGATCAAGATAAAACTACCTTTACTTGCCCCTAGGGTACATTTTCTTATCGAGTCATACCTTTTGGACTTTGTAATGCACCCGCTACGTTTCAGATAGTAGTCTTGGCCATCTTTACAGATCTTACTAATGACTGTGTTGAAGTTTAAATGGATGACTTCACTGTCCATGGATCCACTTTTGACGAATCTCCAAATAACCTTGAGAAAGTATTTAGCAGATTTTATTAACACCAATTATCTCTGAGTCGTGAAAATTTCCTGATGATGGTCGATCAGGTAATTCTCTTAGGTCACCATGTTTCTACCAAAGCTATACATGTTGACCCCAAAAAGATATCAACCATCACTCATTTACCTACACTAACTAATCAGACTGACATCAAAATTTTCCTTAGTCATGCAGGGTATTATCAACGGTTCATAAAATATTTTAGTAAAATTTTTGCACCTATGTTCTCATTTCTAACAAAAGACTACATTTTTCAATGGTCCCCTCAGTGTCAGCAGGCATTTTATTCTATCAAAGAGAAGTTGACCATTGCCCCAGTCTTATGAGTCCCTGATTGGGGGCAACCTTTCCATATCCACATTGATGCCTCTAATACAACCATGGGTGTTGTCCTTAGGAAAAAATATGCATAAGATCACATGTATGTCATTTACTTTATCAGCAATAACCTGACTCCTATGGAAAGAAATTACACTACTACGAAAAAGGAATTCTTGGTTGTTGTATACTCCTTGAATAAGTTCCGTCATTACATCACTGGGTATAAAATATTTTTTTACACTGACCACTCTATCATTCGATATTTGATGAATAAACTAGTGGATGGAGGTAGGATTATTCTATGATTACTCTTGTTATAGGAATTCAATCTTACCATTATTGATAAGCCAGGAAAATCTAACATTGTTGTTGATTTCCTTCCAAGATTGAATGTTTCAGGTAATGATGAAGCAGTCTAGGATCAATTTCCTAATGAACATTTGTTTTCTATATCAACTAAGGCTCTGTGGTTCTCCGATCTTGTGAATTATTTAACAATATGGAATTTTCCTACCTATTTCACTCGAAAGGAGACATGGAACTAGTTCAAAATAGTGCAACGTATAAATGGTGTAATGGAATTTTATTCAAATGTTTTCCTGATATGGTTCTTCACAAGTGCATTTGAGAAGATGAAGTACATGACATATTGCAAGCTTGTGATGGTGAGCTAGGAGGCCAACATTTTTCAATAAGATGGACAATTCAAAAAGTCCTTAGAGCAGGGTACTATTGGCCTTCCCTCCACAAGACTATCAAAAATTATGTATGGAAGTGTGATGCATGCCAACAAATTGGGAAGCCCACACTTTCAATGGAAATGCCTCTTAATCCTCAGCTGGTCTTAGGACCATTTGAGAAATGGGGAATTGCTTTCATTAGACCTTTTGATCCCCCATCTTTTGGGAAGGAATACCTCTTTGTATGCATAGACTATGTCACTAAATAGGCTGAAGTTCAAGCATTGGCATCTACAAATGAGGATGTTGTTGCTGATTTTCCGTACAATTGGATATTACTACAATTTGGTGCACCCAGGGCCATTGTATCTTATCAAGGTCCTCAATTTGTTTCAAACATGATTGAGTATTTTTTGGAAATCTACCGAATTAAGCACCAGAAATCTTCACCCTATCACCCCAAATCCAATGGGTAGGTGGAAGTAACCATTCCATAACATGCGAATATTCTGACAAAAATGGTCAGGGCTGACAAAAAGAATTAGGTACCAAAACTTCCCGAGGCAGTCTAGGCCTATAACATGACCTGTAAAACCACTACTGGTTTTTCCCCTATGAGTTGGTATTTGGGAAGAAGTCATTGTTCCCTATTGAGTTTGAATTTCACACCTAGAGAACAACATTAGAAGTTGGAATTGATTTGGATGAAGCACAACATGAACGAGTGATGTAGTTGAATGAATTGGATGAAATGTTGATGGAGGCATAGTAGTAGATAGAAATTATTCAATATCAGAGGAAGACCTGACAAGATTCTCATATCAAACCCAAGACATTTCATGAAGGGGACTAGTTCTTACTCTTTGATTCTAGATATCAGCATTTTAAAGATAAGTTACAGACACGTTGGTTGGGCCCCTATCAGATTGACAGAGTGTTTTATAATGGCTTTGTGTGGCTATTACCAATAGATAGTGACAAATAGACTCTTTTTGTGAATGGACATAGACTCAGGATTTACCAACGACCTCTTGACAAAAAAAAATCACCAGTGACATTATATTGAGTGAGGACATGCATGTTGAGATGGATCTTCACCCCTCAAGCCTGGAGTAGTTGTTTCATGTTAATTTCAATAAAGGAGGATGGTCATGAATTTGATCTCCTTCCTTTATTCAGTTGTTTTATTTTCAATAAATGCATAAATATTCATTATTTTGAGGCCACTAATCACATTTAATCTCATACTACAGGATGTGGGAATCTACAGATATCAGACACTAAACATGGCATGGGTAAGTGCATCCTAACTCACTCTGAATATTTCCTTATAAAGTAATCCCCCATGCATGAAATTTTCATAATTTCATCCATCATGCAATGTTCAATATATTTATTGTAGATATCCTTCCAAATCTGATGCTACGGTATGACGGCATAAGGGTGTAATGAGTCATGATTTTCATGCACATCATATGCATCACATTCTATGAAGAAGGAAAGGTTTCGATTCAGTTTCAAACAATGGGATGTGCACCATCTTGCATACCATATAAAATATCATGGATTGATGGTCTTGCCCACCTTTTTACGCCACCAAATTCACTTTGATTTTACGTAATTCAAGGATTCAGGTGCAATTCAAATTAATAGTTCCAAGATGCTTCCTATTGTTGCTTCATGAGTATTTATAATATCATTCTACCTACCATCACATAGTGAATTCGAGCATGTCTTGTTGTTGTTTCTCTACTATTTGGATTCGTTCGCCTTCAACATTGGACAAAAGAAGAAATCTGAGCCTGATTCTCTGAACCCATTACTCAGGAACATTGCACTTTCAAAGGTGTTTTATGATTTAGTTTTGTTTGACTTCATCTAGAAATTTGCAAGTTTTGATGAGAGTGTCATTGAGGAGTTCCTAGAAAATTTTGAAGCTAGATGTTCATGTGTTTGAGGGAAACGAGTTGAGATTACAAGTCAGGTAGTTTCTGAACTATCCATCTTGCCAGATTTTGGTTTGAAAGTAATGAAGAATTCTTCCCTCAAATACATTCTTGCTCTGATTCATGAGGAGGGTGAGGCATTCCCCGAGGTTATCCTTACCTTCACGGTGTTCAGAAATGTGTTAAGCGGGATAGCCTTCCTGACATTTGGAGAGAGATGTCCAAATGGGTTAACAGGTATTTTATATGTGATGGCCAGCCCTCTGTGTTGGGTGGTAATGAACTCAAGATTCTTATTCATTTGAATAAAGGATGCATCAACCTATCCCTTAGGGTAAATCTACCTAAAAACTTGGTGGACTTCGTTATCAAAGTTGGCAAAAAATATAAGTTTAGAGGAGGAAAAGCGGTGTTGAAACACCCAGGGTCAATTCATTTATTGTGCTCACATCAAGTATTTTTTAAGCCAAAGTGGAGGCTCGAAAGGATTACTATTGGGGAGGGTTCTAAGACAAAAGAGTTAAAATCAGGGCCATCCTCCACACCTCATTCCATTCCCGTACCAACCTCTCAACCTGCACACAAGAAAAAAGGAGGAAATTCACACATCGGAGCATGTGGACAAATCAGGTGCTCAAGTAAGTCCATCTTTAACCACTTCAAGTTCTAGAGGTAGGAATACCTCTACTCCATCATCTTCTATGTGCCCATGACCGTGACGGTCTTGCACATTGAATAGAGTTGGAAGCTCTAGGTCAAAGGGATTTGCTGATGTTTCTACCCCTATGTGGGAAGTGGGGAATGAGGGAGAAAGTGAGGTTGTCCCCACTGAAAAATCACTAGACACCATCTTCACTTCCACTCATCCTTTTCCCTAGTATTCAAACATGACTGCATCTTTAGAAGTTCACTCTGTAGCTTCAAAAACTATTTTGGTACCTGAAGCCCAAAGTCCCAATCCAACGCCTGTTGCAATGGAAATTTATCATCTCAAGTCATGTCAAGCTTCCAATCCTCGCAATTATCTAGAATAAATCACACTCTTTAAGGTCTAATTGAAAGGTATGGAGGAAACAAACTTGTCTTTACAAACTAAATTTACCCAATGCACAGTGGAGAAAGTTAGAGAAATAACTACTTTACAAATTGAAGTTAGTAGCTTAAAGCGACAGAAGGATAAAGGTCTTAGCATTTTGAATGATTTACACCAAATATCTCTTCAGAATGTAGAATTAAAAAATGAAAATAAGAAATTGAAAAGGGAAGATGAAAATTATCCAAGATGAAAAACAAAAATTTCTCTCCCTTTTGGACTATGTTTGTCCTTTGGCTTTTAAGCTCTTATCCTATAGGAAACCCTCCTCAGTTTACAACATGTTTATTCAGGAGCAATTTTATTCTTGGCAGTTTTTTCAGTTGTGTTGTCAGGCACCTTATAATGCTCTTGATGGAAATATTTTTTTATCTGTTTATAAGTCCAGTACACCTGAAATTAAAAACTTGTTTTGTGAGTTTTACCTCCATAATATGATAGTTACCAATGTCCCTGACTTTTTAATTAACTTATTTGTGGGGTATTTTCAATTAAAATCCTTTCATTCCTCGCTGCAAAATCAGATCATCTGGGGTGATAAAATGGATATTTTCAATCACACAACTCAAACAATAGGTTTCTATATCCGTCCTACACATCATATTGATGTGGCTTTGCGGAAAAACTTCAAATCTCTCTACTACCAAGCAGGTATTGGAGAGAATACTTCAAAAATCCTATTAAAATGTGTAGAGGATTTTGAAACCTATAGTCATTAGCACTTTGGAGTGGCCAGGCACGCCCGTGACATGATATGGGACACTTTGAGCTTGCCATTGAAATGTAGGGAGGTTATTTCCCCTCAGAACTTGAGTTGGAGTATGCGTTGGGGTGATTCCCTCATTAATATTATAAGACAGTTTTCAGAAAAAACAATCAAGAAATACAATGATGAATGGGTAGGACTTCGGGTGTGTCCACCCCTCCTCTTGAGTCCTACTACCACTTGGCAAAATAATGTTGCACAATCAAACAAATTTTTACAGCTTGGGTTGAGGTCACTTCAAATACTCAGGGATGTAAAGGTATGAGGAAGCAATATGTTGATCTGTTTGAAAAGTATGACATGGCTCAGTAGCTTTGTCACAAAGAAAGATGTAGATAGGTTGCATTGGGACATGCAACATGTAAAGTAACAGGGAAATGATCAGTGCATTATTTTTCTCATTTATATCATTCCTATGATTAGTAAATTGTCACTTAGATATGATTTTCTAATGCATGGGGATGCTTTGTATAGTTATATCATAGTGAGTTTGATGCATTTTCCTTGATTTTGTTCATGAAAACTAATTACCGTATAAACTTCCTACTAACTTTCTTTGTGAGGAAAATGTGATGATGTGTGCAGGGAAATTATGAACTTTTGTTGCTGATGTAATTACGAAGTCTGAGTTTGGAGCTGGAATATAGGAGCAGAAGACTTTTTCCACTAGTCAACCTATCAGTATGGGACTTGTTTCTAACTCTCCCATAGAAATTTATGAGTTTTATTTAAGATTAATTAGTGGAAGATGTTAGTTTTTCCTATTATGGTGAATTCTATAACCATTTGTGTCTATATTAAGACACCTTCTTTAGAACATGGTTAGCTTTTTTTTTTGAGATACTGTGGAATACATCGTCTGTGGTATTTATAACTTTCAACTTTATATGTTGTCTATGATATGGAACTTATTTAAATTGATATAATTAAACATCATTTTGGAGATCTAAATCTGCTGGTAATTCATCTATCCCAAGGGAGAGCAAGGGCCCACTCGACCGAGGAGACAAGAGGTTGTTTTATGTTCACATATGCATATGGTTTTCTGATAAGTCTTACTGTGATCCTTGTTTCAGTATATTTCATGTAATCTTTGGTTGAATGTATTTGTTTTCCTTACCAAAACTTTTATCTGGAATATGTTTTTTCTTTTATGCAAAGTCTAATTAACATGCGATCTTACTTTTACTAAATTCTAGCTTTAATTGTGCAGTTGAAATTCCATTTTTTTTAGTACTGTGTGTGTTTGTATTTCAATTTCAATTAGAAGTGTAGCTTTTAGAATTCCTTTAATTACATTATATGAATTCCGTAGATTTACAATAGGTTTCTATAGATTAGTAACCAACTTAAAAGATCTCACAACACCCCCCAACAGAAATCCCAAATGGAACTAGTTACATAAAGCTCCATTGCATATAGCCCTAGGACACAACCTTGGTTTATGATGATGCTAATAGGATATCATGTTAGTTAAATGATTGGAGAACACAATTACCCATCATTAATTGCCTCATTTATTTTACCTTGTCAACTTACTTAGGTTTAAATGCTTATAAATAATTGGGTAATCAGTCATTTTCACCACCTCACTTGTAAATTACTATTAACCATTCATGTTCTCTCTCCTTCACCATTTGTAGCTGTGGTCGAATCTCATTCCATTGTTTTTCAAATATTCAAGTACAAAAAGAAGCTATGAAACGTCAATATGTTGATCAAGGAAACTAAGTAATTTTTTCTCACAACTAATATTCTTCTCTAGTTGCAAGATGAAGATCAATTTTAAATGGCAATGAACATATGTCTTCCTTAGATACAGTTGTACCAAACGTCGGTGATAGTGAAGCAAAACACCTAGACGTGGAATAATTATGGGCACGAATCAATTGTCAAAACCCTAATCCTATGGATCAGTTGATTAAAGACACTAGGATCATAGAGGCAGTGGTTTTTCCAATTTCAGTCCAATGTGTCAATACAATTCTTTCTTGTAGGTCTTGTTTTGATCCTGATAAAAAATAAATCATTGATCCTCAAGGTTAGGTGGTGACACGACTTGATGAATATTTCATTTGTACTGCCCTCATAATTCCCATGGTCTAAAATTCAAATACTCTCACCAAGGATTAGGCCCAAATTATTTTTATTAAGAAAGTGAAAAATACAAAAGTAGAATTGTCAAGTCTTAGTTCAAGAACCCTAAGAAAGGAGCCTAAAGGCTACCTAAGATAATTTTCAGAGTTGATTTCCATTAATAATTTTCATACATCATCACTCAATTGGCCAGGATATCAGGAATGCCCACCACCAATTTGTTTCACTATTGGATGTGCCAAGACATCAATAGCATATGTGAGAATAAGAAAAATTTAAACTGGGTAAGAATCATTTGTGATAGCATCACTAAGAAATTATCAAATGTTCAGAGAACCCAAACCTTCTACATGAACTCCTATCTAATTAACTCCATTGCAGCTTATAGAGAGTGGTTGATTTTCTCCCATGTGGATGACAAGAAGGATTCCCCCATTTATATGTATCACCCACAGCTGACCCTAAAGATCAGTAATCATCACTTTAGGAGGGTGAATGATGCATTTGTTGAGTATATTTTCAGCTTGCTAGAAGGAGATACTATTAAAATATTTTTCAGATGAGGAAAAACAATTGATCAATGTTTATGACTTCTTCTTCACCCAATTTAGGAATTTTTCATACATAAGGTTGGTTAGATTTGAGTTACATTCCCTGAAACTTCCAATATATTGTAGTGATAAGATAGATTTAGTAGAAATCTTCTGACAATTAGACAAGTTCATCAAACTTATAGGACAAGAAGATTTCAGGTATTTAATTCCTGATCACTCTGGGTAATTATACTTGCAAGACTTCCCTAGATGCTCAGAATGTTGATGGAACAACTGCTCCACTCACTCTCCATTACTATAAACCAGAACTTACTTTGACATTAAGGAGTTAATTTCTTCCAATTTCATTATGGTTTATCAACATCTTCCTGATATTGAAGACTACAGGGTAAATTGTTTTGATTATTATGAAGCCAGGAGGAGGTACTATGAGAGGTTATCTCTAAAAAAAATCATTGATTTTGGTATATTTGATGTCCCTAAAGGATTCGAGGATGATGATGAAGAGATAAAGTCTCTTGAGTATGAAATATCAATCAAACATAATCCTATTGAAACCATTGATTGGTTTGTCAAGGAGAGAGATGATTTGAATGAGCTAAATAATCCTTTCCTAGCGAGAACTAGACTTTGGTTTGATAGGAAAATGAAGGGATTCAGGACAATGAAATCTAGGTCTACTTCCTAAGATACCCCTACTCCTCAAAATTAAATACATGTGTTAACTCCTGAGACAGATGAGAAATATGTCCCTTCTCCTCCAAAATCTTCAACTCTATTGTATACCAAAAAAGGGAAAATCAAGAAAGAAGATAAGGCATCTGATGTTATTCAAGAAAGTGAACCTTCTCCTAAACAAGCTGAAGAAAAGGACAAAAATGGATTTGGATGATAATGATGACAGTTAAGAAAAAGAGACAAGAAAATCCTAAAGAGAATACACCTGAAGCAAGTAATATGATGGAAGATCAGTCAAAAGGAAATGGTTTCAGAGTCCTTAGAAATATCTGCTAAGGAATCTCTTGACTCCACTCAAATTGATACCTTTGTGTTAGAGGTGGTTTTTGTGCAAACTATGAGTGTTATGAGTGTCTCTACACTTGGGCCCATTTCTCCTTCCACTTCTAGTTCCTCATTTACCTAGGTACAACCATTATTGGAAAGCAAGAAGAGAAAGGCTACTTCAAGTGTTGTTGTTCCCAAGTTTTATGCAGTGGCAATATCTTCTAGGTACTACTCCTCCCCCTCTAGCTAAAAAGGCCAAATTCACATCAAGGTTGGTAGCTCAAACTCTCAAGGTCAGTAGTTCATGGAAATTACAAAACCCAAGTTTTATAAAGATGAAAAGGACCTATCAATGGGTGATCTGGAGTTGACAAGAATTCCCCTTAGAGAATCAACCTGAGAAAGTGAAGTACATAATATGAGGGAGACTATGTATAGGGTGATTAAAAGAGTTGAGAAGGGGAAGGAAACACAAGAGCAGTTGGAGGAGCATAACCAAATTCTATCTAGTTTCATCAAATCCTTATTGGCAAAAGATATGGTTCTTGATCCCACTCCCCTAGCTTCCATCCCACCTCCTACTATCTTGTCCATTGATGAATTCAAGCCATTAAATACATCCATAAGCATGATACTTATGGTAAAACAATGGAAGCTATGGTTGATGATTTAATAATCACAGGCCTGAATTTTATTGAAGAGGCATTCAAGGCATATGAGAAAATTTCCAAGATTCAACTAAAGTTCTCTACAACACTCAGTGGTTTAGATAGAGAGTTGAAATTATGGAGTGAGTCCATTCAAGATCTCAAATTGATGAGTGAGATAGATGTGCAGATTCCTTTTGGCTAATAAGGTTTTTGATGATGTTAAAACAATCTTTCTAAATAGTGGGTCTTTAGCATTGACTGGAAAATCAAAGTTCTAGAAGAATCCATAAGAGAACTCAGGAATATGCTATAGAAAGGAGAATATTTTAAGCCTTGTGTCATATCTTCCTTCTTGGATATACATTGCCAAATATTCAAAGATAATTCAAGTGATAAATTCACTATTCAGGAGATCAAATCCAAGTTCAAGACTTTTGTTAAAGAAAATCTATTCAAGTAGGACACCATCTCTAAGGAGAAAATGAATAAATTTTCACACTACAGGATGCCATCACAGATCCTAACAAAGAGTTCTTGGAGAATGAATAGAGTTCTGAGAAGGACATGGAGAAGTGTTTGGGTAGTTGGACTCATGCCACTGCCAATACAACAATTCCTCGAGGAATGGACATAGTTGCATCTTTGAAGTGATTCAGAAATCAAATACTAAAGGCAAAGGGGACTACAAGTGCTTCCACTAGTGTCTCGACTTCCTAATTCTTATTTTCCTTTCTTATTGTAGAATATCTAGTTAAGGTTTCTTTATCCCTTTAAAATCATGTGTTATGTAAGCAAGGGATAAATTGAATTTGTAATATTTAATTAGATATTAGCTTTTGGGATTTAGAGAAAGGAAACTAAAAAGGATCTTTGTAACCATTTCTTGAGGTTATTTAAAGCACTCTTCTCATCATTGTAAAGGATCAACATTTTTGATATCCAGATGTAAAAAGAGAACATTGAAATACTCAATACAGAAAAGAAATTTCACCCTCTCTCATGCTTCTTCTCTTTCTATTCTTTGTCTAATTCATATAAGGCTATATGTATTTGAAGCAATAACTTTGTGTCTTTCAATTGATAAGTATATTTGGAACTTTTTTGTGTCTAATACATGCATGTCCCGTGTTTCATATGCATAGTAGAAATGTTTTTTATTTTATCAAGCATAAGTAAGATATCTCCTATGTTATCTATATGTCTGAAAATGCTCTCCTATCTTCTATTTTTGAATATCAGTCATGACTTTTCCTATTTTATTCTGTATTGAAAACCTTTAATAAATGCATCTAGAGATATCAAAATCCACACCAAAATATTGAAACAAATGTTTATATTGTAAATATGGTTTTTTGGCTTTCAATAAGGGAACCTCTCCCATAAAGAGGATGGACATGTTGTCCCCTGACTGTTGCTTGTTTTCAAAGGATTAAATTCTACAACCAATAGTTTTTCATGCCCAACATGGGGCATGTATTGTGTTTCCCACCAAAACAACTTCATTCGAACCAGAATAACTGAAAACCTTGACAGATAGAAGATATACACAAGGTTAAAGAGCACTTGGTGTTGTGGATCCATATTTTCTATTTCTGAAACAACACGACTTCTCTTTAACCCAAGAGAGAAGAATAACAAGATCCACAAGTACTTCCCCTGTCAAAAATAGAACTGTAAGAAACATAGACTCACAAACCCAACTAAGTCCTAGTATTCAAGCATTGGTGTTGACTGGAGTCATAGTTCCTTTACAAACTATTTTTCCAAGAATGGACAGCACCTCTACCTTGGGGACAACGGGTTGGACCTCTAGCCCTTGCTCAACCATTGCATGATCTCCCAAAAGGGAATAGGAAAATATTTCCTAAATTCAAAGGAGATGGAAAGGTGCACCTAGATGAGCACATTGCTGCATTCATTGTGGCATGTGGTATACTTGGAGTGAAGCATGAAGATGTTTCCATTAGGCTCTTTGTGGAAATGTTACAAGATAATGCTACTGATCAGGTTCTATCATCTCCTTGCTAGGGCTATCACTGAACTGGACCAACATGAGAACACAGTTTGAGGATTAGGTTCAAACCTGCTGAAGATGTGCATGCTCTCCTTTCCCAGATTTCTCAGATTAAGAAGGAACCATATGAACCTATGAGAGAATTTGTGGCCAAATTTAACAAGTTGGTAAATAAGATTCTAGTGGCCACTCAATCTGTAGATAAAATTAAAAAATGATTTTTCCTAAATGCACAATTACCTGAAGTAAGCTATGCATTGAGAAGGGCTAACCTGGTGACTCTGGATGTTGATCAACACTTAGCCATAAGTGTTGAAGATGATTTAATAATGTCTGGGAAATTAAAAAAGGATCCTGCTAAATCTAAGGCCTCTTCTTAGGAAATAACTCAGATCAATTAGTACAAAAAATTGGAAAATGATCTCATAGCTATCAAAAAGTAAATTAGCCTAGAATACTCCTTACAAGGATATTCCAAGGAGGAATTTTCAACCTCAAAATCGGTTACCCCCTCTCTAACCAAAACTAGCAATTGAAGGGCCACCTCTCAAAGTTCTTGTCAATGCAACATGTGAAGTTCAGGAACTAGAAGATGAAGAGGACAGTTGAAGGATATGAAGAACTTGAAGAAGAGGTAGATGAAACAATTTAGGAAGTCCAGTGATTCTTAGGTTAACTTCCTCAACACCTGAGGGGGTTGATGATGAACACAAATGATTATGATGAAGTAGTGGTAGATATGAATAGTGAGTCATATGTTGTCATGACCCGAGAACAAATGAGTAAGAAAAAGGAAGTGGTCCAGCCCACAAGAAAATCCAAGGAGGTTCCAATTACCATCCCATTTGTTGCAAAAAGAGGAGATCCTATTCCTACCACTTATGCTCAAAAGGTAAGTAGTGCTAATACTCCTTCTACCTCTTCATCTTTATCTGCTAATAAAATAACCTCGAATGTCAAAAACTGATAGGCCTAAATGCTCTTCCCCTTCTAGTTCAGACACCCCATCTATCTCAGGATCCTTTGACATAATTGATCACCTTAAGAAAACTAAAATCCAAATTTCAGAGGATGAGTTCTATCAGACCCATCCTGATGCCTTTGCTCAGGTTGTCAAATTTTTCAAATCCAAATCTAGTCCTACGCCTATCACTTTAAAAGGCCTTTTACCTACTCCCACCTCTACACCTCAGTAGAACCTAATGGCCACAACCCCTTTTGTAACTGAGAAAATTGAGCCTTTCTATATCACTCTACTTATAGTAGGACATAGGCTCAGTAATTGTGTCATTGATTCAGGAGCATCAAATAATGTTATGCCTAACTAAGGTTGCTCATGATTTAGGTCTAACCTTGACATGCACATTTGGCTCTTGTTATTCCATGGAAAGTAAGGAGGTGTTGTTGGTGGGAAGAATCAAAGATGCACAAGTGCTTTTACTGCTTGTCTAGAGAAAAGGGTCAAGGCTACTATTTTAGTAGCAGATATTCCCCCATCCTATGGCATGTTGTTAAGTAGGAACTTCTATAAAGAAGTGGGTGGTGAAATTCAAATGGATTGGTCACATGCTCTCATTCCAGTGAATGGGAAGATGAAGAAATTGTTACCTGAGAGGAAGACTGAGTATATTGTACAAAAGACTGATGATCCTAAAGAACAAATCCTCTATGAGAACATTGGTCATGGGAATTACATGATCATGTCAGAATAAGGAGATGAGAATTTCCAAAGGTGTGGTAAAGGACCCTAATGGTGTTTGGACCCTTGAATTTGATGGTAGTTGTTCTTCAGCTGGGGCTGGAGCCGGAGTGGTCATGTTTTCTCCTGAGAAGAAGTCTTTTCCCTTCTCCTACAAGCTTCAATTTGAAAACACCAATAATACAACAGAATATGATGCTCTTTTTTTGGGGCTGTCAATGGAGCCAAGGAGATGGGGGTTAAAAATATTTGTGCATGAGGGGATGTTGAACTCATCGTTAAGAAAGTCAGAGATATTTTTCAAGTTAAGAACAAAATACTAAAACACTATAGAAATCTGGTATGGGATTCTATTGAATTATTGGATGCCTTTTCCATAGAAGTTGTTCCCTGGGAAAGGAATACTAGAACAGATGCTTTAGCTATCTTAGGATCCTTGTTGATCCCTCATCCTGATTTTTTTCCCAAGAAAAGTTCACAATCAAAATGATACATAGACCAAGTGTACCAGATAATGCCAACAATTGGCAAGTATTCAATGATGATCAACATTTTCTTTCCTTTCTTGAACTCCAAGGATAATTTCAGTCAGTTGTATTTTGAAGGAAGTGAAGCTACTCCTCGTGAGATAGTAACATCTACCATGCTGAAGAAGGAATAGAGGAAGAATCTGATAAGGATGGTTGTATTAATTTGAAAGGTAATAATATACCCAGAGGATTAGTAATTCTGGAAGATTTATTTGACAAGCATGATAGGTATATCAAGTCAAAGATATCACATGAGGTTCATCAGTTTGCAGAATATGAAAATATTAATATTGGAAGCAAAGAGGAACCCAAGCTTGTCAACATTGGAAAATGCTGCACAAAAGAAGAAAGAATTAAAATGATGAACTTATTAAAAATTTATGTTGATGTGCTTTCCTATTCATATGAATATTTGAAATCATTCAAGCCAAGGGAGATGCAACATTACATTCCTCTGAAACCAGGAATCAAGCCTTTTTCACAGAAAGGAAAGGCAATACAACCCCAAGATTTCAGACACCATTTATCAAGAGATTCAAAATCTCTTGAAGGAAAAAATAAATTTTCCAATTCATCACTCAGCTTGGGTGGCCAATATTATACCAATAAGGAAAAAGAATGGTGAGATTCGCATTTGTGTGGATTTTTGAAATCTGAATCAAGATTCCCTCAAAGATAACTATCCACTTCCCATACGATGGATCAAATTTTGCAAGCTGTTACTGGCTCTGAAATGTTATCTATGTTAGATGGATTTTTGGGGTATAATCAGATTGAGGTTGATGTTCCTGATCAACACAAGACAACCTTCACAACCCCATGGGGAAATTTTTCTTATAAAAGGATGTCATTTAGTCTGATTAATGTTGGTGCCACTTTTTAGTGGGAAATGGATTTAGATTTTGGGTCCTTGAAAGGAAAATGTATTGTTGTGTATTTGGATGATTTAATTGTCTTTCCAAAAGAAGGGAAGATCATTTCCAACACCTTGAAACTGTCCTTCAGAAGTGCAGAGAACATGGAGTGTCCCTCAATCTGAAGAAGTCTATTTTTGGGGTCACTGAAGGAAAGCTGCTTGGGCACATTGTTTCCAAAGAGGGAACCAAGATAGATCTAAAGAGAGTGCAAGATATTCAGTGAATTCCTCTCCCCACAAGTAAAAAAGGTGTGCATTCTTTCTTTGGGAAGATAAATTTTCTAAGGATATTTATTCCTGATTTTGTAGAGCTGACTATGAGCATAGCTCAGATGATGAAAGGAAAGTAGTCCTTTGGTTAGAATCCATAGGGGAAGGAATATTTTGAAAATATCAAAAAGGAAATCACCCGAGACTCCCATTCTTGCTTTCCCTGATTTTGAGAAGGATTTCTTGATCTATTGCTATGCTACTGAGAATACTTTGGCTGACTATTCTAACACAGAAGAATCCTGAGGGATGTGAGCTACCCATTACTTTCATGAGATATGTCCTTAAATATCATGAATCAAAATACACTAATATTGAGAAACATGCCTTTGTTATGGTTAAGGCAGTTAATCAGTTTCATTTCTATATCCTCAGTTCTCACTCTATTGTCTTTGTCCCAGATGCAACGGTTAAGTCTATCCTCACTCAACAAGATTTTGGAACCAAAAGAGGAAATTGGGTGGTAAAGGTGCAAGTGTATGATTTGGAATATCAGGCCAACTAGGTTAGTCTAGGGAAAGGGTCTCTATGAATTGATTGTTGCAGGTGCTGAAGATAACCCTTCTCAAGAAAATTCACATATGTTCCAACTATTCTCTTTATTAGTTCAAACTGATGAATGCTATGTTGATATTGCCCATTTTATTACTTATGGAGAATGACCATCTCATCTAAATTATAAAGAGAAGATATCTATTAAATTGAGGGCTGCACAATATGTGCTTTGGGATAATTCTTTATTCAAAAGAGGGATTGATGGAAGGTTTCTCAGATGTGTGGAAAGAGAGCAAATAAAAGAGGTTACTTAAAGCATTTCATGATCAAGATTGTGGAGGACACTTCTCATCTGCTGTGACTACTCATAAAATTCTTCATGCAGGTTACTACTGGCCAACCCTGTTTTGAGATGCAAATAAATGGGTTAGAAAGTGTGAAGCTTGCCAGACTTTTTAGGGAATACCTAAGCTAGCCACTCTGCCACTCAAACCATTGGTGATAGAAGAAACTTTTCAACAATGGGGTTAGACTTCATGGGTACTCTTAATCCTCATTCTAGTGCTGGACCATACTCATGTGTTAACTACCACTGATTATTTCACCAAATGGGTGGAGGCTATTCCAGTAAAAATACAACTTCTGAGGTAGTATGTAACTTCATCAAGGAAAACATTCTGATTAGATTTGGGGTGCCAAGTAAAATCGTTACTGATAATTCCTCCAACTTCTCTTCTTATGAAATGATGGATTTTTGTTATGGGTATGGAATTTCTCTTGCACATTCCTTTGACTACTACCCCCAAGGAAATGGATAAGCAGAATCAACAAACAAGAATTTGGTGACCATCATTCAAAATATTTGTCAATGAGTCACAGAGAAACTGGCATAAGAAGTTATATGAAACTCTTTGGGAAGATAGAATTACTCCCAATAGGTAAATTAGAATGTCTCCTTTTCAAGTGGTGTATGGAACTCAATCTCATGTTGCCAGTGACTGTGGAACTTCTAGCCTTGCAGCTGATGAAGGCCATTGAAGATTCAAACTTCACTAGTGCTCTGGAGAAGAGAATCATGTACCTACAAGAAATTGGATGAGGACAAATTGTAAGTGGTAGATAGGATTGCAAACACATCAATACGAATTAAAGCAATTTGTTTGATAAAAATGCTAGACCTAAGAGACTTCCAAGGTTGGAGACATTTTTTTACTCTGGGACAAGAGGCATGAGCCTCGGGGAAGTCATGGAAAATTTGATTCTCTATGGTTGGGCCCTTTAAAAATTAGACACTTTGCTAGAGAAAATTATTTCTATTTGGACTATATGGATGGAACCTCTCTTCCATTGCCATATAGTGGGTAGTACTTGAAGTTGTTTCAGTCCTAGGTTGCTAGGTGGTCCTTTGTACAGTCTTGTATAGTTCGTTTTTTAGTCTTTGTGTGTGGTGTTGTGGGGGTATCTCTTCTGTATTGTTCCATTCTGTGACTATATTTTTCCCAATGGATAAGGCACTAGTATGTTTTGGAAACCATGAGATTCTGGAGTTCATACTATGTCTTGTTATCATGCTACTCAATCAAGCCATGTCCCCAGAAAGAGCCAGTTGTTGTCACCTTCCAAGATTTGTAAATTTTCTTCTATATTCTTGAGATTTTTTCAGGTTTGGTGACTCTAAATACCCTTGTAGAAGTCTCCTAAGAAATAAACCTAGTTCTAAACAGTTAGTCATTTTTTCAAAATTTTGAGTTTTGAGGCTTTTTACAGTCTTTTGCGGGTATTTTAAATTTTTTATCCCTCATGTCCCAAGTTCATCTGGTCGTCTGTTCCCTAGATTTTCCTTTTTTCTGATTGGTCTTGCTTTTCCTTTTTTGTCATATATTTCAAGCTTTGTGCGTCTTGGATGTCCCAATGTCCCAAGTGCGGTTTGTGTCAAATTTTTCTGACTTATCTGATTTTCATATTGCGGTTGTTTTGGATTTTCCTGTCATGTGCTTGTCCCAGAGTGCCACTTGACCACCATTTCCCTGACAAACCACCTTTTCCAACTATTCCATTCATGTTAGATATTTTGGCTTTGTGCATGTCCCAATTTTCCCAATGTCCTTTGGGATAGTTGTGTAGTTTTTTTCTACTTTTGGCAAATCAATTTTTTTTGGATTTGCACATCCCAGTTGTCCTGATGTCCCATGGGACAATTGTGCACTTTTGATCCACCTTACCTGATTTCCATTATTTCAAGGTCATGTATAAGTATTAATTTTCCATTTATTACACCCGACCTACTTGGGTTTAAATGCTTATAAATGCTTTGGGTAATTGGTCATTTTGCATCACCTCACTTGCGAATTACTATTGACCATTCATGTCCTCTCTCCTCTACCATTTCTAGCCATGGTTGAGTCATGTTCCATTGTTTTCAAATATGCGGGTGAAAAAAAGAAGCTATGAAACATCAAGGTGTTGATCAAGGACCTAAGGAATTTTCTCACAAGTAATCTTCTACTCTTGCCTGCAAGATGAAGATCAATTTTAAAGGTCATGAACACCTGTCTTCATTGGAGATGACTGTACCAAACAATGGTGATAGTGAAGCACAACACCTAGACTTGGAAGAATTTTTGGCATGAATCAATTATTAAAAACCCTACTCCTATGGTTCAGTTGATTAAAGAAAGTGGGATCACAGAGGCAGGGGATTTTTCCCATTTCAGTCTAGTGTGCTGATACAATATTGCTTGTAGCTCTTGTTTTGATCCTGATACAAAAGAAATCGTTGATCCTCAAGGTCAGGTGGTGGCACGACTTGAAGAAGATTGCATTCTTACTTCCCTCATAATTCCCATGGTTGAAAATTCAAATACTCTCCCCAAAGGATCAAGCCCAAACACTTTTTGATCAAGATAGTGAAAATACAAAAGTAGAATTGCCAAGTCTTGGTTCAAGAACCCTAAGAAAGGAGCCTCAAGGCTACCTAAGACAATGTTCAGAGTTGATTTCCATGAATAATTTTCAGACATCATCACTCTGTTGGCTAGGATAGCAAGGAATGCCCACCACCAATGATTTTCACTATTGGATGTTCCCCTACATCAATATCATATGTGAGGGTAAGCATAATTTAAACTGGGTGGGAATCATTTGTGATAGCCATGACTGAGAAATTTTCAAATGTTCAGAGAACCCAAACCTTCTACATGACCTCCTATCTAATGTATTCCATTACATCTTATAGAGAGTGGTTGGGTTTCTCCCCTATGGATGACAAGAAGGATGCCCCCATTTATATGTATCACCCACAGTTGACCCTGAAGATCAGTAATCATCACTTTAGGAGGGTGAATGATGCATTCACTATGTACATTGTTAGGCTGTTAGGAGGGAGATACTGCTAAAATATTTTCAGATGAGGCAAAACAATTGATCAGTGTCTATGGCTAACTTCTTCACCCAATTCAAGAAGTTTTCATATATAAGATTGGATGGATTTGAGGGACAACCCTTTAAACTTCCCATGTATTGCAGTGATAAGATGGATTTGGTAGAAATCTGCAAAAATTGGATAAGTTGCATAGAACCTGTAGGGACAAGAAAATTATAGGTATTCAATTCCCAATCACACTGGGGTAATTACACTTGCAAGACTGACCCTAGATGCTCAGAAATGTTGATAGAACAATTGCTCCTCTCACTCTGCATTACTATAAGCCCAACTCCTTCTTTGACATTAAAAAGTTCATTTCCTCCAATTTCAGAATGGGTTATCAACATCTTCCTCACATTGAAGACTACTGGGAAGATTGTTCTAATGATTATGAATCCAAGAGGAGATATGTATGGGAGTTTATCTCTGTAGCAGATCATTGATTTTCATATATTTGATGTCCTTGAAGGATTGGAGGATGATGATGAAGAGATATCAGTCTCTTGAGTATGAAATATCAAATCAAACATACTCCTATTCAAACCATTGATTGGTTTGTCAAGGAGAGATATGATTTGAAGGAGCTAAATAATCCTATCCTAGTAAGAACTAGACTTTGGTTTGATAGGAAAATGAAGGGATTGGGCAAGGAAATCTAGGTCTACTTCCTAAGATACCCCTACTCCTCAGAAGGAAATACCTGTGTTATCTCCTGAGACAATTGATCAATTTGTCCCTTCTCCTCAAGAATCCTCAACTCTAGTGTATACCAAAAAGGAAAAATCAAGAAAGGAAGATAAGGCAGTTGATGTTATTCAAGAAAGTGAACCCTTCTCCTAAACATAATATGAAGCAAAAGAAACAATTTTGGACTTGGATGATGATGATGATAGTCAAGGAAAAGAGAAAGAAAAGACTAAAGAGAATACACCTGAAGCAAGTAGTATGATGGAAGATCAATAAAAGGAAATGGTTTCAAGTTTTTAGAAATATTTTCCAAGGAAGCTCCTAACTCCACTCAAATTGATACCTCTATGTTAGAGGTGGCTATTGTGTAAACTCTGAGTGTTATGAGTGCTTCTACACTTGGGCCATTTCTCCTTCCACTTCTAGTTCCTCATTTACCTCGGTACAACCATTACTTGAAAGAAAGAAGAGAAAGGCTACTTCAAGTGTTGTTGCTCCCAAGTTTGATGTAGTGGCAGTTCTTCTAGGTACTACTCCTCCCCCTCCAGCTAAAAAAGGAAAAATTCACATTCAAGGTTTGTCTAAGAATCTCAAGGTCAGCAATTCATGGAAATTGCAAAACCCAAGTTTGATAAAGATGAAAAGGACCTATCAATGGGTGATCTGGAGTTGACAAGAATTCCCCTTGGAGAATCAACCCCAGAAAGTGAAGTACATAATATGAGGGAGACTGTGTCTAGGGTGATTGAAATGGTTGAGAAGGGGAAGAAAACACAAGAGCAATTGGAGGAGTAGAACCAAATTCTATCTAGTTTCATCAAATCCTTATTGGTAGAAGATAAGGTTCTTGATCCTACTCCCCTAACTTCCATCCCAACTCCTACTATCTTTCCAGTGATGAAGTCAAATCCATTAAAGAAATCCATAAGCATGCTACTTATGGTAAAGCAATTGAAGCTATGGTTGATGATTTAATAATCATAGGCTTGAATTTAATTGAAGAGGCATTCAAGGCATATGAGAAAATTGCCAAGATTCAACTGAATTTCTCTACAACACTCAGTGGTCTTAGATAGAGAGTTGAAATTATGGAGTGAGTGCATTCTTTAAGATTTCAAAATAATGAGTGGGATAGATGTATAGGTACTTTTGGATAATAAGGTTTTTCATGATGTTAAGCAGAATCTGTCTAGGTAGTGGTTCTCAACATTGACTGGAAAATTAAGGTTCTTGAGGAAGCCATTAGGGATCTCAGGAACATGTTCCAAAATGGATATGCTTTTAAATTTTTTGTCATGTATGCCTTCCTAGATATCCACGTCTATGTCTTCAAGGAGATATCAAGTAATAAGTTTTGCATTCAAGAAATTAAATCCTAGTTCAAGAAATTTATCAAAGAAGATTTGTTCAAACAAGAAACTATCTCTAAGGAGAAAATGAAAGAAATTTATATACTGTAGGCTTCCATCACATATGCCAACAAAGATTTCTTGGACAATGCAAAATTAGAGAAAGACATGGAGAATTTTTTTGGCAGTGGGACTCATGTCACTACCAATACAAAAATTCCCGAGGGAATGGAAATAACTGCAACATTGAAATGATTTAGAAATCAAGTGTTAAAGACAACGAAGACTTCCAATGCATTTACCAATGTTTCAACTTCCTAGTTTCTTTCTTTTCTTATTTTAAAGTACCTAGTTAAAGTGGCTTTATCTCTTTAGTTATATAAACAAGAGATAAATCAAGTTTTTAATATTTAATTAGATATTACCTTTTGGGTTTTAGAGAAAGGAAACTAAAAAGGCTCTTTGTAACCATTTCTTGAGGTTATTTAAAGCACTCTTTTCATTATTGTAAAGGATCGACATTTTTGATATCCAAATGTAAAAATAGAACATTGAAATACTAAATACAAGAGAAATTTCACCCTCTCTCATGCTTCTTCTCTTTCTATTCTTTGTTTGATTCATATAAGGATATATGTATTTGAATTAACAACTTTGTGTATTTCATTTGATAAGTGTATTTGGAAATGTGTGTCTAATACATGCATGTCATGTGTTTCATATGCATAGTCTAAATGTTCTTATTTTATCAAGAATAAGTAAGATATCTCTCTGCTATCTATATGTTTGAAAATGCTCTCCTATCTCTTGTTTCTAGATATTAGTCCCGAATTTTCATATTTTCTTTTGTATTGAAAAACTTTTAATAAATACATCTAGAGATATCAAAATCCACACCAAAATATTTAAAAAATGTTTATTTTTGAAATATGGTTTTTTGGCTTTCAATAAGGGAACCTCTCACATAAAGAGGAGGGACTGTTGTCCCCTGACTATTTCTTGTTTTCAAAACATTAAATTCTACAACCAACACACCCCAAACTAAAATTATGCACAATCCTCTGTGCACAAACTCATAAATAGTAATCAGCTTCGTGTTGTTTCACCATTTTATTTATGGATTTGACAAAACATATAAGGTGATGAGCCAAGGAGGAATAAATGTTGTGATGGTCAGTTGGAGGTCGTGTGCATGTTCAGAATTCTTGATTCAATGCTGGCTATGAGAGATTCCTTTTGGCTTGGAGTAACTACCTAAAATACAAAACAAGACCACAAAAGAGAGTTGAACAATATATGTTGTTGGACCACGATTGCCATTAGACCAAAACCCATAGGTGTTTGTCTCCATTAAAATCACCAAAGTTAGGATCTACGAGAGGTAGTTAGTCCATGTCACGAAACTCACGGGGAGTACTAGACACACATGCCAACAATCTCCCCCTTAGCGTTACCAAAGTGAGTTTCAAACTCGAGACCTGTCACTCTGATACCATTTGTTGGACCACGATTTCCGTTAGACCAAAACCCATAGGTGTTCATCTCCACTACAATCACCAGAGTTAGGATCTATGAGAGGTGGTTAGTCCATGTCACAAAACTCATGGGGAGCACTAGACACACATGCCAACATATGTCAGTGGGCTACCTAGCATGTGCCAGATCTAGGAAGTTTGGTACTTCTTTGGTGGCATTCAACCCACTATTTAATACAACTTAATGTAAGAAATTTCATAAATAAACAATTCCATTTTGTAGTTAATATGATTTAGGTATCTCATCCAAATATAATAATAAAATCTAATATCACATGTTGGGTCATGATCAGATATGGAAGTAGGGTAGGTAGTCAAGGTGTTAGAACAGGTCAGGGTCAGATTCTAGGTAGCTTGGGTTACTTAGATGTAAGTTATTAGGTTTCTATTATTAGTAGGATTACTAAATATAGAGACCAACATCCGTCAAGTATGACCACTGATGGTTTATAGAGAATCGAATACGGTCATGGATAACTGACGTCAGTATAGGTGGGATGATGGAAACTCAATGAAACTTGGTTTTGGGGGTTTTTATGAGATTAAACAGAGATGGTAAGGAGAATTTTTAGGTCTGTGGAGGTATTGGTAGTACTCAGAGATATTCAAGAATCAAGTATAGGTGATCAAATGATTGTGGGTAGTGGAACGATTGAGTTTATAGGGAGGTAATATTGGTGGGATAAAAATGTAAAAAGAAGCTGATAAACAAAAGTGAAGAAACTCTGTAGACTGAATAAAGATGAAATGATTTAGGTTATAAGCACACTTACTAGTGTTCTAGGTTTGATGGTTAGGAACTGAAATAGTTCTCAGTGTCACGAAATTTCTTCCCGAAATGCTACCATGAATGCAAATAGATTCGGATTAGTCTTGGTGCTAGCTATGGCTTTCTGGAGATGCAAAAGAGCTCTGGTTCTTTCTTGCATCCACATTTCCTTTGTTCCAAAACTCAAGAATTTGGTCAACCTCCCCAAAAAGGTTACCAAAATGAATATATGGTTACCGACAAAGGTTTAGGATGACCGGCATCGGTTTTGGGTTGACCGACAATAGTTAAGGTGGGATATCCTAGGTTTCCACAAATAGTAGATCCTAACTATCTTTTTCCAGCTCTGCCGATTGGTGTCAAGTCTAAAATGGTGTTTGGCACTTAGATAAATGGGCATGCTATTAGAGGAAGAATAGGCATGTGATTTTAGGGTTAGAATAAGTCTTGGTTAATTAGAGTAAGAAGAGGTTGAGTCCTAGTTAGTTAGGAAACATGCTAAGAATAGGTCCATGATGAGGTGTCTAGGTGAGGTGGAAACTATCTTAATTAATGTAATTAAATAATCAAAATTGTGGGTGTTGGCATTAATTTAATTATAGGTAATTAAATTAATATATGTGAGGTGAAGGAGAAATGTGACCTAAATTTAGTGTCTACATTTTCCCCCTATTTATCTCTTAGCTTGTATTGGTAGGTGACACTGACAAAAATAGGAAGTGGTTGCCCCAAGTGTGGGTGAAGGTGATCCCCCTCAAACTATGAACTGATTAAGTGAAAGATAGAATCAATGAGTGGTTTTATAAAATGTGGATGGGGTGAAAAATGAAGGTAAGTGGGTAGGAGTGTAGATGTGGGCATATTGGGTAAAGGTAAAGGTAAAATTGGTTAAACAGGTAAATGGGCTAGGGTCAAAGGTAGCAGCATTCAAATGCATGCACACGTATAAACTACAACATAGTACCAGGTTACAGATCTTGTAAACTCAACATCATCCAAGGTCAATCGTTTTATCCAAACAAGGTTAAAGTGATTCAGGTATCCAAGGTGTAGAATATGATCCGGAAACACAACGTAGTTCAGGTGCAGGAATGTTTAGGTATGTTCTAGTACACCAAAGGTTTTGTCAGTATAAACAACACAATAATAGGCAAGGTAAGGTCATTAGGAAAAACAACACAGGTAATAATGTTGTAAATTACAACAAGCACACATGATCAAAGGTCACAAAAGGTGTTTTAGGTGAAGGTATGTAGGTCACAGCATGGGTAAGGTCAAAGTGTGGGTAAAATAACATATCCCAAAATGCAATGAAGGAAATGTAAGGGTAGTTAGGGCTTATAGGTATGGGTCAATAAGTGTGGGAAGGATAAAAGGTGTTGGGCAATGGTGAATTTAGGTTAAAGTGGGAAAAATGGGGTATAGATGAAAACGGCAGGTAACCGATGTCAGCTAGGTTCTGACACACGTTGGTTTAGTAGGGAACAACATGACCGATTTCGGTGAGGTTGATTTAGGGTTATAAATTTAAAATTCTATATTTTACGGAATCATTATTATAGAATAACTTTGAGAAAATGACAGGGTAGTTTGACCTTTGTACTTTTCATGGAGAAAAGGACAAGGTACTGTACCAAGATGAGGTGGAAATTACGAGTTGGTGAGAGGAGCTAGGTAAACAGGTCCACAAGAGAGGTGGGATCGATTTGATTGGTGAAAGGTGAGGAGTAGATTTTGGCATAACAGAGGTAAGAGATAGTTTGGATGGGCCACCAGTACAGTGGCAAGACATACCACCACAGTGACAGAATTGAGAAGAGGTAAGATTCGATCCCATTCAATGCTTGTGAGTTGAAATTGTTTATAGAAATTGGTTTGGGTAGAAATGGTTTTGGGTAGGAATTAAATTTGAATTTGGAATTAAAAGTGAAAAAATAGGAAGGGTAGGAAGGTCAATGTGGGTGAAATATGGGTAAGGTAAAGACTAGTGGAGGTTTGGGTAGGATAGGGTAAGTTTATAGGTTAGTATGGTCAAGTTTTTGACAAAGGAGGAAGGTTTTTGCGGGTTTGGTCGGTGTGACAGTGACCAAAATTGGTCAAGGGTAGACAATTTCAGTCATACATAGTTGGCATCAGTCAAATAGTAGGTAATAAATGTCGGTCGTGATGGACTAATGTCGGTCACCATTGACTGATGTCGGTTGGTTTTTGAGGAAAAATGTTTCAATATAGGGTTATGGTCGGAGTTAAAGAGAAAGCAAGGAAGTGAGGTATAAATGTAAGTGTGTTGAGAATAGGTAGGGTAAAAGCTATATATTATATGAGTTGAGGGGTGGGAAAGTGGGATGGGGGAAAGGGGTAGGTTGTTAGGGTTGCATGGAAATAAATAATAAGAATTTTAGCAATAGGTTAGTCGGGTAAGGGATATGTTAGATATGGTCAAGATTTAATAATGGTGTGGTTTTTTGGGTGCAAGGTAGGGACTACTTATGGATGAGAGATAGAGTAATGCCTCTATTACTTGCATTACAAGGGAGTGTGATGACCAAGGAATGGTGTCACATTATAGATTTCAACCTGATCGGGGTTATATGCTACAGGCACATAGTTCAGGATATGATCTTGATGGTCACACTCATTGACAGATGGGATTTAATGACCAACACATTTCATCTACCAATGGATGAGATCACAACCACCCTAGAGGACATGTACAAGATCTTGTGGTTACCGATAGTGTGGACACATGTTTATTCTATTTCCTTAGAGGCATCAAAGGAGCTGATGTTGACATTTTTTTGAGAGGGGATGGCAGAGATGAGGTTCCATAGTGTGAGCCTGAGCTATGGAGATATCTACATGGCCCATCCTAAGGAGATGAGGTTAGTGGTCCTGATCATAGAGGTTGTGTGTTATTTTATGTTGTCAGATGCAGAGGGTGGGAGATTACCAAGGAAATGATGGGGGTTCTCCATGACATGATGGAGGATAAGACCCGTTTTTCTTGGGCACCAACATACTTGGTGCAGTTATACATGGAGTTATGGGCCAATGGGCGATTATGAAGGTTCAATTTTTTTTACACCTTTCTTCTCCATTGATGGGCATATGAGAACATTATATGTGTGCATCTATTTGGTATGCTCCAGATGGATTCATTCAATGTGGGCTTGGTTCAATTTTGGTACAAGCATTGGGTTCTTGTTGTTCGAGAGTGCAGGGCTGTCAGGGCTACTCACAATGTGGCATATTATAAGCGGGTGTTGGAGGGATTATATGGGGTTGACATCATTTGGAGGCCATATGTTGGCTTCCCCTCATATAGGAAAATGGTGGTGGAGTTGGAAGAGTTACAACTACTAAGGTGGATAGAGGGGTTTCGTGTTTATCCTTGTTTATTCGTTGATCCTCCAAATGGGTAATCATGAAAGGTGAATGACACTCAAGGAACGAGTGGTAAATAGACAGAAGGTGATATAAGACTTGATTTCAATAGTAAAATGGTCTAAGATGTAAGGTATTGAGGGGCTTAGGTTCAGGTTTACCTTCAAGTGAACACAAACGATAAGCACCTGATCCATAGGCATGAGTAACGATATAGGTTCTAAGCTAATTAGGAGAAATTTTTTGCCGATAACTTTTTGCTTCTTTAGTTACATGTTGATTTTCCTTTGGGACAAGGTCATTAAATTGGAAGGTACATACATGGAAACGTTTTTCATAGGCACATTTGATATGTTTTTGGTATATTTGGAGATGGTTAAGAGATTTAAGACAGCGTTCATCTAACAACTCAAATTGTGCTAAACGCTCCTAGAGAAAATCATTGTTGTTGAGCATGTCTTATAGTGAGATGTGGAGATATGGAATCTATACTTTGAGAGGAAATATAGCCTCAATACTTTAGACCATAGAGAAAGGTGTGGTAGTAGTCGAAGTGTGAATACTAGTGCAGTAAGCCCATAAGGTGAAAGGAATGTGTGTATGCCAATCCTTCCCAGTATCGTCAACTACTTTCATAAGAATTTTGTTCAAGGTTTTATTTGTTGATTTTTCTTGGCCATTTGTTTGTAGGTAATAAGGTGATGAGAAATGGAGTTGAATTCCAAAAACATTGTAAGGATTTCATAGGGTTTTGTTTTTTAATTGCTTTCTATTATCAGTGATGAGGCAGTGAGGGACACTAAAGTGATAAATGATGTGATGGTTGATAAATTCACATATTTTCTCAAATTTTTTAGGAATGAGGGGAATGGCTTCTACCCATTTTGCATAGCATTTAGTAGTGGTTATAATCTATTGACATCATTGTGAAGAATGAGGATTGATCTCTCCAACAAGATCCAAACCCCATTGAGAAAAAGAAAAAATGTCTCATGTGATCTGTAAGGCATGATTAGATGTGTGATGAAGATTGGCATGTTGTTGGAATTTCACATAATGTTTGACATAGTCACAAAAATCACGGTTTAGGGTTGGCCAATAATATCCAAGGATAAGAATGCATTTAATGATAGCTAAGCCACTAAAATGACCTCCACAAATTCCATCGTGAACTTCCTTGATGGTGTAGGGAACTTCAGAACTTGTAAGGCATTGTAGGAGAATATTGTTGAAGTTGTGCTTATAAAAGAGACCACCCATGATGACATAGTGAGAGACACCTTTAAGAAATGCATGTTTTCCATTACGAGTGAGATCGGAGGGTAGAATGGAAAGGGAAAGGTAGTCTACAAAAATTTTATACCAAAGGTCACGTCTATTAGGTGCAACAGTTCCAAAGGAGTTGACCGCACGAGAAAAATAGGAGGGTGATTACAACCTTTGTATTGTGAAAAATATTTTGGAGTCGGCAAGTGAAGCGGGTATCTAAGAAGTCAAACAAGCCATGATATCCACAAATTTATTAGTAGAATGTGGGGTGGTTTGAAGTTCAAAATGTTCAAAAGTGGTCAAAAGCATGTCAACATGACAATTGTATTTTTGTATTATTTCATTACGACACTGGGATATACCATTAACTTGGTTAACAACTAGTTGAGAATCACCAAAGATATTAATTGATTTAACATCTAGGGAGATGGTGGATTGAAGGTCTAATACGAGTTCTTCATATTCAGAGATTTTTTTAGTACACTCAAAATCTAGTTTGAAAGATAAATGCATGGGTTCACCACCAAGAGGAACGAGGATAACACCAACACCGGCCCCATGCTGACACTTAGAACAATCAAAGAATAAGGTCATGTAGTAAGTGGTATCATCCAAAGAGATGGTAGCTAATGGATTCATTTGGAAAATTGAACTTAGAGGGCTGATCCCCACACAGAGGTATGTCTGCTAGTTGGTCAGCAATTGCTTTGCCTTTGACATACTTTTGATGGATGAATTTGAGGTCAAGGTCTACAAGAAGTATGAGCCAACATGTAGCACATTGATGGTGGTAGGTTTTGGTGTACATATAATGTAGAGGGTCAGTGTTAGTGATGACAAAGGTTTTGTGGTTAAGTAGGTAATGATGTAGTTTAGTGGTGACAAAAACTAAGGCTTAGAAAAAAAATTCAACATGGGTGTACCTAGTCTCGTAGTCAAAAAGTGTGTGGCTTATGTAATAAACCATTTACTCTCTGTGTTTCTCATTGTGATGGGCGAGCATGGAACCTAAGGAATGGTCAGTAGCAGAAATGTATAAGTAAAAGGGTTGGTCATCCTTAGGAGGAATGAGTACTGATGGTTAAAGAAGGTATTATTTTAAGGCATTAAAGGCTTTGTGGCATTCATCATCCCATTTTAATGAGACATCCTTTTTGAGGAGATGATGAAATGGTTGACATTGGTCTAAAAGTTGTGAGATGAAATAATGAATAGATTACAGCTTACCTTGCAAACTTAGAATTTGACAAAGATTAGTAGGTGGAGTAATTCTGAGAATAGCTTTCACTTTAGCAAGATCTAATTCTATGCCACATAAAGAAATAATGAAACCAAGGAGTTTTCTTGAAAGTACCATAAAGACAAACTTCTTAGGTTGAAGGTGAACACAATACTTGATTAGGTGGTCAAAGATAACCTTAAGGATTGTCAAGTGTTCAGCCCGATGTTTAGATTTGGCAAGAAGAGTGTCTATGTAATCTTCCAATATGCGATGCATGATGTCATGGAAGATATAAGTCATGGCTCACTAATATTTGGTACCAATGTTTTTAAAGGACAAAAGGCATGACTCGGTAGATGAAGGTCCCCCAAGGAGTGATGAAGGAAGTCTTGTGTTGATCTTATTTAGTGAGTAGTATTTGATTATAATGCGAGAAACTGTCCATCCAGTGATAAAATCTCATGGCCAGCGGTGAGATCAACTAGTTAGTCAATTTCTGGTAGAGGAAAATCATCTTTGGGGCAAGCGAGGTTGAGGTCATGGAAATCCCTATAAATACGGAGTCCCCCTACCATTTTTTTGATAGGAAGGATGTTAAAAATCCATTGGGGATAGTCAATGGGTACAATGAAGGAAACTGAGAGAAGGCACTAAAGTTCTTCTATGACCAGAAGAGAAATGCAAGGATGCATTTTTACACAGCTTTTGTTTTATGGGTTTTGAATCAGGAATGGTTATGATATTGTGGACCAAAATGTTTGGGTCAATACCGGGCATATCAGCATAGTACCAAGCAAAATCATTTTTATGGTCCTGAAGGAAAGAAATAAAAGCTTCTTGTTTAGTAGCATCTAAATTTTTTCCTATCTTTAGAATGTGTGGGTCGTACTGAGTATTAATGTTTATTATGATATTTGATTCATTCAACACGGTTTGCATCTCAGAGGGTAATGGCTGGTGAATATAATAATCTTCCTCACCTATATAAGTGAGGATAAACTCATCCTAACATTAAATAACATTATTAAAAGGTGTATCATCATCGATCATGTCAAGATACAGGAAGGGACGGGAAGAGGGAACCTCTCCATCACATTGATAGGTCAGAGGTCCCAGAGAAAACATGTTTATGAATTTTTTTTTAGGAGGAATAGATTCAGGATCTATAGACTCCATGGGTGAAGGTGGTGGCATTAATGAATGGGATGGAGAAGGTTTGTCTTCCTCGATGAGGTTAATTCGGGCCTTCTTGGAAGGTTGTACGGAAAATCCAATACCACTGTGATCATTGTGTTGATGGGTGGTACATGAAATGAAAGTATTTCTTCCTTGTTCATAAAAACCAAAACCAAAGCCTTTCCATGCACAATGGTGAAGGAAAGTGTGGGTGAAGCGGTGGTTAGTAATATATTGAAGGTTAGATGAAAATGGTCATTGTTTTTGGGATGGAGGTTTGGGTCAATAGGTGGTAGTGTTAAGTCCCCCATATGTTAGGTTAGTGTGAATGTAGGGAGGAAAATAAGGGAAAACCTCGCCTATGTGATAGTCATAACGGGGGTGCTGGCGTAGGTTTCCATACTCTTGTGGAGTGAGGAATGTGTTGATATTGTATAGGTGGTACTCCACCAGAGTGAGGCGTTGAAAAAAACCTTCTAAGGGATCGGTGGTCAATATGTGGGTAGCGGGGATAGACACTTCACTAGATGATTAGAAAAGAGGGGTATCAGTTTGTTGGGAAGTAGATGGGCAGCCACAGAAGCTACAACCGTAGTAGGAATAGAATATTTAGGTATGGGAGAGGTTACAGTAGCATTGGTAGATGGGGTCATAGGTGAAAGATAAGTGGGGATAATGGCAGATGCCTTGACTGGTACAAGTACAATCGTTGGGCCAGTACAACATGTTACAAGTTTTGAATGGTGACGAGTCATCAGGGATGGTATAGTTATGTCCTTCATGTTCAAATTTTACACAGCGGTGTAAATTTTAAGGAACACAACCCATGACACAAATCCAAGGTATACCTAGTAATAGGTCATATTGGAACTCCCCCTCTAAGACATAGAATAGTTCTGGGATAGTGCGATGGCCTACGTAAACATGAAGAATAATGGTACCAAGGGTGGAGGTAGTGACATCCTAAGGGATCACGACATAATGGATTTATTATGCATTCATTTAGAAGGGATACATATTTTATTGTATGCATGAGAGGAGATGATGTTAATTCTATCACCACCATCGATCATGACGCGTCGTACGCGTATGTTATTAATATAGATGAAAATGAAAAGGGCGGGATTAGGGTCATCTGACTAGAGACGGACAATATCTTCATCAGAGAAGCTGAGGGTGGTGACTTGAGGAGTGGGTATGGTGGTAGGAGAAGGAGATTATTTGGTAAGTGAGGCCACATGGTGAGGGGTGATAATGGAGGCCATTGGTGTGGGGTCATTGGGTAAAACTTTAATGGATTAAAAAACCTCGATAAGGGATTATCTATGAGATTCAAAAGTTTGGACGAGATCATATAAAGACATATTTAGAGGGGACTAATCTAATTATTTTATCAATACACGATGGGTGACCCCATAAGAGATAGGGTATGTAGGTCCTCGAATGGTGATTTTGGGCATGGGTGTAGATGGTATATTGGGCACAAGGTCGGTTTATGGGCTAGTTGCTTTTTCTTTTCCTTTTTATTTTTTGAGCATGGGTGGCAACTTGAATAATGTTAATTTGAGGGGAAGTGGTAAATGGAGAAGTTGTAGGATGAGTAGTGTAACGAAATGATGGGAAAAAACCTAACAGTGGGGAAAATCCTTGTGATGTGAGTTGTACTCACCATAATTTAGGTTGTGATTTGGCCAACTCTCTAATGTGAAACATGTTGATATCAAATTTTGGAGGTGGATATAATGGTTGTGTGGGTAGAGATAATGATCGTTGAATGGGTAAAGGATGATGATGTGTGGTGACAGGTGAAGGTGGAGCATAGTCCTCATCAAGAAGGTCATCAGTGTCAAAATTTTGTTCAGGAGGAAAAATTTAGAGAAGAACAGTTTTTAGAGCTTTACGATTTTCTACATCATGTCCTGGCACATGATGATAAGTACAAATATTGATTTTATTAAACCCTTTATGTTTGGGTTTGATAGGATCGTAAGGTCGAAGTGGTGGCAATGTGATGATGAAAGTATTTAAGATATTGGTTAAAATGTTCACGTAGGACCCCGTTAATGGATTGCAATGGGATGTAAGTATGGGTTTGGGTAAAGGTGTGGGTGATCGTGAGGGTAGAGGTTTTATAGGAGGGGGAATGGGTTGGTCTACTAGTTTGGTAAGTGGTATGGTCTTATGTTTTATCGGCATCTTCTTTGGTAAAGGAGGGGTAGAAGAGCTAGCGATGGAAGGTTTTGTTGGTTTGAATACCTTATTGGAGGGTATTTGATTCTTATCTTTGGGTTACACCTTCTTGGGTAAAGGTGACACGGGAGTATAGAATACAGAAGGTAAAATAGATGGTGGAAGAGGATGGGTTACCCATGGTGGAAACCGAGTTGTGATGGAGGTTGTTGGTAGAGGTTGGGTAGAATGCATGGGTTGAAGTTGTATAGGCAAGGTTGGGGTTATAGTAACTAGTGGAGGTATGGGTGGCAAGAAGTGTATAGGTGAGGGTGAGGGTGTTTGGTTTTTGGGGTGAATGAGGTGTAACGAAAGCTCATGATGCAATAGTTTGTTTTTTACCTTTTGACTAGCCTTGGGTAGGACATTGTTTGATCAAGGTTGATGCATGAGGCCCTAGAATGGATGGAAAGGGGGAAGGTGACAAAGGTGTGGTAGGTGAGACCAGTGTATGAGGATTAGAACGTTGGGTTTTCTTTTTAGGTAGAGGGATAATGTTTCTGTGGGTTTGAGATGATGCGGCTGATTTTAAATTGATAGGTGGGTGAGTAAGGATTGATGTTGGCATGACACCCAAGGTAGTGATGGGTCTAAATACAGATGAAGACATAGGTGTGGGTAGGCTTTTAGGTTTTGAAATGGTTTTGGTCATTGGTTAAGGTTTGGATGTAGGTAGGGATGATGAAGAAGATGCTACTTCAATAGGCATGGTCTGTGGTGATCTAGTTGCTGAAAATACCTTTGGGTATATCATGGAAATATCCTCAGGAAACATTTGCATTTGGGTCAAAAAGAGGAGCTAGAGACGTCCCCGGAGCATGGAATTATTGACGTAATCCAAGTGATTGGCCAACTGGGAAAATGGGAATACTAGAGAATAATAGGGAGTTAGTTTGATGGCAATCCCTATTAAATATGTCTGCAAGACAAGGAATTGGCTAGCCTTAGACTCTGTGGGTAAAAGAGCCAAGATCATGTCAATGGGGTTCTGGGATGCTGAGGGGAAACTGGATCTAATAGGTAGTGGCATGGCAGACAAGTCTCCCATGGGTAGGAGAGATAATAAGTGGGATGATGTTGACTCCTTCCTTGGTGGATGATAAGATGACAATGATTCTCCTGTGGATGAGATATTTAAAAGCATTGACTGCTTGGTAGGTTATGAGATAGAAGATGGAATGGCATCGGTAGAAAGTGTGGGTTCCTCTGTGGGTGAAGGGAGAGATGAAGGGGAATCCTCTGGGGGTGAAGGAGTGGCAGAGATATGATCCTCTGTGAGTTAAAGGAGAGATGAAGGAGACTCCTCTGGGGGTGAACAAGAAGAATACGTATGCTCCTCTATGGGTAAAGGAGCTCGTGTTATAATTTCCACAATAAATGAAATAGGTGGGATTTGAGGAATGGTTGGTATGATATTAAAAACCGTGTGGACTTCACAAAAAAAAAATTATTGGATAAAGGTTCACTATTTTGATTAGATGACGGTTTATGATTAGGGAACAAATTTTTAAAGATGTGAAAAATTTTATTTTCCGACATGTTTGGGTTGTCCACGACGAGGTCTCCGTTATCTATCATCTCTTTGACAATTTGCTTAAAATTTATGTAGTTACAATCACTATGCCCTTTAATGTGATGGTAATTACAATAGTTGTGTTACCATGTTGGCATATGATGGGAAGGATAAAAAATTGTATGAGGTTTTATGGGAGGAAGTGTAATGGCTCTAGCTTTAAGAATATTTTCCAAGATTGAATAATAGAGCTCTCCAATCTAAGTGTACTTATGCTACTCCCTCCAGAGCTGAAAGGACTGGATAGGGGAAAGATTTGAAGAAGGTTGGGCTTGATTAGAAGCATGAGATGGATCTTCCTTGAGGAATACGGCGTTGGAAAATCCTTTTTCCTTCGAATAGTTATTTTGATGTTTTGAAGACGAATAAGATTCATTTGATTTAAACGGGGCATTCTTGTTTTGTAATTAGATTTTATTTTATTTAATGGCACAAATTTCCAGCTTTTGTGCCATGGTGAACACTTCATCGAAGGTTCAGAATGTTTGTACCTACAGATTTGGTGAGATGTTTTTGGCACAAGCTCAAGTGAACAACTCAATAAGCTCAGTTTGAGGTAGTTAGAATGTTAATTGGTTGATAAGGCTCTGTAAGCGGGCAACAAAATCTGTGATAGATTCCTCTTCATATTGTCGGGTTGAATAGAGATCACTCATGGTGACTTTCTTGATGACATTTATTGAAAAATGGTCTAATAAATCTTGGGCTACTTAATTAAAGGAATAAATGGAATGTCTATTCAATCCACTGTATCAATTTTGGAATGACCACAAGTGCTATTGTGGGTCCTCTTTACTGTGAAAATGATTGAATTTAGGCATTTCCTAATTAACATGGTAGGGATGAATGGAAATATATGGATGGATAGGTTCGTTACATATTTCATCATAAGTTAAAGAGTTACGGGAGCCAAAATGAGATGCTTCTAAGGTCTACATATTTTCAATCACCATCTTAATGAGGTCATTAGTAGGCTGTGATGAATGGGTTCCCCCTACAAAAAAAGGGGGTTGATGCCTAATGTATGAGGTGGGTGGTATGCTAGTGTATGGTGGTGCTGAGTATGAGAACTACACAAGAGGAATAGATGTAGGTGGCACATAGCCAGAATAAGTGATAGACAAGGTTGGGATTTTTTCCAAGTATGTGTAAGTGGGTGGGGTAGTCGTAAAAACTCTAGTGGTGATTGGGGGTAAGAATTGCAGGATAGAAAAGAGGAGGTTCTGAAAAGGGGTATAAGTTGTCAACACTGGAGGTGGATACGATGCAATAGGTATATGTGAGGTAGCGGGTGCAAATGGGGCTATACTTAAGGCAGATGTCAGAGGGACAACTGATGTCACAGATATGATAGATGACATAGACACTGAAGTTATAGTGGTTGTGGGACCTAGCTAAGACACCACAAGTGGTAAAGTGGATGATGGTAGCAATGAGATATGGGAATGTCGTATACTGACTGACCTGAGGAATCTTGAGTAGAAGAATGAGAAAGGTAGTACTGGAGGGCAACGAGATTCTGGTCAATAAGTCTTGTGAACTCCTCATCACCAGTATTAATGGCAATAGGCTGAGTTAGATCCATGGGTGATATGATAGAAGGGGGTGATAGGATAGGTGGAAGTGGCTAAAGGCTAGCATGAAGCACAAGAGTGTTGGCTTGACTATGAGTCAACACCATGTGAGTTGGTGTATACTAGATGAACTGTACTCTGTAAGTGACACAAAGAAGAGTAGGGATGTGAAATAATTGATTATGAGGGGTGAACTAATAGGTGCTTTGATTAAAAATCAAAACAGAAGGACCAACACTAGCCAGACCAACTGATTCTGGTTACTGGGTGATCGATGATGGTCATAGTGATTGATTTTGGTTATTGTGGGAAAGTAATAGTTTGAGCAAGTGAGATAGAAATTGAGGAAATTCAACTATGGAAGCTATATTTAGTCAATAATATTAGGATGCAGAGGATATGGTGATGTACAAAGATTTTAAATAGAGAAGAAGATGAGGTGAGTGCTCTTTGGGTAAACTAACTAAAATCATAGGAAACCGACATCGGTCAGATAAACTGATGATGGCTAGATGTAAACCGATGATGGTCAGTTGACCGATACCAGTTACTGTGAAATCTATAAAATGAAGAAAATTTGTTTTTTGTGAATTAAATTTGAATGGGACACCAACCCAGAAGTCTGAATATGGTAAAAAATAGGTCTTGACACACTCAGAAATAGTCGCAATACACCAACTATGATGATGAGTGTGAAAGAAAGAAGGAAGTGAAGAAACATGACCTCACAACTCAAAATGCAAGTCAAGAAAAAAGCTAAGAAAAAAATGTAATCCTATAAGTGAATTTAGTGTGTTTATCTTATGCTATTTAAAATTCTAACTCGTGAATTTAGAACAATTTTTTTGGTTGGGAAGGCTTCCTATGAAGAAGGAAATTCTAATGCTGAGGTTTCAGGTTATGTTTCTGGCAGGAGCAGGCCTTTCTATGATGGGTGAATGGAAAAAGATAACCAGCTAGGTTCCCACTATCAATCCTCTAATCGTGTTATCGTTGACAGCTTCTTCCATGTGGGATGTTGTTTAAGAATATTTGTATATTCCAATTTGTGTAGTTTGGCAAAGAGAGAAAATAGAATTTGCTTTCTACAATTTAGTTGTGTCAACCATTAGCTAGGCATGAATTCCATAGTATAGGTTGCCCCCAATTTTAATGTGATATATAATGTAACAAATCAGAATACCATGCAAGTTTTTTAAACCTAAATCAAAATGTGATATTCGATGAAGAAAGTGATGAATAGGAAGAAGGATTCCCTTTCACTAATGCAATGCTAATGAAATAAATACGTATTCTTTTTAAAACACCAAAAACATGATTTATTTTATACAATAGAAAGAAGGGGAGGATTCCTGAGAAGAAAATTAATGTGGAATCCTTTCAAAAGGGAAAAAATGCACAATTTTCACCTAGGAATGACATAAAATGCAAAAGAACCCCTGATGGGTCCCACCGGGCATGCCAAAATGTTTCACCATTTTTTTTGTGGATTTGATGAAATAGATAAGGTGACGAGTCAAAGAGGAATACCTATTGCAATGGTCAGTTGGAGGTCATGTGTGTGTTTTGACTTCTTGATCTAATGTTGACTACAAGAGCTTCCTTTTGGCTAGGAGGAACTACCTGAAAAACAAAACAAGACCACGAAAAGAGAGTTAAACAATATATGTCATTGGGCTGCCTAGCATGTGCTAGATCCAAGAAGTGTGGTACTTACTTGGTGGTAATCAACCGACTATTTAATACAACTTAATGTAAGAAATGTCATAAATAAATAATTTCCTACTGTAGTTGATATGATTTAGGTATCTCATCCAAATACAGTAATAAAATATAATATAACAAGCTAGGTCATGATCAGATTTGGAAGTAGGGTAGGTAGTCAAGGTGCTGGAACAAGTCAGGTTCAGATTTTGGGTAGTCTAGGTTACTTGGATTTAGGTTATTAGGTTTTTGTTATTAGCAAGATTACCAAATACAAAGACCGACGTCAGTCAAGTATTACCTCTGACAGTTTATAGAGAACCGATGAAGGTCATAGATAACTAGCATCGGTATAGGTAGGATTATGGAAACTCAATGAAACTTGGTTTTGTTGGTTTTTCTGAGATTAAAAAGAGATGGTAAGGAGAATGGTTAGGTCTATGGAGGTATTGGGATTACTCAGAGATATTATGGAATCAGGTATAGGTGATCAAATGACTGTGGGTGGTGGAATGGTTGGGTTCATAGGGAGGTAAGATTAGTGGGATAAAAATGTAAATAGAGGCTGATAAACAAAAGTGAAGAAAATATGTAGACTGAATAAAGATGAAATGATGCAGGTTATAAGCACACTTACTGGTGTTACAGTTTTGATGACTGGTTGTTGATGATGGTTGATCTGTGAAATAGCACTCATTGTTGCGGACAGTGCTTTCCAAAATGATACCGTGAATGTAAATACCTTTGGATTAGTCTTGGTTCTAGCTATGGATTTCTGGAGGTGTGACAGGCCTCTGGTTCTTTCTTGCATATAGATCTCCTTTGTTCCAAAAATTGAGAATGTGGTGAACCTCCCCAACAAGGTTACTAAAATGAATATTTAGTAACCAACGATGGTTTAGGATGACTTGCATCAATTTCAAGTTGACCAACATTGGTTAAGGCAAGATATCCTAGGTTTCCTAAACTAGCAAATAATGGCTATCTTTTTCCATCTCTGTACATTGGTTTCAGGTCTAAAATGGTTATTTAGTACTTAGATAAGTGGACATGCTGTTAGAGGAAGAATAGGCATGTGATTTTAGGGTGAGACTAAGTCTTAGTTAATTAGAGTAAGAAGAGGTTGAGTCCTAGTTAGTTAGGAAACATGATAATAATAGGTCCATTTTGATGTGTCTAGGTGAGGTGGAAATTAGCTTAATTAAGGTAATTAAACAATGAAAATTGTGAGAATGGGCATTAATTTAATTATAGGTAATTAAATTAATATATATGTGGGGTGAAGGTGAAGTGTTACCTAAATTTAGTGTCTACACCTGGATGTAAGCACACTTATTACAACAACACAAGGTAATAGAATAACAAAGCATAAGAACGATTGAAAAGAAATGCATGAAATGGAAATATAATCTAAGTGGCAATATTTCCTTAGTACAAACACCGAGAAGCTTTGATTTATAATAGGGATTCAGCCTACTCCCATTGAAGTAACCAGGCAAGAGGGTGTCATCCAATGCCTACAACTGACATGCACCTAATTCAAGTATCTTGGTTACTACATGTAGACAAAAAAAAACGCACTTTGGGTAGTGATATAAGCTTGATTACATACTACTATTCATATGATTCTTAAGTAAGAAAGTTACTAATTAACCCATGTATTTGGCCACCTTTCTTTGGTTTATGTTGTTACTTTCAATCTTACACCCTTACTTTCTTAGTCTACCTGCTCATTCTTTGACATTTGTCATCCTAGACACTAGCACCCAGACCAGGATGCTAGCGCCAGGAACCCTCATCCAGTCTAAGTGCCTCTATCCTCTTTGTACTTTACTCACACTTTTTGGGTCCTTTCTAGCTGTTTGAGCATTTTATATTTTTGGTAGTTAACCTTTTTAGGGTTAATTAAGAAATTCAAGCAAGAGAATCATATAAATATAAAGTTATGTGATCATAATAAGGGACCAATCATTAATCATCTACTATAGCTACCAACTAGAGATTATAAGGTTGCATCCATCTAGGTCCATCAAAAGGGAAAAAGGTTGGTTTATCTACATCACACTTCATAGGAGGTGAGTCTATTGTTTCCATTCACACATTATTTAAATTCTACATCTAGCTACTTTATCACTACTTCAAGTGCAAGACACACAAAAGCAAGATAGGGCACATTTCCACATGCACACAGACACACACATAACTACATTGTTTCTAAGATGTAGTGCAATGCTCAGTTATAATTCCATCATTTTGGCAACTAATGATAATTTTATCACTTTATTTACATCTTTATTTTTTAAGGATTTGATACTTTAGTGTTTTGTATGTGATTCATTCATTCCATATTTACAACGACCTTTGTTATCTCACAATGACATATACATAACAAAAGGTGAATAAAACAAAAACCTCTTGTGATACCTAAGAGGAGGTTTCTAGGGCATCTATGCAGACTAGGGCACCCATGGGTTCCCTTATCCCTCTCGTGTATCCTTATTCCATTCAAATCTTTTGAATCTACAATATTGCATGCTTCTGTGTGACATTCCTCCATCCTTGTTTATCCGGTCTCCAATGTTAGACAGTCCAACAAACTCTGTGAATCAACTAAGGCTCTTCTCACCCTCCTTGCAAATTAATGTTTCATATTTTTACTACTTATTGGCTTGGTTACTATTTTAGTATTCATTTATTTACTGCAAACTTGCATTAGATTAGGCTACTATTTTACATTTTAGCATAATCACTACAAAAGGTCCCAACCAATGCACCTTCATCTTTCCTGGGTGGCACGCAAACTTGGAATCATAGATAAGGACCATCTTTCCAACTTCAAATGTGTTATTCTTAATGTTTCTATCATGACATAACTTCTGTCTCACCTTCCTTATCTTCTGGCTCCAATGCACAATTACATGCCGCTCATCTAATTGCATTAGTTTATCAAAGTGCTCTTCTACATATTTTTCATCAGCAAGTCCTCTAACACATGTGATACGTATGAATGGTAACATAAATTCAACTGGTAGTATTTATTTTGTGCCAAACACCAACTCAAAAGGTGTGGCCTTATTCAACCTTGTATAAGTGGTTCTATAATCCCAAATTACATATGATACTTTAGCATCCCAATATTTTCTTCCTACATCATAGATTTGTGTCAATGTATGTCCCAAAATCTTATTGAATGCCTCTATAGTGTCATTAGATTGAGGGTGATAAGGAGTAGTTTTATGGTGTGCTACAATAAACTTTGTTAATAAAAATCTTATAGTCTCATTCAAGAAATGAGTTCCTTTATCGATTGTCAAGCTTAAAGGGAAACCATACCTACTAATAATGTTTTCCCATAAAAATCTTGTTGTTTTGGCTGCTGTACAATCCTTTGTAAGTTTTTCTTCCACCCACCTTATTAGATAGTCTCTATAATTAATAATGTAGTGCATGATAATCCTGTGTGTGGGTGGTGAAATAGGACCTAAAAATTCAATATCCCACTTCTCAAAAGGTTCCACACTAGTAATCGGTCGAAGTGGCATCTCATCTTTATGTCTAGGTTTTCCAAGGAGATGAAAATGATCACATGCTTTTACATATTTCTTGGTATCCTTATACGAGGTCTCCCACCAAATTCTAGCCATAATGATCTTGTGCACCATAGCATCACCTACATAATGCCCTCCTACTATTCCACCATGAGCCTCCTCCATAATAGTGTCATGCTAGCGTTACAAAACACAAAAAAGAAAGACTTCACCATGTCCCAACTTGTATAAATCTCCATAAATCAACTAATACGGAGTCACACATATAGCAAGTTTTTTCTTCTCCAATATCTTCATTCCTTCAAGATCCTATCCAGTGTGCAAGAATACTACAATATCCTCCAATTTTGTGGTCGTGTGGTCCAATCTAAAAAAAAATTCATCTGGAATATTATATTTAATGCTCTGCACTTCCTCGCAAAAATGAATCCTTAATAAATGAACATGCCTTGAATTTATATTTCCTAGTTTCAAAACAACAGTAAAGTCAAATTATTGAAGAAGAAGTATCCATCTATAAATGCACCCTTACAAAATAAGTTTTTTGACTAAGTACTTGAGCACCATATGATATGTACATAAAATAAATGGGGTCACCAAAAATTAATGTCTGAACTTGTGCAATGCGTAGATCATAGACAAAGATTCATGCTTAGTAGTTGTGTAGTTCTTCTTCATATGTGTCAACTTCCTTCTTGCAAGGAAAATGGGATGATCCATAAATCCTTCTCCTAGTTATGCTAATACTATGAAAATTTCCATGCCAGAGGCATCAACATGAACATGAAAGGGTTTTTTTTGCACAAAGGAAAATCCAAAATAGGTGTAGTAGTTAACCTTTCCTTCATTGTTTCAAACACCTTTTGTTGCGCATAACCCAAATAAAATTTCCCATGAGCCTTGGATAATTATTCCATGGGGCACCGCAATATTTGCATATCCTTTGATAAACTTCCTGTAGTACTTTGTGTTTCCTAAGAATCCACACACCTCATTTTTACTGGTAAGATCTTCCAAGCCCAACATCACAACTATCTTGGCTATGTCTACTAGCAATACTTCTTTTTAAATGATGTGCCCATGCAAGGTTCCAAAGGGTGTAGCAAATATGAACTTTTTAATGTTGAGAGAGATGCTCAACATTATTCCAGGGGCATCGCAATATTTTCATATCCTTTGATAAACTTCTTGTAGTACTTTGTGTTTCCTAAGAATTCACACACCTGACTTTTATTTGTAGGATCTTCTAAGCCCAACATCACAACTATCTTGGTTGTGTCTACTAACAATCCTTCTTTGCAAATGATGTGCCCATGCAAGGTTCTGAATGGTGTAGCAAATATGAACTTCTTAATGTTGAGAGAGATGCTCATCTATCTACATCTCTCAAACATAAGCCTTAGATTATCACAATGATCCTTGACTAAGCCATACACCATCTAGTCATCCAAATATACTTGTAGGATTTTTTTAAGGAAATCCTGAAAGGTCTGCACCATAATGCACGAGAACATTGCTGGAATTTTTTATTACAAAGGGCATGAATATGTATGCAAATCTTCCCCACTCATTAGTGAATTTTTTTTCTCTTGATCCTCTTTCAAGATGTGCACTTGGTGATAGCCTAAAAAACCATTTGTAAAGGAATATATCTCGCACCCAACAACTCCTTTAAGGATTTCTTCTTTGAAAGGGGTGGGAAAAGGATCTATGACACATGAAGTGTTCAAATATCTATAGTTCAAAAAAATCCTTATCCTCCCATCCTTCTTAATGATGATAACCATGGGACTAACCCACTTGGATTCCTTAATAGGCTCAATTATTCCAGACTTGAGAATTTTATCAATTTCTTCCTTCACCTTCACGCACAGATTAGGATTCATCCTATAAGGCCTCTTCTTAATCAAACATGAGCCTTCTTTTGTCTTGATCTTTATCTCACTTAAAAAAGGGTGAAATCCCTTTAACTCATGATATCTCTGTTGGAATAAGCCTTGGAATTCACATAAGAGATCAATAATATTTTCTTGTTCTTTCTCTGCCCAGTAATCCCTAATGTTTACCTCCTTGGGATCATCATCTATACCAATGTTAACCTTATTTTTTTTAGGAGCATGGTATGCACATTCCTTTTTATCTGCATAATCCATTACCTCACACACACCTTCAGTGTGGATAACATCCAAATTTTCAACTTCCTTGTCACCAATCATATATACCACTTTACCCTTTTCTTTTTATTTCTAGGTGTGACCCATCTATACCTCCTTTGTCTCCTCAAGATCAAGGTGCACCTCGAGATAAGGTTTTCCAAAAATCTCTAGCAAGAGCTCATTTTCCTTCTTCTTATCCCCCAATGTGATTGACTTCATTATCTACAAAGCTTCGTGGATAAGAGGATTAGTAGGATAGTAATCAAAATTTTGAATCATACCTACAGTGATCTCTTGCCAATTTTTTGTTTCTCTTTGTAACTCAGCATGGACATACCAAACACGTATGCATATACACAATGTGGAATAAAAACTATGTACCCATAGTGATGGTGGTAATTCCTCATGAAATTATGCCCATGATCTCTCACACTCAAGGATTTGCTGTGAAGTTGAATCATTACCATGAAATTCATAAATGTGAGTAGGTACATTGCTCATAGTGAGCCTAGTGGAAAAGGATATTTTCACTTCTTGCCACTTCAAGAGGTTATCTCTATGTGTTTCCCACCAGGACACTTTTTTTCCCATGAAAATTATACACTATTTTGTTTCTTCTTATTTCCTTAATTTGGCCACTGAGTTTCCATAGCACATAGGAATGTATTTTGTTTCCCTTCACCTGTATGTCTTGGTACCTAAGTTGATTTTATGCACCTCGCCATGTGTGGCCTGATCATCCTTGTGACTCACCCCTTAACATCGCGCTTTTGATATGTGTCATGTACCCAATTAGCATAAGAAAAAATTATAGTAATAACTTACAGACTACATGTCCTCCCACTGAATAACTCCTTTCAATGGTTTTAGATTCTTTGGATCATGCACTATTTAAGCATAGATTTGATTAAGCTATTATTCACTCAAAGGCTCAACATTTGGCTCCACCTGGTTCTTAAAAATAGGTATAATCACATGCTCATATTTGTTCTCAAAACTGATGTATCTCTTGTTAAATCATATATTTTCATTGTTTACATAGCATGAGGGTCACTAAAGTAACGTTGGAAAGTTTTTTGCTTAAGCAAACTACAACACTTCAAAGTCTTTAGCAAACTTGGCTCCCTGAATGATAATGTTTGCATCCTTTAGTACTAAAGTAGGCATCACCTTAGTTTTGTTTTCCATATATAACACATTCAAATATGGTTGTAATGTAGGTCTTCCCATTTGATTCCATGCTTCCAAGGTAAGTATATTTTCCTCAGCACCTATATCTATCAAGATATTAATTACTAGCAAAATATCAATAATTACGCCAAGTGTGATCTCCTTTTCAAATTCATGGTCCTGAGGTGGTATATTTTCATGAAGTATCTTCCTTTCATGCTCAACCCCAACATGTAGTACCGTTTCTTGAATCCATTTCCCTAATAAAGGAATGATATTCTCCTAGTGCATCATCTTACACACCTCCTTTAGATCATCTATGTCATTCTGTGGGAGCTCAAAATTATTGTTATGCTCTCTCACATGCACCTATTACTTTTAAGCATTATATTTTACCTTACAAGTTCTCTGATGACTCCCATAGATATCTTGGTATATTTTCTTATGATGCGCCATGTCATATGGATACTTGTAGCATGTATCACTTCCTCCTTGTATGATGAGTGACTTGGTCTTCAGATGCTCGCGATACACGTGCAGAATTAGATGTATGTTGTAACCAACATGGGTTAAAATTCTAGATCAGTCATCTTCTTAGGCATCCATTGATCTGTATTCATGCATTACACCTTGATCATTCCATTGTGCCATTGTATCTCTTCTTGATTTTTACTCATGTGCTCATATAGTTTCAGGAAATACATCTAACTTATGTGGCCTCTCACACCACAAGCAAGTTATATTTTGAGGGAAATCTTGTTGGTAATGATTAGGAGATCCACAAGTGTAACAAGTTCTTTAAGTGAACCTGCCTCTATCACCACCATAACCTCAGCCTTGGTATCCTCCTCTAGAAGCCTCAATTTCTATTATCGTCCATATTTGTGCCCTTTATTATGTTGTCCTTCTTGCTCCTTCGATCCACTCGTCACACTGGTCTGACCCTCTCATATCTCAATGGCTTGATGGATGTGATCAATCAATATTCATTTATTAGTGTCATGAGTGTGGGACTTGCAAATATTAAATTACATAGACACCTTCTTCTAGAGCGCACGATACAAAAGAGGGAAATCAATGTCATCATTGTTCAAATGACAGGCTTCACAATCTAGTAATAATGCGTATATCGATTTGCATGGAAAATTATCTTTAGTAAGTCCCTCCACTTCTTAATATGTGCACCATATTCCACTGTGTGTCTCATGTGCTGAGTTGGCAGAGAGCTTCTCTAATTGTTTCACCATATCTATAATTTGTGCCTCTAAGAATGGGCTTACTCTAGTATCAGCACTTACAACAGCCTCAGCACACAAAGCGGCTTCTAAAGCCTTGTGTGGGTCAATATATGTCTTATGAGAGAGTTATCTTTGGAATAGATTAAGTAACTCTCTAATGAACCATATTACATGTTGACTAGGATGAATATCATAAGACAACTTAGAAAATAGGGTCTTAAAACGTGTGTCATACTCCCTCACAATTTTGGATAAACCTTGCTTGATATTCTTGAGTGTGCTGATGATCTTCTGATCAAACTCTGGAATGTGAAACTCTTTCAAAAACCTATAATGTATAACATTGTAATCCACCACATTCTGATGTGGGCCATACTTCATATACCAACTATGTGTGTTACCTTGTAGCACAGTAGGAAACAGATTATCCTTCATATCTGAGGTTGTAATCCCCTTAGCACACCTTAGTATTTCACACTTATTCACATATTCTATTGCATCTTCAATGCCTCTATACTCCATTAAATGGAGAGACATCTCATAGTAAACTTGAGGTGTCAGTTGCGTTGGTTGTTAATGTTGTGGTTGATTTGGATGTGGTTGTGGTCCTTGTCAACTAGGTTTAAAGCCAAAACCTCCTTGAATATTTTCTCCTTCTCCACTTGATACTCCCAAGCTCCCTACTGTGGGATACGAACTAGTTGACATGCTTATTTGTGTCCTAGTGGCAGGATTAGACTAGACACCAATGGTGTGCTTGGTATCAACTACTACTGTAGTACTTCAAATCGTCTGCATGCCAAAAAATTTTCTTGATGATGTGCCTAAAAATAATCCTTCAAATCATAATTCCAAACAATGGTGTTGACTGTGTTGCGATGGGTGCATTATTTACCTTATCTCTTGAATTTAACACAGAGTGATATCTACTCATCTCCTCTTGTTTATCTGTACTATCTTGCTTCTCAATGACTACCTATGTATTTGGAACACCAAGTGCAAGGGCTAGGTGGCTAGGTGGGTTTAGATGCACGCATGCGGTCCTCATTATATCTTCTAATATGATCTCATATGAATCCAAAGGGGGTTCTCTACTTCAATTTCCTAAATTTTTGGTATCCTGATGATGTGGTTCCTCATCTTCCATGAGATCTTTAAAACCTTTGTGATCCATCATCATCCTGAATTCTAGTTCCTCCTCAATATACCTTTTTTTTTCCATTTCCCTTTATCATGTTTCATAAAAATTGATTCATTTTTCATCTCTCTACATTACTACCTCTAAGTTCTCCATGTTTCTCCACACCTACTCCTACCCTTGCACACAGTGGGGATTTAGCTAGCCATGGGTAGGCTTTCTAAATCTAGTTTAATAATCAAAATATTGATCGATAATGATATACCCTTCAATTAAGATCCTTTGGGCTCTCGCAAAAATCTAAAATCACATTACTCTAGACACAAATAAGTAGAAACAACGTACTCCAATGTATAACTTTGCAATACTCTACACTACCAACAAGATACAGGTATAGTCCACTCCACATCTACATTAACAAGATTCTGGTAATATTTCTATGTCCAAATCCTAGGTCTATATCCCCAACACTTTCCTAATGCATATGTTGTCAACCACTCATAACAATTCTATGGGAAAGAAGCTAAAGAACATTTCATATATCTCATGATAAAGGTTATCTTCTACCCAATAACATGCATTGAAATCAAGTCCAATGCTATGCAAACCGATCCTGACCATCCTCTACCCAACTTTCAATGCTCTCTAGAGTGCATCGATATGTCATGTGAGAGAAACATCCTATCAAATAGCTTGGAAAGAGGTCCCGACAATGGAACCAAAATGTAGTCTTCTATTTCCCCTAAATTTTCTGCGTGTTGACACCATCATCCAAAAATAGTTGTTTTCTTACCCGAGGCACATGCAGTTACCATGTCCCTCCATTATATTTTATTTTCAAGATGTTATCATATATATATATATGATGATATATAACAAATTACTCATTCAATCATGCTAACCATTTCATACATGCAATTGGAAAACACACATACTAAGGAAACATAATAGATAATTTAATAACTAAGATCAATTGTAAGATCACATATCCATATTCTTACACATCAATGAATAGAATCCAACCACATTTATCCATTAATTCATAGCTACATATACATAGCAAGAAGTTAATACATAACATTCAATACACGTTTCCATAGGGTCATGCACATCCCCATAACATCCAGGATAACACTATCATATTGTGGGTATCTCCATTACAATAAAGTATAACGAGTATATATAGGATTAGGTACTTTCCCTTCACTTCCCATGCATTTCCTAATAATACGTGTGCTCAAAATATTCATGTGTTAATAGTTGCATTCTCTTACAATGGAGCTAACAATAGATTATCCTATAAATAAAACTTGTTCTAACCCTAATAATATCCTTCATGCATATGTTCAAACTGCTTGTCCATTCTCCAAAAATAGCCAATGCCTAATTTCTAAGGTACCCTTTGTGTGATGTGTAATCTAACTCTATTTTTATCCCGTTTTATCGAAAATGGCTAAGTCCTCAGCCTATTTTCCCTCCTATTTATTCTTGTGTGTGCTACCTTTTCTCTTATGTGTGCACACGCGTTGTTTCTGCTTGCTCCAACACTTAGTCATTTTTCACCGTCCAAAAAGTTTCTCATCAAGAACTTATAGCAGCCAACCTCTTGTAAATGTGCCACATATTTTTGAAGTAGTCTCCATCACTAAAATTTAAGAAATGACTATTTTAGATTGGAATGAATCTGAAGATGACAATGAAGCCATAAATTAATTTTTAAAGAACTCCCTGCTATTTATTTTTATCAATCCATAATTGGGGATGATTTTTTATAATAATGTGGAAGATAATGAGGTTTTTTAATGCCAAGTATGATTAGTTAGAGGAAACAAATGAAGAAAATGTTATTAAAATCCCTAAATAATATGTCACTGGTTAGATAGAGTTGAAATCAGATCTATAAAATGAAGGAGAGGATGTGTTATCTGAGTGGCAAGTTGTTAGTGAAGAATACAACATGAAATTATCATAACAACCATATATTTTCAATCATTCATTTAACATGGAGGACCACCATGAGAAAAATAACATGAGACATGATTTTTTACATTCCCTAGAATAAAAAAGGCGTCAAAACATCGTTGAGATATTATTTCTCACTATTGAAGGTGAATATATTAATTGATATTTATGCTCACTCATAAGTGCTATTTAGAGGTATTTTTGGGGCTGAGAATTAATGTGTTTCAGGAAAAAAAGGAAATAAGGGGATCCAAATATGAAACTAGAAGTGTTTGTTGATAAAAAATTAGAGGAATAAAATTTGTGAGGGCTCAATAACATTCCACATAAAGATGATATCATTGATATCTTCATGGAAACCATTGAGGGAGAATTCAAAAAGGCTCATTCAAATCTGATTAGTGAAGGAACATTCGTGTTGTATGATATTTAATATATAGATGAAGAAGAATGATGAATTGAACTCATAAAACTGTAGACACAAAATCATGCACTTTAAGCATTATTTAGCCTGATCTTATACTACTATTTAGAAGGTTCTCAAGTGAATAAAGTAATAATTAATCCCACATTTTGGTCATATTTTTCTTATATTTTATTTCATAATTCCTGCATATTTTTCTATACTTATCCACTTGTTTCGAAACTACCCTATCATTTTAGCCCGAAATCAGGGCACCCAGGCCTGTACTGGGGCACCCCGGGGCACCCTCATCCCAACTTGGGTGCCTCAGTCTATGTTTTTCTTTCCTGCTTCTTTTTGGGACCCTTTTATCCATTTTTCATATTTATCCTATTACCCATAATCCATTTTGGTGTTAATTACGAAATTAATCTTGAGAACCCTATAAATATAAAGTTATAAGACTGTAATAAGGGTCTCAGTGTCACATAGTACTATCACTCCATCTAGAGTTACATCCATTGCATCACTTACATCCACATATTTTCATGCATCAAGGCTAGGAGATATGTATCACACAAAGTGTATAGGGGGAGGGATTCTATTCTATTTCATGCACACATGATATTTACATTTTCTATAGTTACTATTGCTCGCTACTTCAAAAAGTGCAACTGGAACAAGAGAATGTAGAGCACGACATGCACACACTCACTAGAACTACATCCGAGTCCAAAATGTAGTGTAACACTAAGTGAAAAGACCACTTTTTTGGAAGCTGAGGTAAGTCTAACCCATTCATTTTGTATTTTTATTTTCCCTAGGGTTTGATACTTCCTCTTGTATTATAGGTCATTATTCAACTCATCTAGCGAATCCAGCACGACAGACAGGAAGAGTTTCAGATCAACTTTTCACCATACTAAACTCAAATCCAGAGCATTAATAGATATCACGATGCCCAATCTGTAGACCAGAGTGCCCTAGGGCACCCCAAAACCTTCTGAGGTGGCCCAGCTAGTTCAGATCTTCCAGATCTAGTCTTCGTAAGACTTTTGAGTGGTTGTCTACACTTCCAAAAAAATTTCCAGACCTACGAGAACCTATGACTGTATCTTTCAATCAACTAAGTCATCTTCCCCTCTTTGCCTTAATACTTATGGTTTCATTTTACTTAGAATAATTATTTGCTATCATTTCATATTATTTTAGTTTCCTTTATACAAGGTTTTAGTCCTCCTATTTAGATTAACATTAATACCCTATACTCATTAGTCTAGGAGTTTCTATATTTTTGTTAATCATTTTGGTAGAGTTTCCATTTTAGTTAATCATTATAATATGACTAGGAGTTTCTATATTTTTGTCAATCATTTTGGTGAACCCGAAGTCTCTTTCTAGCACCTTCTAGGGTCTTGCATTTATAGCCCATTTCTTTTAGCACAATGTCCTCTCCCTATCAAGTTATGGCCCAATATTCTTATCTTACATATATGCCTACACAAGTCACTAGTATTGCCACTACTACTTCTGAATTTATGCATGTGCATACATAACACCCCCCTCAATTTCTTACACCACTGTATGATCCATTCATCAATGAATTCACTACTCACCGCACTCACCTTACTCCACTAGTTACTCCACTCAATTCTCTACCACTACCCGTCGCATTTTCCACTCCATTAGCTACTTCCAAAGGCTACGATATTATCGATCAACTCAAGAATACACTAGCTTAGATATTGCTATATGACTTACTGTACAACGTGCCAGATTTCTGAACCACACTTGAGGCTAGCCTCCACGTTGTTCACGTTGAACATGAAATCTCTACCAAAGCATTTTTCCATCTCATTCAGTTTCTCTATAGTTTTCCCCATTCTATCTCCTTTACAAATGAAGATATATCTCCCTTTTCTAAAAATAACCCTTTTTTACATATTGCTCATTATCGTTGTCATTAGTACTACTTATAGTAAGCATGTTCTCGTTGATAATGGGTCTATATTTAACCTTTGTGCCCATTCTCTCTTACAACAATTAGGTATCAATGATAATCTTATCTCCCGCAACTCCACCCTCATCCATGGTTATGATTCTTCCACTCACATATGTATAGGCACTATTTCCTTGCATATTCAATGGACCCAAAACCATTCTCACTGAATTCTACATCCTCGATGCTTCTTTCCAATTCAATATCCATTTAGGTTGACCTTAGATTCATGTCATGTAAGCCATGCCATCCATTGTGCATCAATGTGTCAAATTCCTTCATGGTGGCTTCGAACACACTATTTCCATTGATATGAAACCATTCAAATATTTTCACATTGATCCAGTCACCTATATGCATGTTCCACCACTGTAGTGCATTCCATATGCTAACCTCGATAAATACGATGTTGGTCAATCTAGTGCACCCACCTCTACTACTCCTGACCTTACTTCTACCGCTATATCCACTCACACTTTAGACATCATTTCATCCATTGTATTTGTCCCTGGTAGTGCTCCACCTCCACCATCCTCTACTTCTGCTACTCCTCCCACTCCCGCACCACCTACTAATGTCCTCGATAGTGCTGCCCAAACTTAAGACACCAAAACTAATGTTTTCACTGAGTCTTACGATAATGTCGATGTTATAGAACTCACTGATGAGTCATTGCAACAACTTGACTTTACTCATGTCAATGTCAAAAATTGTTATTTTTAATAAAAAATTGTAGCTGATGGCCCAGGAGAATACTGGTTCAAAAACCCTCCATCCACTAATGTTATGGTTCTATATAAGGTATCTATCAACAGTTTTGATGTAATTTCATCTAATTCTCCATTAAACATATTTTTGTGACCCTCCTTTACATGCACGTTGTACATCAATAGGAAATTCTAGGAACACATCCCTCTCGATCTCACTAGTTCTGATACTATATGTATACGTGATTTCTTTCCTAGGTTTGGTATAACGCTTTATGAAATTTTACCAACCCTTCATTCACCTCACCCCTATCATGGCTACTTCTATGTCACCATGACTTATGGCTTATGGGTTTTTTGTTTGACAATATTTGTTACACGCACCCCTTGTCATTCACCATTTACACTAGGACAATCTTGGCTCGATTATATTGGAGGTATGTTTTACCCGTTTCATTCTTCACTTTGGTTCCCTATGCCCTTTAGCACTATATCCATTTATAATGATTCTTCCCATGCATATGTTCCTAACATTTTGTGTTGGCACACTCATGGCTTCCCACTCATCACTTTTACAGATGAAGAATACACGATGAATGCATATACCCTGCATCAAAGTGCATATCTATAAAATCCTCCTCATTCTATAGCTTACCAAGTTTCTAACACGGATCTATCCAGTTTTATCATGACAATGATGATCTGATTGATGGTGTTTCCTAGTTACCTTTATCACACGATCGCTGGGGGGGACATATTATGTGGCACACTTATGTCCCCCCCTCTTCTTCCACATAGTTGTCTAGTCTCCCCTTTTATCCTTCTCCTTTATTTTTTTATCAGCATAGAAAATCCTATATTATAGCACCCCCATTACTTGATGACACACTCTTATTCTTCGGTTTTCACTTTATTTTTGAGAGATTACCATTACACTGAACCCCACACACTACACTATAGGTTCTACACATTTATTTTCTATTATATACATTGCACATCTTACATCATCCATTCTACACTTAGTCTACATCTTGCATTATACTACATCTCTCTCATGCACATATTCTTCATTGATACATCATCTATCTTCTATATACTACACTAGTCATCATATGATATGCGTCTAGTTTTGAATTTTTTTCATACATTCTGCATTTATGCTAGGTTAAACTATATATGGGTCTACCTTTATATTCTATCACTACACATTATATTTACCCTTAACACCACATCTTCCATAAACTATACACCCGACATTTCCTACATGGAATAGTTCACATCATGCATTTATCCATCATATATATACTACACTAGCTTCCATTGCATATGGGTCTAGTTTTCCTTATCATCATTTACATATTCCATTTCTATATACACTTTATATTTCATTACACACCTTCCATATCCTCTACATACTACACATCCTATATTACATTTCCCACACCACGCGTTTACATCCCATGTTCATCACTTGGTTGTTTATACTACGTTGTCTTCTATGCACTGCACTTAGTACCCTATGACGCACTTTAGTTCCTCAGTCCGTACTCGACTGTCAAGGGTTTACCAATCAAATCGGCATTACATTCACCATACGACATATTTCTCATGTGACATTTCCAACATTAGTGAAACCATAGGTTAAATTTTCATCTCTCTTAGCATCTTGTAGTGGTATACACTTTAGGCTAAATCACCACCCTCATTATCATCTTGTAGTTCCATACGCCTTAGGGTACATCACCACTCACTTCAATGTTTTGATATATGCTAGGATATAAGGTCCACACACATATTTCCATATGTCTCATTCCCATACACTCATTCCATAGTGATATACACTTAGGGATAAATCAGCACTCTTCCATTCCAATAAGTTGTGATATACACTTCGGCTATATCGTTCATGCACATCTCTTCACATGTCACATTTTATCACCATTACATACACATACTTGTCATAATGTGCTAGATACAACCAACACTACTCGATCATTTCTTGATGACGTACTCTCGTTTATGGTTCATTCTTGACTATTGAGGGGGAAAACAAAATGAACCTCATTGTATACACATTCCATCCACTCAGTGGGCACATTGTTCCTATCATTCCATCTTTCATTCCATTCCATCCATCCACATCATATTGCATTGTCTTGGGGGTATCTACTCTTGCTTACTAGTGTATTGCATGTTCACTTTTTTACACATGTTAGATGGCTTTCTTATATGTCAGTATCATACACACATGTGCATTCATGCCTTTGTGTGGTGTGATCACAGATACAAGACTCTACACGTGGCATGGATTCTCACCTTTTACCCTTCTTATACTGGTCATTGGGGGCATCCACATTCATTTTATCCAGGTACTATTGTTTTATTTTGTGCTTAGCATCTTTTACTACTTTTTCATACAAGATTTGACATATTATTTATCACTCTAACATGCTAACGGGTGTTCCATATGTAGCACTTGTTTTGAATGATTACATGTTTCCATGACTACATGTTTGACTCTACTTGTCTGCTTTGTTTTTCATTATATGTGGGATTTTCCCTTTGCTTGTGTGCATACTTGTCTGTTGTTTGCAGCCATGATGACCATGAGTTTATTGCGACATTGTGAGTGATGTCCCATGTTTGAAACCCACTTTGTGTGGTCTTCTTGTTTTCTTGCGTGTTTACACTACTTTTTTTGGTAGTTACTACATTATCTATGTATTTTACACTTGTCTTATTGCATGCATGTGTTTTCATACTAACAATCGTTTTGGATATCCATACCCTTTTATACATGCCCTAGTATCTTCCAAGCATTTCCCTTTCCCCCTGTAGGGAAGAGTTCTACAGTTCAGAGTGTGGTTGGTCCCCTTTTAAGACCACATTCTCCTTTCAGTGATGTCGCATGCGCCCCCAAAGAGGGGGAGTATCATTGCTGGTTTTCTACTAACACAGTGTATTTCCACTGGTTCACACATAGTGAGTGAGTTCAGACTAGTCTACGAACTCCATACACAACAGCCTCTACAGGACATGGTGTCCTTCAAAAAATTTGGGGAGTGGTTACATGCTTGGGGGTTACAGTGGGTGTGCCTCTCTACACTACTTCATCTAGTGGTTTCGGATTGCCTAAAAAACCAAGACACTATAAATATCTCTTCAGAAATTTCAGCAGAAGCGGTTAAATATTGGAGGATATAGAGAATTTCCTACCTATACCTCTTCAGTGAGGGTGGCATGAGATCACCCAAAAAACTCGCGCCACTACATGATATCCTTCTACACCCTTTTATCGACATGGATTAGGTGCACATGTTCCATTTAAACTTTTATTTCAGAATATTTTACATTTACGTACTTTACACATTTCTATATTCATGCATATTTTACACAAATGCATATTTTACATAGTATTTTTTACACACATACATATTTGACTACTTGATCATTTTCTCCTTGTAGGTCCAGCCATATAAGAAACAAGCAGTCAAATTAGGGGCAATAACAACAACAATAATAAATAATGACAATGACAATACACTGCTACAAGTACTTGCCTTTACTAACCATGCAGGTACACTACACACAACAACAACAATACACACGTTCTACCCTAGGTTTACTCTCATCACTTTTTATGCACATTTTTCATCTTTAGAATCCACACTCCTCCACATTTTTATTTTTTTCATTCCATGCTTGAGTATAGTCCATCGGAATTTATTATTCTACACTCTACATGGATATCAGGTATGCATCTCTTTCTACTTTATGTTACCAAGCTTTCCACTCAACAACATAAAGTGGGGGGAAAATGTGTTATCCAAAATTTACCCCAAGGAGATTTCAATAACTTGCACAATTTATTTAGACTCGGTTAGATAGAAATGGTTAAAACAATAAATCTAGATTTTAGGGGCATGCCTTTGATTTTCTATAACTCCCCTTTTCAAGGAAAATCGAAGGAGTTAGCGAAAATTTTCTAATTTTTTTGAAAAAACTTAAAAGGGACCTATTTTCTTGTATTGCGGGTCTGATAGTTGCAGGTGGAACAACTGTAGATGAAACTAGGGTTCCTTGTCCTCAACTTGGCTCCAAAATGATAAGGAAACAATGATTTGTAGATAAATCAAGTCTTGACGGCCCAGATGACAGAAGTTCCATTGGGCCATGAGTTCCCCGAAATCCTGATTTGTAAAGGAATTGAAGTAGATTCAATGCATCATGAACAAATCAAGTCCCGATAGCCCAGGTGACACAAGTTCCATTAGACCATGAGTTCCCTGAAATCCCTATTTTCCCAATTTGTAAAGGAATTGAAGTGGATTCAATGTATTGTGGATAAATCGAGTCCCAACAGCCCAATCGAAAAAAGTTTCATTGGGTCATTAGTTCCCCAAAATCCCAATTTTCTTGGTTTGCAAAGGAATTGAAGTGGATTCAATGTATCACAAATAAATCAAGTCCCGATGGCCCATGCAGCACAAGTTCCATTGGACCATGGGTTCCTTGAAAACCTGATTTACCCGATTTGAAAAGGAATTGAAATGAATTCAATGTATTGTCAAAAAGGTAGAAGTTTGCTGCCTAGGTGGTCCAAGTACTATGGGGCCATGAGTTCCCCGCGGAGGTGAAATTGTCACACATCAAGGAGACCAAGTGCATCACAGATGAAGTAGATTTTAGAGGCCCAAGCAGCCCTTGTACCCCAGTGCCATGAGTTCTCTACAAAACCCGTAATACCCGCATATAAAAGTGAAAGGGGGTAAAAGGCCAATATTGCAAATTATGAGATTCTACATGGAACTCCCCAACCCTGAACTTCAAATGGGGATAACTTTTGACCCAGAGCTCTGATTTTGACAAAATTAGACTTTTCAGGTAGGTGGGTGAAAATAAAAGAAACATCTCTAGCTCCAAAAAATTAAATTTTCATTCCTGTAAAATGCAAGAAATCCCTGGGAAACTCAAAATAGCTACTCACACTTAGAGGGTCATAACTTGAACAATTTTATATGGATTTTCACAAAACTAGTCTCAATGGAATTGTGGCTTTGAGCCCGATGCACCAAAATCAAGAAATGTAGAAATTTATGAAATTTTATGGTGATTTTATAGGAAAACTAGCCTAGTTGTGTTTGGTTGTTGAAAAGTGGTAGGAGAAGCATTTAATGAGCATGGGTAATCTTTCCTCATTGCTACAAGTTATGGGGAACCTTGATATTGCTTCTGCAGGTCCAAAACCACTAACCAAACTCATTTATCATAACTTCTAATTGATGGGAAAGGGAATTTCTATAATTTCATCCCCTCTCTCTTTCCTCTCAAAATTTTATAAATTGATGTGTTGGTTTCATTTTAGAGAGGATATTTTGAGTAGCAAAACTCTATCATTTTGGTTTTGTGAAGCAAACGTGCTGCAGGAATTTGTAGTGGACTTCTTACATGGTGATCTAGGATTTTATTTTGTAATAACTTGAACAGTTCATATCAATGAATTAATAGATGCAAGTTTTTAGATGTATCTTTCCTTGCTACGTTTGTTTTCATTCTTCTTGCCTCTTCAATCTCATTGAAAATATATTGTGTCTATTGTATGCTTTTATAGGGATTCATTGTTATTGTGTTTGCATGGAAAGGTGTTATGAGTGTTGTTATTAGACTATAGAGAATTGTTATCACCCTCTCTAATCTGCATTTTGCTTCCATTTTCACATATTGGGGATTATTCTCACACCCTTCTTTTGGTGCATCACCTCTATAGTGTATTTTTGCTTCATTTGCATGTTATTTCTCTCTCCTTGGTATCTTGGAACTTGTAGGATATAGAAAGATATTAGCTTCATCTCAGTAGAGTTATTTTTCACTAGGATAGGTAAGAACAACTAACTTTCTCTGGAGGTCTATCTCAGGTAGCAAGACTCATAACTTGGAGATAGTACACATGTTACCCAGTCACACCATGAGCTCAAGCACACACACTTGTGAAAATCAGAGGGTGTTGTAATTCAGTGAGAACAAAATATAGACACAAAATCATGTACTTTAGGCATTATCTATCCTAGTCTTATACTAATATTTAGAAGGCTCTCAAGTGAATAAAGTACTAATTAATCCCACCTTTTGGCCATCTTTTTCTTATATTTTATTTCATCATTCTTACTTATTTTTCTATACTTATCCACTTGTTTTGCAACTTCCACATCATTCTATCCCAAAATCAAGGTGCCCATGCCTATACAGGGGCACCCTGGTCCCACCTCGGGTGCCCTGATCTATGTTTCTCTTTCTCGCTTCTTTTTGGGGCCTTTCTATCCATTTTTCATCTTTATCCTTTTCCCAGTCGGCCATGTCGGGATTAGTTATGAAACTAAGCTTGAGAACCCTATAAATATAAATTTATAAGACCATAATGAGGGTCCTAGCATCACATACTACTATCACTCCATCTAGAAATACATCCATTTCATCACTTACATCCACATAATGCCATGTATCAAGGCTAGGAGATCTGCATCACACACACTACATAGGGGGAGGGATTTTATTCTATTCCATGCACATACGTTATTTATATTTTCTATAGTTACTATTACTCGCTACTTCTCAAAGTGTGACTAGCACAAGAACACGTAGGGAACAATATGTACACACTGACCAAAACTACATCCAAGTCAAAAATGTAGAGCAATACTCAGTGATAATACCACTAGTTTGGTAGCGTATGTCATTCCAACCCATTCATTTTAAATTTTTATTTTGATATTTCCTCTTGTATTGCAGGTCATTATTCAACTCATATGGTTAATCTAGTGTGACAGACAGGAAGAGTTTCAGATCAACTTGTGACCATACCAAACTTAGATCTGAATCATTTACTGAGATTAGGGCACCCAATATACAGACCAAAATGCCTCGAGGCACCATAGTACCTTCCCAGGTGCCCCATTCATTTTAGATCTTCCATATCTAGTCTTCACAAGACTTCTGAGTGGTCGTCTACACTTCCAGATTATATTTCCTAACCTGTGACAACATGCAACAGTCTCTTTGAATTAGTTAAGTCATCTTCCCCTCTTTACTTGCGTACTTAGGGTTTCATTTTATTTGGAAAAATTATTTGCTATCATTTCATATTATTTTAGTTTCATTTATACAACATTTTAATCCTCCTATTTAGATTAACATTAATACCCTATAGTCATTAGTCTAATATTTTTCTATATTTTTGTTAATCATTTGGGTAGAATTTCCATTTTTTTGTTAATCATTATACTATGACTAGGAGTTTTCTATATTTTTTTTAACAAAATCCTCCATTTGAACCCAATTAAATCTTTATCTTTGTTAAAACTTCAACTAAACCTTAAATAGAGAAAGGAATGTCCTTAAATATCAATGATGATCAGATAAAGTTGTGTAAAGATGAAGAGGAGATTAAAATTTCCAAAGCAACATGTAGAATGAAGAAGGATGAAATCTCCTCAGTATTGATTTAATTTGAGAGCTTCATGGCATCTATTTGGGATGAGAATAAGGATCAGTTTCATCCTTCACGTGCAAAACCATCAGAGGAGGACATCATGGATCTATCAAATTTTAAAGAGAAGGAAGATATGTCTGATGGATATGAAAATGGAGATGAACACAAAATAAATGATTAAATAAAAGGAAGATGTCAATTGGATTTAAAATTTGGATTTTTAATACAATATATATCTAGATCAGAGTTTTCACTAGTCATGTTCTCTTTAGAGCATAATGGATATTTTCAATGTGTCAAAATTGAGCTTAGGAACCTTCTCAAAAAAAATATAGAGAAACAAGAGAATGTATTTATTCTATTTCAAGTCGATATTATGGATCAAAAATAGGTGCATACTATGTTCTCATTTCCACCACCTTCTCTTGTAAAATTGATCTCATATTTGAATTTCATTAAGAAGGGAAGTTAAAATTCCCATCCACTCTCTATCCTTGTTAAGTTAGTTTTGAACATCATTATTTTAGGATAATCTTAGGTGTTATTTTATCAAAATAATTGTGATCACACTCTACATGTTTTCATTTAAAACATGTATTATTTTTTATTTTTGTACATAGTTTCTGTTGAGCCACTCTTGAGCCTATGTATAAATCATCGTCCTCTAGTCTTCAAGATAATTGAGAACCAAAATATTTTATTTTAAATCAGAAATCCAAAGCTTCTGGGAGATAACTCAAAGGTGTTTTTAGATATTTTCACAATCTATCTTCATTTTTCAAGTAAGAACTAGAGTTATAGTTTTTCAAAGTAGTTGCAAAGAAGAGGGTGTTATCTTGAGGCCTTTCCATGGTTAACATCTTATTTTTTTGACCAAGGTTTTAGTATTAAACAATATAGGTGAAAAGGTGGCAATTGTAAAGGGGTTTCATCTTTAAAGGATAAGTTTCAATGTTTTATGTTGGATTCCATGCCCAAAGGATATACAAGGCTACTAATCAGTCCACCTAGAAGGTAGATGACCCCTGTGACTCACCAGAAATGTTTCCAAACTAAGCACCCTACTTCATTTTGGGAAATTGGTTTTTATTCTAATGACTTAAAGGATTTTTCAGGAGTTAAAATAAGGGTTTTGGGTACCTTGAAAGTTTTAAAATATTCAATCGTTCTTGCACAGGGTATCTCTAAGTTCATATAGGCTTGATAAAAAAATTATTTAGTCATTTTTACCTTATTTTTCCTTTCGAATGATCAAAGATTTATGTTTTCTTTTTTTCTTTGAGATTAGACATTCAGATTCTATTTGTGGGAAAAGGGGAATTCTTTGATCAATTATCAACTAGGACTTATCCACTTTCATAAATGTCAGCACCCTTGTTTATGAGTGACAAGTGGCCTTAATTGGTCTTCTCACATCTCATGAGCCTTTAAACCTTTCATTAGGCTTACCAACATTACATAGCACTAATGTACACTAGTTAACATCAATTAATGAATTTAGGAAAATCAGGGATCTTAAACTTCACAAACTTATCTTATCCTTGTTCATGACAAATGTTACATGTTGCAACATGGAATTTATTGGCTTACCTAATTCCTCCAAGATTTTTGAAATTTAATTGTTGCATGTAGTAATTAGAAGCCTTGATGAAGCATGAAAAGTGGAAACATTGAATCATCACACTGTTTGAGTCCTTAGGTTATAACTCTACATCATTCAAGCCATCAATGTAAGGCATATGGAAGAGAAGAAACATGCCACTAATTGACATGCACGGAATTTACATACTTTCCCGATGGTTAAGGTCTACCACCCAAGCCCAGAATGAGACCAATGATCATCATATGACATAACGAGGGATATGTGAAATCAATTAATGTATTCACCTCTTAAGGAGCTTTAAAATGCATGCCACTAATGAATGAAAAATGGTAGAGCTTGGCTTGATTGTGCCCTATAAAGGATTCCTTTTTTGCACTTTCTATCCACATTCCCCCATCCCAATAATTAGGGACATGTAAGGTAGAGCAGACATGGTTAATATCTATGAGTCCAAATATTCATTAAAAAATCTCTTTGTGAGCTTACATTTTCCAATTTATTCTAGCAGAAGTTTAATCTCAGGGACGTCATGGTGGCACAATAATAGCTCTAGTTTTTTCCTCGCATATTTTGGCTTAGAAATCCTTTTCCCCTAAATATGGTACACTCAGAGCTTTATTTTAAAGTAAATGGTTGATTTACCAAATAGATATTCATGATAGAGTTTTTGGGTGGTTTTGACTTTTTTCTCATTCTAATGGTGCCAAAATTTGTTATAGGTTCCATTTAAGGAATCTTTTCTTAATCTATAATATTATTTGATCTACCTATCGCTTGTGATCCCACCTAAACATTAAAATTATATAAAATTATTTGTTAATCATGAAGATGAGACATTATAATGGCCATGACATGTGATCATGACCATTTTAAACAAATGAAATTTATAAAAAACATTTTACAACCTCCTGATCTCATGGGATCACATTGATCAATTTCTAAAGTAAAGGTTTTAATTGGAATTCAAGGCATATTTCATAACTGTAAACCTCAATGATCCTTGAAATATATTGCAAAACAGGTTTTGGGAGGATTTCTCCATCTAGAGAATCTTCATACTTCCATAAACCTTATAGAGTAGATAAGGATGGAAGGAGATATTATTTTACACATTCTAATCCCCTTCTCTCTTGTTTTCTTGCTTTTTCTCTCTCTATTTTGGGCTATAAGTAACTTTCTAATTGTAATTGTAAAATATCCTCTCCTCAATGAAAGGTCGCTCTACCCAATTGGGTGGCCAAAAATTTTTGAGTTCCTCCAACCTTTAGGTCAAGCTCTGTAGATGATTGATCACCTTGATTTATGGTAGCAAAATACTATACATATTATATCATGTAATGAAAATTTATTTGTGGCTCATACCTTCCCTCTATTTTTATGTTAATCTGTCTCTTACTTCTCTATTATCCCCATGATTTATTGTGTGTAGAATTTTTAAGCTCCTAATTCATAATGCCTCAAGGTTTTGAGTGAGAATTTTATTCAGATGTATGTTTTCATAATGGCTCGTATCTTCCCTCTAAATCTATATCTTTTCTTCTTCCTTTTTGAATTCTTTAGAGAGTGATAAAATTATTTTTTGGTGTCATAAATTCTCTTTTTCTATGTTTTTCCCTCATCCCATTTCCCTAAAATTCAATGGATTTGTTTATTTCTAGTTAGTGCATGGAATTAGAGTAATTAGAGTAGGAATTTGTCCTTTCTCAAGAGGTTTTTCCCACAGTTCCAAGCTCCCACAACTTGGGGTAAAACCCATATTGTTATTGATATGATCAAAGTTCTTCGACCTTTTTTATCTTTTACGAGTGCAAAATTTCATTAACAATAGACTGAATGTATTTCTCTCTACAAAAAACTATATTTATCAAGCTTGTTTTTGAAAAAGCATATTATTTTATTGAATTGAATTTCATCTTGTCCACGTTTGAAGTGTTATATTTTGGGGAATTATTTATCTTTATAGTTCAAACCCTTTTTGTATATGCATGTACTTACTTGACTAGTAATGACATCCAGTCTTACATGTTCCATCTAAAAAGGTTTCCCCTATATTTTGTGTTACATGTTCTCATTGTTAAAGTATTTTGGTACCCTATTTCTAATTAACTTAGGAATGATATTTTGCATGGAATTTAGCTCCAAAATTTTAAATGTAATTGATCAATTACCACTTTTCTATAGAATTATTTCTTAATATTTGTTAATGAGAAGCATCTTTCAAGGAAACTCTACATTGTTTTGATATCTTCTAAATACCTTATATTAAAATATATTGTGGGACAAAACTCAATTATTTAAACAGTCTCTTTTTCCTTACCCAACTAGATCAAAGTATACCATTGGAAATGAATTAAAATCATGGCAATTATTTTAAATTTTTGAGCATTCCCTTTTCTTTTGACTACTCACCTTCACATGTATGGAAATAGGTGTTTGATCGAGTGGAAAATAAATTTCATATTTGATCTTAGAGCCTATTTCTCTTACAAAAAATGTAATGTATGCACTAAAATCCTAGCTACCACCCATGTTTTATATTCCTCATATTTGGAACCTTCCAAATTTGAATATGATAAGTTCTCTAAAAATTTTCAGAAAATTTTATGATCGAATGTTAAACATACTTAAGGAATTAATATAGTGCTTTATAATATTTTTTGGTCTTCTATTTGATAAAGGTGGCATGGGCATAATCAAAATCCATCACCATATCATTTCTCTGTATGTTAAGTGGCTTGTGTGTGCATTGAAGGTTAATAAGCTTGGAATATCAAGTTAAATAATTATATTTTAGTCAGTTCCAAATAATGGAAATTCTACTAAAAATGTCAACTTTCATACACTTTTGATCACCATTGTGCCTATAAAAAATTGAGGGTTTCAAAGTTGCCAAAATCATCTATACATCCTTTGATTCGGTAAAGCCACACCTTAATTGGGTTAGATATGGTTATATAAATGAGTTCTCTTTCATCAATCACAATATCTATTGGTACCATATTGTGACTTCTTCTACCATACCTTTGGCATATTTTCTTGGCATTATGGTACTTAGAATATTCTTAAAAGGAATTTATTCTATTTGGTACCTGGTCACCTCTAGAGATTGGATATATTCATCAGAGATGAAAATAAAATTTCATATTTAATCATTCCCCACCTTATTTCAATCAAATTAAGGAGCTATTACTATATTTTATGCTTTATAAACTTCGGATCCAAACCACCTATGTCCTGGTGGAAGGATTAGCTCTGGAAATGCACCATTTCCTGTAAGCACTACTCTCCTATGTTCCTTTATCAAAAGATGAGTATTTTTTAAATTCCTATCCTCTTACCTACATTTATCAACTCAATAGGATTAATTCGACCAAGATGGAACCAATAATTTTCCATTTTCTTTAGTTGCTTACCTATCATGTCTTTCTCCTAGGAGAAACGCTCAATCACACCATCTTATCCTTATAATGTCTTGTTTATACTCATTTTTATCTTTCAAACACCTTTTTTAGTTTTTCCTTAGGATAAATCATCCTAGTGATGGATTCACAACATTTTCTTCCCCTTCCACAAAAATGATTTTACTATGTAAGATTTTATTAGAGATTTTAAAAATCTATCCTAATAAACTTGCTTTTTTATGGAATTTATTTCAAGCACTTATTTAATTTCAATTGTGGAATTATATAAATACACCTATTTTTATGAAGGACATAGTTTTTCTAGAATTAACTATTAATGAAAATATGTTTATTATATCATTGATGTATATGTAAATCCAAACCCAAGAGGATAAAATCACTCGATAATTTCAACACTTCCAAGAGCTTCTTCACCATTAGGGGTGTGTTCATTACACTATGGTTCATGTGCCACTAAACCAACCTAGTCAAATTTCCTCACCACCTCCACCTAGATATGATTTTCCCCCTTATTAGCAAGGGGTTATGATTCTACCTCCACCACCATATGGAAAATTATATGTGGTCCCATCTTAGTGATCTTCCCCATGTGGGGAAATGTTCATATGGTGCCTTTTCCACTTAGTTTGTGGTTATTGTCACCTTACATCTTGTCAAAAACACTCAAACTATTAAAGTGGATAGGTGGGTGGCTCTCAATCCCCCTTCTAATAATATTCCTTCTTGGGGCCCTCCCAAGGATGATATAGATACAGGCCTCTTCCCATTACTGGAACAACTCTTGGTTAAATTTACCTTCTGTCATGTTTCTAAAATTTTGGTTTAGCTAGCCATGTTTTGTAAGCATTGTTTTTGTCATTATTTTTTAAGAGGTCTCTTACTTTTCAAATGTGCTAGCCTACCAGTCATTTTTTGTTATAACTTATTGTAAACCAATTATTGTTCTCAAGTAATTTATGATATAACGATGAAATAAAATTTAAAATTAACCTTATATGTTCAACTAAAATGTATTTCTATAAATTCTAATGTATTTTGTAAAAAAGGAATAATATTTATAATAAGAAATTTTAACATGGGTAAAAATATTCATATTTTTATACAAAAAACAAGTCATGGTCACGAGGCATCTTTTAATTAATTCAAAATTTTAACAAGTAAATGACATAACTTTATAAATCTTTATCAATATTGATTGGAACACATAGATTCGTAGAATCATTTTTTTGATAAGGTTGTGTTACGTTATATTTTTCTCATAACTACCTTGATTTAATCAAATTTATATGTACCAATCAATACTATTTGGTTTTTCTATCTACAAGATGACATTCCTAAAATCTTAATTATATCGGGTTAAGACTAAATTTGTAATCATGGAAATTTAAAGGAAAATGAGGGTTTCTTATCGATTATCTAGATAGAAATAGAACTTTTATATAATTTCTCAAAATTTTGACCCGCACCCTAAATTACAGTAAAAATATTAGTAGATTTTGGTAAATTCATGACACTTTTGCATCACTTTTTTTTGTTTTTTTGATTTCTAATGCTAATTTTCATTAGAATTTTCTTCAATGTAAATTTACATACAGGGTGGGTTTTCTTATGCGAATACTCTCAAAAAATAGACACAACCCTCTTAAATGGTGTTAGTACTTAAAAATTGGCATTTTCAAACATTTGACACAAACAACATCATTATTTATTGTTAGCAAAGTGACGTTGACAATTCACCCAATGCATATACATTATTGATCTCCATAAAATGCAATTACTAAAGTAAATGTGGTAGAAAATATGACATATAAAAGAGACAAATTTGTGATGCAAGATGAAAATTTTTCATCCCATATAACGTTCAATAAATTTAATGTTTCTATTTCAATTTTCAATTTATAAAGGTTAATATGCTACACCAGCTCTAAGTTGAGATCCATCTCAAACATGTTTTATAAATTCCACATGCTTAATCCCATCTCATAATATTTAAACCACCTATTTTCCATTTGAAAAACTTACTGGAGGTGCCAAAATAGATCATAATGTATTCCATTACTTCTCACAAAATCCCTCTTCTTTTTAGAACACCAAAATTGATGTGGTTGTATGCTCAAAACTTAAACTCATTAAAAATATATTCATTTTTATAAATATAAGTGATATATTACAAATAAACATATTTAAAAATAGGAATTTGGAGAGAAATTTTACCTCTATTCATATATCTCACATGAATTTGATGTGGGCACTATAACCACTAAATCTAATGAGAAAGTAATTTTATGTAGCATATATGGAAAATAAAAGCCTTTAACAAATCCAAAAAAATTATGATATAGATATATTAAATTTTCAATGCGGTACTTTATTTGGATCTAATTGAGCCCCAATTTACATTATATTATCATATTTAGTGTATGTGTAATATAATTATACATTCTTTTCCTTATATTTTGCATTTGAAACTTGATATAATTTAACTAATATTTTGGGATGACATGTTTTGAAAAGTCTCACATCTAAATCAAGTATAAAGCTCATCTTTCCACAATTTTTGAAACTTAAACCCTATTATTAACCATTAAAAATAAATTATATTAAAAGAATGTATTATTTCAAGGTCTCTCTATTCAAAATATCTTTATTTTTATTTGGCATACTTTAAAATATATGTTAAAATACTAAATTGTATTTAATGCTATATTTTTTTACAAAACACACTTATGAAAAGGAAAATAAAAAAGTAAAATGAAAGGAAATGGGAAATGATGAAATTAAAAAGGAGTGTATGCTTTCATTTTCATAAGAAAATAATGAAACCAAGAGCAAATTAATTTTAGTTAAAAGAACATCTTAGGGATGGTCAAACTTCCACATATGCCAAATAAGTATTTGTTTTTAAAATATCATTAAAAAGTAACCAATCACACAAACTATGGTAATCACAGAAGATTACAAAAATCAATATGAATATGGGCCATAAAATTGAAGCAAAATTCTAGAATCACTATCCTCATTTTTTTTTGATGTGATATGTTGCATCATAGTAGAATAAAAAACTTCATTGAATTTATATTGTAACTTTATTCTCAAATTATTCTTTTTTAGAATAATTATCTCCATATTCCATAATATTTTAGTTCAAAACTAAATTTATACACAACTATGACGATTCTTGCAAACAATTTACACCATCCAAAATCATATCAAATTCATGAGAAGTAGAAGTTAAACTTGGTGAATGAATTTTCCCTATACCAATGGTTCCAAGGTCTATTAACTTAAATTAGTATTCATGGGGCTATTAAAAATGTCAATGCAAGAATCTCATCAATTAAAATCATAATCCTCTATTCAAATACAACATAATTTAACCAAAATTTTGATTGTACATATAAATTAAATGCCTCACCTATGAAATTTTGAAAAAATAAATACTAGTATTAACAATTATAAATACTAGATATATACACATATACATATACATGTGTGTGTGTGTGTGTGTGTACCTATATACATGGACACACACATATACATATATGAGTACATATGTATGCGTATATGCATATATGTGTGTAGGTGTATATATAGATATATACAAACACATACACACACATATATACATAGATACATGTGTAGGTATTTGTGTTTGTGTTTGTGTTTGTGTGTAAATTTACATGTGTGTGTGTGTGTGTGTGTGTGTGTGTGTGTGTGTGTCTATATGTGTGTGTGTGTGTGTGTGTGTGTGTGTGTGTGTGTGTGTGTGTGTGTGTGTGTGTGTGTGTGTGTGTGTGTGTACTAAACTTCAAATTTCTTGTAAGCACAGTGATTTGTAATTGAAGATAGTTATTTTAATAGCACACACTTATGGAAAGGAAAATGGAAATAGAAAAAAAAATGATTAAAAGTATCAATATGAATGATGGGATATAATACTGAGAAATATCAATTTTTACAAACACTAGTTTCTAGCCTACACCTCTTCTATTATTATTTATGCCTTGTGTTTCATAATATGAACCATCTTCCCTAAGAACTAATTTTTCACATTGGGCATGTGCATTCAGATGGGGGATCAAAAAGCGGCCAAAAATACACTTTTTGTCATTTTTCCATAAAATTATTGCATTATGGCTCGGGCACATTACAATGCGATTGAGAAAAATCAAGGTAGCTTTCTAACACGAGTGCTTTATAAGGTGCTCGTGTTCTTTTTTGCAAAGAGTTATATGTGAATTTGTGAGGTATGTATTTACATAAAATAATGTTTAAGTATAAGATTTCTAATTTAAAAACAAGAAAATCATGAGGTTTGTAAAGGATTTAAAACATCAAGAGCTTCGTCAAGATTCAAATCATCAAGGGAATGATCATTAGGAGCATGATAATTGAAGCTCACCATGAGTGATTGTGGAAATCATCTTAGGCTCACAAAAAATGCATATTTTATGAGATTGTTTCTAAACACTTAATCAATGCTTGGAAATGAACTCACATCTTGCAAATCAAGGCGATGGAATTTGCAATGTTTAAGTGCAGTTTGGAGGTCAAGAACATGGAATTCATTCTCAAACATTCCTCAAAGTTTCATTCAGGGATAAATCCTTCTATCATGAGGAGTAAACCTATATCCATGAGGATAAATTGAGAAATAGGGTGGTCAGACATCATAAGCATGCTTACACTTAGGTGACATTTTGGTCAGGGAGGTGAATTGTCAGATTAAAAAGAAATCATCATGTTCAAAGGTGAAATTGTTGGACATTGTGTGTTTTTTTCATTAATTTCAAGTCCATTTTTGTAAAATGGTGTCATGAGGTCATGTGAGTCTCCATGAGGTGTTTTTTTAATACAAATATGAAGTTTGATTGATAGTGTCATGTTTGGTGGTGGTTTAGGAGGTCCTGGTGCATGGTTTAGTGAGATGAGTCACAATATAAGTCATCTCAAGTTGGTCAGATTGTTTCATAAGGTCAAGAATGGTTGGTATGATGTGTCATGGGTTTCTATTGGTATGTATGGGTATGTATGATGTCAGTAAGGTCAATTCATGAGTTTTCAGTGTTGAGTCAGGTCATTTAAGGCCTATTCCTAGCCCTAGAACATGTAGAATGAGGTAGAGGTGTAAGTTTTGGGGATTCTTAGTTATAAAAAAACATTGTAGAATTATGTTATAAATTTACATTGAAGATGTGATGAGTTTCAAGCTATTTCTCAGTGTTTTGGAGGTGTTTCAAGTTCTGTGGGAAGAAAACGGGTAAAATACATGCATGTTGGCATAGGTAAGTCATTTTGGATGGAGAGTTTCATGAATATTTGTGCTATATGGTGAGTATGTAAAGTTATATAACATTTTCATGATTCTTCGTGAAAATCTTTGGGTCATTTTGACATGGAAGTTGCAAGATATGCAAGTTGTGTGAAAATTGGGTAAGTAATAGTGTGCTTTTAAGACAAATGTGGACCTTCTAATGCTCGTTGTGAATTGGATGATTTACATGGAGACATAATATATTTGGAATAGTTTATTAGGTCATATATAAAGGTTTCACAAAAATAATAAGGTGGTATGATCGTCACGTTTTTATGAACAGACGTTAAGAAGGTAAAGTGGTTTAAAACCCTAGTTAGGAGTAGCTTGGAGAAAATTGAGTATACAGAGTGTGTTTATATTTTTTTTCAAAGTGATGATTGAATTTTTTATAATAATCCTCTAACTTTATATAAAGTTAAATTATAGCATGTTGTGATATGTGGGCCCCACTTGAAATTTCATATTTCTGAAGAAGTCTGATTTGTAAAAATTTCTCTAATTAAGGTGAAGATTATATTGACATTATTTCAGCCCCTAAATTTCTCTACATGTATATGAAGGTTTCAAATCATGGTGGTGATTAAAAATATAAAAGTGTTCCCTATTTATGAAGACTGGTTTTTGGGGCACTTTGGAGTAGATTTTAGTAAAAGTTGTATATCAAGAGCTAAAGGAGGAGTTTGGACTCTATTGAAGTTGTTTTGTGATCATGGTTCAGATAGATTTCCATTGGTACATCAAAAATTATTATTAGATAAGGTATGTGAAAATTATGAGCTCTTCTTTGAGGGTCAAATTTGAAGGATTCTTGTTTTAGGAGGGTATAAGTGGTTTCAAGAGGTAAGGTGATGTTCTGAGTGGTTAATTCTTGGTGAAGGTTTTTGAGTTATTAGGAATCATGTATAAGTGTGTTTCATTCTTTGGTTGATCTTGGAATTAGTTTTTGTGGTGATGGAGCATGTTGAGCTAATAGTCAGTTCTTGAGTCCAAGAAGGCATAAAAATTAGTTTGTAGAGACTAGCTTGGTTGAAGACCTTCAACTTAGAGATGGAAGGAGTTATAATATGTTATGAAAATTTTATTAAGATATATTTCTAATGATGTATGGTTTTTTTCTTGGTTATTTTATGTGATGGTTCTTTAAGGTCAATTTGTGAAGAAGAAGGTATGTTGGATTTCGGGACAGGTTTCTTTAGGATGAAAGATTGAGTTGGTTGAGACATGAAATGGATTGTTTGATTATTTATATCACCTAAAGAGTGAGTATGGATGAGACATTTTCCTATTAAATGAATTTGTAGGTATTGAAATCGACAAAAAGGGTAAAAACTACTTAAGTTTATAAAATAGGTTTCTCAAAAATATGATTTAGTGAAGATTAATGTTATTGTGGTGTGAACACATGGTTGTCTCATGACCTATAACTTGCATGGGTGTGATGAAAAGGTTCTAAGGATTCCATAGAGTGGTCACATGCCATATTTGAGGTTTAGAAGTAGTTGTTTGGTGAAGGATATGAGCTTGTGGACCCATTTTATGATTTATTTGATCAGTTCAAGTACATTTGTGACCATTTATGATGATTATATGTTATATTACTAATTTATGGTGAATATGGGAGCTTTAATAAGAATGGTTTTGTGATTTGTGGTTTTAACTCATCGTAATGATAGGGTTTTGAACCTTTTTGGTGCAAGATGAGTGGTTTTGGGAATGTTTGGCCTATATGGTTCATATGTGAACATTGTAATGAGTTTATTGGGATGTTATTATGTTTTATTGGTCATTCTAAAGGATTAGGACCAAAATTCTTCATGTTGTTGAGATGAAATGCATATAAAGCAAGGGTTTAAGTTCAAATTTGAACTAGTTTGGTGTGAGGGAAACATGTGATCTTCATAAGAATGTGAAGGTTATTATAATGAATTATTTCAGATATGTGGATGTGTGTTACAAGTTGAAGACTAATTTATGGCATTTGTGCAAGATTTTTAAGCAAAGACAAGGTGTGAAAGAAGAAGGTAGATCAAGTTGAAGGAAATGAGGGTTTGATGAAAGAGTTGTGAGATGAATTAGATGTCTCCATCAGTTATGGAAGAAAAAAAATCATATAGCATAATCATCATGTGGTTGAATTGGTGCTTAGTAATATTACAGGGTTTTAACCTCCTTGTGGAGTGGGTGCTTCACTAAATTAGGGGTTGGTGCTCCTTGTAGGGTTGGTTCTCTACTAAACTAGGGGTTAGTTTTCCTTTTGAAGTTGGTGGTTCGCTAAATATCTTTGATTTAAGTAACATAATCATAATTTCAATGGGTTTTCTTCCCCTTGAGGTTTTCTGACTTATATTTGGTGTTCATGTCTACTCTTTTTCTCTTTCTCTTGTGAATGGTTGTTTCTATGTTTAAGTAATCACACATATGGTTCATGGTAAATGAAATAAGTTTTTGTAGGACTAATTCACCCCCCCTCAATATATTTTGATTCCAACAATCAGTATCACAGCAAGTCCTTGACTATTAAGTTTAATCACTTGAATGTGATCCTAGAAGCACAAGAAATGGGTAAGTCCTCATATGTTGAAGCAGCCTTAAGGAATAAATATGAGATATTTGAGTCACAAATTTATAAATTTTAAGATGAGATCAGTAGCATAGAGAATGAATATGTAAAATTCATCAAAAGGCTATAATTTCAAATTAAGGATGTGTCTAAATCCCTAAAGGATACAGAAGTGGTTTGTTCCAAGTATGTATAGAGGTTGAAATCATTTGGATCTGACATGTTAAGGATGTATGGGAAGTTTGAGAAGAGTTATGAAACTCTTTATGGGATATTGGAGAGCCAAAGAGTGGATAGTAACAAAACAAGTCTAGGGTTTAAAGGAGAACATGTGAAAAATGATGGTGAATTTGGTCCAAGATCTTAAGCAAGAAAGAAGGTGTCAAAGAAGACTGATAAAAGAAGATCTTCCCTTGTAAGAAACCAAATGCTATTAGGTATAGTTCTTCTTTCAATGGATATTTTTATGCTTGTAATAGATTTTTTCATAGAGCTAGTGATTGCAAAAGGAAGTTCTACAAAAACTATTCATCTTAGAATAGTGAAAGATCCATCAAAATTCAATGTTACTCATATTGTGAGTATGGTCATAGGGCAGCTGATTGTGGTTGGAATATTAGTGTGTACAAGCCTAGAAGATGGAATAATGTAGTGTGTTACCATTTTCATAAAGGTGGACATATTGTTAGATCTTTCCACCAAGTTAATTCTCTAAGGGTCAATAACTGGATTTAACCTCCAAATAGGTAGAATGGAAGAATGTTAAAAAAGAAAAAAGTTATCTAAATGAGTCTAAGGTTGGTGTATCAGATTCTAAGGCCAAGAAGGGTGTCTCTATGTCTGTCGTAAATGAAGTAGATATAAAATATATTAAATACATTAAGAATAATGAAGATCAAAGTATTGTAATAAAGAAGTCAAATTCATATTTCAGACAAGGTGAAGTGTTTCCTAATGTTGAAAAGGATGAGAAGGAGAAACAAATAGTGAAGGGATATTCAATATATTTCAAGTTTCCATAGAATGATGACAAGGTTAAAAAAAGAGGTAGTCAAGCTTAGAAAAACCAATAAGGGCTTGTTGGATCTAGTTTCTGTAGACCTCCAACCTCCTGTGCCTCCTTCCTCCAAGAACTTCACTTAGTATAGAAATTCTTCATAGTTATAGTCAATTTTATCTGTTATTTTTTCATCTCTAGTTTCCCATTCTACAATTTTGCTTACATCTGTAGGTTTTTTTTCTTTTCCATCTACTATCCTCCATAGATTTTTATTCATTAACTGCATCTGGATTTTTACCCTCCATGTATGGAAGTTCAGCCCATTAAATTTATCTAATGGTATATCCATTTTATTGAATCTAAATATCCAAAAAAAATTGAATGTAGGTTTGAATTACCTTTGATTCTCTGATTTCTTCAAAAAACAACAGTGATCAATGTGTTGTATAGTAAATTGCACGTTTCTCCCAAACTACGAACTGGGTTATGCTGAAATTTCTCCTGTAGCTTCCTGTATAACAGATCGTTCCACGAAATTTTTTTTGGAGAAACCCAGATCATGAAACAAAAGTTACAAGATCATCTTCGAGACAGATTTAACCTGCTCTGGTACCAAATGTAGAAATTAATCTGATCTAATACAAAGAATCTATGAAATAGCTACAGACAATAATTGAAATCAACAACTCTATATTATATTTTTTATTATATTTATTCACTATTACACTCCATTATATAGGAGATGTAAAATAACAATCATTACAACAACATTTGTCTTCATATACAACCTTACACCCATATGGTTTCAACCTCTCACCAATATAATAATAAAACAATACTAATTGTTTTATTATTCTAACTTACTAACTTACCACATACTAACCACATTTTACATTTACTATTTACATTTACATATTAAATGTACTTTCACTAATTTACCATAATAATAATTACACATGTAATTATTATTCACCCATACAAATGGAGCACTAAGATATATTTCCTAACAGTTTCAAATGAAAACATCCATATGTGCTTATCAAGATCCCCTTCAGAATATGAAGACTTTGGAGATGAGATCATTGTACCTGAAAAAGATAGATCTTGAAAAGGAATGAGCAATGAGGAAAGAGAGAGGATTGAGTCTTTTGGCATATTTGACATATAGTTTTAGCGATCTAGTTAGCTTTGAGTGTCTTCTCTAAGATTCTAGGAGACATTCTTCATCTTAAGGAAGCATTGGTAAGTCTGAATATGCATCATCATTTGTTGTTTTTTTTAAGGATGCAAATAAGTTCACATTCAAGGTATGTCCTGTAGTCTAATGTTTTTGTTTAAAAACTAAAAGTGTGTGTTTACTATCAAGGAGTCTTCTCAAGGTTGTACAGTCATGTCTTCAATTATTTTTTGCCACTATTGTGGTTTTCTAGGTCTTGTATTGATCTTTTTAAGTATGGTTATGATTTGTATTGTGTTTATCATATAGAATAAGTCTCTTAATCAAAGTATGAAGTCATGTTATGATCTCAAGTGAAGAAAATGTGTCACTACCTCAGTTAGTTAATAAAGCATCAAATTGTAAGTTAAGTGTTAGTAATTGTCAGGAGGTCTTTTAGTTTGTCGAATTGTGTTCTTATTTCTATAATGTCATCATCTGAGTATGAAGTGTTGTTAATGTACATTGCCTTATCTTGTGTAAAGGTCATGTTGTTGTTTCAAAGGATGTCTATTAAGCCATGATAATTGAATGTAGAATCATTTCTTATTCAGAATCAGTGATTAGAGTTGATAGCAATTAATAAAAGTTATGATTCACCTCATGAATTTAGTTCTAAGTCAAAATGAAGTTCCATACGACTATCACAAGCCTCAATGCCTATATCAAGCATATTATGTGTAAATGATTGTGTCTTAACATCAAAAGTTAGGTCTTGGTCTGTGGTGACCAAGTCATGACAAATGTTGCATAGTATGAGTGTATTCATATATGTGTACATTCTATCATGTGATCCAAATGAAAGATGTGTTTATCTGATTCAAGAGATGAAACTGTGAGTATAAGTTCTATTGAGTAATATCAATGGAAGTCTATCTTAATACATGTTTGTGTAGCAGGTAATGGAATATTAACGGTGTGAAATAACAAGCTACAGGTCAATAAAGGCTTATTGAAGTAGGGGGAGAAAATTTCCATAATGATTAGGGAAGAAATGTATGAGGAGGGGAGAAAAGTTCCATAATTATTAGGGAAGAAATGAATGAGGAAATCAAGATTGAATTACTACAAGGTAATCTTTCTCTTATGCTACAATTCTGCTGAATTGTTTCTCACATTCTTCTTTAATTTTGCTACATTTTTTGTTATGATTCTACAAAATTTTAACATGGTACATAATTGGGATTCTAAGTTGATGTGTAATATTTAAATCCTACATATGAGTGTTTTAGGTTTTGGTATGAGGAGATTGATATGCTACATGTCTGATATGGCCTATCAAGGAAGGGGGTACTAATTTGGTTCCCGAACAAGTGTTTTAGGAGTTAAAATATATGAAGGTGGACTTATGGAGATTACACAGTAGTATGGATAGTTTCTTTCTTGAATTAGAAAGTGCATGATATCTATTGGGCCCCTAAAATATTCGCTAAGTACAAAAAGGCATGTGGGCGCGCAAAGAATAGTTAAAGAAGGGTGCACAAGGCGAAAACATGTAGGACAGGGTTCTAGGAGGGTTTAATAGAACAAGTGGCGTGCACGCGCAAGAAAGAACAAAGGTTTTAGGACTTGGCCATATTTGACACATCAGGTAGAACACAAGAAAAGTGTGACCCAACCGCACATGCAGAGTGGATAAGGTGTCATCCTGGCAACTTGAGACCCACAAAAGGAATATACCTCACAATAGAAGATTCCATAGAAGACCATCATTGCAAAGAGTGGAGAGCTCGGGCCTGACGGAGCATGCCTCCCATGTAGGACCACATTTGACACTTGGCGATGGATCTGAAGCCACAAAAAGGCAAGTTGGTGATTCAAGAAGCCCATATATACAAGCGCCCACCAAAGGAGAAGGGATACAAATAGACATATTTAGATTAGTAGAGAGCAGAAGCTCTGTAGATATACTGCAAGGAACTCTGTAGGTTTTGGGTAGAGATATATAGGAAAAGGATGTAATAAGGGGTTTGGATTGTAAATTTTCTCTTGAGAACTAAGGGGTATAAATCTAGCTATGATGTATGACTTCATTCTGCATAGCTGTGGTAGTCTGTAATGGATCTAATGAATGTAATGAGGTTACTAGACTTGATTGGATATGATTATTAATGATTCTGGTCCATATTTATAGCTTACAGTTCTAATTCATGGATGTTTATGGAATAAATATAAATCCTTTTGCATTTCCTTTTTGTTTTGGTTCCTATCTATAATCTGTTAAGTACCATTCGGTCTAGGAATGACGGCATTTTTCTAGAAGTCATTCTGAGTTATATGATAAATGTATGTCTTGTTTCCACTCACTCTTTTTAATTTCCTATCATAGATGATTTTTCCCCATTTAACTCACATAAAAGAGAGACTCAGCACCCTCGCTGTGTACCTTGGGTGAGCACCCAGTGCCCACTAGGTGATAGATTAGTCGCGCATTGGATTCCCTTGTTCTTTGGTGGGTACAAAAATGACTACATCTTGGTTCCATTTCTGGGACTCTTTTCAAAGTTGTAGTGGGAAATGACATACATCATGATCTATGCAATGAGTGATGATAGAACGTCTAACTCTGGAAAGTGTTGAATCATGGTTCAAGAGCACGAAGGAAGAATTTTCTCAGAGATTCAACACTGGGACTGAGTTTGATGCATGCAGATGGGTAGAAGAGAACCTCTACCATGAGTTATATGAAACTTTATTCTATTGCTTCGTAGTAGAGATGTATGAATGGATCTCAACATATGTCTCTAGTTCAAGTTGGTATTATAGATCACACACGTTAACCCAAGAAGAGTACCAGAAGCTGTAAGATGTCAGATCTGACATGGTAATTGTGTTGTTGATCATTGGTGGAAAGGAGTACTGGCTAACTACACTCTGAGAATATGCTATCTCTACATATTCTTATCCAGAAGTTGCTGAGTTTGAGTTTCTGTGGGATCCCATAGGATCACTTCTATGTGTTATTCCTTTGGCGATGAAGATCTTGATCATTACCTTGAGTTTAGAGGTATTTCCGATGGCTAGCTAAACCTTTCTGAGTGTTGGGTGAGGAAGCTAGGGTGGAGGAAGATGGCAGACATTGTGACTAAGAAATAAAGTGAGGAGAGACGACTCAAGTTTAGTGAAGTGTGTGAAAGGGAGATTTTTAGACAGCATGAGGTTGCAAGTGTGATGGATCTATGGAGGTAGACATTGCGGGAAGGAATTGAGGTTCACATAGAGGACGTAGAACTTGAGCAATCTATGCTACCCCATCTTGGAAAGCACAGGAGAGAGACTCCTTTAGCTTCTCATGATATTTTTTCATGTGGAGAGAGAATAGTCTTTGGTGTGCATCTAAACCCACCTAATGACCAAACCTTGGCACTTGGATTTCCAAATCAAGGGAGAAGTATTATTAACCTAGTTGGTATCGGTGGAGGTGACCGATCTACGCCCAGGAGATACAATTTATCGTTTGGGACTTCTATGGTTGCACACTCGATTCCATTGTTTGGAGGAATTTTTAGACAAGGTACAAATACACAAGGTTTGGGCAACGCATCAGGGAGTGGCGCAGGGCTTACATCTGGAAGTGGAACAATCTCGCAAACCATTAGTGGACAATTTAGTGGGACATTGGGGACACTAGGTATGACCACTTCAGGCCCATTTCTATCCACGAGAGGATCTGTAGGTGGAAATGGTGGATCTGGTAGCATAAGACCTGGTGGATCTAGTGGATCTGGTGGTGGAGGTAACACAAGAGGGAACCAAGGATTTGGATCAAGAGGAAAGGGGACTCAACCCCCTCCTTAGTTATTTTTTTTCAAAATTTCTTTACACTTGCCAGATTATAGATGTATAGAAGATGTTGTAGAGCATGTGCATAAATGTGAGCTGCTATGGCATGCAAAGGGGGTCACTACCCCAGAGTGGAAGGCAAGCCAGTTTGTAATGACATTGCAAGGGAACACGCATATATTGTACCGAAAATATGACCCTCATCAAACAATGGTAGATTATACTACATTAAAAAATCCCTTTTTGTCATAATTCAACATCCCTGAGTTTAAGCAGAAGAGCATTAGTACTCTAAAGGAAATCAACAGGGAATGACAAAGAGCATGTGGGAGTATGATGCATGGTTCAAAACTCTCCTGTCAAAATTTTCATATGACATTCACCCTTCACAGTATTCCTCAATGGTTGTTTGGAGGGTCGATAATACCATTTATAAGAGAATTATCTCATAAGACTTTCACATACCCATGCAAGGCACTAGAAGTTTCTCTGCGCACTGAAGTTGTTGGAAGTGTTAATATTGGTGATAACCCATTTCTAGAAGCTCAAATCACTTTTATGGCTAAGCAGCTGGAGATGTTGTCTACAAACTCAGCCCATGAGACTCGTAGTGGTATGTGGTATACAAACTGTGAAGTGGAGGGGCATGCAAAGGATATCTACCCTTGAAATTTGGTACACATCGTAGCTGCAAATTGTGAAATTTTCCATGGGGACCATGATGCAAGTAGGTGCCCTCTACTACATCACATAGTTCGTAAGAATGTGTCTTGATATTGCAAGATCTATACATCTACATCACATGACACGAAAGATAGTAGGGTGATTGATCATATTCATGATGCTATTGATCTTGTGTATGCTATAATTGTCTTGCAAGTAGTTCTAAGGGTGATGACCACCATTATGAGGAGCACGTAGATGGAGGATCGCATAGAAGGGGTTTTCACAAGGGATTTTATGGTCATGGTAACTACAGAGGAATAATTGATTTCCCATGTGGAACCTATTTTAACTATGGGTCCATAGAACACTACAAACGTGAGTGAAAAGAGCTATTGCAGTGCTCATGGTGTGGGAAGAAGCACATGTATGAGGAGTTCCCCTGAGTTTTTTGAGCACATGAGTCAGCAGCAACAGAAATACAGGGGCGCTACAATGGTGAGCATAAATAAGGCTGACACACAATGGATGCCATAGGTAATACGTGAGTTAGGGTTGGGACCTATTCTTGTAACAACACAAGAAGGAGCGGCACGCGCTAAGGAAATACCAAAGTAGAGGACCCTTGTTTCAAGAGAAGAAGTGGTACATGGGAAGTACCTAGACCTTTCTCATCAGAAGGAGGTATATCAAGAAACCATGGACATCATTCAAATTTTATAACGATAAATCTAATGTCTAAAATAGAAATACATGAAAGAGGAGCAAAGGAGGAATGTTGAGGCCCCAAAAGATGATCTGGATGAGGTCAAGGAAGTATGTAAAATGCTAAGGCAAGAGAATATTATTCCCTTGTTAGGAACATGGTTATGGGAGAAGGTACCATGTGTTGGATTAGATCATGAGAGGTAGGTCTTGCATACAAACCTTCCCCTTCACAACCTTGACTATGATAAAGAGTTCACTTTAAATGCAGTCGTTGATGGGTGGCTTCTTACTAATATCCTCATTGACATGGGAGTGGAGGACAATGTTCTCACCTTGGATGCATGGCATCAAATGGGAAGACCTGCATTACAGCCATCTTTGAATGTGTTGTATATGGAGAACAAGATGAAGGCAATGCCCATCCGTTTCTTAAAAGATGCGGCTATCACCATTTAAGGGGCCAAGTTTACTGAGGACTTTGAGGTCTTGGCGCTTGTCGAGGAAGATAACTTTCCAGTGTTTCTTGGGTGCCCTTGGTGCTACCAAAATAATGTTGACTTGTGGTTCAATAAGGGATACATCAACTTTGAAAATAAGGAGGAACGGATCATTATACCCCTGGCTAATGGAAAATCAAAACCCTATACCGAACCCTTTGGAGAAGAATTCCTTGATAGAATATATGTGCAGTCAATCAAGGATCCTGAGATAATTCATCCCACAAAGGGAGTTATCCATTTTGAGGATTCTCAGTCCATAAGTGTGTGATAATTGGGTGCATAGGACCTATGAGTTGATCGGATGACATATAAGAGGATTAATAACCAAGGTTACAAAATCACATGCATTTCAGTGCCTATGAGGAAGAAAACTACCAAGTTACTCGAGAGGGGATAATTTGGAATATTTCTTATGAGAAATGGAGGCCCATTGGAGAAATGAGAAGGAAAGGAGGAAAACATTTAACTACAACCTACTCGAAACTGCTGCACACTAGTGGGAAACACATTGGGAGAACCTCTTGGAATGGCGTGAGGTGAAAATTTCCTTCTCTATAAGGTTTTTAGGAGTAGCACCGCCATGGATATAAAAGACTACCATGGTAAAGAGACCACTTTCTTCCATATCCAAGCATGTGAGACAGGCTGGATGGGAAGCGTAAAAGAATTTCCAACTTCATTATGGGTTCACAAGTTGTAATCCACCCTGCAAGGTTATGCACACGTGTGGTATATCCACTTGGAGATGCGTCGTCAAACTCGTAATTGGAAAGAATTGACAGTTGATCTCATTCAAGTGTTCGAGTATTAGAGTGCAAAGCCATCAGTGGATAAGGTGTTACAAGTTGTCAAGTGCCTTACAACAGGAGATAGTGCTATGGCGAAGGACACAATACAAGAATTGCTAGGTGAACCTCGCCTAGAGGCACGCTTTGAGGAAGAAGAAACAAAAGAGATACAACTTGATCGCATGTGTATGGAAAAAGAAAAAGGGAAGATGGTGTATGTTATTGATGGGGAAGAGGCAGAAAGCTTAAATGTTAACCATTATGTAGGGATGTGTGAAGTCATAGATTGTGTTGATGAACGGGGAGCACGCCTACCATGAACCTTTAAAGATGAAAAAGGCTAACATCAGCTCAAAAAAAGAACCCAAGGAGGCTACCATTGGATACTATTTGTCAGAGAAATAAGTCTCTAAATTCATTGATCTGTTTCATGAATTCCAAGATTTTTTCCCATGTGGGTACTATACGTACCCAAAATTGAAGGGTATTGCACCTCCAGAACAACGTAACACGTACCCCAATGATGATACAGGTCTCCTCGCAAGGTGTTCATGATCTAGAAAAGCTCTCCAACTATGCATTATCATCCCGCATCGCCCTGCTTAGCCCCCGTGTGCTTTTTTTTCTCATTTCCCCTCTTTTCTTGGCCTTTTGCTCTTCAGTTACGAAACCACCGCCCTGCCTGGGAGGTGGTCTCGTGACCGTCGCCCTAAACAGGGTGACATTCCTGTAACCACCACCCTGCTTAGGGCAGCGGTCCTTTACGTGTTTACTAGAATTCTCTTTTAACACGACTCACATAAATTGCAATGTTTACCAGCTTTTTTTCACTGCCATAAGCTTGCATTAATGATTCTGGTTCCCTGGAATAGTGTTTGGCCATTGTTTATAGTTTAAGAGTTCAAATTGGTTTTTACCTTGGGTAATTGCAAATGCTATAAATAGATGGCTTGTGCTCAAGCAAATGGCCCCTCAAATTTGCCTCTGAATTTCTCATTGCAATAGATTAGTCTTTCATTTTATTTAGAATTCTTAGTTTCTTTCATTGCATGCTTAGTTAGTTTTTTTTTGTTGTTAGGAAGCCACATATCCATCTTGTGCAAGTGTTGTTGATATTTTATCCAATCCATTGGAGTAGAATAGTTTGTTTTCAATAGGAAGCCATTAAAGTTGCAGGTTTTGTTCTTCAAATAGGATAGTTTCAGGTTCTAGGCATTTTATGTTGCATGACTCATAATAAATCCCGCTAGGATTTACATAAGCCAAGCTCTGTACTCTTGTGCTATCCCTCTCCTACTCGCATTGTATTCAGTTTGTATCCTAAGCTGCCTTTGTCCCAATATCTACTTCTGTTGATGCTAGCATTACACAATTTTTTAGATCCACGTGAACACAAAGGAACAAGGAGATCACACTGAGGGGACATAGATCACACACACCATCGGATTCGCCACTGTTCTGCAGAGTCCAGGTTCTAGCTTTCAAAGTTCTAATTAGAAAGATATCAAATAGAGTAGTGAATCACTTTATTTCAGTCAATTTTAGTTTCGATATTACCAGGGAAGCTGTGGGGATTGATAGTTTCTGAGAAACTATGATTCATTCCTCACTTCTGATGGTAGGATCAAGAGTCTTTCAAATAGACTAGATCAAGTTATTTCGTTATTTAGAATAGGTTCACAGTTGCACAGACAAATAGCTATACTCGGTTATCTTGTTTTGTTTTAAATCTGTTATTTTAAACTGTCAATTCTAGATATATTAAATAGTTGTTCTTTAAATTTTGTTTAGTAGATAGATATATCAGATTTAGAAATATACATAGACATATCTTTCATAATTAGTTTATTCTATCATTGCAGTTAGATTTATATAACTTTCTTTTGTATGATAATCACGGGAACTAGAGAGCCCAGGGAATACGTATTCGAGCCAATCGTGCCCCAACCCAATCTCGTCACAGCCGTAATTGATATAGATCAAAATCTTAGGATCCAAGTCTTCCAAACAACAGTAAACTTACAACAAATCAGTTTCCAGTTGCACGAGGGTTAAACATAGAAGATGACCAAGAACACACATTTTGGTCAAATCAACCAAACTACAAATTACCCTAGGATTCATACCTGCATGACTGTAGAAGGGTTTGAAAGAGAGCAAACCTTTGGTTGTGATCCTTTGGTCCCACAGCCAGATGTAGGAGACACTCTCACAGATATAGATACCAACTTAAGAATTCAGGTTGCACAAACGCCTGTGAGATATTCTGAAAAGATCACACAATTATTGATTGTAAATATAGAAGCTGAAAAGGCATATGACTATTGGCTACTAGGGATTAGGGATTGATTCCATGCACGACCATAACAGGACCACAAACAATACAAATCTATGGTTGTGACCCACAAATCCCACAGCCCAACGAGCCCATAGGTGAATCAGATATAGATGTTGGCCTACGTACACTAGTATTCAGATCTACTCCACTTCCACCTATCATCATCGAACAGTTATCCTTATTAGACATAATAGCTAACAAAGCTAAGGAATTTTGGACTAGGCCAGAGAATCACCCATAGAGTCAATTATATTTACCATCCGTCCTATGACCTTATCTGGAGACATACACGAAGCTATCCTAGGAAATTTTCCACGTATTCCACAACCCATAGACCGAATCACGCTAGAGCTCGATATTGATTGGAGCCTTCGAGCAGTCATCCTTGCTGATCAATCTATCACACCAGTTCAGGTTAGGAGGGCCTTCTTTACCTTAGATTCGTAATTTCCACTAGTGCATGTCGAAGACATCAGATTGCCTAACTAGTTTGTCTACATCCCACGCATATTCAATCCCCACCGGCTGTCTCGGCATGACCTCGGGAGGTCGGGTGCAAGGAAGAGTTACTTGTAGATTCCCACACTCGCTTGTCACTTTTCCATCGTACAGGTACCATGAGCTTAAAGGCATCCACCATTCCTTGGGGGATATGAGGATAAAGTTGAAGGAAGGTGCGTGCCCAATCAAGAAGAGACCATAGTGGATTAATCCCAATTTGCGCGTAAGGGTTAAGGAGGAAATAGACAAAATCATAGCAACATGTCTCATTGAGGCTATGGAAGAGTTGGAATGGATAAATCTAATGGTGATTAGTATTAATAAGGACAGGAGGATAAGGATCTGTTTTGATTACAGGGACCTGAATGTAGTATGTGTCATTGATCCTTTCCTAACCCCATTTACTAAAGAAATCTTAGAGGGAGTGGTAGGACACGAGGTCTACTCTTTCACAGATAGATTCTCAGGCTATCACCAGGTAAGGATTGCAAAGGAGGACCAAAGGAAGATGACTTTTTCCACTAAGTGGGAACGTTTTTTAGATACAGTCATGCCCTTTGGGTTGAAGAATGCACCTATTGTGTTCTCGCGCATTGAGGTGCAAGCTTTTTAGGACTTTATCAATAAATTTCTTCAAGTTTACCTGGTTTATTGAGATAGTATATGGGTTAGTGAAGGACCATTCTGAAAACTTAAGGTTGATGCCTTAAAGGTGTCAGTAATTGAGGATATCCCTCAACATTAAGAAGTGTGTCTTTGCTACCCCCATTTGGAGCCTTGTTGGGACATATCATATGTAAAGAAGTCTTGTTAGTAGATCCTGCCAAGGTTGCAGTAATTTTGGGATTGGGGGAGCCTACTAATCAAAGAGTAGGGCATGAATTCCTTGAACACATGGGTTACTACAGGAAGTTCATAAAGGGATACGCCAAGATTTTTTTTCCTTTAGAAGAGTTACTTAGACACAAGAGTGCCTTCCTTTGGGGAGAGGTGCAGTAGAATGCATTTGACACTTTAAAGGATAGGCTTGTCACTGCGCCCATAATACAATTCCCCTCTTGGGATAAGCCCTTTCATGTTCATGTGGATGCCTCATGAACCACCATTGGAGCAGTACTTACACAACCTAGTGAAGGGATTGTTGATTATCCCTTGTGCTTTGCAAGAAGGAAGTTGACACCAGCAGAGCATAATTATACTATAACTGAGCGCAAGGCATTTTCAATGATCGACACACTTCAAAATTTCATACAGTATCTACTGGCAAACCCTTTTATGTTTTACACTGACCATATGGAATTGAAATATTTAGTGAACAAGCCCATTCTACAATGGTACATATTTAGGTGGGTACTATTGTTCCAAGAATTCAATTTCACGATGGTTGTCAAACCAGGAAAAAGTAATTTTGGACCTGATCATTTGTCTAGAATTGATTCAAGGAGAGGATGCACAAAGAATTGAGGATACCATGCCAGATGTATAACTATTTAGGTTATGTGGCACATGCCCTCAGACTTAGAAGATATTGCATTATTTCTCAAGACAAGTGTATCACCGGAAGGAATGAAGGCATTAGATAAAAAGCAGTTAGCTATACGCATTGTGCCATACATGTTGATTAGTGTGGATTTATACAAATTAGGACGTGATGAGATTTTACACTAGTGTGTGCTAGAACATGAGATCCTAGCCATCATAGAAGAGATGCACAGAGGTAGTGCAGGTGGGCACTATGCAGGTGACACCACTGCACACAAGATATTAATGGTTGGATTATGGTGGGAGACCCTATATCAAGATTGCAAGGAGTATTGTAAGGCATGTGATCATTTTTAGCTCATTGGAAAACTAGGGCAAAGAGATGAAATTCCTTTGCACCCTATTCCCAGCACCAAGCCATTCAAAAATTGGGCTATAGATTTTGTAGGCCCTATTGCACTAGCCATGCGTAGGATTGGGTCACATTATATAATCACTTACATAGATTACTTGATAAGGTGGGTAGAAGTAGCACCTACTAAGGATTGTACAGCAGCTATTGTAGTAAGGTTTTTATGGGAAAACATTATTACAAGGTATGGGTGCCCTTTGAGTTTGACTAGTGATAGGGGTACACATTTCTTGAATGAGACAGTAAGGATTCTGTTAGCGGAATTCATGGTGGCTCATCACAAGACTACCCCTTACCATCCACAAGAAAATGGAACCATGGAGGCATTTAACAAAATACTAAGTCATACCCTAACAAAAATTTGTGACATTGGTAGACAAGATTGGGATGACAAAGTATCATGCATTCTTTGGGCATATAGGAAAACTTACAAGAGGTTAAATAAGGCCACACTGTTTCCATTATTGTTTGGCCCAGAGGCTATCCTACCATTTGAATTCATGTTACCTTCTTTGCATATAGCGTACACAGGAGGATGGTTGATGAACAAGCACTGGAGGAAAGAATTGATAAGTTAATGAAGTTGGAAAAAATATAATCACTTACCAGGTGGATTCTAAAGACTAAAAAAGAAAAAGAAAATTCATGGCATGATCATCACATTAAGAACAAAAAGTTTGAGCTTGGGCAGATGGTGTTACAATATGATTCTAAGTTTTTGTGCCATCCTAGGAAGTTAAAATTCTATCGTTTGGGTCCCTACTTCACCTCGTACATCCTTAATTTAGGCATGTGCCAGTTACAATCACTGGATGGGATGATATTTCCAGGACACTTCAATGGGAGTAGGTTGAAGCCCTACTATAAATAATTCTTCTTGGTGTTTGTAATAAGGCAGTATTTCCAGATAGTTTAGGATTTCCTTTAATACATTTTCTTTTCTTGTGTTTCCCTTTCTGGTTTTTGTTTTGTATTGTGCCTTGGGCACCGGTAACCTCATTAATTTTTAAAGGTTGTGAATGCGTAGAGGACCGCAGATCATTTTAGTGTGGGGTGGAATAATGTTAAAGAAAGTGCAAGATGCGAAGTGTCAGGAAGGATTGCATTTGAAAGCCTAGTTAATTGGCCATGTGGAAGGAAGCACATGGGAAAAAAGGTGAATGAGGATGGTTGGTGTCAGGATTATACTACATCTTGGTTCCACATATAAGGGAGGAAGAAGTACCTTTAGCACTGGTAACGCACACGTAAGATTCTTCTGCCTAAATTTTGTAAGATTTTTCGCACAAGGTTGGGCGCGTGAGTGGGGGCGCTAGAGTCTGGCTTAGTGGAAAAATCCATGCAATAAGTGTTGAAGTATGGTGGTAGGTGAAGTATCATTTAATGCTAAAAAGAAGGGAAAACTATAAATAGGAGGTTGGGCACTTCATTATTGACATTGTGAATACGAAGAAAAAAAGAGCTCTTGCAAACTAGGGTTTCCAGAGTTGATCTGTATGAAGAAAGGTCAACAAGGATGGTTGGTGTCATGATAAGACTATTTGATGAATTAAGGCGTCAGTTGACTAGATTTTATTTGCAAACCAGAAGGAAAGAAGTTCACGTGGGTGTAGAAAAAAAATTGTGGAGAAGTATCATCTTGTGAAAGAGGTTATCTACAGTTAGGAGTTGGCAGCTAGGGCACAGGTTGAAAAGGGTTTCTTCACAAGTTTGAGGTCTGAGCTTGGAGAGGGTAGAAAAGCAGAGAAAGTAAGAGAAGTTGAAATGCTAAGATAACCTAAACCATGGCACCTAAGAAACCAACTATATCACCTAAGAAGCCAAAGGGAAAGGGAAAGGGAAAGGGAAAACAACCAGAAACCCCTATAAGCATGAATGAAGAATGGTACGCAGAGATGCAGTACCCAAATGGGATTTTTCTCAAGAAGGAATGGGAGTCCCACTTAAGAAAAATGATGGTGAGTGATTAAAACCATCACACAAACATGAAAGAAAAGGAAATGGCACTGGAGTTAGTGCACCCAACAAAAAAGAGGACACCAGAGGGTTTACCTATCTATAGCGATGAGGTAAAAGTAAAGTTGGAGAAGGTGGGATTGTTGCAACTCTATGAGTTGACTTATTTTGGAAAACCTAAGTCACCTCTATTAATGGTTAATGTTGCACATGTACATGAGGACCAATTTTACTTCATGGGGCACAAGATATGCATAACTCAGCTGATTTCAAAATTCACAGGCCTCATCTGTGAAGGAGAGAGTATAGATGATAACTTGAGTGATAAGGAAGACATCAAAGCAACCATCACCGCATATGATTATAAGAAGGGGTCATAGTACTTTGATATCATGGAGATCCCAGACCCTATCATGAGAATGGTCGTGTGCCTGGTGACAAAGATAAATGACCAAGAAAGGTGGATGCAGGTAAATAAGGCCTAGTTAAATGTGTGCAAGAAAATATCAAAAGGCCCCATCTACAACTTGTTTTCCTTCATCGCAGATGAAATTATCAGCAGCACAGTAGGAAGGAGACAAGATACTCTTTGGAAATGTCCTCTTGACAATTGTGTTTTCAGAAATTGGAGTGTCAGATGTGGTAGATAAGTTTGTTTGGGAATATCTAGAGGAAGACCCCTCACCTACATGAAAATATTTGCAAAGTACACTTACGATAGCATGATGGCTGCTCACAAGGCACACCTGGAGAAATGGTATAAGCACTTAAGGGATGCATTCGGGGTAGAATGGAGGATCCCAGAAAAAATTCCAACACTTACAAAGGGAGAATTTAAATTTGTAATATACCAACACTTCTGCATTAGCAGGTTCAAGCTGGTAGATGAAACCATGAGCCCATGGTGTAAACTCCCCTTTTCCTTCACCGCTCAATACTTCCAAGTGGGAGTAAATAGATTCAAGGAATCTAAGAAACTAAGGTTTCACCTTAGCAAAGTGGATCAGGACCACAAGGAGATGTGCAGGAAGCTAATCTACCCCAAGAAGTGCATGTACATGGAAAAGTACATGTCACACAAAGTTCAAATGATGAGACCCCTGACTCTTCCAATTATAGGGAGGACCGTGAGTGCATGTATATCTTCGCATAAGGCCAAAATTTGAGAAGGGTACATATCTAGAAAATGATGTCTCCATACCTAACGACCCCACAGGATGAAGGAATCCCCTACACCAAAAAAGAAAGGAAGAGAAGAGGTGCAAGGGAAAAAGGCACCAAGTGTCCAAGATACACCAACGGTGGGCACCCCAGAGATAAGCACTAGGACTAGTACTTACACGTGTAGGAAGAGGTATCTAGTCAGAGAGAAGGCACTAGAAAAAGAAAATCCTATCAAAAAAGAGAAGTCACCAGAGAAGGAAGAAGAAAGAGAAAAATCTCCTATACTGGAATCCCCAGTTAGGAAGAAACAAAAGGTGATGGAGGAGGCTAATTCGGAGGACATGGAGAGCTTGGAGGCCTAAAGAGGTGAGAGGGCATGATGATGAAGAAGATGAACCTGAAGGAGCCCATAGGGACCATCAGTGTTTGAGGTGCATGATTTAAAGGAAGAAGGTGAAGAAGAGGAAAATGAACTTTCTCTTCATGTGGAGGAAGGGTAGCCAGGAGGAGGAAGGCACCCAAGATAAGGGAGAAAGAAAAGAAGTGAGTACAAAAAAATTAGACTCCAAGCCTCACGTAGGAGCATATAAATGAGGCGGCAGAAAAAGAAGTGGTGAAAATCATTGAAGCCTTGGTAGTACAAGAGTTGGAGCATAGCACTGAATTAATAATGAATGAAGATAAAGAAGAAAGTGTGGGAAAAGATCACGAAAGCACAGGAGGAGGCCCCAGTTTGATGGTATGTATTCCTAAGGGCACATGTGCATAGGAGGAAGGTGCACGAAGATCCAGAGACCAAAGAATGAACTATGTTGATGATCTAAACAAGGTGTTGCACGTGCGTGTTTCCAAAGCACCGTTCTAACACAGTCAACTCCTGGCCATGAAATCATTTGATGCAGAAGGTGCATACCCACGGACAAGGAAAATGCTTTCATGGGAATTTGAGTCCCACCTCGATGAGCTGGAGTTTGAAGTGAGCCAAGGGGCATTGATACAAATGCCAGAGTCTAAAGGAACCAACCCCTTGGTGAAACATTTAGTAGCTTTCTGATGAGAAGATTTGTAATGTGCTCAACAAAGTCTCAGTTGAGGTAGAAGCTAGGATTTTTGGGAGAAATGACAGAGTGAAGGATCTAGAGGCAGAGTTGGAGAAGAAGGATGAGGAGCTCTTGGAAAGAGCTAAGGAGTTAAAACATGAAGAATTAGTCAACACTCAGCTAAAGCGTGAACTAAAGGATGAGAAGGCAAGGGTGCATGAGGTATACAAGAAGATATAATCAATCATAGGTGCCATTATTTTGAAGCATCCAGACCTAGCACCACCTACATGCAAAAGTATGGATCTACCTTGGAGTTCCTAGAGGACTTAACATGCATCCTCACCATGGAAAGGAAGCCACTAGCCTTAGAAATCTGCATGGAAGAAGTATCAATGTTCATGGAGAAGGAAGACAAAGTGAAGGTTGTAGCAATCATTGTGGACTAGTACAACAAGGTTCTTTCACAGAAGTAAAAATTGCTACCCCAAAGTTGCTGAGGCCACGTATGAAAACTATGCAGACAAGGATATAGTGGGGATCATTTTGGTTACCACTCATAGAGGTAGAGCTCAAAGAATTCCAAGAAAGAACAAAGGGAACAGAGCGGAGCGGGATAGGATCTTAGCCGAGGTTGAAAACAAGTTAAATTCATTGAATACCTTACGAGGTTCAATCAAAAACTAGCTGAAGGATTTGTACCCAAAAATCACGAATCGGGATGGATGCACTTGAGGATGTGGGAAAGAAAGTTAGAAGGATTGTGGTTGAAATGATTGATACTCAAGGAGAGAGACTACGTTTTGTAAGAGGTAAGTGCCCTAGTCAGCTGACCTCTCACCAAAGAGCACAAAATGAAGGTCAATACCTAGAATAATTTGGAGGCTGACTTGAAGAAATATTTTCCTTTCCTCCTGTTACAAATAACAACACTTCCCCATTCTTTCATTCTTCCCCAATTATTCATTCCCTTATTCTTTTTCCAAATCATTAATTCTTCTGGAATCTATTGTAATTCCTTATTCATTGAAGAGGTGTTCCTGAGGGCAGAGAATAGGTGAAGTGTGGGGTGATGTTGGGCCCCTAAAATATCGATGGATAAGTACAAAAAGGCGTGTGGGTGCACAAAGCATAGTTAAAGAAGGGTGCACGCAAGGTGAAAGCGCGTAGGACAGGGTTCTAGGAGGGTTTAATAGAACAAGTGGCATGTGCGCAAGGTAGAAAAAAGGTTTCAGAGACTTAGCCATATTTGACACATCAGGACAGAACATGAGAAAAGCGTGACCTGACTGTGCATGTAGAGTGGATAAGGTGCTAGCCTGGCAAACTTGAGGCCCACGAAAGGAATATACCTTGCAATAGAAGATTCTAGAAGACCATCATTTCAAGGAGTGGAGAGCTCAGGCCTAAAGGAGCATGCCCCCATGGAGGACCACATTTGACACTTGGTGATAGATTTGAAGCCACTGAAATTGACAAGTTGGTGATTCAAGAAGCCTATATATACAAGCACCTGGTAAAGCCCACTGAGGAGAAGGGATATAGATAGACAATATATAGATTAGTAAAGAGCGGAGCTCTATAGATATACTACAAGGAAATCTGTAGGGTTGGGTAGAGATCTATAGAAAAAGGATGTAATAAGGGGTTGGGATTGTAAATTTTCTCTTGATAACTAAGGGGTATAAATCCTTCTATGATGTATGACTTTGGTCTGCATAGCTGTGGTAGTCTGTAATGGATCCAATGGATGTAATGAGGTTACCAAACTTGATTGAATATGATTATTAATGATTCTGGTCCATATTTATAGCTTACAATTCTGATTCATGAATGTTTATGGAATAAATATAAATCCTTATGCATTTCCTTTCTGTTTTGGTTCCTATCTATAATTTGTTAAGTACCATTCAGTCTGGGATGAATGCATTTGTTTAGAAGCCGTTCTGAGTTCTATGATAAATGTATGTCTCATTTCCACTCACTCTTTTTAAGGTTCCTATCATAGATGATGTTTCCCACTTAACTCACATAAAAGAGAGACTCGGCGCCCATGCGTGCCTCGAGTGAGCACCCAACACTCTTTGGGTGATAGGTCAATGCATATGGGATTCCCTTATTATTTTTTGGGTATAAAATGAATACAATATCAATGCATCAAATTTTATGCTACAGGTTTGTAGGGGTCTCCTAGAGCACGGGGATTTTGTTATGACTTTCAACATGAGTGAAAAGTGTCCTAAGTGGATTGAAAGGAAAGGTAGGAGGTATGTATGGTAGTGTTCATGATTTTTTTCTAGTTTTCTTTAAAGAAGAGCTAATAAATTGTTCAAAAAGTCATTGTTGTAAGCTATAGAGTTTTATGATATTCCACAGGTTTGAGAAAGGTTATCAAGATAGTGAAGCCCATCCTGATCATTTATCAAGAATGAAAATATGCCAATAAATTAGAAAGGAAGTATTAGTCATGTTTACAGGTATAGTGACAAAGAGAGTAATTCATATGCTCAAGGAGGTTACAATAGCATGAAAAAAGGATGAAATCACTAAATTATTGATTCAAGATAGGGGAATTGAAGTTGATCACCCTATATGGCATATGTGCAAGGTAAGAGCTCTACTTTTTGAGTTTTCAGTTAGAGAAGGGTAGAATGATCTTAGTGGGAGCTATAAAGTTGTTTCATCTTTTTTATGATCTTCTAGAGCATTAAGAAGTTTTACAAGAATTTACTAAAGATTTAGTTTAGGGAAAATGGTCTAAAAGGAGGTTATGACAGTGTAAGAGGTAGAGTAAGTGAAAATTGGCATGGTATAGACCAAGAAGAAGCTATAGAACATGTAAGAATGTAAACATGAAGAGTATTCATTCAAGGGAAGTTGTTTTGAAGCTTATTACAGGTCCATGGATAATTCATTTCTTTTTTTGAGGTTAGATAAGAGAAACTATAGTCCAAGGGGGAGTCTTTTGAGGAAGTAAGTTTAGTTTGTGCATTGTTTCCATTGTTTCATGTTGTGTGTTATCATTTTTGATACAGGATCATCACCTTATCTATCTAAATAAACCATGAATACATCAAATAAATTATTTCTATATTTTTTCATGATTCCTAGGAATCATTAGCTGACATTGTGTGTGGTTAGTCTAGTTATGGATCTTTCAAAATTCAAATGGAGTGTTTCCCTTCATTCTTGTAATATTTGAATATTTAACCATTTTGGCTTAGTTTGAGAATCCTAACATATGTTTAAAACTTGTAAATAATTCATAAGGGTAGAGTGAGGTAAATATGTGGTGATTAGAACCTTCTAGGTCACATGTTATGAGATGATTCAGTCAAATTAACTTAAGTCATTCTGAGATAAAGTAACTCCTTTCCCTTCTTGAATGAAATCTCATCGTGAGACTGCTTGTAACTTCTTAATGGAGAATTATATTGAGTAAGAGGTGTTGGAGATAGATAAAGTGTCTAATGTAACTACATTTCTTCATCCCTATCTAGATAAGAATCATTTGTAAAGTTTCAAGAAGTGGAAATGAAGAGAAATACTTAGTTTTGGTGAGTTTCTTGCATGAATTTGGTGTTGGCACATTTTTTCATGAATTTGATGTTGACACGGTTTTATGAAAATCCTTACATGATGTTGTGTTTATTGTTATGCCTATGAGAGGTGTTCAAACTCATATTTTAATGAGAGGTATCCCTAAGCTTGTGTATGAACATTTTAGGTTATGTTATTGTTTCTAGTGTTTTCCACTACTCTTGGAGGTTTTGGAATGTCTTGTACATGATGTATGAAAATTGTAAATTTTTTACATGTCTTGACAAGTAAAGGACTGATACTAGTAGGTGATGGTGACTGAGATTTCACAGTGATCCTTTTTTATGAAATCTTGTTACTTGAATGTCAATGTATGTTTGTGCTAACTATAAGACCCTGTAACAATTATGTGAGTTTAGAAATCAATAAAACTATTTTCAAAGGAATCAATACATGTTTTCAAAAGGGAGTAAGATAATTATATTATAGCTTTAATATCTCCTTTAAGGTTCTTCTAATTGCATGTAAGACTTAGAGTGGAGTTGATCAATTAATCCCATCAAGGTGTGTGAAGGAACTTGTTATATGAATGGATCAAGGCATAAATACCTTTCAATTTGTAGGAGGATTTGAGTATTTTAGAGATTATTATAGTTATTAGAGAATGTGTATGCATCAAAGAGAGAATTATTTACAAGTAGAAAAAATCCATTTTTCCTTTACTAGTCAACTTGGAGGGTTTCATACCTTGTTCTGCGAGAAAGGTAGAGAATTGTGCATGAAAAAGGTCACTGAACATGGGTATCATGAGTTTATGGTAAGATTATTTCTTTCACGACATTGATATAGACCTCCTTGCAAAATTTTATTCCTTGTTTCAATGTATAGTGAAAAATATAACATGTTAAGCCTTTTCAAGCTTATATTGTGACATAGTTAGGGTTTCCAAAGGAAAGATAGATTAAAACCCTCAAAACTCATAAAGTGTATCTAAAAACTGGTAGAAATGATCTTAATGAATCCCAATAGGAAATTTAAAAGAAATTTTGAATCTTCACCTGTGTAATGAGGATATTTTCTTAATACTATAGCCATAGGTGATAAAAAAATCATTGTGAGGGATAATTTTAAAGGTATCTAAAAAAGGAAGCTACAGTAACTTTGTGAGTTCAACCCTAAGACTTTGTAGAATTAACAAACCTTGAAATGGGTATCTAAAAAGATAATTTTTGTGCCCTGAAGTCTTCTACAAAATAATTTATGAGTAAGAATTAACTTCCCTTGGCCTAAAGGAGAGCTTGTAAGCTACAAAAAGAAAAGTAGCACTATAAGAGGAGTTAAAGGAATAAAGAGGTGGAATTTGGGGAAGATATTGAGTATGACTATGAGACTTGGAAATAATTGAGAGAACCTTGTGGGATGACATAGAAGTCTATATCCCTATATGGTACAAACACACATTGCCTTATGAACCAAGAGGGAAGTTTTACAAAATAGGGTAACATTGTAAGATTAGTGTTTTGAATCATTTTTTATGATCAACTAACTATGAATGGAGGTGTATGAGCAGGGTACCTAGTAGAGGGAGCATGGAAACACAAATTTGGCATTCCTAAGGAAGGAAGTCTAGTGGAGTAGTTTGAAGAGAAGAGTGTATAAGGTAAGTGTAGAGTAACTTTGAGCGAAGAGTGAGTCATTGAGGCTTGAAGTGGCATCAAGGACGTGTAGAAAGATATAATGAACACTGAATGTATTTGAGGTAGTTTGAGTAGATAGACTAGAATAATCCAATATTTGGACTAAGAATGAAACTCAAAATGCAGAGTAAAATAAAGGTGATTTTTTTTTATCTTTTGATTAGTTGTGTTCATGTATGAATATTTATAGTTAATCTACAGCAATTTCACATGTCTTGTTATCATTTTTTCCTTTTTCATATATGTTAAAGGGGGAGAGAAGCATCAGAAACATGGAAAATATGTAGGTGTTGATCATGTTGGTTGCCATCAATGTTTTTGAATATGGTTGTCATTAATGACAAAGGGGAATATTAATTGTCATTGTGTGTTTGTGTTGTTATTGATGTCAATTCCATTGATTGAAAATGTTGTAATGAGGTCATGTGATTCTCCATGAGGTGTTATTATGAAGTCAAACATGAAGGTTGATTGATAGTGTCATGTTTGGTGGTGGTTTAAGAGGTCCTAGTGCATGGTCTAGTGAGCTGAGTCGCAGTATAAGTCCTCCATAGTTTATTGGAGTGTGTCATGAGGTAAAGAATGGTTGGTATGATGTTTCATGGGTGTATATGGGTCTGCATGAGGTTAGAAAGGTTAGTTCATGACTTTTTCAATATTGGGTCAGGTCTTTCTAGGCCTATTCCTAGCCCTGGAACTTGGATAACGAGGTAAATGTGTAAGTTTTGGGATTGATCAGTCTTAACCAAACATGGTAAAAAAATGGTGGCAGTTTATATGGAGTGTGTAATGAGTTTCATCTTAGTTCTCAATGGTTTGGAGGTGTTCCACGGTCCTTGGGAAGCATGCAAATGAGAAAATGCATGTTGGCATAGGTGATTTGATGTGGCTGAAGAGTTTACAGAATATTTTGGCTATATGGTGAGCATATAAATTTATATAATGTTTTGATACTAATTCATGACAATTTTTAGGTCATTCTGATATGGGAATTGCAATATATGCAAGTTTTGGAAAAACTGAGTAAGTATCAGTGTGTTTTTAAGACAAATGTGAACCTTATGATGCTCATTGTGAATTGTATTCTTTTCATCGGGACCTGAGCTATTTTGCATAGATTTTTATGTCAGTTATTAATATTTCAAAAAAATAATGAGGTGGTTTGATTGTCACATTTTTATGAACAGTCATTACGAAGGTAAAGTGGGTTGAAACCCTAGCTGAACCCTAGCTAGAAGAAGATTAGAGAAAAGTGAGTATAAAGAGCCTTTTTTATTGTTTTTTCCAAAGTGATGATTAGATGTTGTATAGGACTCCTCCAAATTTCTAGAAATTTAATTTAGAGTATGTGATGATATGTGGACCCCACTTAAAATTGCTTGTTTCTGAATAAGTTTGATTTGAAGGTGAATATTAAATTGACATTATTGTTAGCCCCTTCGTTTATCTACATGTCTATGAAGGTTTTAGATCATGGTGGTTATTATAAATAGAAAAGTGTTCCCTATTTATGAAGATTGGTTTTTGGGGTAGTTTGGAGTAACTTTTAGTAAAGTTGAATATTAGGAGCTACTGGAGGAGTTAGGACCCCATTCAAGTTGTGTTGTGATCCTAGTTCAAAAATATTTTCATTCGTATATAAAAATTAATTATTAGATAAGGTATGAAAATGCTATGAGATGTTATTTTATGGTCAATTTTGAAGGATGCCTTGTTTAGCAAGGTCTAAGCGGCTTCACGAGGTAAGGTGATGTTTTTGAGTGGTGCATGCTTGGTGAATATTTTCTAGTACTAATACAATATGTCTAAGTGTGTTCCATTCTTTGATTGATCTTGGAAGTGTTTTTTTGGTGATGGAGCATGTTGAGCTAATAGTCAATTCTTGAGTCCAAGAAGGCATAAAAGTAGTTTATAGAGATTGGCTTGGTTAAAGGTCTTCCACTTGGATTTGGAAGGATTTATAACATTTTATTAAAATTTTATTTAGATATATTTCCAATTATGTATGGTTTTTTTCTTGGTGAGTTGATTTTATGGCTCTTTAAGGTCAATTTTTGAAGAATAAGTATGATGGATTTTAGGACAGGTTTTCTCAAGATGAAATATTGAGTTGGTTAAGGAATGAAATGGATTGATTGATGCTTTATATTACCTAGAGAGTGAATAAGGATGAAAAATTTTCCAATTAAAGGAATTTATAGGTATTTAAAGTGACAGAAAGGGTGAAAATTATTTGAGTTTGCAAAACAAGTTTCTGGGAAGTATGATTTGGTGAAAAGTAAAGTTGTTGTGTTTTGAACACATGGTTGATTCATGAGCACTAATTTTCTTGGATTTGATTTAAAGGTCCTGATGATTCCATATAGTCTTCACATTTCATAATTTACTAAATTTTAGGTGATTTTGAGGCCCAAATGTGAAATCAAGGTGTTAGAAGTAGCTATTTTGTCAAGGATATGATCTCGTGGTCCCATTTTATGATTTATTTGATTTGTTCAAGTAAATTTGTGACCATGTGTGATTATTATATGTTATATTACTCATTTATGGTGAATATGGGAGCTTTATGAAGCATGGTTTTGTGATTTATGGTTTTATCTCATCCTAGTGATGGGATTTTGAGCCTTTTTAGTTCAAGATTAGTGGATTTGGGCATGGCCTACCTATATGGGTCATATGTGAACATTGTAATGAGTTTATTGGGATTTAATTATGTGGTATTGGTCATGATAAAGGATTATGACTGACTTTATTCATGTTTTTGAGATGAAATGCATATAAAACAAGGGTTTGAGTTCAAATTTGAACTAGTCTGGTGAGAGGGAAAAGTGTGACCTGATTAAGAATGTGAAGGATATTATAATTCATTATTTCATATTTTTTATGTTTGTTACATGTTGAAGATTGATTGATAACATGTGTGCAATATTTTGAATCAAAGACAAGGTGTGAAAGAAGAAGATAGAGCGATTTGAAGGAAAGAGGCTTTAAAGAAAGAGTTGTGAGATGTATTAGATATCTCCATCAGTTTTGGCAACAAAAAAATTATGATGTCATCATCATCATGTAGCTGAGTTGATTCTTAGTCATTTTACAAGGTTGTATCTTCCTTGTGGAGTAGGTGCTTCACTAAATTAGGGGTTGGTGCTCTACTAAAATAGGGGTTCATGCTCCTTGTGGAGTTGGTGATTCACTAAATATATTTGATTTATGTAATATAAGAATATTTTTAGTGGTATTTCTTCCCCTTGATGGTTTCCCACTTATATTTGGTGTTCTCGTATACTCTCTTTCTCTCGATTTTTTGAATGGTTGTTTCTATGTTTAAGTAATCACACATATGGTGCATGGTTTATTAAATGGATGTATAAATGATAATGAGTGATGAATGATAAATGGTAAATGGTAAATGAAATAAGTTTTTGTAGGAATTATTCTCCCCCTGCCTTAGTCTATTGTGCTTCCAACATAAATTTTAGGATCAAGGAGTTAATTTATGATCATCATATCCTAAATCTATCATTGTGTCCAAATATCTTTGAGAAACAAATAAAAATTATCTAGTCAAACTATCAAGGCATTCAGACCATCATCTGTGAAGGATCAAGAAGTTGCCTATTCTCATGAGAGGGATATGAGAAATAAGTATATTATCATCCTAAATATGATTCCATTCAAGGAGTATTTTGAATCTAGAAATTTTAAGAGGATGATCTTCATATGGAAATTTTTTCATGTGAATTGACTAACCCAAAAATGCAAAATTTAAACCATGACAGGTAAGCCACAATGTGAAATCTTGCTCCCAAATCTTCCTTAATCCCTCCCTAAGCCAACCTTCCTCCTGTTTTATGATCACCTTGTCCTTGAAGGTATTATTAATGCATTAGGTGAACATGTATAATTTTTCGAAAAGATGTGACAAGGTCCATTATTCCATTCAGTGAAGTGAAGTAAAATACTAGCTCTCTAAAAAGCCTAGAAAGGCAATTTATGGAAACTTGAAGAGTGTGCATCCTTCAAGAGGGTTGAAAAGTGGTATTAAGTATCCTAAGGTGGTATTGGGGATGTTTGAATGTGTTGGGATAATTTCAGGAAGATTAGGAAATGTTTGATCATTCAGGGACAACCTGTTCAATAGTGGGTTTTTTCAAGTTCATGGAATGAGCAATCAAATTGTGAACCTTGATTTCTCATGATGATTCCAGGAGCTTTGTAAGGATTTAGGAGGAAAAAAATTAGTCATTGGAAATCTTGAATAATACTTTACATTGTGGGAGCTTCCATTTTTTATCTAAGGCCACCAAAGATGATGCTAGTAATCATCTCATTCTCTCAAGCAATGCATACCTCCCAAGAGTTTTTCTAAACACTTAATTTGTGCTTTGAAATGAGATCAATACACTATGGAGGTCAGGAACATGTAATTCACATTCAATTTCTAATTCCATGTGGAGAAAATTGATCAAAAGGGTGTTCTCTGTAATGGTATGAGAGTCTTCTCTGCAATGGTGTGACTTAAGAAGACTCCTATGTTTTATAAATAAATTCTAGGTAGACGTATCTGTTATCACAAAAAACAACACCCTCTGATTTTTTATGAACATATGGGTGAGAAATCAGTGTTTTTGGGTAACATAGGATTGTCTCTCAAGTTATGGGACTTGATACTTAAAACAAACCTCCAGAGAAAGTTTGTTTATCTAACTATTCATAATGCTAAACTACTCCTAAGAAAGTAAATGCAACTATCTAACCCTATTCCAACAGTCTAAGGGACCGGGGGAAGAGGAAGATTCATGAAAATGGAAATCATAAGCTAGGGGAAGGTGATTACACTAAATAAATTGGTGGAGATACTCTAATGAGGGAAAACGTAGAGGGCAAATGGAATAAGGAGAGGCCAGACAGAGGGTAACACAAACCTAAATATTCATTCACCATCTATTCTCCATGAAACACATCAAACTGAACCTATAAGTGAGAAATACATGCACAAAATGCCACAACAAGAATGGATAGGTATGTAAATGAAATAAAACACAAGTTAGGGTTGAGAAAAAAACACAAAACACTGATTTTATTTGTTTTTAAAGTATGCACAGTCCATTACATGTGAAGAAGAAGGCACAAGAACACTTTCCAAGTCCAACTAAAAGATTACGACTCACGTTTGCTTAGAAACAATTTTGGAAAAGTTTCTTTACAATTTCTTAATATTCCCCCCACAAATGAGAAGTTTTTACATTATATAGAAATGGGAGATAGAGAGAGGGGGCAGGAAATAGAGGTAAATTCCAATTTATGCCTTCACCCACTAACAACATTTGTTAATTATCTAAAAAAAATCATGGGCACCTTGTCAAACACACTCCTTGTGTCAGTTTTCTTGCTGGAGAAGCCAAGGCACCATACTTCATCAAAATTTGTTGTTGAGAAACCTAGATCTATATATTTTAATGTTAGATAAGTTTTCCTATTTTTCACCAACCTACCCTCACGTAAATTAAGAAATATTTTTATTTTTGGTGTAGAAGATGATGATAGCTTTTCAAAATTTCCTTTTTTTTGAAAATCTAAGTGAAAGGTCAAAATTTATGGAAATTTTAAGTTCATTATGTCAGGGACTTCCACACAGGCTCCTATTGTCCGCATTTAACTATTTTTTACCTTAGTAGTGTAGGTGGTTTGGGCATGTAGATAAATAGTTGATCCTTAGAACTGTTCCTTCATTTCCCTTTTCCTTTTCCTTACCTACATTAGTTTTGGGTTTAATTTTTTGGGAAATTTATCGGGGTGTCGGGTGGAGCCTAAGAACTGTTCCATCGAGGCTCGGTTCTTCTGTAACCCTTTACCTCCACAACATTCTCTACCTTTACCTTTCTTTTTTGGCTCCTAATCAATTACACGAAACTATCTTTACTATCCCTTGGTTCTTCTGATGCCCACTATCCCAAAACACATTAGAAACCCTTTTCTCCCTTCTCCCTCCGCTATGTGGCTCGATATGTAATACGGGGAACTACGTTCTCTATGGAACTTGTTCCATGGTTCCTCCAACCATATGAAAATCTTCATCACACTTCCTCCCTTTGCATTGCATCTCCAAGACCCGTACAGAGAACTTAAGCTCTGGGAGAAATAGTTCTGTAGTTCCTTGTACCACCCTCATTTCCGCAGTACACTAGGAATAGCCAATTTTTTCAACTTTCTCAAAATTTTCTAAGTATTTTGGGATAAGTATGAACTGAGGAGTTAGGAAAAAGAGATCAAGGTTCCCTCAAATCCATTTTTCTTCATTTTTCCCAATTTTATCACTATTTAGCTAAGTGTGGAACTTAGGAATTATGCAAGGAAAGGAGAGGCCTTAGAACACTTGAATTTTCACTTTTATCAAATATATCCTTGTCCAATCCAAACTAAAAGTGCAAGCTATCAAAATTACTTAAAAGGGGATAATTTTGAATAACATTATCCTTTAAGACTCCCTATCAAATGAGATATTAATATATTTTTATTTAAACCCTAAAATAGGGTTTTAGATAACCTGATAGGGAGAAAATTAATATTTTTGATCACACACGCCCTTCTTGACTCATTTACCTATTAAATAAGCTTTATGAGGATTAAATTCAAGTTTATTATTTTATAACAAAAACAAGAACAAAAAACTAGGGTAACAAGGAAAGGACACAAGATCAAAACAAATGGGAGTGTCATGATCCAAGAACAACTAAAGAAACAAGGCAAGGAAACAAGACCCAAAAAAGTAGGATCAACACCACACCCTCCCATATTGTTGAATGGGTGGAGTGTTGATAAAAATCTATATGAGTTATTAAAATGACTACTCAAACATTGACATACTAACACTGGGATTCACCATAATAGCTCCCATAAGAGAAACTATCAACATGCCAAAAAGTGTCAAAAATACATATAAAAATCTCTCAACAAACAAGATAGATACCTTATACGTAATAAAGAAAAATTCTCAAAAAAAGGAACATTACAATGCAGATGGTATAGAAAGTGGAACAAGAAGTTGAATTTTGGAGGTGCCACACCTATAAAGTCCTCTCAAAAAATTCCTATGTTGCTACCACGAGTGATAAAAAATCCATCCCAAACCAGCATAGATGTATGAATAAGACGCCTTCAAATGATTTGGTGCAAAACACACAATAGTTTGATGCAAAGGAACATCATAATATGTATCAGGTCGATCATGTATGATTGATTACAGGTGTAGAACTCATGTGTAGCTCATGTTCCTCAGAAAGAGTCAAGTGAACAAAAAATAGGATATTTGTCAATGTGTGATCCTAATTAATCAACTTCTTGAAAAAAATATTGTGGTGAGAATGCCACTTAACAGGATTAATAGGGGAAGCATTACCCTGTGAATTCTTGTCAATACCACTATTAGTGGAACTCATAGAATGGAGCATGCGAGAACCAAATATAGTGGTATGGTTCTCAAAATATCCACGCATGTGAGAAGAAGTGGGATACATAGAATGTGTTACGAAAATAGGCACATATGTTGAAGAAGAACATGTAGTAACAAGTTCAATAGGCCCAAGAGCATAAGAAGTAGAAGTAGGATTAGAAAGTGAAAAAATAAGGTCAGTGGGTATAGGAGCAATAGCTGGAAGTGGACTTGGAGAATGGGAATAAGAATTCACAATGTGAGGATGATGTTGTAAATGAGAAAAAATTTTATTCAGAGAGTGAATGAGGTTGTCTTTATTTGAATGAAGGTATGTAGAAGTTGTTTTTTCTTTTTAAGTGATTTGTTTTCTTTCACAAATTTTACTATATCCTCTTGAATTCCACACACTTCAAAGAAAAGCATACCATTATCTGATAAGTAAAATCCATGTTAGCAAATAGACACTTAAAAAATAGTACAATAGAATGTCAGGTTTAGCTAAAAATGTTCCCTATGAAGACAAAACCCCCGTTAATTTTGAACTTTATTTCCAATGGAAAGAGCACAAAAATCATACACTTCTGTAAAAAATGATACTCAATTTTATCAATCAAAATTTATGATGGAAAAAATTTCCCGTCAATAATGGTCCATTAGAAAAAAATGCACTTGTTTATTTGCTAAAGTTTATAAACTTGTTTTATTTTTTTAAAACAAAATAGAAAAAAAATGTTGTTGGCATTTTACCACAAAGCCAAAAATACAAAAGGGGCTACACTTAAGCACCTACTAGTAGGAATCCATAACTTTATCCCTCATATGACCATATCATGTGACCAACCACTAAATCTTTTCATGGGCCTTTCAAAAGACCCAAAAAGGGTTTTTGTAGACTCCTTCAACAACCTATGTAGCTTCTCATATGGATCCGTACAAGAATTCATACCCTTCACCTGTTGTGCAAAAAATAAACAGATTCAAAACTTTCTTCCTTCACTAGTGGTCAAGTAAACTTTCTTCCTTCACTAGTGGTCAAGTTTAGAGTCTCTCTAGGGATTTTAACATCTTCTTGATATGATGATGACATTCGTTTCACACAAAAATACACGCTACAAAAAAATACTAAGAAATTCCATATATATATAATATAACCCTCGCTTATATAAAAAGACTTATAAATGGATGTCTTCATAATCTACTAATCTGATACCATGAAATCAATGATAAGAAGATAGTTCTAAGTTGCAAAGATCTCATATGATAATAACACACCACATTCGATAAGTTGAAAGGAATTTTCTAGAATAACCTTACACAAGGATTTAAAAACAAAGAGCTGAAATGTCATATATGGAAATCCATCATAATACCATTATCTCATAACATGAATTAGCTCAATAATAATGATGTACATACGTAAGGAGGGAATTGCAAATACTACCTAGATTAGGAGTGAAGAACTCCCACTAACTGATACTGAAAATTAAGTTAACTCCACGAGATTAGCAAGCTAACTCCACACAACTGGTAAGCTAACTCAATACAACAACTAAGCTAAATCCACACTAGTACACCTAAGAAAGCTAACCCAGCAAGTGTAAGGATAACCCAAGTGCAAGAATTATTGTAATAAACAATTAATAGGATAAAAAATAACCGACACTAATATAAATTGCTTCCCTTATAAAATTGGACCATGTGATCAGTTTTGCAACAAACATGGTCTCTAATGAGAGTGGAAAATTATTTTAAAACTAACTTCCCTTCCCATTAACAAATGAAAAAATCAAAAATACATCTATCTAACCCAAAATAAGGTTTGAGAGGTATCTGAGCTCATCATTGGAACTTTTTATTTATCCCTCATGCTCTAAATTGGGAATTTTAAGTTGTAACTCCTTGGGCTCCAAAATATCCAAGTAACTAATTGGGAATACATTCTTTAGAACTATTTGGCTGATTTGCATGGTTTTCCCATCTTCTTCAAACGTATCTATAAGACTGGAGCTGGTAGAGGAATTTTCCTCTTCATAATGGATACTTCAAATATGAATTGGGTTTGTTCTTACTATTTCTTATGCAAAAAAAAAATTCCACTTTAGGGAATGTGTTTCCTTCATCTGAATTATTTTCCCCATACTAATTTTTCTTCAAAAGTGTTGCAAGTTCTAAACATACAGATAAATGATGGTCATTACATTAAGTCAAAAAATCTTTCTCAATTTACATACATTCTTCCTCATTATCTAAGATGACACTAGTATTTAAAAACGCTTTATCTTCCCCTTTAATTCCAAACTGATTTTCCTTCACATTTAGCTCCTCTTTTTTCATTATTTGAACCTACTCATCCTCCCAATTAAAATAAAACCAATCCTCAACTATGTAGTTATCATCCTTGGTGGAATTGGTTGGATATGAGACATTGGGCAGAGTTTGTTCCTTAAGTTCACTTACAAGAAGAGGTGTCCTAGGCTCCAGAATTATGATCCTCCAAAACATGTTCTAATCTCTTTGGTTGTTCCTCCTCTCCATGGAAGTAGAAAACATCATGATTTACCCACATTTTATGATAACTTGGACCAATGTGGGCTGGATAGAAAATTTTGGAAGCATTTGGAATATCGTGACTTCTCAAAACATTATTGAAAGGTTTTAGAAGACTAGGTAATGCCTTAGGTGGAGATGGGGAGAAATTTTACAGATCATAGGGAACATTTTGTGCATGATAAACTTGTAAAGCACCAAAAGGGGAACTAGGAAGCACAAGATATTCCTATTTTTGGAATGGAACACTATATTTTTCTCTATTTGCATAAGGGAAAGGGGTATTTGAGGAGGTTAAAAAAGGTTTGAAGAAAATGGGATGGGTTTCCTTTGGCCACCCTGAATGAGCATCTTCTTAGCTTGTAATGCAATTGAAAAATCTTGAGAAAGATTACTACCTCCTAAATTATGAATCAATATAACTAAATTAGCATCTAAGGACCAAAAATAATATAATAATTCCATACTTTGTGAGGGTATGAATTATTCAGGAATTATGATCCATTTCCTTAAAAGTATGATGTTGAAATATGAGATGAACTCCATTGAATCCTACTTTATTTTGTTGAGGTGTTTCATGAGAGAGATGACATCTGCATTCTCCTAGAATTGGTTATGTCATTTTTCTCCCAGTTGATCCCATATGGAAGTGGATTGAAGAGACAAATTTAGATACCAATCACTTTCTTTACCTATGAATGATGAAACAAGAAGCCTGATGGAAATGTTTTCTTCTTTGATATTGTGAATGGCATAATGGTTTGTTATATCTTGAATGTGATCAATAGGAGATTGATCTCCATTTCCATGGAAAAGAGGTAATGTTTTTAGGGTTGTTTTGGGTATTGTATCCCACTACTTCAAATGAAGGGGCTCAAACTAAAATGAGATAATGAAACATCTATTTGGAGAGACATGAGAGAAATGAAAACATGGAAATGAGTGGAAAGCTGGAAGGAATGGTCTGTAGACTCAAAGTATGAGTTTATTAAACAATGAAGTCACCATATGTACATGGAAAATGCTTCCAAATGATGGATATCACCAAGAAAACATAAAAAATTATGATATGAAGTTGTAGATAACTTCAAAATTGTCCCACATGGTGTGCCAAAATTGTTGTCACAAAATTATACCCTCTAAATGATCATGCACGAACAAAAGAATTTTTGGGCAACATGGGCCTATCTCCAAGTGTGGGACTTGTATCTTAAGATAGAACTACAAATAAGCTTGTTTCCTCTACCTAAATCTAATGATAACACTACTCCTAAACTAACCTACTATAACACATCTATGGGACTAGGGGGAGAGAGGGAGATAGAGATGTAGAAAGAAAAAATTAAGCTATAATGGTGGTGATAGCACCAAAAATAAATGGTGATCAATATCAACAAGGGGAAGGATTTGAAGATAATACTAGAGAGAATGTCAGAGATTTGTTCCATAGACCCAAATTTGGATTACCTAACCCTTCCCATGCATTTGTAACACATAGAAATGGAAATAATGTTATTAGAAAACAAACACACCATACCAAATAAATAATGAAAGGAAAGGCACAATAAACATGAGTATGAGATAGAAAAGACACATTAAAGCATTATTTATTTCTCAAATGATGAAAAAACCATTACATTCTTCGAAGGGGTGAAATACATTGTAGATGCCAAATCTGAGGTTTGAAACTAACAAAATTTTTATCACTATTTTGGCATGGTGTTGTTATGACAAAGAGGAATCCCTTTTACTAAGAGTGAGCCTCATACTTATAGATAAATGAGAGAATAAAAAGAGGGAAAATAGATAGAGATGTTCCAAAACCTCATTCCAAACACCATTCAATTCCTATCAACACGCAAAGCTCTGACAAGGTCACTTTCCATGTCATTTAATCTGTAGGACAAGGCGTGGGTGCCATTTATCGTTAAATCTAATAATTAAAGGTGGTTGCACGTTTTAAACATATAAAACTACCGTTTTCCCCTCTAAACCCATGTTTTAATTTTTGATCCCCAAAACTCAATTCATTTCTAATTTTATTGACGTAAAAATGAATCCCTTGGAGATACTTTTCCAACACCACTAGTTTCATCAAATTTTGAGCTCCGCAGTTAAAGTTATGGTCAAAAAACCATTACCACTTTGTTCTATGGACTTCCCTTTGTTATGTGGAATTCACATGTTTCACATGGCTTTCAGAATGTTTTTTTCATTTTCTTTATTTTTATATCTCTCTAGATTTTGAATGACTTTGTTATGCTGCAAGGGTTTATCTCTGTTTTGTGTGGCTTTGAATAATCCGTGGCTAAAATTATTTGTTCTATAGACTTGTGAATTTTGTAGAACACTAACCTTTGAGAAGTATACAAAATAGTAGGATAGTGTTCTATGGATTCTTTCCTTGTCCGTGTTTAAACTTGTTTTTCCTTTCTTGTGGAAGAATCGAGCTTGTTTTTTTCTACACAAAAAATTTATCTATACACTCTGTAGAACATTGAGATCCTTCATTATATGGATTTCCTTGGGCAAAATTTCTGCCTAAGTATTTTCAATGCTCAATCTTATTTATGGGTTAGAAGAACCCATGAAACATTATTTTCCTCAATTCTACTTAATACTGAAAAATAGTGTTTCGCGCCCTTTTCCCAAAAAACTGCCTAAGTCCAAAATCAAATTTGCAAGTTGTCAAAATGGTATGGGGGGTTATTTTGGACAACATCATTGTGAATTTTATCAGTTTAACCAAGGATTTGGAAAATTTACCCTTGTTAATCATCACCACATACCTTTCATGACACATAACCTAATCGAAACTTTGCAATGTTTGGGCAGAGGAAAACCTTAGAGTTTGGCGGGTGTGGGAATGCCAATGAAATCCACTTTTCACTCATCCAATTAATGTGCAAATGTTAATAATTCAAATATTTTAATGATTTCATTTCTCAACACATGTCATATTCTTACACTAGATTAATCTTGGTGGGATAGCTTCAATAGAAAAGAAAATGATGTCTTTTTTAATGTCTTGAGGCTTAAACTCCATTAAAATCTCAATTATCGTTTGGATCTGCCCTATATGAACTATGAGAAAAATGGGGGATGCTACTTTGAATATTTTTTAACATAATGGGGCTCCAAAACATGTGTTTAATGCCATCAAAATCCTTCTAGTGAATTGTGATCAAGTGCCTAAAAATGAAGTGTGGTGCTCATTTTTGTAGCACATACAATAGTGTATGGTTAATTAAATACACTAACATATCCCTTTAAGATGCACTTTGATGAAGGGAAGAATGGAGGAAAAATTAACTACGCCACCTTCCTTTACTCCCAAAATTAGTCTTAATGAAGAAAATCAAGCCTCAAGAAAGGGTTTTGTGAAGATGCCTACAACCTTATTTTCTATTTAGAAAAACTTAAGGTCAATAAACTTGTCCTGGATCATCTACTAAATATAATTCATGTATATCCTAATGTTATTTTTGTGTGGTGCTCCACTGGGTTGTGATAAATTTGGATGGAACTTTTTTTATCGCAAAAAATCATTTTGGGTTAATACTATGGAAACCTGAATTAAAATAATGTGTTGTATCCATGTTGATTCATGTCTTATAGAAACAAGTATGATGTATTATGTATTTATAGTAGATGCAATAATTTTGATCTACTTTTATATGACCAAGTCATGGTACTTTCCCTAAGATGATAGATATATCCTACAATTGACTTTCCATCATCTTGATTCACAACCCCATCACTATCTATACCGACATGTTTTCCACCACGCAATTTTGATACTAACATGGCACTAATTACACTCCTTCCCATCATCATCATTTAATTAATGGTACTTTATTAATTAAAATATACTTTTAATTAATTATCCATTATTAATTACTTGAATCCTGATGTATTATTGAATTAATATCCCTTTATTAATTAAAAATTTCTCTCAAACCCCTATAATTACACTAATTTACCATCTATAATTTCCTCTCAATAGCTTTTACAAGTTAATCTTGACTTATTAATCAATTCTAATTTATTAATTAAGCCGCCCCTAATTCCCATGAGTCATTAATAGTAACTAATTGATCTTAATCATGCTTATCCACTTCTAATCATGTTTATCAACTCTTAATCCTACATCTTGATTATCCCACATTCACTAAGAGTTACACTTTTCCCAAAGAGGTAAGTCATAAAACAAGCCTAGTACTCCCTTGTAAAACTAAACCATGCCCTTATAAGACATATACATCTACTCTCTTGTACTAGGTTATTGAAAAAGAGATAAAGTGAGTAAACCCTTGCTTGTCGAGGTAGTAAGAAGAGAATTAAACATGGATTTTGGGTCATTTTGAGGAAATATATTCCTTCACCAAGATCCCTCCTTAGATATAACTTTCCCATGGCTTGCACTCAGCTGAAAAGGATACCTACAACTTGAAAGAAAATCAACAAATTAAATGGAGGTTTGCATTTACTATATTCATGTTTATATAATTTGTGTTTCTTCCTTTCTTATTTTTATCTAGATGTATTTGCATTAGAAGAATATTAGGATTTACTTGGTGTTATATCCTATCTTATTTTGTCAAATTTATTTTCTTGCATACATATAGCATGCCCAATGGGACACCCCTTTGTCTCACATGTAATTTTTCTTCGTTTTTTTAATTTGTTTCAAAATTACATGTATTTGTTGATTTTTTCTTGAGTTTGGTAGTGATGAGTGTTTTTTGTGGGAATCAAGGAGGCCAAGTGCTATCAAATTTGAGAATTGAGAAAAATTCTGTAATTTTTGGTATTTTATCTCGGTTTTCATCCTTCTTATGTTTTAGCAGGCTTAAACTAGTAAATGACATTATTTATTCAGCTAATGGAAAATCCACTCGATGTAGATACATATTCGTGACCTCATAATACCATATAATGGCCTTGCATTTATCATTGATCTCGTGTTATTTTACAATGAACTCATTGATTCCATCGACCTCATCGGTTCATATAACAGGTGTGATTCTCTAATGGGTTCATGGAATAGCTCAACGAACTCAATAAAGAGCAGCAACCTTTCTCCATCCTGCAACAATCTTTCCCCATCATAAAGGCGTAGCTTCATTTCTTAGTTTCTTTTATTGTTTTTATATATTTTTTGCATTTATGGAGTTCTTTATCATATTGTTTATCTTATTGTATTATTGTTTTGCAATCATTAGGCTTATGTGCAAATTTTAGTTATCATGGGTAATTATTATGTTTTTTTATCTTGTAGGTACCTTTCATCATGCTTAGTGACATTGTAGAAGTTTGTAGCTAGGTGGAGAAATAATCTTTCTTGAAAATTATGTTCTTAGGTAGGTGAAAAATAGGTGAGTACTCTAAACAATGTATTCACTATTTCGTTCAAACAATTTCACTTTCTACTTTTGATTCACTCAATTTACTTCACAATGAACTTGATTCGGTGGACTCACCAAACTTTTTGGTAGAATCATGTTTATTTCAATCACCTTGAATTACATGATAATGAACTCAGAAGCAATGGATTTGATATGGTAATAGTGTACTCACTTTGTCAAACACCAAACTTGCTTTTTGTATTAGCAGCCTTGTGATCTTTAGAAATTGGATTTCCCCTTATCTTTCCTTTATTCACTTCTTTTCTTTTTTTGATCCATTTGTTGTCATTGAAACTAATAATATTGATTCACAAGTTTCAATATTCACTTATCAAACATTATTGTTACAAAACAATTAAACAAATAGAAACTAAATTTACATACTTATAGTTTGTTTTATCTTGGTTTACAATTTGGTTTTTTAATCGGAAAATCACACTTCCATTTCAAATGTTTGCATAGAATATTAGATTAATAATTTCCTTGATCACTTAGGTTACTTTAAAAAATGTTATATATTTGCTTAACCTTTGTTTTAACCACTTTATTTGGGTGTCTAATTCCCTTCTACATATTTTTATACTTGTTTATACCTCGCCTCAATTGTGTATCCTTTTTCGTCACACCGCAAGGTAATCTTATAAATTAGAAACAGTTAGGTGTTTTTTATTTTAATAGGGTTTGATGGTTGGGACTTCATCACCTAGTCATTTGGATAAATCCCGTGTGATGGTAAAATATATAAATTCATTAGAATATTAGTCATTTTTGGATAAGTAGGAGTTCACTTTTACATGGCTCCTATGAATTCAGGGGTGCATTTTACCTCCAATACCCATCCCTTGGATTGGACCCCATAAGAAAAATAATTAATTTTTGGTGAAGCTCCAATGAATTGGCTAGAGTGAAAGGAAGGGGAATTTCACCCTTTAAACCACATCACTAAACATGTTTTCCTAATTTGACGTATTTATGCCTCACATACCAAGACGTATAATGATTACTCCCCTAACAACCCTCTTCATCCTATTTATATGGCCATAATTATTCTAAGTAGTTTTTTCTTGAGTATCCCCAAAACTTGTTTGAAAATAAACTAAAACATGTTACTCTATCTAAGTGAAAAGTTGATTATTAAACAATACAAGGCAAAACTCTATTAAATTTAAACATTTTTTTAGCAATAAAGCAAGGAAAAACTTTTTATAAGCTAAACTATGTGTATCTTACATAAATACCTTACACTCTATAGAAATTTATATCCATTTTTCAAACATAATAACCTATAACTCTTCCAAATTTTGATGAAATGTTTTGACCCCAACACTTACACTTTTAAAAAACTAGTTGATTGTTGATTGACATAATTACACTGCTAGGATGCTAAATTTTACCTAGAATACTTAGACATTTCTCCCAAAAATATAAAAAACCTAGGTAAAACCTCCATTTACAGTCATTATGTTTTCTAATTTTTCATATATTTCCTTATGAATATAAATCACAAGTCCAAAACTTGGTAAAATATTTATTTCGCAGTTGTTATGTTTTCTAATTTTAATTATATTTCCTTAGGAAAACCAAGGACAAATCTAAAGCTTGGTAAAATGTCTACCGTAATTTGTCTAACTGTACATTTGTAGGAAAATCATTTCCAAAACTTGGTAAAGCATCCTTAACAAGAAAACAACTAATCTAAAAACTAGATAAAACATCTAAATTGTAGTTGTTATGCTACCTGATTTCGTCTATAATCCCCATCGACACTAAACATGTTGAAAACCTATGATCAATCATATATTTTGTAGTCATTACATTTCTAAATATAACTAGAACATCCTTAAATCCAAAGAAAATAAAATCAAAACAAACTAGATTAGGTTCCAACAAAGCCATGACTCTTATTACACAATTAGGTCATAGATGAAGAGAACACAATCCTTTCTTGTATGATCCTATAGAAACTTGTCTAAAGATGAGCTTAGCTTTTTTTATCATACTGTGGAAGAGGAAAAGCAACATGATATATTCGAACACAATCCGACACAAGTAGAAAAATTATTATATAAAAAACAAACTCCTTCATGTGGTTGAATTAGGTACAAAACCACCCTTTGAATTTGATCTTGATTTCCTTACAAACATGATATGTAGAGAGGATAAAACATAGTATATGTTGTTTGAAAACTTCAAGAATGTTTTGGACCCAGGAAACACATCTACATCCACACAACTTGAAAAAAACAAAGAGGAATTTGAGGCTAACATACCTCCTATGTTTTCTAAAATTTGGATATGTACTTACCTTTTATCAAGCTAAATTGTGATGTAGGAATGGAGAGTGAGGCTCAACCACACACACCACATAATGAAGAATTGAAAATTCAAGATCGATTGCAAATGCTAAGCCACCAACTTACAAGCTTAGCTTATCGTATCCATATAGGAAAGATCCTAAGATCAATCAAACTGAGAAACCTAAAATGATCCATGCGACATAAATCGAATAGAAAATCATGGAGGATGAAGATTCTAAATCAAACTATGCCTACATACTATCTATTCCCTCAAGAGGCAAGCCATTCAAACAATAGATTGAAAATCAATGAAAGACACACTTAGTCAATTTACAAGAAAGTTGTAGTAGACATCAAAATGAAATATCTCTCCTAAGAGTTATGTCCTTACCCATTTTGATAAGGAAATGCTACGGGTACCCTTTCCACCCAACTTTGATGGTCCTAAATTTGACAAATATCATGGAAAAGGTGACCCTCGGGACCAAATTATAGACTTTTTCATGGCTCATCAAGAAGTTTCCTATAGTTACAACTATCTCATATGATTGCTCTCCACCTTAGGAGGAAAAGCTATTGAATGGTTTCTCCACCTCCCAAAGGGATCAATTTCCACCTTTACAGACTATTGAAGAGAATCTTCAGAAAAGTTTCCTTTAACATGGAGAGTGACATCATCTATGTAGCGTAAAATAATGTAATAATGTTTTTTTTTTTTCCTTTCTTCAACAATGATAGGGATTGGCTAGTCACTTCCCTTTCTTTATCCCAGAGAAGCAATTGATCAACATATGTGTATTTAACTTGCACCTTTACTTTTCTTTCTACCTATAAATGCACTATGTCAGTACATTTGAAGAATTCATAAAGAAGAGTACTCAAATTGAAAAGGATCCCTTAGACAAAGGAGTTTTAAAACCATTTCAAAAGGACTATAATACCAAACCAAAGGAAAAATATAAATTATTTAACAAAAATAATCATTATGGGTGGTGGAATGATATATTCCAAACATAATTAGGTAGTATAAAACACACCACAATTGAAAATAGCTCGAGGGCCACCCAGGCCAAATAAAAAAACGTAGAGACTACGCCCTTATGGGAGAATATCTATCATCAATATTTTTTCAACTTGAATAAGAAAACATGATTACATTACAGAACACCAAGACATTAAATGAATATACTCCCAATCCCTCATGGTACAAATAAAATGCATATGGCGAGTACCATCATTGTGTCGAGGGCCATGGAACGAATCGTGGTGAAAGAAACTCAAGAACTACATCCAGGACTTACTAGATCACGGGGATATAGAAGTTGAAACCCAAGAAGCCCCTAAAATTGTCACAAAAAATTCATCTTGCGATCTATAAAGAGCCCTTTCCTAAGAAAAAACAATAAACAAAATAAAATTTGAGATTCAAGGTCAATCCTTACATGGTAATAACACCAATCATGTTACCGCTAAGGCATCATATTGCATTTGATTTATTTAACTTGGTTATATTCATCCAGTCACTAATCAACATTGCAACCATCAAAATCAAATCCCAGGAGTTGTGCCATATCACAATGTGACACACTCTCATCACTAGTTCCTAGGACCTTCTCTATCCACTCCTTCGGATAGTAATTACTATCTCTTATGAGATGCTCTTATATAAACTTGAGAAATATTCTTGCCATAGATCTCTATCTTGGACCTTCTCAAAATGTTCATTGTTCATAAATATATCCTGCTATAAGACCCTTCAAGCGTCAAGATTTTCAGACAGAAATTAACCCCTCACACTTCCAAGTTTTGGTCATGCAGATCACCCCATTTGAAAAAACCATCTTTAGCCGAAATGAGATTCCACAGGAGAACTACATTCACAATTTACCTCTGGACATCAATTTCATCATAACCTACAAAAAAATTCAAACGGGTGCTTATGGATAACGAATCTTGTCTAAACATCTGCATTCCAAGGCTTTAGTATGCATTGTTAAATAGTTAGGTCATATTGACACTAAACTTGAGCCCAATGTCATTACTATAAAGTATTATGATAATATTGAGTGACAACCACTTAACCTTTGGAAGTTGCGTTTGTTATACAAGAAACCCGATTCTCTGTTATTTATTTGGAACTCCATTATAATATATTACATGGCCACTCATAGATCCTTGTCATGGAGGACGTTCCCTCCAGTTTCCATTAGTACATCAAGCTATATTATCAAGGTCAAGATCTTACGATCCCAGGTGACCCACAACCCTTTTCCCATTGCAGAGCGTTGGCTGGATACTATCATAAGATATGTTTTCTTCCTCTCGCATCTATCTTGAAACACTTTAATAAAATTCAACTGATGCATTTATCTCCACATCCACATAGCCCACTTTGGATTCCAAATTCAAAATCCTTAGTACCAACAACGGAGAATATGCCCTCCTTATGCAAAATCTCCCTTTGTCACCAAAAACATGTGACAAGCCCAACTTCAGGCTGAGTAGATAAATAAAGCATAAAAAATCTTGGGAAATTTTTACCTGGTGGTTTTTTAGTAGACAAGGTGTCTCGATACAACTTACACCTCCCAATCACCTGATGAGAAAAAAAACTCCTACTATCAATCAAAAAATTATGTAATCTACAAAAATGTTATATATGCTATGGGTTATCAAGGTTATGATTTTGGAAAGGATGAGGAAGGTGTTTACGAACTTCTCCTGACACACGAGAAGAAGAAATATGACATTGACATTGAACCTTATCGTGCGTCACCCATAGAAGTTTACACCACCTCTTCTGAGCATGAAGAAGACTCTTCTAATTACGACACTAAACCATGGTCTCCTTGTAGTCTCTACGCGGACCTTTCCTCCACAAAAATATTTTTGGATACCACTGTATTAACCTTATTCCCTTCTTACCTTGATCTTGACCTCATTTATCCCACCTTCATTGAATAGGACCAACAAGATCACATACTAATTGATCTCTTTCAGAACAAGGAAGAAATAAAAAATTTCATAAGACTACATGATGGAATCCCCATCGAGGATCATAAATAATTATTATCCGTTGACCTTGATAGGTGCACATACTTTGGGGAGGAGGCTAAGTTCTATGGTAAAAAAAGCTATAAATTCAAAAATCCAATAAAAAAGTAAAAAAACAAGTCCCATAATGAATTTTTTTTTGAGGCATTCACATACAAACGATATAAAAAATCTAAAAAATAAAATAAAGTGATCATTCTATTGGTGAAAATCTCATAAAGACTTTAATAAAGGAATAACTCAACCTCTCTCCATATCCTGCATGAATGGAGTGTGGCTCTAAGATGCTAGTTGAGGAAACTATCGACATCAACATCGACATAGAAGATCAACCTAAAATATTCAAGTTAGGGGCATCACTTAGTCATAAAGAACATAAAACCTTTATAATAAATGCCTAAATAATTCTCTGATGTTTTCACCTATTCTTACGCAGATTTGCCAGGGTTAGATCCTTCATTGGTAGTGCACAATTTAGTTGTTCACGAATCAGAAAAATACATAAAATAGGAGCTCATCAAGATGCATCTGCAAATGGATCTTCTGGTAAAAAAGGAGCTCAAAAAATTGTTAGTAGTCGGGCTTATTAGGCCTATTGAGTATTCAAAATGGATATCTTACATAGTCCCTGTTCAAAAGAAGCAAGTTGACATTATAATTTGTATAAATTTTAGGGATATCAATTAGGAATGTCCTAAATATGAATTTCCTTTCCACAACATTGATATGATTTTTGATTATATGACAAAAAATTGTTATCTCTCATGGAAAATTTCTCTGGTTTAAACAAATTAAAATTGAAGAAGAATATCAATACAAAACTGATTTAATTAATCCCTAGGGTACCTTTTGTTACCAAGTCATTCCTTTTGGCCTTAAAAACACAGGATCCATATATCAATGGGCCATGATAGTTACATTTCATGACATGTTACAGGACATTGTGGAGTATTATGTAGATGAAAACTTGCACAAGTCTAAAACACGAGAAGAACATCCAACCATCCTTCGTCACATCTTTGAACATATTTGAGAATACAAGGCCATGTTAAACCTTAATAATTGTGTGTTTGGGGTTATATTAGGAAAAATAATGGGGTTCATTGTGTCTAGAAGAGGAATTTAAGTAGATTAGAAAAAGCTTACACATATTATAGAAATGTCTCCTCTAAAAAACCTAAAACAACTTCGTAGCTTACAAATTAAAATTCAGGCTATCAGAAGATTTATTTCCCAACTTGTTCATAAATGTCATCCCTCTACCCGTATCCTTAGAAATGATGTTGATTTTTAATGGGGTCTGGAATGCTAGCAAACCTTTGAGAAGTTAAATCAATATCTATCCAAGTCATATGTTTTAGTCCCTCTTACTCTTGGAAAACCTCTGCTATTATACATTTCCTTTACTCAATTTTCCTTACGTGCCCTCTTAACCCAACATGATAAAAATGAAAAAAGAGATCTATCTATTTCCTCATCCCAACTTTTATATCATATGAGATTAACTATCTGTAAATCAAAAAATCATGTTTCGATATTGTCTTTACTTTTCAGAAACTTAGACATTACCTTTTGAACAATAAAACCAAGCTCATATCCAAAGTTGAACAACTTAAATACCTCATATCTAAACCCACTCTTACTAGGAGGATGGAAAACTGTATTATTTTACTAAGTGAATTCGAGATAGAATATGTCAATCAGAAATATGTTAAAGGATAGGTGTTTGTTAATCGACTTGTAGAAGCACCTTTACTAGGCACAAAACCGTCGAATCTGGATCTACTTGATGCTTATGTTCTATTTGTTGAAGAGTCTACTACTTGGAAAATATCCTTTGATGTATCATTTACCTTTTATGGCTCTGGTGCCAATGTTATCTTTATCACCCCTATAGGTGATCTCAACCCAAGAGACTTTTGGATTGGCTCTATTTACAAAATAATATATTTGAATATGAGACCCTCATTACTGGTCTCAAAATCACCATCAAATGGAATATCAAAAAAGATTAGGTCATTGACGACTAACGGGTCATCATAAAAAAAAAGTTAACAATGAATAAAATGTCAAGGACAAGAATCTTATACCCTATAAGTACATGGTGGACAACTTCAACTAATATTTTTTTTGAATTACTTTTCATCAAATTCCCCATATTTAGAACAAGTCTGCAAATGTTATAGCTATAATTGGATCTCTCTTAAACCTACCTCAAGACAAGAATGAACTTTTTTTCCTTATCAAACATCTAATTTTTCCTGATTATATATGTTGGAATCTTGTAAGTTATGAGAAGTTTTTGTTCCCTCCTCCCCTTGGTATGAAGAAATATACAATTACCTACAAAACGCCACCTTTCCACCTAACATTACCCATTCCCAAAAAAACCCCTCATCCAATGCATAGCCTATTATTTCATTCTTGGGATAACTCTTTATCATAGAGGTTATGATGGGACCCTATTACAATTTCTAAATTCAAAATATTTTATCCAAGCTATTAGAGACGTGCATGAAGGAATTTTTCAGCCGTTCATAATAGTGGTAAGTTTCTTACCAAGAAACGTCTATGAGTTGGTTAATACTTACCCGCTATGAAAATAGATTGTTGTTAATATGTTTAAAAATGTGTCCTTTTTTCAAAAGAATAGGGAAACTTGATTCACATGTCATCCCAATCTCCTACAACCTATTATTACTCCCTTGGCCATTTTTGAAATGGGGACATGATCCTCGCAGGGAATCTCATACTCACCTCCTCTGATGTCCATAAACATATGATTACCCAGCAACTGAATACTTCACCAAATGGGTGGAGGATGTACCCCTCATGGCATGTAACCAATGCCTTGAATACCCAAATAAATTTTGAACCACCTTATCTATCATTTTGGAATTCCTTCCATCATTGTCTCTCGACAATGGTAAATCATTTAACCAAAAAGAAAGTGAAGACCCCTCTGTAGACAACTTCAAAAATCTTCCAAAATTGGTCTATGCCTTATTACCCTCAAGGTACATGGGGAGATTTGAGGCCAGATATAAACCACTTATTCACATTACAGAGAACACTTATTAGTAAAACATGCCAAAATTATCTCCAAATCCATCATGCCTTAAGAGATCTTATTGCACTTCCATACAAGCTCCTATAAGATTCATGCCTTATTCCCTTATATTTGGAATAGAGGTAATTATTACCTTAGAGATCAAAGATCACCTATTTGTGCATATATTTAAAGGATTATATTAAACAATGAGGAAGATTATAGAGTGTCCAAACTTTTTAAACTTGAATTACTTGACAAATAAATTACTTCATGCCTTGGACTACCTTAAAGTGTACTCAAAATCAAATTTGAAAAACAACTATAATAAATGCATGATACCTCATGAGTTTTAGATTGGGGATCTTGTTCTCAAATAGAATCAATTTAATACTAAAAAACTATTGGGAAAAGAAAGGTAAATTTGAGCCTAGACTAGTTGGGGCCATATATTTTGGTTGCATAATTTAGTTCAAGGGCCTATAAGCTCACTCGTATTGATGGTACCAAAATTAGGGTTCCCATGAATGTCATGCACCTCAAGAATTTCTATATTTGAGCTCAAATAAATAGAAATAAATCAACAAAATAAAAAACATCCAAAAATAATTAATTAATTAATTAATTTGTTTAATAGTGAAAAAACCACGCAATTATGGCACCTTGAGTATGTTATTGTGGTTAAAAACTGTTTCTAGCACCATTTTTTTTCCAGATTAGTCACAAGCATTTTGGTACATGGGATCATGGCCACTCCATCTTAGCCTTGTCATTCCTTATACCTTAGGCCTTGATCTAAATTTTTCCACTTCTTCTATAGTGACATAGATATTATCTCATATATATTTAACATCCTATCACTAGGGACATCTTACCATGTCATTATTTTTTACATGGCACTTCCTAAAACCTAGAAAATCCAAAAAAATGCAAAATTTATAAAATCCAAAATAATAAAAAAACATCTAGAAAATCCCTAAACATAAAAAAACCTAGAAAATCCAAAACATCACAACATATAGAAAATATACAAAAATTTCAAAACCTAGAAAGTCTAAAAAATCGTATAGCTTCAAAAATCCAAAAACATCACAAAATCTAAAAAATTCAAAACTATCACAAAATCTAGAAAAACCCCAAAAACAATGTCTAGACATTAAATCCCTAACAAAATGATAAAACAATCTTATTTTCCTATTTCAGCACTGACTCACTATCATGTGTACCATGTACAATCATCCTATGTTCTTCATCCACTAACAAGTTTGCATGTTTTTTATGTATAATTTTCAACATGTATCATTGCTTGGGGCATTATCATAGTACACTTTAGCTTATATTCTTATTTATTTGTCCCCCATATGTTACCCTTATGTGTATCCTTTCTTGAGTCACCATCTTTACCTATGTCGTTAACTACAACATTTAGGTACTATAGCAGAGGGTAACAAAAATATTGATGCACTTACTAAGCCTTTTTTATTTAAATATGGTGTTATTTATAATTATGTGATTACTTTTTTATTCGAAATTATCACTTTCCATTGTACTTTGCTTTGGTTCGTTCTTAGAGAATCTTACAAAAATTGGTATTATGATCTTTTCATATCATAATACTCATTTTTGTATATTTATATCAAATAAATTTGTAACGTGATTTCCCATTCATACTCAGTACTCACCATATCTACCAATCCCACATCATCATACTTCTATCTAACCTCCCATTTTAACTAACATTTCCTATAACTAACCTTCCCATTCTCTTCCACCCTACCCCAACATGATGGCTAGATGTCAACACATAACATAATAAATCTACACACAACACAATAAATGGCTAAGTATACATACACATTTCCAACATGGGTCATATCAACTCAAGTAGATAACAATAATGTGATACAAATACACACATAACATCATCATCCAATGAAGCATTAACATCTACACATCTAATATAATCATGCATCTAGACATCATCATCATCATAGACTAAAATAAAAAAAATTATTCAAAACCCATCATAACTTTTTGCTAAACTCCATAAACATAAAATAAAATCATATTGTATATCAATCAACAAAATTGAGCTTACAAAATAGTGTGATAACCATGTATTTATACATATCATAGTGGTACAAAAACACTCCTAAATATAGGATGAGTCAACTCTTTGTGTGACTCTCTCTAGGTGATGTATTGTCTGGATGACCTAGTGGTGACGAACCTTACCTCACCCCTCATGAAAGAATCAGTATCATTGACCCTAGAGGATCACTAAAGGTATCCCAAATAATTCCCATGATCTCCCTGAACCTCATGGTCTCTAGAATTGGATCACTCTCAACCTTTGTTAATGTCTAGGGGCTTTTCGATCTACTGGCATAGCAACCTCGTATAATGTCTTGTAGTAGATGGAATCACCCTGCAGTTGTGTGTGATCTTATCCAACATCTATTTCCTTCCCTATGCACCTAGAGAAATGTGGGTTATATCACACTCCTGACATAGTATCTTCTCCGCTACCTATGAAGTATCTCACTCTACTTGAGTTATATCTTTCTTGATCATTAGGATGTTGCACTCCTTATAGAGCACATATCTATTAGTAGTGTGGTTTTCCTACGTGATGCATGTAGTATCTTGCTCAAGAATGGTTGTGTCTCTCTGGTTGCACCTATCCAACTTAGTTGTAATCCACAATACCTCTATTATGAGTCTTACTATCTATAAATATTATATCTGCACATGACTTTGGGATGCTAACATTGTTATCTTTGTTCTCTCATGTATTGTTATCCAATTTTTTCCCCTCGGAAAAAAATTGAACAATGTTTGGTCGATTGGACCCTAGGAGCATGAAGCCCTTTCATGAAGCATTTTGGGACATTACACGGAAAAATTGTGTGTTGAAGGCACATCTATAGCGCTACGTGAAATTTTGGGGATCATTTAAGAGTGTTCTCTTATTTTGGATCTTAGAGGTTAATGGGTTTGTTCATAGTGCAGAGGGTTGGCCTCTATGGGCCCCACTTTCCACCAAGGAGTGCAAGAAATTTATTTAAAATTTATAAATCATGTTTTAAAGGTCCTATTTTTGCTTCTATTACCTCCTTGGTTTCAACAAAGAAATAGCGAAATTTATAAATCAGAGAAAGATCATATTTAGTAGGCTTAGGGGGATATCGAGCTTAGGATAGCTCATCGAGAAACTCAGCAACGTTATCCGATGAGCTAACATGTATTCACATTAAATAGGTCAAGTTAGCAATATCAGAGTGAGCTCATGTGAAGATCAGGTTAGTTACTCAGGATGAGTTAAAAATAGACCGATTCATATTTTGGAAACTCAAGCCATTAATTAAACAAGTTGTGATTAGGACAGAGTCAAAGCTAGGATGCATATGCATGAATATATCATACAGAGTAATGAAATTCATAGCGGCTCATGCATGGTGAAGGATTGATTGAGCTTGTTGATCTCACAGACATGGTAATGAATTGAGTTGAAACTTGACTTCTCAATGGATTTAAGAGCTCAAATATCAAAATTTTATGGTTCATCCATGAGATTGTAGGCCATCTTGGGAGCTTCATAATACAAGAAATTCACTGATGTTCTTTGGGCTCGACTCGAGCACACAAAAATCATGAAAGTTGATACACAGGAGAACTCAGTTATTGCAAATGACAAAGTTCATGCCCGATTGATAGGGAGATTATTTTATTATCTTAGGGCTGAATACGAAGGTGAGCTTGATGGAAGCTAACTCAGCTCAACCAAGTTAATCTCATGCATAGTCATTTGTGAATTGGCAAGCTCATTTGATAAAAAATGAGGTAACTTCATTGACCGAGTTAAGATCAAGTTAGGGATAGCTCAGTGAAATATCTCAGAGCTCGTAGGAATATGTGGATTTTGGGCCCTATGGAATGAAACGCTAAGCCATAATGATGGAATGTCGAGCTAAGGTAAAGGTTCCACACTAGGGGGGGATTTTGGGACCTACGGCCATGCTGGAGATTAGCGAACAAATAAGTGAAGTGCAGACTTTGATGATGGCAAGCTGAGAAATATGTTCCACAATGCAGAGAGTCATGCAAGAATGATAAACTGGGAATTATGAAATGGAAAGCCAAGGGAGAGCTTCCAAAAATTAAACATGTAATTTGAATCCCAAGTCAATGGATGAATTATTTGTCGAGTTGTTAGGGAGGCTTATAGGAGAAATAGTGAGTTAATCACTGAGTTATTAGCATGGAAGTTAGAGCTATTATCGAAAGTAAGCAAGTGAATTGGTCATGATAGGGCTTTACATGCATGGTTACATCATCAATTCATTAGGATCACGGTTACAGAGGTGTTTGAGTACAAGGAGAGCCTATGAAGATGACTCCACAGTGGGGCGAGTTCATGTGGAAGTGCTATGCGAAACGGCTAAGATGGGGTCCAAGTTGGTATTAATGGATGTATGGTGATCAGGGGAGATGTGAGAGAACCTCATATGAGTTTTTTCGATGGTGGGTTGTGTGTATAGCTCACGAAGGACTCACTCTCGGTAATGCATGGTGGACTAGTCAGCTCGGTATGAGAAGAGAAAGCTCAGATATTGGTTGCAACGAGCTCATACCAAGCTCGGACAATGTGGAGAGAATATCGATATAGAATGGTAGCTCAGGATTAAGTCTACAGAGCTCAATGGAATCTGCGGTGTCAGTGAACTTGCATAAAGATCGAGACATGTGGGCATTTGTAGCATTGATTCGATACGGTAACGAGTCTATTTCATTTAGGGGCTTTCATGAATGAATACAAGATCATGAATTGGGTCAGGATGATGGGCTCATTGATCACCATTTGAAAACTGAGTCAGATCAATCTCGAGCTCGATGGTGAGAGGCTCATTTTGGGAAAGATCTCAATAAGGAAGAAGTTTGGTCAAGGGTCGCGACACTCAGTATTAACCGAGATCAATACAGAGGTAGAACTTGATAGGCGATGATGTGGAAATCTCGGAAAAGATGATGGATCAACTCAACATTGAGCTCATTACAGAGCTGAGATCATGTCAAGGCAAGGAGCTTGTTCACGACAGTGGAGCTTGTCTAGAACAAGTTTGATTTCCCATGATGGAGGAGTTTGTTATTTTTTGTAGGGAGTTTTTTTGAGGTGTTCATCAACTATGAAGCTACACAATCGAGCTCAGTGGTGGGAATATTGTAGAGTGTTTTACGCTGAGTTGAGCCCAACTGGGGAAGATTTCGAGGAGTTCAGATGAGTTGAAGATGATAAGGATTCGTCATTTAATCCATGATGGGATTGGTAGTGGAATGACGTCAAGCTATTTGGTGATGGTAAGCCAAGTGAGTTACTTGACAAGGAGCTCATGGAAAGTGCGAGATAAATTGTGTGAGTTCTTTATAAGCCAAAATGAGATAGCCAAGCATGACTTGAAAATGTTTTGATTGAAGAATCTCAACACTCGAGACATCTTGTACAATGCACGACAAGTTCAGTAAAAGGAATTTCTATGTAGAAATGACCAAAAATGTAAATGAGTTTGATGCAAAGGAGGAACAACTCAGTATCTCAACTGTGAATAGAATTGAAAACTCGGGGCTCAAAACAAGTATCTTGGTCTGAATGATAATGAGCAAAGGATTTTAGGTGGTGAGTTGAAGGTAGCTCATGGAGAAAGGATTATGGAGCTCACACAAAGGATTTGACCTACCAAGTTAAACCATTAACCAAGTGATTTTGCATATAGACCAAGCTCAAGCTGAGTTGTTTGTGATTTCGCGGTTAATGGCATGGAGAATTCAATAAGCCACTCAGGAAGTCAAACATGGGAGCCAAGTCCTTCTTAGGGTGCAATTTGGTATGAATGGGTATTTTTTAGGATAGGATCTCAATAACCATGGAGTGTACATAAGATCAGCTCACCGAGTTGAACCATGCACATAGTGAGCTAAAGCCGATTCAAAGTGAGATTGGTTACATTGAAAAAATGAAGGGGCACAACATTAAAATATTTTTAGCGAGCTGGCTATACATTTCCAAGTTATTGTGAGCACAAATAGAATATAGCTTGGCCGAGCTTTGAAGAAGAAGATGGAACAAGCACGAGTCGGATGAAGCCATAATGGTAATTGCTCAACATTGGAAAAATCTAGTGTGGAGCATGAAGACCTCGACTTGATATGGAAATCAGTAGCTAGCTCGATGGAATATGAAAACATTGCTGAGATGACAGGAAAAATAGATCGCAAGTTAACGTGATGATGCAAACAAGCTTGCTGAGTCAAAGAGAATGTAGTTCGATAAACATGGAAGTTTAAATGATTTTGAGCTCGGTAAGAAGAACTCAACAAAGACCTTACACGGTGATCAAGATAGACATGGAGAGAAGGACGAGTTAGCATAGCTCAATCAATGTGAAAGATGAGGAACTCATCACTATCTCAGTCGATAGTCACCACAACTGATTCAGAGAGGCCTCAACTCATCAGGTGATGGTGTGGCTCAGCGTGGAAGCACGGTGATGGATGAATAGTTTTCATAGACACGGCTATCAAACAGAGACCACCAGAAGACACAAGAATATAACTTGCCATACGTATGAAAGGATCTCAACTTGGCTACAGTGAAGGATGGAGGAGATTGTGACCAACCTCGTGAGCTAGCTTGGTGAGATAACCACTGATTTGGTGCTTTTTTGACCCATTTCACATGGAACCCTCCCTCTTAGACGCATACCAGTCTTCGAGGGGCGCCCACCATATTTTTTACTTAAATTAATATTTATATTTTATTAATAATATTTATTATTATTATTATTAAAATATTTTATTTTAATATTATTTTAATTAATTGAGAAGATTAGGTCAACACGAAATTAATGATACATGGTGGAACCTTCTCAAAGTGGTTCAACCAGCTATAATAAATACATCATGTGCCTTCAATTTAGGAAGGCAATTTATGACTCCTTCTCTCCTCTCTCTTAAAATTCTTCTATAAATGTAAGTTAAAAAAGCTCATTCTAAAGGGTTCTAATAGGGTCAGATAGGTTGGACAAGTTAGAATTCTGAGACAAGTTTATATTTTTTTTCAAGAAACCTCCTTCTTCTGTAAGTTGTCCTTGTATGTTGAGGGAACTTTCAAGCCTTTTTCCAAGATTGTAATGGAAACCATTTCCTTGTCTGAATGTATGATACATTGTGCACATTATTGAAGTAATTAAAGTGTGTGCTTTGTGACTAATCTTGGTCCTTTCATCCTTCTATACTTCTTTGTGCCTTTTCTCATGCTTGCAGGTACATTGTTTATCTAATTGAGTTTTAAAAATATTCCTAGTCTGTGGTATTTTGTACCCTCTCTAAGTTTCAGTATGTGAATTTCACTTATGGTGCACTCACCCTCTTCAAATTAACCATTCTTGAGTTTGGAAAAACTCTTTATTTGGTGCATCACCATCCCTAGTATATTTTCATTTCTACAAATCTCTTTCCCTAAAACCCATGAAAATGTTAACATAGGACTAGATAGCCATTTTATTATGCTAGGAGTAGTACAACACTTATTTTAGGAAGAGGAATCCATCCTTCTCTAGAGGTTCACGTTGAAACCAAGTCCCAAAGTTTGACAGGTGATCCCATGTGTCCCAATCACATCGAACATCATGTTTACATTCTTTCCATTCGGAGGGTGTAGTGATTTGGTGACAACAGTTTTTGGTACGCCCGGTGGGATAGAGTTGGTACTTCTATTCTCACTTACATAATTCAAATTACCTAGCGACTCTATATATCTGGATTCCAAGTCTCGGTGCATTAACTTATGCAAATAATTTAGATAAGAGCTTCTTCAAAGCATGGAAATTATCAGCATATTGAACTTTCCTTGTCTCTTCCAAAGAGAAGAATAAGAGGTGTTTCAACATCACTAGTTGCAACTTTAACTCGTAGGGGTCATTCAAATCCTCTGTATGGAAGGTTTTCTCCACCAAGGAAAAATCATCCTCTTGCTTCTATGACACGAAACCAATTTTTTTCCCCTGTCAATGCAAGCAGTCCTCTTCTGTTGACACAACGTGACCCTATACCTGTTTGTGGCTCTCAAAAGTTTACCCTTTTACACAGGAAAAACTCACATTACTCCAGGGGAACATATTCTTGATGTAGCCAGCATTTGTGCAGTACATAATATCATGGAGGACAACATTGCAGCTAGAATTCTTGCTACCTCTTTCAAGGGAAAATAACTTCACTGGTTTCGAGGGTTAAGTGTTGGAATTATAACCACTTAGGATGAGTTAGGAGAAAAGATATGTAAACAATTTGAAGAAAAGAGTGATCACCTATCACTTTTAGAAAATCTCACTACCATGAACAGAGATCCCCAAGAATACATGAGTGATTTCAAATTCTAATTCCACATGACCTAGAAAAGGATTATGGCACTCATAAATCCTTCTCCAAATAATGTGTTCTTGTAATATTTTTGAGCCTTGAATAGCGATGTAGTAGTTATGATCCATTTCATTTGAGGGACTACATTACTTGATGCCTAAAAAATTTCCATAAGAGTGGAAAATTCTTTGATTCAGGATGGAAAGTTAGCTCCACGACCGCCAATGTCATTGTCTTCAGATCTTACAAACAATCATCCTACCATTGATCCTATTCTAGCAGCCTCTAATCAACCAGCTCAGTCTTCCCCTGCCTCTTCGAATGATCTATTTGAATTCAAGTCAGTGCTGCAAACTTTTAGAAATGAACTCGTTTCACTCAAGAGGCAACAATTTCAATATAATTTTCCATATCAACCACAAAACCAGCAGTATCAGGCTAACTGTCCTTCTTTTCAAGGGAACAATCAGCCACAAAATCAAACTACAAATCAAGGTGTGAATGTTAGGCCTTTGAACTTTCGAAACCCACCTACTGCTAGCTCATCTAGAGCCACAGTACTTTTCTAGAATAATCTAGTTCAAGACTACGAATGGTGTTATCCTTGTTTTCAACCCCACAATAAAAATATTTATCCCAATAGATTTCTTAGCTAGGCCCTTTTTGTTTAAAGCATATCTACCTCTTTAGAACTAATAGAAAATTCATCTATACAAGAAACATTAGATCAATTTTAGGCACCTAAAGAAACCACTTTGCTAAACTGGAAAGCAGAAGATTTTTTTGGGTTGTATATAAACTCCTCATCAGTGGCAGAAAACACTTGTTCCAAGAAGAGAGAAATGGAACCTCAACCTTCCAAATCTGATTAATAATCCACCTCACAGCCTCATATATAAGTGGTAGTTGATAAAGATGTGGGAAAGAAATATCCAAAAACACCTGTTAGCCAAGCTACAAGGAAAGAATGTTCTTCAAGCATCATGGTATCCAACAAGCACTTTCTAAAAGAGGATCCTAACGCCCAAAGAAGTGTCAGAAAAGTTAGAGAAATTCCCTTTAGTATAGTAGAATAGATGAAGAAGACCAACTTGAGCGTTACTATGTGGGATGCACTCTCAATTCCTTCTAAAAGAAATTTGTTGTGAGAGGCTCTAAATAGTTTTGGTACAACTGACAGATCATCAAGTCATGGAGCAGAAGATGCTATGATTTTATGTTAACCGAAAGGAAAAATTATTCCTAAAGCCAACAAACCACCACCATTATATATTTCCTTGATCATTGGTAACCACCTGGTGCATAATTGCACAATCAATTCTGGCACTAGTAGCTCAGTCATGCCCAAACAAATCATAGATGTACTAGGCATACAATATGTGTCGGTTGTAGGAGGAGTTTTTCAACTTGATGGAACAACTGTTAAGACTGAAAATATTTATCAAAGGACTTCAACTTACCATCCATACATGCCCATGTTTTTCATTCACCCAATACATATCAGTCATTGATCTCCCTCCTGTCTTCGACATCTGCCTATAATGATATTTCACTGCCAAGATGGGTGGTTATCTATCATATGATTGGTCACATATGATTCTCCGGACTTGTTACGGAACTAAAGTGACTATAAGAATAGAACCAATCTGCCATAATCATGTAGAACCCTAGACCAATAGTATTATAAATGGGAATTACACCATCAGAGATCCATAAGAAGAAGATGTTGATCATGAACCAACCACTCTTGTTGAAGAAGTCCCTGGTACTATGCTGGATGAAGTAAGTAGAGATCATCAGTACGATCCCTACGCTAATGTATTGAATAATAAGAAGTTACTTTGATTATTTTGGAAGAAACAGGATTAGGTACCTAATGTATTCATGAAGAAGATACAATCATACCGCAACTTGTCAAAACACTAAGTGATTTGGAAGGAATGTGGAAATTGTTCTTTAATGGCTCAAGAAGTAAGAAAGGATCTGGTGCTGGTGTTATATTAATTTCTCTAGAGTGAGATAATTACTTCTCATATTTTTTATTGCAATTCGGTTGCACTAACAATGTTACTGAATATGAGGCCCTTGTGCAAAGAATTTAGCTAGCCCAAAAGAAGGGAATCAAGGCTCTGATTATTTTTGGAGATAGTGAGTTAGTTATTCATCAAGTGACGGCACACAACACATTCAAGAATGATATTTTAAGGTCATACAAGAACCGAGTCTATGACTTGATAGAATATTTTGAAGCTTTTGGGATCCATGTAGTTCCTAGAAATGAAAATCAAGATGCTGATAGGATTGCTACAATTGGCTCACAATATGACATACCTGTTGATATCATGAAGGAAGGGTAACAATTTTCAAAATAGTGGTTCGACTTGCAGTCCCTGATAATGTGAGTAGGTGGCAAGTGTTTAATAGTGAAAAATAAATTGTACTTTTCCTACAAGAAGAGGCAATGTTTGCTACAAGAAATCAAGATAAGTTGCAAGATTCATATGGTGATGAAATTATACAATTCAAAAGTAACAAACTACCAAAATCCTTAGTCACTCTAGAATCCATTTTCAATTCAAATGATCAAGCCAAAAGACAAAGCTCTAACATGGTGGTCAAAGAAGAAGATTTTGAGGAAGTCGAGGTAGCACATGAGAAGTTTTTGAATATTGGAAAAGTGTTTACTTCCGAAGAGAAAGAAGCTTTCATCAAAAAATTTCAATAGTATCATGAAATTTTTGCGTGGATCTATAAAGACCTTCTTGGTTTTGATCTAGGTCTAGCACAACATACCATTGAACTAGATCTTAATTCCAAGCCAGTTCGTCAGAAACAAAGGCCAATTAATCCCAAAACTAAGCCACTAATGAGAATGGAGCTAACCAAATTCATCGAGGCATGTATTATTTTTCCCATCAAGCACTCCTCTTGGGTAACCAATTTGGTTCTGTAAGGAAGAAGAATGCAGAGATTCAGTTGTACGTAGATTTCAGGGATTTGAACTGTGCCTCATTGAAAGACCATTATCCTGTCCCCTCAAAGGAGAAGATTCTTCAAATGGTAGTAGAAGCTCAAATATTTTATTTTCTCGATGGATATTTGGGTTACAATCAAATTCTAGTCCAATAATCTGACCAATTCAAAATGGATTTCACTACCAAGTGGGGCACGTATGCCTACAACAAAATGCCGTTCAAATTGTCCAATGCCGAGGATACTTTCCAAAGAGCCATGGACATGGAATTTAAGGGACTAATCAATGATATCATCTTGGTTTACCTTGATGACATAAATGTATATTCTAAGCATGCAAAAGACCACATCATGCATCTAAGGAAGGTTTTCCGAAGCTGTAGGGAATTTGGGGTTTAAATTAACCCCAAGAAATGTATTTTTGCAGTACATGAGGGAAATTTTTTGGGACATGTTGTTTCAGCAGAAGGAATTTAAATTGATCCATCCAAGATTTGTTCAATTATGTCCTTATCTCTACCAAGTCATAGGAAATGACTCCAGAGTTTTATGGGAACCATAAACTTTGTGCATATATTCATCCCTCAATTCACGACATTGGCTAAACCACTAATTCCCATGCTGAATAAAAAATATGCCATTCTCATGGACAAAGGAAGGAAGGGAGAGCTTCAAATCCATCAAAATGGCCATTTCTCAAGCTCCCACATTGGTAAACCCTAGGTTTGATAAATACTTTATCCTTTATGCTTTTATAGGTCAAGAGAGCATTGCAGGTATCCTCACCCAGCAAAATGACAACCTGATGGAGAAACCAATTTCTTTCTTCAATCAATCCCTCAAAGACTATGAATTCAAATATTCATTCATTGAAAAACAAGTATGTATGGTTATTCGAGCTTTAAATAAATTCAAGCATATGTTATCCAACAACATAATTCATCTGATGGTGTCTCTTCCAGGTATCAAGGAATTTTTTTGAATAAAGAGATGAATGAAAAGCATGTTGGATGGATCACAAAGGTTATGGATTATGACGTGCACATCAAAGTCACTAAACTTGTCAGAAGTAAAGGTTTGTGAAAAAAACTTGCTACAGGCATGGAATCAAAAGGTGATGAGGACACAATGCAATTAAATACTGATGAGAGTGATGATCAAGTTGACTAGTTATCCAAAATAAAGAATTTCCTCTTCTTAGGAGTATATCCTGTGAATATGGATAAAAATCAAAGACAAACTTTCCATCTTCAGTCTATTCCATATGTTCTAGTAGAGAACGTTCTCTTTCAAAGGGATTTGAATGGTGTTCTCCTTAGATGCATAGGACAGGAATTGGTAAGAAAGATACTAGAAGAGTTTCACAATGGCCTATCTGGAGGACATTATTCTGCATGAACAACTACTACCAAGAACATATAAGCCAGCTACTATTGGCCAGATTTGTTCAAAGATACCCATCTATGGGTAAGGAAATGTAAGGTATGTGCCTTTTTCACGAGAAAGAAGAAGTTGGCAACTCTTCCACTACATCCAATTCAAGTGGATCAACCATTTATCCAATGGGGGTTCGAATTCATGATAATGATTAATCCTCCATCCAATGATGGGCATAAATGGGTCCTTACTATAATGGACTATTTTACTCGATGAATAGAGGTGGTAGCATTGAAAAAGAGTAATGAAAAGGTAGTTCTGGATTTCTTGGAAGGTATAATGACAAGGTTTGGTATTCTGTTTACAGTCATTTCAGACAACGCGATGGCTTTTCTTGGTATGAAGTTGAGTGAATGGGTTTTTAAAAATGGGGTCTACCTCAAGATTTTTTCCAATTACTATCCACAAGGATTTGGATTGGCTGAGTCTAGTAACAAAAACCTCATAAGGAATATTAAGCACATGATGGAAACTAACAAGAGGACTTGGCATACATAGATTAAGACTTCTTTATGGGAAAATCAGATCACACCTAAAAGGGCCATTGGAAATTCCCCTTTCATTATTGTATATGGAAGAGAGGAAAAAATTCCACTCTCCTTGGAGTTACCATCTTTTGAGTTAGCTCAGTAGTTTGAAGTTATGGAGAATGATCTTCTGACAGTTAGGTTTAGTGAAATCATAGAGTTGGAATAAGTACAGAACAAAAAGTATATGAAGACTTTGGAGAAACATCAAGCTCAGGTTAAGAAATATTTTGACAAGAAGGTATCTAAAAATTATTTCCAAGAGGGAGATTTAGTCCGCAAAAGGGATGAAGACAGGGCCAAACCAGACAAGCACGCCAAGTTTGACGCTCTCTAGAGCGGTTCATACATCATCATGAGTTACAAAGAGGAAAATTCATTTCATATATCTAGGCTCAATGGAGTAGAACTTGTCATTCATGTGAATGGGATACATCTAAAAGTTTTCTTTTGAGATCATTCCACCCCCTATAAATTTTAGTTAGGTGTTTTCCACCAAGTGCTTATACACATTATTGTTGTTTGTTATTTTACTTTTTGTGTGTTGTGTTTTTTTGTTGCTCTTACATATTGTAGCATCATTGGAAGGTGTCAAGGAGAAAGAAGGTTCAAATTTTGTTTCCATAAGAATTTCATACATCTACTTTATTATAAATTCTACAATGTTCATGATGCCAAACATTCAACAAATTCAGTATACCTCGTGCCTAGCATTTCAGGGAGGTCCAAGATCGGAACTTCTCAAGGAGACTTTAGGATTTATAATAGAATATCAAATCACTTTCAACATTCTAAAATTGACTTCATTCCCAATGGATGAATTAAGGCTATTGGAATCATGCTTAGCAGGCAATAATCCCTGAGAGGTTGCCAAAAATGTTATTTAATTTTACCCCTGGGGGAAAATGGAAAACATTAGTAAATTGGACCCATAAAATAGGAGAGGCATTCATGAGACATTTTAGGATAGTTTTGTTTTTAAAGGAATATCGACGGGGCCTACGAATTTAAGGTTTACTTTGAACAAAAATCTAGTTTGCCAAGTAGCTCAAAGAGTTACTCTGTGAGCTGGCCAAGTCGGGAAGGTTTTAAGTCAAAATGGAACTTGGTTCAAGGATTCGAGTTCAATATCGACCCATAAAAATTATAGTATCATCATAATATAGGCAAGCTTGAAGGGAGTTTCTCAATTGATAGCTCGGTGAGAGATCGGTCATTAACTCAGTAGTCAGCTTGGTAATCAGCTTGATACATAACATAAAACTTAGAATTCATAGTGGTAGTAGCTTGAAGAAGCCGTCACAGGATTTCAATCATTCAGCTTAGAGATCGGCTCACAAGAGAACATTGTAGGCAGTGAAGAAGCCTAATGTAGAAAATTCATCTTAGAGCTCATCTTTGGGCTCGACTCGAGCACACAAAAATCATCAATGTTGATACACAAGTGAACTCGGTTCTTACAAATGACAAGGGTCAAGCCTGATTGGTAGGGGATCATTGTCCAACCTCAAAGCTGAATATGAAGGAGAGCTTGGCGGGAGTTAACTCGCTCGACCAAGTTAAGCTTGTGTATAGTCATTTATGAATTGGTGAGCTCATTTGATAAAAAATGAGGTAACTCAGTTGGTTGAGTTAAGAATGAGTTAGGGATAGCTCATTGAAATTCCCTATACGGGATCTCATGGGAATATGAGAAGGTCAGGCCCTATGGGATGAAATGTCAAGCCATGATGACGGGATTTAATGCTAAGGTAAAGGTTCCATTACGAGGGGATTTCGAGGCCTGCGGCCATAGTAGAGATTAGTGAACAAATAAGCCAAGTGGGACTTTGATGATGGAAAGTCAAGAAAGGTGTTCCATAATGTGGAGATTCATACAAGCACAGTCAAGTGGGAATTATGAAATGGAAAACCAAGGGAGAGGTTCCACAAATTAAATATGCAACTTGAAGCCTAAGTCAATGGTTGCGTTATTCGTCAGGGAAGCTACAGGAAAAATAGTGAGTTAATTCACCGAGTTATTAGCATGGAATTTAGAGCTATTCTCGGAATCAAGCAAGTGACTTGGTCATGATAGGGTTCTACATACATTATTTCATCATCAAGTTTTCAGGATCACAATTCTAAAGGTGTTTAAGTACAAGATGATCTTGTGAAGATGACTCCACAGTGGGGTGAGTTCATGTGGAGTTCCATGCGAAAGGGCTGAGTTGAGGTTTGAGTTGGTATTAACAAATGTGTGGTGATTAGGGGACGCGAAAAAGCTCAATCAGGTTTTCTAATGGTGAGTTATGTGTAACGATTGTGAAGGACTCACTCTCGGTAATGCACAGTGGACTATTCAACTCAACACGAGAAGATGGGAGCTCAAAGATTGGTTAACACAAGCTCATGCCGAGCTCGACCAATGTGGAGAGAAGCTTGATGCAAAATGGAAGCTCGGGATTAAGTTTATTGAGCTCGATGGACTTTACAGTGTTGGTAGGTTTACATACAAAATCGAATCAAGCCAATATCAAGCTCGGAGAGTGCAGGGGTCTTGACTAAACCAACGCATATCAAGACTCGAATATTTTGAAAAATTCATGCATCAAACTCTCTCAAGCCAACAGTGGGGTCAGTGTTGAGTTTAGTTAAACTGAGCTGGCTTAGTACATTTCATGCAAACTCATTACTCAATGGGAGGATGAAAGGGAGCTCGAACATCGGTGATCTAAAATTTGAAACCCATAACAAAGGGAGAGCCAATTCAATATAAAACATGGTGAAATTTGATGTCAAATAGGGAGAAAGGGATCTCGTTTCACTCTGATGAAAGTTAGGTCATGAAGATCTCAACACAAAAGTTGAGATAATTCATGGAAAAAGTCAGGTTTGATAGTGTGGAACTCACCTATGAAGAGCTCAAAAGAGGAGCTCGCTTGTGATGAAGACTGGAGGAGATCTTAACCAACTTGGTGAGTTGGCTCAGCGATCTAACCACTGAGTTGGGCTCTTTTTGGCCTTTTCCTCATGATTTCCCCCTTCAACACAAACCAGTCAACAGGGGGGCCCACTAAAAATAGTAATTAAATTAATATTTTTATTTTAATATTTTATTAATAATATTTATTATTATTATTAAAATATTTTATTTAAATATTATTTTAATTAATTGAGAAGATTAGGTCAACAGGTAATTAATGATACATGATGGAACCTTTTCAAAGTGGTTCAACCAACTATAATAAATACATCATGTGCCTTCAATTTAGGAAGGGAATTTATGACTCCTCTCCTCTCTCTCAAAATTCTTCTACAAATATAAGTTGGAAGCTCATTCCAAGGGGTTCCAATAGGTTAGACAGGTTGGACAAATAAGACTTCTGAGACAAGTTTATATTTTTTTCAAGAAACATCCTTCTGCAAGTTGTCCTTGTATGTTGAGGGAACTTTCAAGCCTTTTTTCAATATTGTAATGGAAACCATTGCCTCTTATGAATGTATGATGAATTGTGCATGTTGTTTAAGTAATAAAAGTGTGTGTTTTGTGACTAATCTCAGTCATTTCATCCTTATATACTTATTTGTGCCTTTTCTCATACTTATAGGTACAATGTTTGTCTGATCGAATTTAACAAAGGGAACGTGTGCTTCCTAGTATGTTGTATTATGTACCCTCTCTGAGTTGCAGTCAGTTAAGTTGACTTGTGGTGCACACACCCTCTTCAAATTAACCCTTCCTTAGTCTGGAAACACCTTGTATTTGGTGCATCACCATTTCTAGAATAGTTTCATTTCTGCAAAGCTCTTTCCCTAAAACCCATGAAAATGTTAGCATAGGACTAGATAACCATTTTATTACACTAGGAGTAGAACATCACTTAGTTTAGGAAAGAGGAAGCCGGTCTTCTCTGGATGTTCACCTCAAGCCCAACTCCCACAGATTGAGAGGTGATCCTATGTGTCCCAATCACACTGAACGTCCTTTTAATTTCTGCCACTACAATTTTGGAAATAACAATCCTTGAAAATAAACTAAATTTAGACTAGAAGTAAATACTATGACTAAGGTAAAACATGTTAACTCATAATGAAGGTAAAGGAATGAATTGATACCAATATATCCATGCAATATATCAAATCAAAAAATTATGGAAGGGGTTAGCAAACCACAAGTGGGCCCTACCTTAGGTGTTAATCCCTCCTAAGTCTTGCAACTAGAAGCTATTGTCAAACTTTTATTAAATTGGAATGAACATTAAAATTGATAATACAATGACTCTTATACATGTGTGTTATCTACTCTCTAAAATTTTCCAAATCTATCTCTCTCTCTCCATACCTTCAGCATTAACCTTTTTCCTTTTTATACATCTCAATACAATAAAAGAGTGAGGATACAAAGTTTGACTAGGATTTCGAACAAATAAAGTAAAATAACCCAACCAAATAATTCAGAGACTCGATACATGCAGCAGGATTAACCATCAAGTGTCTAGATGTCAATCACATAGCTTAAGTAACCAATCATTTCAATCAATCAGTTCCCAAATCATGAATTTAATAAGTTAGTTCATTATTATGATACAACGCATAATCAGATGTTGGAGATGAGTCATCTCCTAGTTCTCATGCTTTAATTTTAACTCAATTTTCCATTGACACATGAAAACTTGAGTGTTATTTATACGTTCCGTGAGCTTCTTAGGGTCACAGATTCTTTAATATGTGTGACTTATTTTGGTTGTAGACGCTTTGCTGCAGACAAGTCCTTTGGTTGTATGCGAGTTTCTATGGTTGATCTCTTAGTTATATATGATTCCTTTTGGCTATGAATGGGTTACTACGTATGGATCCTTTGGCTGCAGGTGAGTTGCTTCATATAACAAGTTTCTTGCAAACAAGGTTGGCATCATACAAAGCACCATTCAAACACATTTTTGTAATCAAGAGAATAAATGTGTACTCACAATACCACAAAATAAATTTAACTAGTAATAACTATATTAGTTAATATTCTTGCTATAAGTTCAAGTTATAATGAAATGTCTTAGCAGTATAACATGGAAATATTTCTAAGGCTTCAAATGGTTCAAAAAATTATAGACGATGAGTTTTTTAGAAAGGGAATTAAGCAACTCATCAATATGTATTTGTATATGTATGTTTATACGTGTATATGCATATGCATATACATACATACATATATATATATATATATATATATATATATATATATATATATATAATGGTCTCACATACATGGATATTTTTATTATCATATGATAGTTTTGTATGTCATATACACATTGTGTGTATACCACATAAGAGAGATAAAAAATTTAATATTTTGGTCTTTGATGGTTAGTCAATGAATGTGTTGTGACAACTGCTTATACATACACATACATATTCATACGTATACATATACACATGCATACATGTGCATACATATATATGTGTGTGTGTGTGTGTGTATTTGTATAACCGTACACCATGAAACAATAAATTAGAGAGAGGCACCATTGTGGGAGATGTTAGTATGAATATCCACCAAGTTAAGTATAGGGCCTTGATATTAGGTCTTGAGGAAGCAATACATCATGAAGTTTGGAAAAATTATGTTTTTTTGCATGATATGCTTGTTTTGTATCAAATGAATTTTTTTTATTCTTATGCATTTTTCCCCATGGGAAAATGGAAAATATGAGGTTTTGGACCTAAGCACCACTACAGGACCTCGTAGGTGAACATGTTTTACAGGAGAAAAAATGCATTATGGGAGCATTTGAGTAGGAGACATGAGATGGAGTTCATCTAAGGAATGTTTTCCTCTTCTTGGTTTTAAATAACCCATTGTGTGTTTGTGGTGAAAAAATGGGCTCCAACGTGACCACATCCTATCAGAACAAGCAAATAATGGAAAAAATTTGTCATCACGCCCAAAATCCACCTTCACCCAGTCTCCATGAGCCTCTGGGTTCAAAAAATCATAACTTTCCAAAATCTAGAGGGACTGGAAAAAGGTTGCAAAATAGGCCTATGTGAGGCCACAAAGCTAGAGGAGTAGCTCACTGAGCTAATCGATGAGTTGGAATTGTGCATTGAAGGGATGAATTGATGGAGGACTCATTGAGTAGCTTGGTAAGTTAGGCTGGAAAGAGCTCATCACAACGAGATGGAACTTGATGAAAAGGGGATGAGTTCATGAATGAGTGATAAGAGAGTTGAGTGTAACTTACAGGGAAGGGCTCAATGTATAACTCAGAGGACCAACTTGTAGAGCTCTTGCAAGAGCTTGGCGATCTCACAGCATAAATCGAAACCCGACAACAAATATGAATAAATTACGAGGGATCGACATTGAGAAGATCTAGCAAACACTAGAATTGAACTCGATATAGTGAGCTAAAAAACGAATAGGGATATCAGACATACAAAGGTCACAAGGAACTCATTAGGCATAAGAGATGGCTAGGAATTGAAGGCAAAGGGATCGACTTTAGCTCAGGATCAACTAATGGACTAAGCTCGTAGGTGAAGTAACATCAAACAATATGCATTGGCGATGGGCACGTTGAAACAAGAAAGTTTGTAAGGAGAATCAAGGACGGATAGATAGTGTATACACATGGCCCCAAGGGTAGATAAATCAGATGAAAAATGTTAAGCTTGGCCTTTCTCAGGAGGGACAAGCTCACAAACAATCCCTGGGAAGATTAGAGGACTCACGGGTGACAAATGGTGAGTTTCCCACCATACATGTAGGTTTCCAAGTAGCACTCACGTGTGGGCACTAGGATTTGGAACCATCAGTGTTCGGGGTGTCTCTTAATAGTAGGATCTCAACTGAGCTCAAACAAGTCACCACTATGTGAAATGGGCTCACGAGAGAGCTCACAAATGTAATGTTGGCAAATGAGATAAAACATGAAGTGGAGCGGTTGCAAGACCATAGCATTGAAAAGGTGCATCAACAAAACTTGGATGCAAGAGTTGAGTTTCTCAGCTATCCGAAGCGGGTTTGGAGACTGGAGAGCTGATCCAAGGGGAAGAAGTTAGCCCACAGGGTTGTAGCCAGGGTGAAGTTGTAGAAGGATGGTTGGTAAAGGCCTCACCAAGCTGAGCTAAAGCGAGATGATTTCTGAGGTGAGGCTTCGCAAGTGAGTCAACTTTTCAGAGTTCAACGACTTGGTTATGGGTAAATTTCAAAGAATAGGTACCCAGCAATAAATGTGAATAGTACACATAAATCGGAGGGAGAATCCTAAAATCCAAACTCTAAATTTTAGATTTTAGAGTTTTGGGAATTTGGAGAATTACAGGGGTTTGATTAATAGTGTCAGCTAAGGGGAAGCAATGTCTGAAACCTAAAGTCTAAATTTCAGAATTTGGGCTTTCGGCTTTTCATATTTTTCAAGGGCCCAGCTTGGTGAACAGTGTCATCGGCTCCAATGTAAAAATTTCCAAATCCCTAAAAAGGTAGATATCCCTAAAATCATGTGTAACTTGAGATGCATGTTGAGTAAGGAAGAATTAGTGTGGGGTAATGAAACAAGGATGGCCACGTGGAACCCATGGGTGAGTCGATATCTGAGTTGGTCAATATGTGGAAAAGAGCCCACTAATCAGGCAAGGCAAGGAGGAAAATTTGGAGAGATTTCCATATCAATGACATGTAGATTTTAGAGAACTCATCAACCTTGAGGTAGTGTAATGTGGAGGTTTCAGGGCATGGGCGAGGCAAGGTTCAACAGGGAGTATGAAAAATGGATCGATGCGGTGGTAGTTGGCCTCATCTTGTCTTGGGAGGTTCATAGGTAGAAGGATCCAAGAGGCTTGATGTCAAATAGAAATCTCCCAATTAGGGGGGTATGAACATAATCTCACTGACATGCAAAGGTAGTTTTTCGGAATTCAAACAACACTCGGGGATTCGGTAACATCAACAAGGTCTCGTCTAACCAGCGAGCTAGGAGATGAGCGGAAGGAAGTTAAACATGGAGCTTGGGAAAATTCTAAAGTGGTAGGTTGGAAATACAAAACCAATACAAACATAACTAGAGGAACTTTACCATCTCGGTGACCATCTCGGTGAGAAAATTCACCCAAACAATGACTACAACACAGGCTTAATGCACAAAAGCTCCCCCACACAAAATGTAATATCTAGAGCCCCGGATTTCATATATTCACAAACATATAGTTGGTGGAGAGCTAAGAGGGAGATCTACGCTATGAAGGCATGAAAAATATATTTTTGGATATTTTTCAAACCCTAAAATTACAAAGACCCCTAAATACCCGAAATATCATATATAGAGCTTTGAATGTCTATTTTGCACAAAATATCAGTCATTGGAATCATGGAAGGATGATCTACAATCTGGAAATAGGAAAAGTGGAATTTTGGAGGTTCTAAACTTCCAAAATTCATGAACAATAAAAAGTGCACTTGGTAGGTGAGGTGTAGTTAATGATGGTATGGGCATGTTTCCTTCTCTAACAAGGAAAAGTACATGAAGATACAGGTTTTTTAGGACTCCCTTATCCTTGTTACGAGTGTCATGATGGATTTTAGGGGTGGTTGGAGAAAATTTTAAGTTTCCTCTCTGCATCTTTCTCACTAAAATTCTTCCTATAAATTTAAAGGTGTAGCACAATGTTAAGAGTTAGTAAATTTATCTCCTCTGTACCCCTATTCTCTTTTCCTTCATTTGGGCTATTGTGAATTTATTGGGGCTTAAGGCGTTTACACAAAATTTGTAATGGAACACTTTTCTCTGCCTACTGCAATGTACTATGTAAACTCATATGGAGCAATGAAATTTTGTTTATGTTAAATCTCCTAGCCCTTCATGGTTTGATTGTTCTTTCTTTCTTCTCATTGCTATCAGGTGTTCTATGTAAACTAATGTTTCCATTTCAGATTTTTGGTGTTGTTGTGTCTGTTTGGGAATGGTGTAATGTGTGAAATTTTGTCTGTGGTGCATGACCACCCTCTCCAAGTGTATTCTTCTCCATTTATAGGTTTGGGAATATTTCTAGCATATCTTTCTCTTAGTGTATCACTGCTCTTAGTGTAGGTTTCATTTCATGCAATCTCTCCCTCTCTCCATATCTTCTTGGAATGTTTGAATAGTTGTAGTTAGCCTATTTTCTTGCAGTAGGAGTAGTTGTGGTAGGTAGGATTAAGAAGAGGAACCGGCCTTCTCCAGAGAGCTATCCCATTTTGCAATGTCCCACACTTTAGGATAGCTCCATGTTGTACAATAACACTAAATGCCCCATCCAAAAATTTTCCATTTAGGGGGTGTTGTGATTTTTTACCAACACAATAGTTTTGGAATGCCCTGTGGGAAAAAAAGTCAAAGTTATAGACTTCATAAGTGTCTCATTGCAATATCTAAGCCATCATGTTACCACCATTGCTACAACAGATTTGACACACCCAGTGGGAGAAGCAGGTGAAAGCTCTATATTTCATAGCTATCCCATTACAAAATCTTAGCCAATATGCTACAAACACAAAAAAAATTACACACCCAGTGGGACAAGCAGGTGAAATCTCTATATTTCACAAGTATCCCATTGCAACCTATTAGCCACCGTACTACCAACACAACAATTTTGGCATGCACTGTGGGACAACATTAAAGTTAGGGTTTCATTTTTTACAATTGTTCCATTGAATGCCTAAGTCACACTGAAACCGAGTTCAAAACAAGTCAATTTCACAGATCCCTCACACTTCATATTTAAGAAATTTCCAATTTTGGATTTAAGAGGTTTTACTGTAGGGTCAAAGTTCCAAAATCATTTTTCTACAGTTTCACATGTGCAAAATGGGTTCAAAGTTTCACAGATGATAGATCGGAGGTTAAATATTAAAAGGGTATTCTTAGAAATCCAAAATTTTACATTTTGGAATTTTGGAATTTTTGGCATTTCAGGTTTTGGAATTTCAGACCCTTTGATATTTCAGACTTTCCTAAATTTTGGAATTTCAGATTTCAGGATTTTAGAACTCCAGGATTTCATGATTTCAAGATTTTTGGGGTTTTCATATTTCAAACTTCTAGCACTTCGGATTTCAGAGATCTTTCATTTCAAACTTTTAGATCTACTGAAATTTTAGGTTTCATAGTTTTCCTACTTCAAATTTTAGGTTTTGTGGTATTTCAAGATTTTAGAGGTTTTCAAGTGGATCCAAGTTCCGAAATTTCAGAATTTTGGAGATCATTTGTAGCTGAACCAGTCCAACCCTATAAATGGTTTTGATCCCTTCAAGGTTTGCACCCAGGTATTCATCAAGTTTCATTATGATCTTGATGGAATCACTACCTCTGGAGGCATATGTAAGAACAATTGGAGACTTCACTTGGTCAACAACCCATCTTCTCTAACTTTAAGAGCATCTCTTATCCATCCATTTTTTCCTTTCCATCTCTTTCATTTCCTTCCATTCCATGAATTTGTGCAATCATGCATTGATTTCCATCATGGGATTTACATCTGAGGCAACATCCATGCAACTTCTACCCTCCTCCAAGCTCACAAAGTTCATTTTTGAGACACTATCAAAAACCTCTAGAACCATTCTATGATGAGGAACAATATACATACTTCTATGAACAGGAAGCTGGGAAGTTTGGTTATCCACCAAAGTATGTAGATTTTCAATATCATGGGTATGCATGTTTCAGAGGGTATCCTATGCTTGAATATTTTGAGTTACATCGAAAAGTTCAAGAGTTGGAGGAAAATATGGTGCAATCAAGGGCTATATCTCTTATACAAGCATGTAAGATTTTTTAGGACCTATTATCCATGAGAGGGCCCTATTCCAAGACATTATAGCCCATAGAAAAAGAGGTGTTTCCAAGGCTCACAGAGTGGATCCAAGAGATAAAGGCTTTTGTAGACAATGTTAGTCAATCCTACTAATGGGAAACCCTTGCATTGACATCCCACAATCCTCTCTCCACTCCCCAATTTGCACCATCTTAGGTGGAGCCTCAGTATCCAAGCTTATTTCCTATTTCCCCTAGTATGGATTCCCCTTCTCCATCTTCTACACTTCCACCTCATGTCAGTTTCTCTACCCTTTTTCCTTCCAAGAAATTGTCTCCTCCACACACAAAAATAAATTGAACCTCATCTCTCACCACCAAAAAATAAAAAATCAGTGGAGACCTGTTGACACTAAAATTTTCCTCCATAATTTCTATTTCATTAATGTATGTATTAGAAATAGGATGTTGTTAAGTATAATTAGTAGTAGCATCTGATAGAAGATAACGGCGCCATTAGTATGGTGTCGCCAATAATGTGGAGTACAGTAACAGTCAAAGTACAATAGGAATGTTGTAAAAAGTAAATATTTGTCGTAAGTGGTCCGGTGATGTTAAAATGTCAAAGTTTGGGTAATTAGAGAAGTAGGGTCTACATGATTAGAAATTAGAAATATTATATTGGTAATAAAGACAAGGAGTGAGGTCATAAATATTTTGTGTATTTTATTTGTAAAAAGTCTAAAAATGTGGGAACCCATGTAAAATGATAAGGTTTATCTTATCTTAACAGATAAGCCTACATGTACAGATAAGAGTTAAGGTATGGAATATGATTCGTCAGAGTGGATTTCTTATCCTATCTTAGAGACAGGATGGATAAGCTTGGAAGTTCTATAAATAGAGAGGCCACCCCCCCCCCATTTAGCATAGAAAGAAGTAGTGAGAAATATTGTAGGAAGTGTGCAAAGGAAGCCATCAGTTAAAGGTGTGTTGAAGAAGCCATCGAGAGGTGTAATTATAAAGTTTCTCCCATATTCTTGTTGAAGTACCTCATGGGTGAGATTGTAACAATTTCATGTTAATATTATAATTTACTTTGATATTTCAGATTTGTCATCATTTTGTCTTATCATAGTCGATGGTATTCTTGTGTTCGGTTGTTGTTTTGTTTCCAGATTACGTCCACCAAACTAAAGGCTATGCATTAGTAAATAATCATAGCATGAGGAGTTCCCGGTGAAGAATTATCATAGTGCCGGATTGGTGATGACATTTTTTGGTTCCGTTGCCGGGACCATTCCTCGTTGGTGGATTTTCTGGAGAGATATTCCCACTTAGTCAAAAATCAATTGGAGGGTAACCTTATTTTTACCGTGAATAGTAGTTACCATGTTAAAGTCATTTTTGCCATGAATAGTAGTTACCCTGGTAAAGTCCTTTTTACTGGGAATAGTAATTACCACAGTAAAGTCACTTTTTACCGTGAATAGTATTTACCGCAGTAACTTCACTTTTTACCGTGAATAGTGTTTACCACAGTAAAGTCAGTTTTTACCATAGTAAGTCAAGTTTTACCATAGTTTACCATGGTCATTTCTATTTTACTGTAGAAAGGTGTAAAGTCACTTTCTAGTATAGTGATTCCAATTATTTGTGCACATAAGTCTTGTGGGTTGGTATTTCACGGTGGTTACTTTTGAAAATGGGAAGGATTCCTATTTTTTCAGCTCAATCTAATGAAGATGCTTCTTCTTTCATTCAAGAGTTTAAACGATCTTGTATTTGTAATGGCCTTATAAGAAGGGAACAATGGACTGAATTTTTTCCTACCTTTTTGGATGGTTCAGCACTTAGGTGGTTTGAAACACTAGGTGATAATGTGAAAAATTCATGGGATTTATTAACCGAAAGTTTTCTTGAAGAATTTGGTGAACAGAAATATGCAGATCTCATGATCAAGATCACAAAGATATCCCAAGGAGAGAAGGAGAAGATAAGGATTATCATGCTCGTGTTCTAGAGCTAAGGAGGAAGCTCGATGCCTAGATCTGGAAGGAAGGACTAGCGGATGGGTTGATGAATGGCGTGGATAATCTCCTCTGTAAGCACTTCATTCTTGGGATGAAGCCAGAGATCAGACAACGAGTGAAGTATGACTGCCCAGCTACCATTGAACAAGCAAAGGAGATTGCAAGAAGGCAAGAAGAAAGCATGGAAGAGGAGCCCGAAGAAATTATTGTTAAAATAGAGCCTACACCAGCACCTTTGGTTCAGAATCCACAACCACTCCCGGTGAGCACAAATATTTCTCCTAGTACATCTACTGAGTATGAAGATCTGCTTAGGAAGATGGGCCAGTTAACTATTAATCTTCTTCAAGGAAAGGAATTTAGTTCTCAGGGAGGAGATAGAGGTCCAAAAAGAAATATTTCTGAAGTTGTTTGTTATGGTTGTTATAAAAAGGGTCATTATAAGTATAATTGTCCAGATAGAGCTTCTACATCTGGTATAAGAGATAATGATAAAGGAAAAGCACCTGTGAATTCTCTTGATGTAGTAGATAAGAGTATAAATAATGAAGTAGATGTGTTTGTAACAAAAGAAAGAAAGAAAAAGATAATCAAGATGGAAATGATCCTAAGAAGATGAAAGAAGAAACTAGTAAGAAACATAGGAGAAGAAAGTTGGGTGTGCAGGATTTTCTGATTTCACAGGGGCAAGGACCATACTCCATCTTGGAAGATTTGTCCAAAAGGCCCGCAAAAATTACATATGGTCAACTCTTGGCTATGTCTTCTGAGAAGAGGCGGGAGTTGCGAGGTGGACTCAATGCTCGAAGAAGGAAGGAGGTTGAGGTCCCTATTTTGGAGGCAGAGGCAGATCCCTATGCTCCACAAGCTGAGGTATTATGTAATGGTAATTCAATTCATGATGTCTTAGTTGATGGAGGCGCTGCAGTTAATGTAATGACTGAGTCTGTAATGAATATGTTGGGTTTAAAAATTGATCGCCCTTCAACACTTATGTTAAGGTCATTAAATAAAGGAAAAACTAAACCAGAAGGTGTAGTTTCAAATGTGGTAATATCTGTTATGGGTGTTGTATATGTGGTAGACTTTCAGGTGATGAAAAATGGTAACTGTTACGTACCCAATGCTGCTGGGAAGACCATGGCTAAGGAGAGTTCATGCAAGAAACTACTGGAATGAAGGTTTCATGACACTTGGACGTGGTAGAGAGAGGGTGAAGATAAATGTGATCCCTCGACATCATAAGGCAGAACCTGTGGATTCAAGTGAATGAAACTGATGATTGGACATCCTCTGATTACTCTAGTACCAGTGAAGTGGACACTGAAGATGAAGAAAGCGAGGTGGATGTTTCAGTCATGGATATCCTTCCAGTCACACCAACTCATGACCCCATAAAATTATCTGAAGAAGAAGTTGATGATCGTCTCCAACAAATAAAGATCGCTGATGCTATGATGGAGAGTGAGAAGGAATCCTACCTCCAGCTCTTTCGAAGGTACATACACCTATTCACTTTTGGTTACAAGGAACTCCGTCAAGTAAGTTGGGTAGAACATTGTATTGAGCTGGTAGATGGTGCTAAGCCCATAAAGCAAATGCCATATAGAATGAATCCTAATTTTTCCAAGACTGTAAAAGAAGAAATAGATAAGTTGCTTGATGCAGGATTCATATTTGTTGTGGAGAATTCAGAATGGGTTTCTCCCATTGTGATCTCAATAAAACAGAATGGGAAGCTACGCATTTTTGTTGATTACAGGAAGCTCAATAAGGCAACAAAGAAGGATCATTACCCTCTTCCATTTTCAGATCAGATCTTGGACGAAGTAGCTGGCCAGGAGTGTTATAGTTTTGCTTATGGATATAGCGGCTACAAACAAGTTTGTATAGCAGAGAAAGATCAGCTGAAGACCACGTTCACCACTCCTTGGGGAACGTTTGCTTATAGAGTTATGCCTTTTTGGGTTGTGTAATGCTCCAACAACATTCCAGCGTTTGATGAATAGGGTGTTCGAACCCTACATTGGGACCTTCATCAGAGTATTTCTGGATGATTTTTGCATCTATGGGAGCAAGTTAGACCACCTGCACCAGATGGAGACAACATTTCAAAGGTTAGATGAAGCACAAGCCTCACTAAACCCTACAAAGTGTGTCTTTGGATGTTCTAAAGGTGTTTTGTTATGGCATGTTGTATCCAGAGATGGTATTGGTACTGATCCTGATAAAGTTTCAAAAATCAAAGATTTACCATTTCCTATGAATAGAAGTAAGTTGAGATCATTTTTAGGCCATGTGGGTTACAATAGAAGGTTCATCAAGAATTTCTCAAAGATTGCACAGCCACTAACCCAGTTCTTGAAGAAGGATGTTGCTTATGAACCAGGAAACAAGGCGCATGAAGCTTTTGGACAACTGAAGGAAGCCCTGGTGTCTTCACCTGTTTTGAAGAATCCATATTGGAGCAAGCCATTCATTGTGTACACTGATGCCTCAGATGCAGCACTAGGTATTACTTTGAGCCAAAAGGATGAAAATGGGAATGAACATCCAATTTACTTTGGGAGCAGACAAATGAGCAGTGCTAAGGTAAACTATACTGTAACTGAAAAAGAGGCTCTGGCTATCATTTTTGTTGTAAAGGAGTTTAGAAATTACTTGCTAGGGCAGAAATTTATAGTTGTAACGGATCATCAGGCTCTGAAATATATTGTCAATAAGCCTAACCCATCAGGGAGGATAGCAAGATGGATAATTTTGCTACAAGAATTTGAATTTGATATTATAGATAGGCCAAGAAAGAAGCATGTCAATGCAGATGCACTCTCTCGAGCCTATGATGGTTTAGGATCATCTTGTGATGATGATGATTTTCCCGATGCAGTATTGTTCTCCTTGACACAATCCCTAGTGAATACATAGATATTTGGAATTATCTGAATGAATTCAAGTTTCCTGACGGTGCCAATGCAAAGACTAAGAGAAAGATTACTCAAGCCAGTCGTCCATATTCTATTCTACATGGAGCATTATTTCGAATAGGACCTGATGAACAGTACAAGAGGGCAGTTGGACATGATTAAGGAAAGGAGCTGCTAGAATAATTCCACAATGGTACATGTGGAGGGCACTTCTCTGGAAAACTTACAGCAAGAAGGATCTTGGATGCAGGTTATCACTGGCCCACTCTTTTTAAAGATTGTTATAATTATTGTAAGACATGTGATATTTTTCAAACACATGGTAACCGTAAGACTTCATCAGCTCCATTATGTCCTATTCTTCCCCTTGGTCCCTTTGGAAAATGGGGAATAGACATTGTAGGTCCACTTCCAACTACATCACGTCAAAATAAGTATATTGTAGTTGCCACAAATTATTTAACCAAGTGGGTTGAAGCTAGGCCATTGAAAACATCTTCCATGGATGAAGTGGCAAGGTTCATATATGAACGCATTGTCACCAGATTTGGTTGTCCATTAGAAATTATAATAGATCAAGGAAGCCACTTCATTAATGAGGTGGTAAAAGCCCTAGTCAATAAGTTTTCTATTAAGCACAAGAAGGCAACAACATACAAGCCAAGCACAAATGGACAGGTGGAACGAACAAATTTTGTGTTGTGTCAAATTCTAGCACAAGATGCAGCCTTGTAGGTACATAAATGGGATAAAAGGATCATGCAACATTGTGGGCATATAGGGCAACATCAAAGTCAGCAACAGGATACTCCCCATTTCAGTTGGCCTATGGCATTGATCCAGTTCTTCCTATTGAGTTTGATATTCCCACTGTGAGAGTTATGAAAAATGAAAGGATGGATGAAAGTGATTCAGTAAAAGAAAGGTTGGTACATCTTCATTTGCTAGAGGAAATGAGGGAAATAGCAAAGGATACAAGCCATAAGAATAAAATGAAGCAGAAGGAATAATTTGATCAAAAGATCCGATGGTCTCCATTTCATGTGAATGACTTGGTCCTAGTATATGATTCCAGATACAAAAAAAGAAGACAGAGAAAATTTCTTCCAAAATGGATGGGGCCCTACAAAATAGCAGCTGTGCATGAAAATGGTACGTACCGACTGGAGGAATTGGATGGCACTCCCATTACGAAATGGGTCAACCACGACAAGTTGAAGATTTTCCAAGCACCAGAATAGTCTACTCCGAGGACGGAGTAGAAGCTAGGAAGGGGGAAGATGTCAACACTAAAATTTTCCTCCATAATTTCTTTTTCATTAATGTATGTATTAGAAATAGGATGTTGTTAAGTATAATTAGTAGTAGCGTCTGATAGAAGATAACGGCGCCGTCAGTACGGTGTCGCCAATAATGTGGAGTACGGTAATAGTCAAAGTACAATAGGAATGTTGTAAAAAGTAAATATTTGTCGTAAGTGGTCCGGTAATGTTAAAATGTCAAAGTTTGGGTAATTAGAGAAGTAGGGTCTACATGATTAGGAATTAGAAATATTATATTGGTAATAAAGACAAGGAGTGAGGTCATAAATATTTTGTGTATTTTATTTGTAAAAAGTCTAAAAATGTGGAACCCATGTAAAATGATAAGTTTTATCTTATCTTAACAGATAAGCCTACATGTACAGATAAGAGTTAAGGTATGGAATATGATTCGTCAGAGTGGATTTCTTATCCTATCTTAGAGATAGGATGGATAAGCTTGGAAGTTCTATAAATAGAGAGGCCACCCCCCCCCATTTAGCATAGAAAGAAGTAGTGAGAAATATTGTAGGAAGTGTGCAAAGGAAGCCATCAATTAAAGGTGTGTTGAAGAAGCCATCGAGAGGTGTAATTGTAAAGTTTCTCCCATAGTCTTGTTGAAGTACCTCATGGGTGAGATTGTAACAATTTCATGTTAATATTATAATTTACTTTGATATTTCAGATTTTTCATCATTCCGTCTTATCATAGTCGATGGTATTCTTGTGTTCGGTTGTTGTTTTGTTTCTAGATTACATCCACCAAACTAAAGGCTATGCATTAGTAAATAATCATAGCACGAGGAGTTCCCGGTGAAGAATTATCATAGTGTCGGATTGGTGATGACAGACCCCACTCACCACTCCTCTCATAATCATGAACCCAAGTTGGGAAGAAAATCAAAAAACCATTCAATGGGGGAAATAAGAAGAAGATCCAAACAAATTAGAAATGATGAAAAACTTGGTGATCTTGGCTATAAGATTTAGTATTGATAAAATCCCCTTGATTTTTAAGCCTACGGAGGAAGTTGAGGTCCAACCACAAGTGATGCAAAATGAATTTGTAGTAGAAAAGGAGCAAGAAAAAGTGAAAGAAGATTAGCAATCTATTTGTTCTGAGTATAGCACCCACGAGGAAACTTTATTTTCAAAGATTTTTTATCAATCATCTATTGCAGAATAAGTTGAGGAGAAAAATGGAGTAGCTCCAAATCCAAAAGAAAAGGATCATGTTCTTTCCATGGAGGAGAAAAAAATAGCTTCAGAGGACTCAAACTCAAGGCAAGCCAGTCAATAAACTTTCTCTTAAATTAGAATCCAAAGAGGATGAAGTGAAAGGATGAAGATATCCATAATGAACAAACTGCAAATCCTGATAACACCATTGAGAAGGTTGAATCTCTGACACAGTCAAAAAATGAGGAATTTGGATATCTATCACATTTGAAAGAGTGTTTTGATGAGGAAGAGCCCATGGAATTTTTTAATTTTCTTGCCCCATCATTCATTTTCCAATATCAGGAGCCTACTACCAAGGCAGAGGACATTGAATAATTACCTATTTCTCATGAGAAAGGAAGGAATGAAAATATCAGGAGAGTGTCATCCATTCTATACCATTCACCAAAAGTGGACATCAGTTGTTTGTAAAGGTGAAAAAAGAAGAAAATCAATTTACAAATAGTCACTTTTTCAATTTCTTTGAGCATGCATTATTTTTCATTTTTGTAACTAGTTTTTGGTTCATGTTTCTCTAGCATGGTGCACCATGTTTTTATTAGGAATCCCGTAAGAAATTCCATGGGAAAGAAGATCATACTTGTAGGGAACAGTTGCAACCTTCAAAGAATTCAAAATACAAAGTAACTAAACTTTATAAGGGACAATTTTTAATAGTTCCTTCAAAACAATCATTGAGTTTATAGCATCCTTGCAGGATTGGAAGGTCAATCCTCATGAACAACCTCAAATCATTCAATTTTTCCCCTTGATTGGAAGTATAAGATCAACCTTGAATCCTTTTTTTACTATGTTTCAGTTGAAGATCTTGAGTATTTTTTTAGAAAATTTCAATCTTCAACAATGTCCTAAGCATCCATTCAGAAGGGAGAAAATCAAAATTTAATAAAGTTCCATGATGTCACAACTCATCCAATATTTCACTTAAAACTCTGTGATGTGCTACACATGTTAAATGATCATTGGTTTTAACATGTTTCATAAATAGCAATGTCATCTTTCAATACAGGATCAGAAGTCCAATTTTTTAAGCCCCATAGATCAGGATTGTAGAAAAAAGAGAGAAAATCCCAGGTTCAAACAATTTTCCAGTTTAACAAATCTAATTTTAGAATTATCTTATAAACACTGGAAGTGAGAATAATGAGTCAGCTTAGGTTCAACAATTCCTAGGAAATTTATGGGGGTCAACTTTGAAGATCCAGTCAATTTTAGGTCATCAATAGTGAGTGCATACCTAATGGAGGCTACAAGATAATGGTCTAGAGCATCTAACAGGTAGATGCCCCCATGAGTCACCAAAATTGGTATCCATTTTACCCCTCGGGAGAAATGGACAACATGGGGTTTTAGACCCACACACCATTACAGGACCTCAGAGGTAAACATGGTTTACAGGTAAAAACATCTCTTATGGGAGCATTTGAGAAGGATACAAGAGTTGGAGTTTGTCATAGGAATTTTTTCCTCTTCTTCGTTTTGAATAACCCATTGTATGTTTGTGGTGAAAAAATGGGCTCCGATGGGCCCCACATCTAGTCAAAATAAGCAATAATGGAAAACTTTGGTCATCAGGCCCAAAATACACATTCACCCAGTCTCCATGATCCTCTGGGTTCAAAAAATCAAAAATTTCCAAAATCCAGAGGGACTGACAAAAGGTTGCAAAATAGGCATGTGTGAGGCTTCCGAGCTAGAAAAGTAGCTCGCCAAGATGCTCTGCGAGCATCTTGGTGAGCTAGAATCATACATTGAAGGAACAAGTCAATAGAGGAATAGCCAAGTAGCTCGGTGAGTCAGATTAGCAAGATCTTGTCATAGCAAGCTAGAACTCGATGAAAAGGGGATGAGTTCATGAAGGAGTGGTAGACGAGTCAGGTGTAACTCACGAGGGAGGGCTCAATATTTATCTCATATGATCAACTTTTTGAGCTCTTTCAAGAGCTCAGTGAGCTCATAACACAACTTGGGACCCGATAATAGAGATGAATAACTCGAGAGGGGTCGACATTGAGCTGAGCTAGAAAACATAGGAATCGAGCTCAATATAGTGAGCTAAAATATGAAGAGGGAGCTTAGCCATGTAGAGATCACAAGGAAATATCAAGGCATAAGATATGGCTAGGAAGTGAAGGAGAAGGATTGTCTTTAGCTTGGGATCAATACAATGGACCAAGCTCATAGGTGAAATAATAGCGAATGGTATGCATTGGCGATGGGCACATTGAAACGAAAAAATTCGTAGGGAGAATCAAGGATAGATATATAGTGTATAGACATAGCTGGAGGGGCATGTAGATCAAATGACAGACATTAAGCTCAATATTTCTTGGGAGGCACAAGCTCATAAATAAGCCCTCAAGGGATAATAGGACTCATGGGTGATAGATGGTGAGTTTTCCACCATTCATGTAGGTTTCCAAGTATCGCTCATCTATTGGCATTGGGAGTTGGAACCATTAGTGGTCGAGGTATGGTTTAATAGTAGGAGTTCAGCTGATCCCAAATAAGTCTCCACCATGTGAAACAAGCTTGTGAGAGAGCTCACTGAAGTAATGTTGGCATGCAAGTTAAAACATGAAGTGGAGCGGTTGCAGGACTGTAATATTGACAAGGTGTGTCAACCAAACTTGGATGTAGGAGTTGAGTTTCTCAATGATTGGAAGTGAGTTCGGAGGTTCGGGATCTCAGCCAAGGGGAAGATTTCATCCTATGGGGTCGTAGCTAGGGAAAAGTTTCAAAAGGATTGTTTGCAAAGGGATCACCAAGCCAAGCTGGAGGGAGATGAGTTCTAAGGTGAGGCTTCATAAGTAATTCAAGTTTTTTGAGGTCAACGACCTAGTTGTGGATTGATTTTGGAGAATAGGTTCTCGGCCATCAACATGAATAGTGCATGCAAATGAGTGAGAGAACACCAAAATCTGAAATCTGAATTTAAGAGTTCATAGTTTTGGGAATTCAGAGAATTTTAGGGGTGCGATGAATAGTGGCGGCCGAGGTGTCCAAAACCCAAAGTTAGTATTTCAGACTTCAGTATTTTAGATTTTGGGAGTTTTCTAGGGCCCAACTTGGTGAACAGTGTCATCAGCTCTGATGCAAAAAATTCTAAATCTATGAAAAGGTGGAGATCTTTGAAATCTCATGCATCTCAGGATGCATGCCAAGTTAGCTAGAATTAGTGTGGGGTGAGAAAATATGGATGGCCATGCAGAACCAATGGGCGAGTCAATAACCAAGTCAGTCAATATGTGGAAAATATTTTTCCAATCTGGAAAGGTAAGGAGGTGACTTCAGAGGGATCACCCAATCAATTACATACATATTTTGGGGAACTCGCCAACCTTGAGGAAGTGTAACGTGGATGTTTTGTGGTATGGGCAAGGAAAGGTTCAATGTGGATTCTAAACAATGGATTGATGTGGTGGGAGTTAGCCTTGGTGTGTCATTAGAGGTTCTTAGGTGGAAGAAGTCGAGATGCTCGATGTCAAATAGAACTCTCCTAGTTAGGGGGATACAAACACAAACTTTTTGACATGCAAAAAGAGTTTCTCGGCAATTAGACAAAGCTCGGGGACTTGGTAACATCAACAACGTCTCATCTAAACAGCAAAAAAGGAGCTGAGTGGAAGGAAGTTAAATACAAAGCTTGAGAAAATTCTAAGGTGGCAGGAGGGATATACAAAACCACCAAAAACCTAACCATAGGAACTTTCCCAACTCAATAAGTTGCTTGGTGAGCTAGCTCGACCAAACAACGCATACAACACAAGCCCAATGCACAAAAGGTCCCCCCACTCAGAATGCAATATCTATATCCCTAGATGTTAGATATTTGAAAACATACAATTTTTAGAGAGATAAGAGGGAGATCTACATTACGAAGACATGAAAAATAGACTTTTGTAGATTTTCAAAACCCCAAAATTATAGAGACCCCCAAAAATTCAAAATGCAATATCTAGAGCCCGAGATGTCCGTTTTGCACAAAATATCAGTCATTAAAATCGTGGAAAGATGATCTAAACTATGTAAATATGAAAATTGGAATTTTGGAGGTTCTAGACCTCTAAAATTCATGAATAGTGAATAGTGCACTTGGTAGGTGAGGTGTAGTTAATGAGGCTATGGGCATACTTCCTTTTCCAACAAGGAAAATTACATGAAGATATGGGTTTTGCAGGCCTCCCCCATCCTTGTTGCAGTTTTCATGATGGATTTTTTGGGTGGCTGGAGAATTTTTTTGGTTTCCTCTCTCTCTCTCACCAAAATTCTTCCTATAAATGTAAATGGGTTGCACAATGTTAACAGTTAGTGATTTTTCCTCCTCTACTAATCGATTGAACATTACTTTTTTAACATTTCTTATACTTTGGTATTATTTATTATGTGAGTAAAAATTTTATATATATATATATATAATTAAAGGATGACAAGGAAGTTTCATTTAACTTTGCTTTGTCGTCACATACATATATGTGGATATCGTTGTTGAGGAGGTAAAATCACCTAAATTTAACATTGTATTTTCTATCTCAATTTAATTTGATTATATATAATTCGGTTCGTGTGTTCCTATTATTTCTTTAGTAATTTTTTATGAAATTATTATTTAAAAAATTAGTGTGATTAATAAGATTTTACTTGATTGTTGAGGTGGTTGCACAGAAGGTTTCTCCATAAACACATGTACCAGCAGATATCACCGACGAGGAGGTAAAATCACCTTAATTTAATGTCATATTTTTATCTTAACTTAAATTGATTATATATTATTTGGTATGTGTGTGCCTAACAAGTTTATATGTTCCTAACAAGTTTGTATGACTAATAAGGTGATATTTGGACATTTTATCGCAGGAGAATGCACCCAAGGTTGCTTCTTCAGGTCATGCAGAGGATGATATTATCGTCGATGAGGTAAAATTAGAAAATTGAGACTTTTCATTTATTGTTTTCATTTATCTCCATTAGTTTATAAATATTTATATTATGTTTTTGAATAGGCTCCTCTTCACTATAGGAGGGAGCATTGCAGGGACCACATACTTTATTATTATGATTACGCCAGTTGCGAAAGGAAAATATATGAGTTACGGAGGATAAATCTCCACATGACAGATGCTAATTCCCTCTCTCATGTTTCCCCTGAGGGGAAAGGGAGAAATTTTACTTTCAAGTATCCCCAACATGCCTCCAAAAATGGGAGGAAATATAAGGATCAAAGGGAGGGGAACATTAAGGTTGTGTTGCATATGCAATATATATTGTAGAGGTGACGCATGATACGACGCATATGCAAGAGGGATGTCAAGGTATTGTTTGAAAATATTGGAAAATTATCCAAGAAAAAGGTTGAAGATGCTATTAAAGCCTTTAATTCGGAGCCTGCGAGGAGTAGGAGGAGGGCATCCATCTTGACATTGAGAGAAAATAAGGAAAACATGGTAAGTTTACTGAGTAACAATTTAATTTCACTTATTTCTCGTTATCAATAAATAAGTATTATCTATTTCATTAAATTTATATGACATTTTATTAACAGGGTGAGGAGGGTGAGATGGATGCAGAAGTGGATGGGGTCATTCATGAAAGAACTAGTGGAGGTGACAACAAGGTAAGTTAGTGATTTGTTATTTAGTTTTATTTTTAAACACTTTTCCCCATGAATTGTTCACTAACAGTTGTATTGATACAATATGTATGTAGGAGGATGACATGTCATTGCCACATTTATATGAAAAATGTAAAAAAAATAGCAATGAATCCAACCAATATAAAACAAGTTGAAGTAAATACAAGTGAACACAAAAATATCCAAATCGTAATTTATAGTTTTGTGTTAAAACCATTGTAATAAGAAGTTGTTATTTTGTAGGTTCGTTCATCGCAATGGGGTGATACAGTTTCACCTTTTCATTTTGATCATGGATGTGGCGGTGCAAGCAATGGAGGACATGGTAAGTCATGGACCTTATTGGAAATGTAAATTTCAAGCTATCAATTTTCCCTCTAAATGTACTGTTTGAAATTTTGAATTTTTAAGTTTGAATGAAGGTGTTAGATTTCAAGTGTAAGGGATATTAATGAATAATTTTTCTTTACCTTTGTTTATTTTCCACTATTCCAATTTCATGGTTTTGGATTTATAAACATTATTTCTTGTTTAATCTAGGCTCCACACAAGACTCTTATGTTTTTTCTGAACCTTTATCAAATTTTCACATTCATTACTCTGATATAACATCCTTTAACCCTTATACACAAATCCCTCACCTAAATCCAATGATCACACCTCCTTTTCCTTAACCAAATAGCTTTCCAATCCTCCTTAACTAGTATTTAATGTATAGAACAATCTAGGTTTTATGTGTTTAATGCTTTTGTATATGTACAGGACAGTATAGGACATTATATCTCTCCAGTGTTTGTGATGTAACAAGACAAAGAATAGAATAGGAATGAGGGTTAAATACATGGATTATCTCTATTTCCCACTTTTATGATGATCTGAATGATTAATGATATTTTAAAATTAAAAATGTATATTTAATACCTTCCAGTTAGAAGGTTTCCAACTCTTAATATTAATCCTTGAACACCATATCATTATCATTTATAGTTTCTAACTTCTTTTCTTTTAAGATCTTAGTAGGGGAATCATCATTCATGTTTACTTTGTTATTTTTTTGTTAGAGGAATTATTATTGGAATAGATATATGATGTAAGAATAGAGTGAGAAAGGTTTCAGTAGATGATTATTGCATGCTTTAAAGTAAGTTATATGGTGATGTGGTTAGAATAGGGTGATTTATTTTTGTTTCGTTAAAATTAGATAAATGATTAAGCATATACTGAGTTGTACTAGAATAATAGATGAGGTTTGCAACCTATAATTTTGGGTTCACATTAATATTGTCTTAAAAACCAATGCTTATAGCCTAAGTAGAAGATTTAAGGGTGTGATATTGGGGAATGAGTTATCTTGAGTGTTTGGAGACATAATTGATGATGTATATAAACTAAGGGTACATTGAATGCATGTTTTGAGTTATGGATCTGCATCATGTCTTGAAAAGGATATTTATATTATATTGTGTACACTCTAAGAAATCTTGCATGAATCTAATTTTAGTAGATAATCTCTCCATTAAACCTGTATCACTAACATCCAACAAAGGTGACAAAGTCACCCCCCATTTTTTTGGCATGTCTACCTTGTCTATATTATTTTTAGATACCTATGAATGAGACATATTACAAACCCATTTTTATTTCCTATTTCATTGATCTTCGAACTACTTGGCATTATTTGCGACCACGAATTCTCTCACTTTTCTTTCATAAATGGAATCAATCTACTCATAGCATTGTTGAAATAAAAAATTGTAAATACTTTTTGTAATGTTTTTCCTTCTTTTTTCCTTGTATTTGATCTTCACTTTTCTCCCTTAACATTGTTTTTGACTTCTTGTTTATGCTGATGACATACATTTAATAAATAACTAAATCTATGTGTAAAAACTTTCAACAAGAGTGTAACATCTGATGGATATTCCATTCCTCATGAGGTTACCATCCAATGGCATATCTTCGGTTAGTGAATTCTTTGAAGTATTTCTTCTTCCTTCGCTATTTAGATTTTTTTTATAAATATCATGAACCACTAATGTTTTTCTCCTCAGATATAAGACTTTCTATGTATGATTGTGGGGTATTGATATGACTGCAATGGGTGGCGAAAAAAATAAATGGGCTCCACATAGGTGATCAACAACTCCATAAATGTAGCTAGTTATCCTTTTAAAAAAGAACTCTAATAGGAAACAAGATGGAAATCACATATGAAATAAATCATCCATAATAATATGCATGATCATCACATATAGAGATGATCACAACACACAAATATCTCCATTTATATTTATTGTAATTCTCATATGCATGATCATCATATATAGAGATGAGCACAACACAGAAATATCTCCATTGATATTCATTATAATGCATATGGTCTCTAAAATGTTAGCTGACTTGTATATACCTAATAGAATTGTGGATGGAGAGCCCTCAATATTTTAATCCAACTTATATACATAGGAATAGGACGGTATTAGTAGATATGATCATTGGCCGTGATAGTCCATATCTAAGATGGTTGGAATCAACAAGTATGGAAGATTTAAAAATTACTTTGTTCATGGTTATATAAATTGATGACAAGACATAATGACATACCAATTTAAAAAATATGGCGACAAACCTTTTTCTACAAGCATTTCCTGCTAGTAATGTAGTCAACTACATAATAATAGAGTTTATTATATCTACTAGGATGCACAAATACGTGGGAGAAAATCTTAGAAAGGATATTTATAAGCTCATGGATTTCTTTTTGTTTAACACAAATAAAATAAAAACAATGATTGTAATGTGATGGAATCCACTTCATGTAAAGGGTGATTCATTTGAGCAACTTTTGAAAGAGAAACATGATTTTTTGGAAAAGAGTACTGATTTTAATGATAAAATAATACAAATAGAAGAAGATATGCCTTCTTAGAATAAAAATAGGGAGTGTAGCTGATTTGTAGATTTCATTTACTAGTTTTCCTTTTTATAATGCTCATGAATTTTACTTGCATACATTCTTATTTCATGCTTAGTTATTATTTTGTTATATTCATGTATATTTTCTATCTTGATATATTACTAGAAAAAATAGGTTTGGGCATTCCTAGTGCAATCTCTTATTTACTTCTCAATCTGAGAAACTAAAATTTTCCATTTATAAACACATGGTTATCTTTAGTTAACATTTGGTCATCTTTAGTTTTGTTGCATACAAATTGCTTATATATCTTACAAATAAGAAGTTATACCATTTACAATATTAAAGCTTATTTTTCTATTAAACATGAAATACTAGTGCACTTTATATTCCATTCATTTATTTTGATCTTTCATTTCAAAGTTTACCATTTTTTTAAAAATCCAAGCATTACAAGAGGCAAAGATCTATCTTGAATTTGAATGCAAAACATTGTTAATTTTTTATTTCACATGTCACATGCTAAATATTCATGCCCTTGCAAATGTGATAAACAATGTGCAAGTATTCAGCTCAATATAATTTTGTTTTGATGTAGTATTTATATTTCTCTTTCATCGATGAATTTAAGGTTGTTTGAATGTATGCCATGTTTGGTAAGACCCTAGAAAAAACTGATTTAAAGTTGTTTCAAAGCCAAGATTTGCAAGAGCAGATTTTTCTTTCAGAGACCTATTAGTTACAAAGAAGAGTTCTTTGAAGAACTTTTCATGATTTAAAAAACTAACATGTAATTGTATATTTCATAAATTGTATCACGTTTATCAGTAATATGGATTTATCCAACTATGGTATATTGTGTTTAACCCCGAAAAATTAGTTGTTGGCATCTCTGAGGAAAATGGGAGGAGTGCCTCTTATTTGGACTTGGGAATATTTTGAAAAACAATAATAATTATAAATGGTAATTCTAATGAGAAATTTATTTTATTTAAATTATTTGCAAACCTCTCTTCTTTTACTTGGCATATGATATGTGAAAGGCATATCTCTCAAACTCTACTTCAGAAGACCTATAAAGGACCTTAGAATAATCTAGACTCCACATCAATCATTTCAATCCATTCGGTAGGAATTTGATTGAAGGATTTTGGGGTAAAATAGTTGTTTTCAATTAACAACTTATATTATGATGAGGATTTAATAGCTCAAGGTTTAATATCTTAGAAAAGGACAACCTAAGGTGGTAGATTATTGGAAGAAGATAAATGAGGAATTTTCTACAATCCTCTACCCTAGGTCCTAAGATTCATTTCATCCTATCTTTCCTTAACCATAACATTCTAAATAAGGCTAGGCTTCGAATTCATATTCGGGTATGGTATATCTCTCTTGATAAAATTATAGAATTCTAAATGAGGCTAGACATGGAATTCATAGGTAATTTTGGTATATATCTCTTGATGAAATTCTATCAGTAAAGTACAACATGTTCCAAGTAAGATTTAATTTGACTAATCAATTACATCAAAGAGTTATCCCGGTACTTAATGAGGTTCGCAACTATTGCTATGGTAAAAAAAATTGTTTTCTTTATGTATTTACCATTGCATATTAATAAGTTAAGTCATTATTCTACATCTTTTGTATGTTCACAATGTAATGATCAATCTATAGACTATCTTTAAATCTTTTGTATGTAGAAAATGCAATGGTAAATATTTTGTATGTTGATAATGCAATGATCAATCTATGATCAATTTTTTTTTTTGGTAGGTTACCTAGGGAGAGGCCCTAGCCCATTGTGGCATCACAATCCAACACTGGTTGTGGAACCATCTGAGGATGGGATTTTTAAGATCTCATCTAGCCTATAGATTATACTATATTATCATGGTGCCCTATCACCAGGGTATCCAAACCACCTGTAGTAGGATGCCTTAACATGGAGCCAAGATTTGAACCTTAGACCTCCTAATTACTAGAAGACCAAGAACCGTTACACCACTACACATTGGATAAAAGTGATTTTTTTCCCTCTCGTGTCGTAATGTCATGGAATTCCTCATTGTATTGAACACATAATTCCTACTTTCCCCCGACCTCTGTTACATTGAACACCAAGTCGGCTTGGCACCACATTTAGAGCCACCTCTGCTACCAAAGCAACTAACCCTCCTGGGGCTGCCTAGCCGAGTAACGAAGAGCTATAGAGGTTTCCCGTGTGGGGGAATGGACCCTAAAATCTCCCACATGTAACCCACATTCCCCATCACTAGGGTAAACCATATGGGCTAATCTATGATAAAATATATATAATTTATTGTCAATTATAAATATTGGTGATTTTTTCATGTTTTATTGTGTGATTAATTGAACAATAACATTGTGTGTCTAAGCACTTATTTCACTAAATCTGGACATATTCTAGTAAAACTGGACTCCAATATTTCAAGTATTGGAAGAAATACATCTTTGTTTTTGCGTATATTGGATTCCATTTTTGTCTATATCAGATTCCATTATTACTTTATTGGATTCCATTATTAACAATATTGGATTCCAATATTTTCATTATTGTACTTATTCTAGTTCTAATTACACTATTATTGGATTCAAATTTCGCTATTATTGGATTTCAACATCACTATTATTGGATTCCAATTTTGCTAATATTGGATTCTAATAACACTATTATTGGATTCTTAGTTCCCCGCTATTAGAATCCAAATTCTAAATTCTTATTTTTAGATTTTAATTTCACTATTTTAGGATTATTATTTTGTTATTTTTTTATTCCCCCACATAATCCTAGTGGAAGCTAGCTTACATAAGTGTATAGGTTGTTAGCTAACATAAGCCTAGTGGTCACTAACTTATAAAAGAGTAGATTCCTCTAGGTGAAATAATCCTAGTGGTTGCAAAGTTACACCAGCCTACTGGTAGCAGGTTACATGAACCTACCCACCGCTGAGATACATAAGCCTAACAGCTATTAACTTACATATGCCTAGCCACCACAAAGTTACATTAGCCCGAGTGTTAAATTTGATGGCCACCTATGCATATAAAACAATTTTTAGATGATGGTAATTTTACAATATTTCCCTTTAAAATATACAAAATAGTAGTTATTTAAATACTTCAAATTTATATTTATTTAATACTTTATCTATATTATATATTGATATTATTTTTATATAAATCTATATAAAAATGACTGTGATATTCTAAACATGCAAGTTACATATGATAGATTCAACTACTTTTATGTTTTTCCATTCAGTAAATCATAAAGAATAACAAAGCGTTAAGAATTACGTTAAACAAGTTGTTTTGAAGAAATGGACTTGAAAATTTATTTCCATAGGAAATCAATTCCTTTAAGAAAATTAAATTGAAGATTACATAATCATTGATCCCTCATGAGGGTATTAATTATTGTTCTTGAATTTGTGCAAGGTATGCCTAGATAGCTTCATGTCCCCGATTCAGTATTTTTATTTGATCTCTTTTCCATATTTTTCTTGTACACCATGCCCATATGACGTTGTCTATATTAATATCTGATGTGTCCCTTGATTTTCACCACCATTTCCTTTTCTTTAAGCATTCCTGGTACCTTTCTTTTTCTGTATTTTATTTTCTTATTGGCTCCCATTAGCATACCCTTGTCTTTTGAGCCTTTGTGTGAACATCATGTATTAGAATTTATTTAGCCTTGTCCATCCATATAGGTACGTTATCATTAGCTGGTCTTCCTAGTATTATTTTCTCAACATTCACATCCACTACTAGGTTGAATTGCTCTCGAGGTCTATCACAAATAGTCCTAACATATGTATCTTTATTTGAAAGGATATTTTGATTATAGTAGTTATCCATGTCAAGACATGGTGCACCCACTATCTGATCATACATTGCACTATCCTGCATTGTTTTTGGCCAAAACAAATCTCTCCTTGTCATGCTACAATTGACAAAGGTTTTCTCTAGGGAATATAGAAAATTTTTCCAATATGTAATCTTCAGAACCTAGTATGCTTCTCCACTATCTGTTGAACTCTTTTCCCATTGTGTGATGTATGTTTGAATGCCTCTCTACATTTCTACCATCTCTTTTAGTTCTTTGAAGGTTACTAATGGAGGATCCTCTTCAGGAAAGAAATTTTTCCCATCCATTTTTTTCTGGATCTCAATTGAGTGTGACCATTCAGAATCCTTGATTTTTCCTTTGTACTCCATGATAGGCATGTTCTAGATGACATGGAATTTAAACATATTTGGTTTTTTGATACCCACGATCTTGTGGTTACCATCTAGCAAATGTGGTTCCATAAAGTCCTTAAAGTTGAAGAATTCCTCTATAAGGTATGAAGTGAATGTGTTGGACTCCTCTTAGCATGTTTTGTAAGTGGCCATTATTTTTGGCAAAGAGAATGTTTTCAATTTGCATAAGGTTTTTAATAATCGGTCAAATGTCCCATCTATGTCTTCATACATGTGACCCACCTGAAGGAAACTTATGAACACTGTGTTGAAAATCCTTGTAGCTGTCAGCATGGTTATAAACAAAAACAATGTGTGATTTTTGTTGTCACTTGTAGCATTATCTAGTTGTAATTAGAGAATTGGTGGTTGTTTTCTAAATGATCTTAAACATTTGCTTATAGTATCAGGTGTATGAGCATGTTCATTTTTCTACTTTTATTCATTGCACTTGTCATATGCATCATTTTACAACAGTGCATCATGTAATGGATGTTTTGATATCCCACTACTATATAACAAATCACCATACAGATCTGTAAGTGTTTCTTCTAGCTTCTGGATACATAGTTTTCTCCTCGCTCAAAAAAAGGGAGACCAAAGTGTCTGAAACCCCCCATTTGGTGCCCATGTGTCAGCATTCCAGTCAAGGTGATGAGGATATTAATAGCATCGCTTATTGATTTTTCATTTTATTCATATCCTTGGTATTGTAATTTTCATCTTGTCTATTTTTTCATATACAATTCTCAAATAGCTATTAGGATTTTTTTGTGATTTCACTCTATCTGCACAGTAAATTGAATGACAACTTTGAATGTAATAATTTTTCCATTGGTGGCGTTGATCTATTTGTGCCAGTTTTTTCTAGACATAAGATTGCTACACATTTTTTCTTAAGCTCTATGCACTCATCATATTTGCAAAAGAACTTGTTCTAGGTGATTAAAACAAGACAGAAATGGTCTTGCAATATTTTTTTGAGATTCAAATTTAACGTTGAAGGAAGGTACAATAGTAAAAGTCCCTCATTACACCTTTGTAGGATTAAGAAAAACTATAAGATGCAATTAGAAGTCTCATCTTGTCCCACTGAACGAGGCATGTGTCATGAAAATGCACAAGTTTCCACAGCAGAAACACCGAATATATTATTCACATTATCTCTTACATTCAAATATATTTACATATATATAGAACATATAATTCCTATATTTTAGGAGGTATCCTTAACTACTTCTCCCACGAATATCTCCCACACTCTATATACGTGAGTGGTTAAAACTCACCAACAAATAATTGTTATATGTTGTTTTATATAACAACCACATAACATAATATACTAACAATACTATTTCACTCACACACTATATGTATATTATTATTATTGAGTTATAAACTCATATAATAATAATATATTACAAATATTATTCAATCCATACAAATGGGAGCACTAATAAAGTATATTTCCCAACATTCCCCCCCTTAGTGCGAACATGGGGAAAATCTGCCTTTATACTTGCACCTGCTCATGATCTAGTGATTTTCACAGGATGATCACAAACCTCAGGGGATGGTTATCCAAACAGTTGACCACAAACCAAGAATGGTGGTTTTGCAAATTGGTTTACCACAAACCACAAAGTGATAGTTTTGCAAATGGATTACCAACAACCAAGAATGGTGGTTTTGCTATTGGTTTACCACAAACCACAAATGAAGGTTTTCAAGTGGTTTACCTACAACCACATCATGATATGCCAAGTACTATTCTCAGCCCTCCTCACATCTCACTGCAGGGAATAACATAGGAAATTTTGCTGACATCTGTTGCTCATACATACATAGAAAAAACTGACATACTGGAAATGGAACATTGGATCATGTTCCCCCCCTCAATGTGAAATTTCCACTTATTGAAAACAAGATTATTGAAAACTGAGGCACACCACACTGGAAGCACTAAAATCAAACTGCACACACACCTGTCACCAAAGCTGATATGCGGCCCCGTCGTTGGCAACTGATGAGAGGTCGCTGAATGACCTCCAACCTCTGTTTGCCTCCATCCTCTGGTATGACGCTGCTAGTTCAGTGGAATGTGAATTTGAAGCTCAATTACATGCCTAAATCGAACGTCAGGTTAAACTGAAAATGCGTTCGTGACGCTATTTTATTTTTTTTTTTTAATTTTTACAATTTTAACAATTTTCCTAATAATGGCTTGAATGACCATAATTGAATATTAACACAAATTTCGACTAATCTTGACAATGATGAGACACAAAAGACTACAAAATGATATATAAAAATTATTAATATTAAACGCTGACTCTTTTAACTGAACAAGATGACCCAAAAAACTAATCACTCAATGTACTTTAATGAACAACGTTTAAAAACATAAAATCCAATTAACAATTGGATTTGACTCAGCAATAAATATGGACTTTTAAAAACACTAACCTATAATGAGAAATATGGACCTTAATACCTTCTATTAAGGTAAACAAAATGAGTCCTAGTCACTAATGAAACATTAGACTAAGATGACTTTTGAGGAGAGAATAGAGATTAAATTAAACTGAATTCTAGTAAAATATTTGGCATGATAGACACTCACTATTTTAATATAGAAAAATTCACATGCATCTCTGATATTTCACACGCGGAGAGAAGAATATAGAATTTCATATGTTGGTACCAATTTGATACCCTAGAAGCCGGTCCAACCAAAATTTGACACAGAATTTTGATATTTAGAATACCACCGGGAGTAGTTCTCTTGTGCCGCCAAGCAGAATGATTTGCATGAAAATCTGCCACAACACACAATCGTCAATTTTGAATCCAAAAAGGACTATCGGACTATGGATGTAGAGACCAATTTAGTCGTAAATGTCCATCATCAATCATGGATTGTTTGCTACTGACAATGATAAGAATGACAATGGTTCGAAGCAGTCCACAATATGAGTAATAACAAAGCACAAACACTGTAGAACTTGGTAGAGCATGCCAATGAGTGCACGTAGAAGTCTTAATGTTTGTAAATACCTTGAAAAATATCCAATATTCTCGATGCAATATTAACTCAGGTGATGATTCGTTTATTGTAATGCAAGGGATATGTACTTCCACACATGCACAAATTAGGCCGAGAAGTTTTGAGTTGGTGAGGAGAGCCCAAAATACCACTAAAAGGAAATCGAGAGAAAACACAAAACAAGACTTCATATAACCAAAAATGCATTTTCGATCATGTTTTCCCTCGCAGATCTAAACTGAAGATCAATTGATGCTTATTTAATGGTGTATGAAAGGTTCGATTTGACCAACAGCAACATTTACAATGCAATTGAAAGATGCATGTGGATGTGACTTCACACTAGATTTACACACTTGACAGTTCAAGCGACCAAGTTTAGTGGCTTAGAGAAATAGCTCAACAATTCAGATATATCCACGTGAATGATAAAGAGGTCATTCGCTAGTAGGAGGATTAATGACTTTCACCAAACTCTTGATTGCAACTAATAAATTTGTGTCATCCAACGTAACTTTGAATCCTTCAAATGCAAATACGTTCCATCTAGTTGGGCGAGTTCTATGGGATATGAAATCAACAATCCCGATCTCTATGCTGATTTAGATCTTAAACAACTCCAAGCCACCAAGAAAATATTAAAGAATACAAAATTCATAACAGACTCTCATTGTATATTTTACCATGCTCTGATACCAAATCATGAAAATGCACAAGATTCCAAAGCAAAAACACCAAATATATTATTCACATTATCTCTTACATTCAGATACATTTACATATATATAGAACACATAATTCCTATATTTTAGGAGGTAGCCTTAACTACTTCTCCCTCGAATATCTCCCACACTCTATATACGTGAGTGGTTAAAACTCACCAAAAAATAATTGTTATATGTTGTTTTATATAACAACCATATAACATAATATACTAACAATACTATTTCACTCACACACTATATGTATATTATTATTATTGAGTTATAAACTCATATAATAATAATATATTACAAATATTATTCAATCCATACAATTGGGAGCACTAACAAAGTATATTTCCCAACAATGTGTGGGGATATATCATAATTCCTCTCCACCATTTTGGATATCAATGCAATAGTTGCGACACTATTTGGCATTTTTTTTATTTTATTTCCATTTATTTCCGTCCTCTCGCCATTAATCCAATATTATTTGTATCTATAATAGGTGCATTTTGGGATTCCATGACATTTGTACCATGCATTCTAACATACATCCCTTCCACATAAATTCAATTTATCTATATTATGTTCAAAATTTTGACCTTGATCACAACTGATAGCATTTACAGTGAATGTACAAATAGGACTTTTAAGAAGAGCAACAGTCAGGGGACAAGAAGTCCCTCCTCTTTAATGGGAGAGGTTCCCTTATTCAGAAACAAACCTATTTACAAATGTACAGGACATGATTTGTTGGTTAAACTTGGATACCACGAAAGTGTTTTCTATGAAGGTCATCAATTACAAAAGGACTGAGGAAATGAGAGCGAGAAAAGAGCAGAAAGGCAAACATGCAGAATTATAGATATCAGAGTAATTCTTTATGTATGCGAAGTCACCGTGAATTGAAAACAAGATCATTCGTATAGAACAAGTAAGATGGAATTTAAAGACACAAAGTTCTGTAAATAACATCTGCCAGAACGCAAAGTTTCTTAACGTAACACAGATTCATTAATCAAGGACACAAAGTTCCTTCTTGGTTATACAAGATCACCGTGCTTGCAAAGTTGAAGAGTATGCAATCGATGAGACTAACGAATTTGAGATAAATGATCTTCACAAAGAAAACAAATGAAAGCTTAGAATAGACAGAGATCAGATAGACAAAGAAAGGAAAGTCCTTCTGTATTGATTTCTCTATAATCTATTTACACTTGCAGAAAATATGCCAAGTTCTTCCTCCTTGAATGGCGGAAAGAAGGCCATTATATAGCTTACAATTCGGTTACTCTTCGTAACCGTTTCTTTTAACTAAAGGATAGTTAAGGAATGCCAAATCGCAATACCTTAACTAATTACAAGGAATACGAAAGGAATAGGGAAGAAGAGAAAAGAATGGGGAAGGAGACAGGTGGCCAGTTCTGAGAGGGACCCACTGTCTTCAGAAACCGCTGCTTGAGTTTTCCTCCACGTCTCAGCCATGTCCTTGCCACGAGGGACACACCAGAAATTTCATCTTGAGGATGACAACGAATATCTTTGAAAACTGATGTAACCGGCGTCTTGAACTTCGTCCTTCGTAACTGCTTCTTTAGTTCTCCCAAGCTTCCTCCAGGAGCTTGATCTTCATATTGATAGTAACAGAGCTGCAAACCAGGCTCGGAAAGGAGTTTCAGAGGGAGGGGACATGCGCGGGTTTTCAAATTGCAAGGGTTCGAAACAATGTAAGAATTGCAAAGGAGGTTTTTCCCGTTATATAGCCGTTGAGGAGAGAGAAGGATAATCAATGCGCATTTGAATTCATATTTTGAAAAATAGCATATTCGGGTAGAGCGGGAAAAACTAAGTATGAATGACCGTTGGTTCGCTTGGGACAAGTGAGACGCGAATGCGCGAAACACGCGGCTCGGCCGATTCGGGCGAAACGGGGAGAGGACGCACAAATGCATTTTGGGACATTTGGGATGAAAAAGAGCGAAGTGCGCGACTCGGGAGTTTCGGCCGAAAATGGGACAGCTTGCACTTTTTAACTTTGGGACATTGGGACAAAAGTTCCGAAGTACGCGGTTCGGGTGTTTCGGCCGAAAATCGGGGAACAGAATGCACTTTGGAACTCGGGACAGTTGGGACGAAATCGGGCGAATCGGCCGAAAATGGAACAGAGTGCACTTTAAGTTTGAACTTGAGAAATTTGAGACAAAAAGTTCCGGAGTACGCGACTCGGCCGGTTCGGGCGAAATTGGAACAGAGCGCACTTTTGAAATTGGGACATTTGGGACAAGAAAGTGCGAAGTACGCGGTTCGGGCGGTTCGGCCGAAATTGGAACATCTCGCACAGTAACTTCGGGACACTTGGGACAAAAACTTCCGACGGGCCCGAAAATGGGACAAATTCGGAGGTTTCGGCCGATCGGGGAACAAAATGCACTTTCGTACTTGGGACAGTTGGGACAAAAATGTCCGACAGGCCCGAAATACTTACAGAATGACCCAAAACTTAGATTTTTTAGACTTCAAGACTTTTTTCACACCACCAGCTCGACAGAAAAGACACTTAAACTCAAAATTTTGAAATTTTTTTTTTTACTTTTGACAGAGTGGGGAATTTTGAGTGGACAACAGCTGGCTCCTTCTGGGGATGACTTGGCATAAATTCAAGGAATGAGACAAGGCAAGAACTTAGACAAACTTGGTGAAGCAGACCAGTGCCTTATCCCTTGGGCAACGGAGTCAAAAACAGACCAACACAGAGGGCAACACACAAAAACAACAGAAGGGAAACACACCAAAACAACAGAAGGAAAACACTGTACAGAATATACAAAGGGACTCCCTAGTCACCTAGGACTTGAACAACTTCAAATACTGCCCACTATAAGGAAGTGGGAGGGGCGAACCATCCATGTAATCAAGATAGAAAGAGTTCTTACCAGCAAAGTGTCTGATCTTGAAAGGTCCGAGCCACAGGGAATCAAACTTTCCATGGCTGCCACGAGGTTCATGTCTTTTGTCCCATAACAGCACGGTGTCTCCAACTTGGAACTCTCTGAACCTAGCTTTTTTGTCAAACAGGACCTTTACCTTCTGCTGGTGAACGAATATCCTATCAGCAACCTCCAATCTGTCTTCATTCAGTTTGTGCAGGTACATAATCCTTTTATCTAAAGCATCTCTGAAACTAGTATCTTCAATGGCCTTCATTAGGTGCAAGGCCGGCAGTTCCACTGTTACTGGCAGTTGAGCTTCTACTCCATACACCACTTGAAAAGGGGACATTCCAATGGCTCTCTTTAGGTGTAATCCTGTCTGCCCAAAGAGCATCATATAGCTTCTTGTGCCAGTTTCATTGAGACTCATTGACCAACTTCCTTATGATAGTCACCAGGTTCTTGTTTGTGGATTCTGCTTGCCCATTTCCCTGGGGGTAATAATCTGAAGAATGAGCCAGAGAGATGCCATACCCGTAGCAGAAATCCATTATCTCAGTTGAGGAGAAGTTTGAAGCATTATCTGTTACAATCTTGTTAGGTACACCATACCTTACCAAGATGTTCTCTTTGATGAAGTTGCATACCACTTCAGAAGTAGTGCTCTTGACTGGAATAGCTTCCACCCATTTGGTGAAGTAGTCAGTGGCAGTTAGCACATGAGTGTGACCAGCACTAGAAGCAGGATTGAGTGTACCAATGAAGTCCAAACCCCACTGTTGAAATGGTTCCTCAATCACAACTGGCTTGAGAGGCAAAGAAGCCAATTTAGGTCTTCCCACAAAAGTCTGACAAGCCTCACATTTATCCACCCACTTGGATGCATCTCTGAACAAGGAAGGCCAGTAATATCCTCCCCGGAGTATCTTGTGAGCAGTGACCGTTGATGAATAGTGCCCTCCACATGCCTGATCATGAAAAGCTGAGAGCAATTTTCTCTGCTGTTCCTTGTCCACACACTTCAAAAATCTCCCATCTAAGCCACGCTTGAACAAGGCATTTTCCCACAATACATATTGCGCTGACCTCAATTTAACAGTCCTCTTTTCTTTGGCAGTTAAATGAGGGGGGCATTCCCCATAGGTGAGAAAATGGGCGATGTCAGCATACCATTCATCAACCGAACTCAGGAACAGAACAGTAGGAAGGTCAGCTTTCTCCTCCAGCAACTCATGTTTGGCCCCTTCAGCAATGAGCTCACAAAGACCTTTTCCACGAACCAGCTTGGTTGGTTTGATATCAATGTCATACTCTTGGACCTTAGCCACCCAGTTCCCTCTCTTGGATCCAAATTCTTGCTGTGTAAGAATTGACTTAACAGTTGTATCTGGAACCAGCACCATAGAGTGAGAGTTGAGGATATAGAAACGGAACTGCTTAACAGCTTTGACTACTGCAAAAGCATGCTTCTCCATCATGGTGTATTTTAGCTCATGATTCTTCAGGATATAGCTCATGAAGGCAATTGGTAGCTCATGTTTATCGGAGTCTTCTTGGGTTAAGACAGCAGCCAGGGTATTATCTGTAGCATAGCAATAGATGATGAAATCTTTGCTGAAATCGGGACAGGCCAAAACTGGAGTTTTAGCGATAGCTTTCTTGATACCCTCAAAGGATTCCTTTCCTTCAGAAGACCAACCAAATGTTTGCTTCCCTTTCATCATCTGAGAAATATTCAAAGTTAATTCAGCAAAATCAGGGATGAATCTTCTTAAAAAATTGATCTTACCGAAGAAGGAGTGCACGCCCTTTTTACTGGTTGGGAGAGGAATTTGCTGGATGGCTTGAACTCGTTCAGGATCAATCTTAATACCATCCTTGGAGACAATGTGCCCTAATAGTTTTCCCTCTGTAACACAGAAGACAGATTTTTTAGGGTTCAGAGAGATTCCATGCTCTCTGCATCTCAGCAGAACTGTCTCCAGGTGATCAAAATGATCCGCTCTTGTCTTGGAAAACACTGTCAGGTCATCAAGGTATATGACAATACACTTCCCTTTCAAGCTTCCAAAAGCCAGATCCATAGCTCTCTGGAAAGTGGCACCAGCATTAATAAGCCCAAAAGGCATTCTCTTGTAGGCAAAGGTACCCCAAGGAGTGGTGAAGGCTGTCTTGTGTTGATCTGCAGTATCAACCTCTACCTGATTGTATCCAGAGAATCCATCAAGCATAGATAACATTTCAGATCCTGTTACTGCTTGCAATATTTGATCCATCATAGGCAAAGGGTAATTATCTTTCAGAGAAGCCTGATTCAGGTTCCTGAAATCAACACAGATGCGGATCTCACCATTTTTCTTCCTGACAGGCACAATATTTGCAATCCATGTCGAATGGTGAATAGGAAAAATAATTTTAGCCTTCAACAACTTCTGAATCTCCTGAAAGATGGTGTCAGCTATTTTGGGGTTGTACTGCCTTTGTTTCTGCTTGAAAGGCTTAATTCCTGGTTTGAGAGGAATCGAGTGCTGCATATCTTTTGGCTTGAAGGCTTTCAGATCTTCATAAGAATATGCAAGAACGTCCTTATACCTTCTTAGAAGATCAATTGCTTTTCTCCTTTCATCTGCTGTACAACATTTTCCAATATTTACCAGCTTAGGGTCATTAGAACTCCCAATATCAATCTTATCATACTCAGCTGATTGCTGAGGTCCAGTAGAAGCTTTAGATTTCACATACCTGTCATGCTTATCAAATAGTTCCTCCAAACTCACCAACCCTTTAGGAATCTTGTTTCCTTTGAGATTGATGCATCCATCTTGATCTGTTTCTTCTCCTTGGGTGACGGCTTGGTCAGAGGACACACTCTCACGAGGCAGGTTGTCACTTCCCTCAAAATACAGTTGTTCGAAATTACCCTTGAGTTCCAGGAAGGAAAGCAAATGCTGGTCATCGTTGAAAACTTGCCAGTTATTGGTATTGTCAGGTACACTAGGCCGGTGGACCATTTCAATAGTGAACTTATCCTGAGAGAATTCAGGATGGGGAATCAGTAGTGACCCTGAGACAGCCAGTGAATCAGCCCTGCTGTTCTTTTCTCTAGGTATTGCTTCAATAGAGAAAGCATCAAGGAATTCAATGGAATCCCAAACCTGATTCCGGTAATGCTTCAGCCTCCCATTTTTTACCTGAAAGAGGTTTCTGACCTGCTTCACAATCAACTCTGCATCACCACGAGCCAGAAGGTTCTTCACACCTCGTTCTTTGGCCACTTGCAGTCCAAGAATGAGAGCCTCATACTCTGCTGTATTATTAGTGTTTTCAAACTGCAACTTAAATGAAAAAGGATGTAGGCATCCTTCAGGTGACACTAGCAGGACACCAGCTCCAGAACCAGCTGAGGAACAACTTCCATCAAATTCTAAAATCCAAACACCATTGGGATCTTTAGGTGCTACTTTGGAGGGTTGGATTTCATCAGGGGACAGAATCATGTAATTACCATGCCCCATATCCTCATAGAGTATTTGTGCCTTAGGATCATCCGTTTTCTGCACAATATACTCAGACTGCTTCTCAGGTAGTAACTTCTTCATGTGTCCATTGACAGGTATGAGTGCATGTGACCAATCCATTTGAATCTCCCCGCCCACATCTTTACAGAAGTTTCTACTTAGCAACATTCCATAAGAAGGAGGAATGTCTGCTACTAGGATGGTAGCCAAGACTTTCTTTTCAGGCAAAGCAGCAAAGGCCACTTGTGCATCTTTAATCCTTCCAACCAAAGGCACTTCCTTACTCTCCATGGAGTAGCAGGATCCATAAGTACGAGTGAGGGTCAAGCCTAAAGCATGAGCTACTTTAGCAGGCATCACATTATCTGAGGCTCCAGAATCTATGACACAATTACTGAGCCTATGGCCAGCTATGAGAAGTGTTACATAAAATGGTTTAATTTTGTCACCAGGGGAGGTGACAGCAGCTACCAGACTTGGCTGTGGTGCAGAAGGAGGAGTAGGTAAAAGGCCTTTAGAAGTGGTCTTAGAGTTGGAATTAACAAAGTGGATCATTTTGGCAAAGGCTTTGGGATGGGTTTGATAGTACTCAGCTTCTGAGATTTGTACCTTGGTCTTTTTCAGGTGATCAACAATATCAAAGGATCCAGAAGTGGACGGGCCATCGTCATTTGGAATTCTAGGCTTATCAACTTTAGGAGAAAAAGAAGAAGCAACTTTGGTAACTGGATTGATAGGACTCACCTTCTGTGTAGACGAAGTAGGGATAGGAGATCCTCTTCTTGCAATTACAGGGATAGTTGCCGACTGCTCCTTGGATTTCTTAGGTGGCTGGGTCACCTTCTCCCTCTGCTTTGTCTGTTCTCGAGTCATGACAGCAAAAGATTCACTGTTCATGTCTGCTACCACTTCATCATAATCATCAATGCCCTCAGTGGTAAAGAAATTCACTCGAGATCCCTCAAGTTCCTCTGCTTCATCATCAAATTCCTCCACAAACTCCTCGCAAGCTTCATCATCATCTGGCTCTTCAACTTCACAGGTTGCATTCACAGGAACCTTAACAGGAGGTCCTTCAAGTGCTAGTCTTGTGTGAGGAGCAGGCAAACGATTTCTGGGCTGAAAATTTCTTCTTGGAACATCTGCATACGGGGCATGCTGAGCCAACTGTTTCTTTATAGCGACAAGATCATTTGCGAGTTTCTGGACTAATGGATCAGTACTAGGTCCAGGGGTGGAAGAGGAAGAAGCAGCAGACTTAGATTTGGGAGGGTCTCTTCTCAACTTCCCTGACATGATCAAGTCATCTTCGATACTAACAGCCAGTTCTTGATCCAGAGCTAGTGTTCCGAGATTAGCCCTTCTTAGTGCATAACTAACTTTGGGCGATTGAGCATTTAGGAAGAAACACTTTTGAATTTGGTCGACAGGTCGGGTAGGCGTTGGAATTTTATTTACCAACCTGTTGAACCGGGCCACAAATTCCCTCATGGGCTCTTGTGAATCTTTCTTTATCTGAGAGACCTGGGCAAGCAAGGCATGCACATCTTCTGCCGGCTTGAAACGGTTCTCGAACTGAGTTCTCATTGTGTCCCAGTCGGTTATAGCACCGGCCGGAAGGTGATAGAACCAATCAGCAGCATTATCTTGTAACGTCTCAACAAACAGCCTTACGGAGACGTCTTCATATTCGACTCCCAGAACTCCACATGCAACAACGAAGGCTGCGATGTGTTCGTCAGGGTGCACTTTGCCATCGCCTTTGAATTTGGGGAAGTTCTTCCGGTTTCCTCTGGGTAACTCATGCAAAGGCTGAGCAAGGGCCAGAGGCCCGACACGATGACCCCATGGTAATGGCGCTGCCATTCTTGGAAAAACGGCTTGGAGAGGAACTGTAACACCGGCAAGGATCAAAGCTCGTAGATTGGGACTAGCAGGCTCTGAAGGAATACCACCCGTAGGACTTCTATCTTGAACAGGTGGAGTGCTTGTCGAACGGGTCCTTCTATTTCTTGTTGAATTTGAAGGGAAAGGAAAACCTTGTTGTTCTAAAAGCTGAAACTGAGAATCTTCGATACCAAGGGCCCTTCTCCCTCGAGTGAAACGCGGAGTCGCCAGATCAAAGGATGATCAAAAATTACAGAACTGGAATGTGATTTTCCCCAGCGGAGTCGCCAAAAACTGTTGGTTTTCAAATAGGACTTTTTAGAAGAGCAACAGTCAGGGGACAAGAAGTCCCTCCTCTTTAATGGGAGAGGTTCCCTTATTCAGAAACAAACTTATTTACAAATGTACAAAACATGATTTTATGGTTGAACTTGGATATTACGAAAGTGTTTTCCACAAGGATCATCAGTTACAAAAGGACTGAGGAAAGGGAATAAGAGGATGAGCAGAATAGCAACATTCAGAATTATAGATAGCAGAATAATTCTTTATGTATGCGAAGTCAAGTGAATTTAAAACAAGATCATTTGTATTGGCTGAATAAGATTAAATTTAAAGACACAAAGTTCTGTAAATAACCTTCTTCAGATTCATTAATCAAGGACACAAAGTTCCTTCTTGGTTATACAAGATCGCTGTATTTGCAAAACCGGACAGTATGCAATCAGAGAGACTAACAAATTAGAGACAAAATGATCTTCACAATATTAAAATGAAAACACAGAATAACAGAGATCAGATAGACAATGAATAGAAAGCCCTTTTGTATTGATTTCTTTAAGATCTATTTACACTTTCAGAAAATATGCCAAGTTCTTCCTCCTTTTCAAAATGGCGGAAAGAAGGCCATTATATAGCTTACAATTCGGTTACTCTTCGTAACCGTTTCTTTTAACTAAAGGATAGTTAAGGAATGCCAATCGCAATACCTTAACTAATTACAAGGAATACGAAAGGAATAGGAAGAAGAGAAAAGAATGGGGAAGGAGACAGGTGTCCAGTTCTGAGAGGGACCCACTGTCTTCAGAAACCGCTGCTTGAGTTTTCCTCCACGTCTCAGCCATGTCCTTGCCACGAGGGACACACCAGAAATTTCATCTTGAGGATGACAACGAATATCTTTGAAAACTGATGTAACCGGCGTCTTGAACTTCGTCCTTCGTAACTGCTTCTTTAGTTCTCCCAAGCTTCCTCCAGGAGCTTGATCTTCATATTGATAGTAACAGAGCTGCAAACCAGGCTCGGAAAGGAGTTTCAGAGGGAGGGGACATGCGCGGGTTTTCAAATTGCAAGGGTTCGAAACAATGTAAGAATTGCAAAGGAGGTTTTGCCCGTTATATAGCCGTTGAGGAGAGAGAAGGATAATCAATGCGCATTTGAATTCATATTTTGAAAAACAGCATATTCGGGTAGAGCGGGAAAAACTAAGTATGAATGACCGTTGGTTCGCTTGGGACAAGTGAGACGCGAATGCGCGAAACACGCGGCTCGGCCGATTCGGGCGAAACGGGGAGAGGACGCACAAATGCATTTTGGGACATTTGGGATGAAAAAGAGCGAAGTGCGCGACTCGGGAGTTTCGGCCGAAAATGGGACAGCTTGCACTTTTTAACTTTGGGACATTCGGGACAAAAGTTCCGAAGTACGCGGTTCGGGTGTTTCGGCCGATCGGGGAACAGAATGCACTTTGGAACTCGGGACAGTTGGGACGAAATCGGGCGAATCGGCCGAAAATGGAACAGAGTGCACTTTAAGTTTGAACTTGAGAAATTTGAGACAAAAAGTTCCGGAGTACGCGACTCGGCCGGTTCGGCCGAAATTGGAACAGAGCGCACTTTTGAAATTGGGACATTTGGGACAAGAAAGTGCGAAGTACGCGGTTCGGGCGGTTCGGCCGAAATTGGAACATCTCGCACAGTAACTTCGGGACACTTGGGACAAAAACTTCCGACGGGCCCGAAAATGGGACAAATTCGGAGGTTTCGGCCGATCGGGGAACAAAATGCACTTTCGTACTTGGGACAGTTGGGACAAAAATGTCCGACAGGCCCGAAATACTTACAGAATGACCCAAAACTTAGATTTTTTAGACTTCCAAGACTTTTTTCACACCACCAGCTCGACAGAAAAGACACTTAGACTCAAAATTTTGAAATTTTTTTTTTTACTTTTGACAGAGTGGGGAATTTTGAGTGGACAACAAACAATATATTATACCCTTAGATTCCACTAATATGTGTATATTGTTAATCCACCTTGAGAACTCAATAAACTTGTAAGCAAAGTAGTTAGAACACTAAAACTTCAACACTAAGTAGTTCTATAACTAAGCTAATGATAATGTCATGGAATAAATCATTCAAGATCAAATCTTATTATGATACATTGATCAATAGATGATAGATTTCACTGATATTTGGACTATTGACATTATGATGTTTATGTTTTATTATGATGCACTAGATAGTGATGTTAGACAGTTCGATATATGTTGATTTTTATGATGTGGATTTTATACTGACACATTATGTTTTGGGATGTTTTGAGTAGAATTATAATCTCATGGATGTTAGGGTTAGATTTTGATATATTGAATGGATAATAGAATTGCTAATGTCAAATGATGATTATTGATTTTATATGTATATTGTCTCAATGATGTTAATACGGCCGAAAGGCCATGAGACGTATTTTTTGTGTGCAGGAATTTTATCACATACATCGAAGGGGATAGGGGACCAACCACGAAAGGATGTTGAGCTGGTTGAGCAATGAGGCCAAATTTGAAAACTTGTGTAATGTTGTTTAGTGTGGTGTTTTTGCATGTGAGTTCGGAGCTCTCCCATGGGGGGTGACTTCACATGTGTGGCCATGGGGTGAATTGTGTTCCTTTCTTTAATTTTTGTATGTGCTTTATTCATATTTTTATGTATTTAAAATTTAAATTTTTTGTCACTATTATTAGCATGTGTGAAATTGTTTAATTAAGCTAAACTTATTTTTATTGGGTTAACTAAATTAGGGATGTGAAAAATAGTTATGATGAGGTTTGGTGGTCCTTGTTGTAAGTAAAATTTATGTTGATTTGTAAGTGTTTTACTCCACCCCAACTTCAAAATTCGGATTTTGACTTGGGGGGCATTTTTGGAGGCTTGTGGGATTAAGCAAAGCTTGTCCCATGCCTCTTAAATTTACCCAACAACCCTACCTATGGGTTGGGAAGCTTATTTTTGAATTTTTTATCCATTATTTGAGTGTAAAAGAGAGAAAAATTATTGCACTTTCTTTCTACCCCCAATTTATTGTGTCCTTTGAAAGCATGGTGTGCAAGTTTGTGAGCCATGTGGGTTGTCATAGTCCTTGCAAGTGCATTGATTTTATTGGTCTTGTGTGTTGACTTTAGTGTGGGGAATGGAGGAATGATGAAGTGGCATCCTACATGGAGCCACCACATCATCTGTCACATTCTATTTCTATTTATTGGTGATTTTTGGTTGGAATGGGGGTTACTTGTTCATTTCTCTTCTTGTGCACTTTTGGAATTGGAGCTTGTGGGAGTGCTTTTGGAAATTGCTTGGCTTGGAATTGAAGAGACTTGTGGAATTTTCTTAGATCTTGATGGAGAGGTAGGATCTCCACCTTTTTTATTATGTTATTTTTCTTGTTTGTATGAACAATGTTGTGCTTGTTAAAATTGTTTTTATCTTGTGAAGGTGTTTGTGTGTTGGTTGGGTAGTAGGCCTTAAGTTGGGTGTGGGAAAAGGGATTATGGGACCATTGGGGAGGGAATAGGGAGTTTTGTGAGGCATGCATTTTGTGGGAGTGTGAATGGGAGTCTTACCTATGGGAGTGAAAAGGAAATCATGGTTATTTGTTGCATACTTGCAAGGGAGAGATAAGGATTTTGTGTTTAATGAAAAAGTTTTGTGCACTTGGAGGCTTAGGGTGAGACTCCCACTTCACTTGGGAGGCATAAGGAGGTGGTTTTCCCATAGTACCTTTCTCTATTTGGTTTGATCCTCAAACCTTTGTATTGTTTTGAATTTGTAAACTTGTTAGCAGACCGACTTTTGTTAATGAGGTATCTTGGTTGAGTTGAATGTCTTGTATGTATGTTTGTTGTGAAGCCACTTTGTTGAAAGTTTTCAATGTTTCTCAATACCCCTCATGGTTATTTGGTTGGGGCTTCGGGGGCCAGTAAGGGGATGGCTTCTCCTCTTAATGGATTTAAGGTTGGGTGGAGAGTGTTTCCTACTCCCCCTTCCTTGTTTTGTGATCCTCTTTGTGAAGTTTTGAAGAAAGCAAGATTTGGAGCTACCATTTTGAGAATGAAATGCATATTGAAGACTTGAAAATTGGCCTTGTAGGATAGTCCCTTGTTGTATATTATTCATTTTATTATTCCCACTTGAGTGGATGATTGTACAATTTGTAAGCTTAAAAGAGAACCAATTTTATACTTGGAAATCCCTGATTATTATTATAACTCTTTTAAGAGTAAGCTTGTTTAAGTGCATCCTATAAAATCATATTTGTTAATTTGTGAAAAGAAATTACAAATATCTTTGTAATAGTTGAAAAGTAATAGAACCATTGTGAAAGAATGCCATATTGAAATGGTAAATGTCCATCTGGCAAGCCTCTAGTAATTAAGTTTATTCATTATCTTCAACATGTGCTATGCTTACATTTGAAACTTTGGAAATGTTGCTTGAAAACATCTTGAGACACATATTTTGAAATGGATGTTCTTTTTTTATCTAGCATGGTAAAGGAAACACTATGAAAAGAATATAGTTTAACTAGTTTTATTCCTTGAATAAACAATCCTAATTAGTTTTCAGTATTATCATTCTTTTTGAAAGGGTAGTTTCATTGTTACATTAAAAGTGTGTATATACTTTCAGTCCAAGTGCAAATTTTTGTTTTATATATAAAGGAATGGTATGGTTCTTGCCTTGTTTTATTGGCCTAAAACCATAAATTCCTAAGCCTTAATTGTTTAAATAAAACAAAAATGGTGCAAGAATACATATACACCTTTATGATATATATATATATATATATATATATATATATATATTTAATACATTATAAAAATTATTAAATTAAATATATTATAAATAATTCTTTAATATATATTAAATAAATTAAAAAATAAAGAACTTTTTTTAAAAATTAGTTAAGCCTTAATGTTTAAGGGTGCCATGTTATGGTAGCCATTTAGGCTTTATATTGTTTTTTATTTGTGGGTTAGGGGAGGCGGCTGTCGACACTAAAATTTTCCTCCGTAATTTCTATTTCATTAATGTATGTATTAGGAATAGGATGTTGTTAAGTATAATTAGTAGTAGCGTCTGATAGAATATAACGGCGCTACCGGTACAACACCGCCAATAATGTATAGTACGGTAATAGTCAAAAGTATAATAGGAATGTTTTGGTAATAAAGTAAATATTTGTCGTAAGTGGTCTGGTAATGTTAAAATGTCAAAGTTAGGGTAAGTCGAGAAGTAGGGTCTACATGATTATGAATTAGAAATATTATATTGGTAATAAGGAAAAGGAGTGAGGTCATAAACATTTTGTGTATTTTATTTGTAAAAATTCTAAAAATGTGGAACTCATGTGAAAGGATAAGGTTTATCTTATCTTAAAAGATAAGCTTACATGTACAGATAAGAGTTAAGGTATGGAATATGATTCGTCATAGTATATTTCTTATCCTATCTTAGAGATAAGATGGATAAGCCTGGAATTTCTATAAATAGAGAGGCCACCCCCCTCATTTAGCATAGAAGGAAGTAGTGAGAAATATTGTATGAGTAAGTGTGTAAAGGAAGCCATCATTTTGAAAGTGTGTTAAAGAAGCCATTAAGAGGTGTAATTGTGAAGTTTCTCCCATAGTTATGGTTGGAAGGCAAGTGAAGTCAGTAACACTTGAAGTACCTCATGGGTGAGATTGTAACAATTTCATGTTGATATTATAATTTACACTTATATTTCAAATTTATCACCATTCCTTCTTATCATAGTCTATGGTATTCTTGTGTTATGTTTGTTGTTGTGTTTCCAAATTACATCCACCAAACTAAAAGTTGTGCATTAGTAAATAATCATAGCACGAGGAGTTCCTGGTGAATAATTATCATAGTGCCGGATTGGTGATGACAGGGCAACACCCCCACCCCAACCCATAATATGGGTTGGGGTGGGTGTGGTGCCCCCTCCCCCAAACCACCTTTCTAATAAAGAAAACGATAAGGTGGGGGCTGAACCCCCACCCAACTATATTAAAATTTGTTTAAAACAAATGCGGCCATTTCAATAAGTCATCCATAGGGTTTTGTGTGATCGTTGTCTGCGATTTGTTTTATTTGGGTCACGACCTCACACAGTTGATAAATATCGTTTATATGTATATGTATATGTATATGTATATGTATATGTATGTATATATATATATGCATGTTTATATTTTATACGTGTGTTGTACACACACACACACACACACACACCCACACGTGTGTGTGTGTGTGGTTTTGGGAAATTATACACAAGTTTATATACTCACAAAAGAAAAGAAAAGAAATGTAAATACTATAACTAAAAAATAAATCTTTTGGGCAAATGAAAAATATTCAAATGGGTATTTTTGTTAAATCAAGCTTACTAAAAACTAGAAATTACAAACCCTAGAATAGAGTATAATAGATCAACTTGTAAAAAAATCAAAATGGAATAGAGTTGAGTTCTGTATATCCATCCCAAGCTTGACCCTTATCATCCATGGCTTCCTCCTCTTCCATCTTCCCTTAACCTACAAAACCAAAAATGAAGAAATGAGTAAAAGAAATGAATAAAAGCTTTCCATAACATATTTTAGGGTTGTTTTGAAATTTTCCCATCCAAGGGTCAATATTGGTTTCATCCACGGGTCAACGTTGTCCCCTACAAATGTTAGGTGGTGGTTGGTGAGATGATCATTTGATCACATGGGTCATGTTTTGAAAGGGACCACTTATGTGGTTTGAAAATTAATTCAAATTTGGTATTTCATTTTTATTATTTTCTTTTACAACTTCAAAGTTAATTAGACTATGACCTAGGGAAATTTAAGTAAACTCTCTTCCTTAATAGTTTAGACCCATTTTATATTAGAAAATTAAATTAATAGCCTTGTGTAAATGGAAGGGTTATTTTAGACTTGGACTTAAATTTTAATTATGTTATGACCTTAAGAGCCACTGTATTAAATTAATTTAGGATTATTTGAATGAAATATTTTAAACCTAACCATAGAACAAATCAATTATTTTATTTAATATTATTATTTAAGTAATTTTGTGATAATCATCTGTTAACCAAATATTAGCTTAGTGTTCTTTCATCCTTTAAAAAAATATTCCATAATTTTTCTATTATAATATTTGTTTGGTTTTAGGTTTCGTGTGCATATTTTGTGGATGTTACAATGTAAGACTTTCAAAATTTGTATAGCCTAGCAGCCATTATGACTTAATTTTTTTCCTACATGCAAAAATTCAGAGATGACTAGAATGGGAGGTCAAATTTTTGTGATCGCACTTCAATGTGTGAGTGAGTGTGATTCCAAGTTCTAAATCTCACACTTGGACGTGTGAGTGACCGCTCATTGTAATGCAAATGAGTTTTGGCCTCAAACATCTACGAAGTGCAATTCTTTGCACATCAAATATCGATCCCTCACATGATGAAATGTGATCCCTCGCACGACGAAGTGTGATCCCTCACACAACAAAGTCCAAGCATTTACATGATGAAGTGTGAGCATTCTCACTTGGAATAGCGATAACTTGCATATCAAAGGGCCATCACTAACATTTTCACCTGTCATTCTAGTCAAAATTTGTCTAGCCTAACATCCTCTTGGACTTAAATTTAGGGACATTAATATTTTTTCAAAGTAAATCGTTCATGCATTTTATTTTCTAATTGTATAGCTATGTTTTTTGATGGTATAGAATTCAATTTTAGTATTTATTTGATGAATGATGGTGTAATATGATTTGATTCAATTATGTATATTAATTGTTTCTAAGGTTTTTATATCTTACAAAATATTTTAACAATATAAGTTTATTTTTAATAATTCTTTATAATATTGAGTAGAAGTAACCCATGCTATGTAGTTTATTATTAATAATTTTCAATATTAAAGAATTAATTTCAATCAAATTTATGTATGTCAAATTTAAATTTCAAACAATGTCGAATTTTATTTTTCATACATTAAAACTTATGTTATAAAAATATTACTGTAATTCTTTACAATAAAAAATAAGATTTTTTGTAAGGTCAAATGTTACATAATTAATATTCCGCTTCCCTAAACATTAATTGGCCATTAAACCATATAATGTAAATTTTGCCACTCGAGAGTATTGTTTATTTTTTGTACTGCATTGAATGTTAAGTGGTACAATATTAAATTTTAATCCACACAAGCTCTATAATTGTCTGTATTTTAATGCAATAAAATAGAAAATTGTATACTCATTTAAAAGGTGAAAAAACCAAAATAGGGAGTAGAGTTACAGAAATTTAAAAGAGGTGAAGCATTTTTATTTTATTTTTAAGATTTTCATTTTATACACCCATTTCATAGTGATTGTAAATATTGCATTTTTTATTAGGTACTTAACAAATTTTCAATGTTTCTCCATAAGTTTTGATTCTATGAATTTACAGACCATAGCACTTGTTGTATATTTATTATTAGAAAATGAAAAATGAAATTAAGTTTAGATCAAACATGGAGTAATCAAATTGTTTCATTTGTGAATATTAATAGTAACTAATAAATTTGCAAGACATGAAAAAATCACCATTTTCCTTATTTTCATGTTTCGAATCCCAAGGTCTCAAAACAACTCTAAGAAACTATGAAGACAATATGGATTTTTCAACATAGCTAAGAAAAATTCATGAAAATTACTTCTACATGTAGAACTTTGATGTAAATAGTGTCTCTAATTTGCAAGAGAATACAACGGACGCACATAATTTGGGTCCTTACGTTCCACATTCATGAATCAGTCTAAAGTCTCCATATATTGTTGATGATGTTGTTGATTCAAAATTGGAAAAAACATTTTCAATAACCCAAGCATATGACAGAGATAGAAATAATGAGGAGTTGGTGAAAGAATACAAAGAAGAGATTTGGTAAATATATGTTGTGAAAACATTTATTTCAAAATATGAAGAGGTGTATGAAGATTTAAATCATGGAAACCTTAGCAAGAAACATTGGGATAATATAGAAGATGTTTTGAATAAAGTTTATGGAAAAACATTCATTGGGATGCAATGAAGATACAAGATGAACAGGTTGAAGAAAAGCCTCAAGAAGGAGGAAAAATAGGAAAACACAAAGTTGGCAACAAATTCAAAATAGACTTTGTATGAAGATATGGATCACATTACACAGAAAACACTCAAGGTTATTGGTAATAATGGAAAAGAGAGGGTTAATATAACCACTTCTACTTCTGAAAAAGACATGAGAGGGAAGTCAGAAATCCCATCAACATTGAAAATCTGGAAGAAAAAAACTAAGAAATGCCTTTAAATAAAAATGGAAATCAGAGAAAATGTGTAAATGGAAAAAGAAACTCTTTTGGATATTTGAAAGAGGTAATATAAAATAGAATGCATCAATTCAGTCAGACAATGAAAGAAATTGAGCAGGGAAGACTTCTACTTGAGCGTGAAAGAATGGAACAAGAGAGAAAGCTAATGGAGAAAATATTTGATGTGTGACTTCAAGTCACAAGTCTTTTTACCAAAATAAACTACAATTTTTTTAACCATAGTAATATAAAATTGCATCATTCATTCCACTGTAAAATATGGTATGCATTATATAAGAAAAAATATCATGCATTGGAACTAGTTAATACTTTTCTATTTTGCGTTCTTTTTTTTTTCAAAACAATTCCAAAGATCGACATCATGGGCGCCACCAAGATCATTAACACACACATCCCAAAATATTGTTTATGTAACAAAACAATTTTAAAATGATGTCAGTAAACATGTATATTTTTGTTGAGGAAAATATGATAATTCAATATCTGAGACATCAATTGAACCACATATCATTGGTAGTATAGTCAAAGTATAGAATACTTGTATACTCTCTATGTAATTTATAGATGATAATATTGCAAATAAGCATGGTGTTATTTTGTCGATAATGTTTATAATATTGATAATATTTGTGTGTGGCATATGTGGTTAATATTTGTGTGTTCCATTAAACCAAACAATGTAAAGTTCATGAAATATTCAAAATATGATAATTCAATATGTGAGGCATCAATTGAACCACATATTATTGGTAGTATAGTCAAAGTATGGAATACTTATATACTCATTATGTAATTTATAGATGATAATATTGATAATGAGCATGGTTTCTTTTATGATAATGTTGATAATATTTGTGTGTGGCATATATGGTTAGTATTTTGGCTCCCCCAAAATTAATTGGTCATCAAACCGAACAAAGTAAACTTTGAGAGATTTTCAAAATATGTGTAACTTTTGATAGCCATTAATTTTCCATTAAATATAAAGAAATTTAACGGCATACATGTGTCTTTTGTAATTTGTACAGAGAATAAAGTGGTTGTTAGAAGTATCAGCTCCATGTAACTATAGATTTTCATTTATTAGTATATTTCTTGGACACTTACATTTGTGAAGCTTTTGGCGATAATATTGGCATGAGGGAAAATCTCCATAAGCATAATCATCCATTGGAAAACCTGATCATGATTTGATTTCCAAAATTCTGAGCAGGGCTTTTTTTTTGTGAAAGCATCAAAAATTGGTATGTGTTCTCTCCTTTATTCCTTCAATTTTTTGAAATTTTGTAAATGTAGGTTTTTCCATACCCTTTTCAACAAAACCCTATTTTTTATGCTTCTAGTAGTTAAGTATGTCGATTCTTTAATGATCTTTTACAAACACTTCTCAACCGATAGGGTTTGACATCGTTTTTTCATTCTATCTAGAGATCCCTAAATTATTTGTGAAATATGTGTGTATCGTGCTTGCGAGTAATGGTAAAAAATTTATGGGAATTTTTCCCAAGAGAACTGAGAAATGTTTTATAAAATACCTGACATGGACAACAAGGATTATTGGTAGCGAAAAAAATGGGTGTTGCTAAAAATGCTAAGGAAATTATATTTTATTCAGTCATGGATGTTATTCATTTAGAGATTTTGGACTAATATCGGATGGTTTTTATAGACATTTCTTTTTAAATTAAAGTAATGAAATAGTGATAGTATGTTCCACTAGATGAAATAGTAATCGTAACACAAATAATTGTTTTCTTGTTTACAGTAATTGTTTGCTTGCATGAGCAATTTATGGGAAATACAATGTTATAAGACATATATTTGACTACCAAAGGAAAAATACAAAGAGTTCCTTCTATGTAGGTTTCTCCGTGTAAAACAGTGAATCAAGAAACTATAAAACCTACAATTTGTGAATTCAGGATAAATAATATTTTGAGTAATGGTTCACTTACCAAATAGTTCTGGAAAGATATATGATGCAATTATAGATTAAAATTACAGACTATGGTTGTTTTAGTTAAATAAACTAATGATATATCAATGCTTAAAATTATAAGATGTCAAGGATTTTCTTTCTTAATCTGACAATAAGCATATGGAAATAGGGAGATGTCATATCTTGGGAAATTTTGATATTTAATGACAAGGGAGATTATACATAGGGTTCGAAGTCTGTATATCCATACTAACACTACAAAGAGTGTTCTCATTATATTTATATTCATTATACCACGGCCTTTGAGACTTCATTTACTAACTAATTATAGACCACCATAGCTTTTGAGATTCCATTTATTATTAAAATGCATAATTTATATATTCCTTTTAATAACTTATAGTAAATAGTATGAGAACTACATAAGGCTCGATCCCTCTCGAGGGTATGTAGTGTAGCACTTGGCTCCGCCAGGGATAGTCCAACCAATATAGTACAATTATAAATAAGTAAAGATGCCTAACACCAGCTAAGCTCAAAATGATAGTGCAAAATAGATTTTTTCCTAGTAATGATGTCTAGTGCCACCAAGCCAAAAATGTTTCATTGTGGTTGATCCTAACTACTGCTAGGATCAAAAAACACATGTCTTGACCCCTCAATACTGCATGTATTTCCAAATTATGTTCTTTTCATTAATATTTTTATCATCAATGATACCTAGCTACCACTAAGATACAAATATTTCATTGCAGCTCATCTTAACGACTGCTAGGAACCAAAGTACATATGTTGTGACCCATCGATATTACATCTATTGCCACATAGAGTTCATTGCATTAATAGCTTTCATATTAATGTTGATTAGCAACCGCCAAGCTATAAATATTTCTTTAGGAAAACTATGCAAAATGAAATCCATTTTTATCGCTTCCCAATTATTGATATTCTGTAAAAGTAAAAGTTTTGTAGCCTTTTCAACAAAAACAAATTTTTTGCCCTTCCGACCATCAAATTTTTCCATCATACCATATTCTTTCATGTATTTTAACAAAAAATTATCAATTCAATTTTTTTGGTGTCGTTTTGTCATTAAATTTGATGATCCTTAAATAATTATGTAATATGTGTATATTGTGCTTCTAAGAAATGTACAAACATGTTATGGGTTTTTTTCTCGCAAGAGGACCGAGAACTATTTGCTAAAATACTTGACATAGACAGCAATGATTGCTTGAAGCTAAAAAATTGGTTATTCATTAAAAGGTGGAAGGAACATAGATTTTTTTTTCAGAAAGGGCTATTATTCATTCAGTAATTTTGTAGGAAATCGAACTAAAGCTATTTTTAGGCCTGTTATCGGATGTTTTCTCTACACATTTCGTTAAAAGTTGATTATTGAAATTACCTTTGCGGGTGGAAGCATATGGAGATTGTGATATTTAATGACTAGGGAGATTATACATAGATTTCGGTGTTTGTATCTTCATACAAACACTAGAAAGATTGTATTCATTATATTTAAACTCGTTATACCATGTATTATATGGATAAATTAATGCACATAGGAACATGGTCGTAAAGGTTTTCATTTCTTTGCAATTTCTCTAGTCTTAAAATTGTAATGGTCGTAGAGGAGTTATAATTCAAGATCACCTACAATGCCAAGAAAAAGACATAGGTATACAAATTAAATCACTTCTAAATAACTTATAATATATATTATAAAAAAATACGTAAGTTTTGATCCCTCTCGATGGTATGTAGTGCAGGAATTAGCTCCGCAAGGGAAAGTCTAGCCAATATAGTACAATTTTTAATAAATAAACATAGGTATACACATACCTACAACAAACTAATCAGACCTAACTAAATAGTGATCCCTTAAGAAAACATGTATTACAACTATTTTATCAGTTCAACAAATGATGTCCATTGAATGATGTTTAGCTAATAATAATTTCAAAATATTTTATCGAGGAGGATCTTGCTGGCCAATAAGATTTATATATTTCATTAAGGCTTAGTAAAGTGAAATCTAGGAACAGAATTACATATTTATTGACTCCTCAAAAATGGATGTATTACTGATTTTTTATTGTTAATGCATTAATAGTTTTATGTTTATGATGCCTAGCGAAAACTAAGCTATAGATTTATTTTTTATTGATCCTAGTAACAACTAGGTTAAGAAGATGTTTGAAAACACTGCTAAAAATAGAGAAAGGTAATCAAAGATCAAGAATCAGCGAGCATAAAGATGGCGAGCTTCAATTGGTTCAAGTTCCCTAACCCTAGACAATGCGGTGTGGCTCTTGGCAGTGGGGATGATTTTATGGGTGATAGCGGCATGAGAAAAAGAGTTATGGCAGAGATTTTTGAGCCTGGTGATAGACATGTTTCTTGTGCCATAAGATCTAGTCATGGCTAGTTGGATTTCAATGATGTTAGAGAGAGTTATCAAAACTTGGTGCACCATCGTTTGGCCAAGGCACCGTTAGAATTTGACACCAATATAATTTTTGACAGCTCTACATCTCGATTCGTTTAACAAATAAACACAAGGGTCACGGTTTCTAAGCTCTCCCTAGTGGGTGGGGACTACTCTACAGATAAGGACTTAGTTTCTCTAGTTAGTGGGTACTTCCCAAAAGAGAAGGATTTAGTTTCCTTGAATCATGTTTCCTCCCATCCGTTTGCTGATAGTGCAGATCATCTTCATTTTTTTTTGTACCCTTGCTAGTAACACCCTGACCCTACTCCTCCATTAACTTACAATTGGGTTGGATTTGAAACATACTCTTGCCCGCAAATTAGGATATAAGTTGGGCTCTTTTGGCCACATTTTTCGAAAAAAATATTGTGGATGATCTTCCTCACTTCTCCTATGGGATTACAAAGGATTCTGTGATTTTTGTGATTGGTTTTATTTTGGGAGGAACCAAAAATCATAGCTATGTCTCATTCAAGGAGTAACTGTTTAAAAATGCTTCTCCCTCAAAATCCCCAATAGAACCCATGCCTCCTCCTCAAACTTACATCATTGAACAAGCCATTGATACCCCAGTTTTTGGAGATCAAGGATGATGAATATATTAATCTCCTACAAGACATTAAAGAAAAATCCCTGATATGTAGATTTAATGGTGCCTGGATAACATCAAACATAGTTATCTAGTGGATCCACACCTCATGGAAAGAAAATTGTAGATATTTCCTCTACACTCGAGGCTTCTTCATTTTCTATTTTAATGAACAATAGGATTACCCGAGAGCCATGGATGAGGGACCATAGTTCTAGGGTTCGGTGGGAATTTTTACTACCCCATGGTTTGTTGAATTTTACCTGAATACCTTCACCATCACTTGGGTTCTAGTTTGGGTGAGGTTACCAAATATTCCCCTTAATTTTACCTCCTCTTTGAAGGATATTGGTAACCTCATTGGGTGGTTCATTAAGATCAACAAACAGAGGTTACTGAGTGGTCTGTACACTTTTTTTCAGATCTGCATCGATGTTGATCTTAGCAATGGATTTCTGGACAGGAAGATCCTTAAAATGGTTGACACTAGTTATTCCCATATTTTAGACAATGAAAACACTACTTTCAAATGTCTAAATTTTAGAACATCGGGTCATCTCCATGCTTCCTTCCCTTAGAAGAAAACCTAGGATCCTCACAAAAAAGGAGTGATTTCTAAGCATTGGAGCATACCATATTTAAAAGAAGAAGACTTCTCAGAGGAAGAAATTAATCCTAACTTGGAAAAGAAAATATTTTCAGCTACAAATCCTTCAATTACAACTACAATTCCCTCATTTGTAGCTACAGCCCCTTCTGATGTAGTTGTTGACTCTTTAGCTACAGCTCCTTCTGATGTAGTTGTTTTCACTGGTTCAGATCCTTATTCTAAGGTTGGGAAAATACTTGTTATTACTCCCTCTTCGGAAGGACCATCTCTCCCGCCAAAGCGGCCCCACGAATCTGATCACTCTGACTCAGATAAGGATAGTTGCCTCCCCCTTTTGGGTTCCTCAACATTAGACTTAATAGAGTATAATCCTTTTATTTCATAGATGACTATGTTGAATCAATGGAAATTAATGCATCCTAAGAAGGGTAATAAGGGAAGGTATTGATTCCTTTTTCTTTCCTTCCTCCTTATTTCTTGTTACTCTCTTTCTCGGTCTTGTAGAACACTGGGTTTCTTCTTCTTTTCTTCATTTTTCCTTCTTTCTGCTACTACTAGCTATAGCTTTTCTAGTCTTGCTTCTTTTTTCTCTAGTTTGTTGTAACTTTCTCCCTCTTTGGGACAGTTGCTTCTTCCTTCTTTCCTTTCTGATGTTATTTTCCTCTCTATGTTTCATTGGGGCATGATTGGTCCTTTGCTTCTTTTTCTTTCAAGAATCTCCTTTTATTTTCTTTAATGCTTTATCTGGCCTTTGGTGCTCTTTGTAAAAGGATGTAGGTCCTTTAAACACCCTCAAACTTTACCGTTTTCCAAAAAAAACAACTAGGTTAAGAAGTACGTATTTATTTGTTAATGATTCCTATCCACAACTAAGCTCTAAAAAATATTTTACGGCTTACCCTAGCAACCACTAGGATCAAAACTACTTATGTATGTACCTCTCATTAGTGGAAGGATTGGCGTTATTTTTCTCATTGTATTAATAGTTATTCTTTGAAATAAGCATGGATCCCTAAAAGTTATAAATAATTTGTTATGGCTGAGCTTAGTGACCACTAGGATCAACACTACGTATATCTTGACCCACCACCAGTGCAAATATTGGTGAAATTTTTCTCATTCTAAAAATAGTTGTCCCATGAATAATTCCTAGATATGGAAAATATCTAATTATTTTTCTATGGCCAAACTTAGCCACCGCTAGGATCATAATTACTTAAGTCTTGAAGCCTCAAGCGTGCTTATATCGGTGGACTTTGCGCATTGCATTTATATTTTTACTATGAGTGTTTCCTATCGAACGCTATGAGTAAAAATATGTATAGCTTGACCTCTCAGAGGTGCATGTACTATTGTGGTTTTCTCATTGCATTAATAGTAAGTCTTTGAATGATGCCTATCAACCGCTAAAGCTCTAAATAATTACTTATGGCTGACCCTAGTGACCACTAGGATCAACACTTCTTTCATTTATTGGAAATTATTTTCTAAGCTTACCTAATATTCAGAATAAGGGACATATCAATGTTTCCATAAATTAAATTACATCATTTGTCTCAAAAAAATTTGTTGTTGATGATGTATGCAACATTCATGGCCCTTTAATTTTTCAACGTGGTGGGAGAGTAGGTAATGTCGATTGTATATGTTTATTTATATTCGTACAAGGACATAAGAGTAATTATAAATATTGTGTTTGATCCAACTACCTTACATGAAGAATTTTAGCATTACTCAGCTTTATTTTTCCGCAGTACATAATGAAAGTGTTGGTGTTGATGTCATAGACAAAAAGGGTATACCGGAAGATCAAGCACTACAGTTATAAGACATAACGACGATAAAATGATCTAGTCTCCATTTAATTTCTGCTAAACTAAAGGTGCTTCAATTTTCGAAAGTGATCACTACATATCTAAATCATGCCAAGTCTAAGGAGATGTCCTTGTTTTCTAAATCATGGAAAAACAAGATAGGTTTTTTTTCTCTAAATGCATACAAAATTTATTATGAACTTCCAAAGTCAGACTCCTTGTACAACTCAAAAACATTGGAATTGTGGATGAACCAAAGGAGAGTAAGATATGTTTTGTAGAGTTGGGCCATTGACCCATTAGATAATATGGATGATTCCCATCCACCCAATATCCTTATTAAAAGGTTTAGACCATGAGTCTGTATTGGCATGGTCCTCATGAATAGGCAATATGGAAATTTTTCTATCTCTAAGGTGGATGTTTCTTGCATCCCTTTACTTTATTTTATTATTGATGACAACAAGATTCTCTCCTTAGGGAAAGTGCTCATTTTGAATTTAGTGAGATAAAGAAATAATTTTGTTGGCAATCAGCAATCATTTACATGGCTTCATATCTTCTCGATGTTGGTTGTGGTGTTCTCAACTGTTTAAATTTTTAACAAAGTTGGTATCCTTCAATCCCTTTGAAGGTAAATGAACAATATTCATACTTGTATGGCCATCTTTTCATATCACATATTCAATATATATGCACTTATTTTTATCCCTCTCTCTACCAACAATTACATGAAATGGCAACACCAAGAATATCTGCTAAAATCCTCACTTCTATAAGAAAAATGGGAGGTCTATTCTTCTATCCATAATATATAGTTATCATGATCGAGGGGATCCTTACACCTCCTTTTCAGTTGTCATATTATGTGCCAGAAAAATTAGCAAAACAAGAGGTTGCATATTAGATTTACAACAATGTTACTATAAAGTGTAAGGAGAAGAAACATAAAACACATCCCCCCTCCCAATCACTGTGAAATGCAGAAAATTTAATAAGTGGCTCGATTTGAAGGTTTCCTCAACCCATATAAATTCATTTAATCTCCTCAAACACCCACTAAGGAAATATGACAAAATGAAAAGGGTTTCCCAACACCTTAAGTTGCATAAAGGATAGTTAAATATACTATATGCCCATGTGCCTAATGTTAATGACTAGGTATGGATTACGCAACTAGAAGATAGCCTTGTTAAGTAGAATATGAAGGAGACATGATTGGTTCCGCCTCTAAGAGAAACTATTAAAAAGGATGCTACGAAGAGAAAGGAAACTTTATATTCAGAAAATCCATGTGATCCCTTATCTCCACTAATCAAAACTCGATCTAAGTTTCAACAATTCTTTCCAGTACCAAATCAAGCTCCAAATTTCATGGCATATGGCCTGACTTCATTAGATGAAGAACAGAAGACTATGTAAACTGAAATTTCAGCTAGTACAGCTCCATTGCAACCCTCTCAATCTTCTACCTCCACTTCACATGACGTAAGACAAGATTGGATAGAGAAATTTGTAATTGCCCACAACTAACATCCAAATTAGGATTCACAAGAAGATCCCTTAGTAAACATTGAATTCAATCCAAGGATGAGAACCTTGAAAAGGGTAACTAAAAATAAGATGTCAACATAGCAAGCCATTATTTGGCACAAAACATCAGATGACCTCTTCACTCTTACAAAGAAATGAAAAAGCCAAAGGCTCCCAAGTATTGTAATATGAGGAAGATCTAGAATCCTTTATAAGGGCTTCAACATAAGTAGTCATAGAACTACTGACAGGCGTACGTGTTAGAAACAAAGATCTTGAAACTCAATTAAAGGCCACAGTTACCTCTGACACAATTTCTGATGTAGAAGAGGCATTTCATGGACTATTCAATAATATAAATAAATGAATTAGTGCAAAGGAGGAGGAAGAAGTGTTCTTGAAAAAGAACGAAAAAATCATTATTGTAACAACATCGTTGCAAAAAACATTAATACATATGGTGCAGGTCATTGAGGAAGGAATTTATAAAGACCCTTCAATTATGACCATGGACGATGTTGGTATATGTCAGACATATGCTAAATATATGAAGGAAATACTAAGGGAATGGAATGAACAGGAAAGAATACTATCTTTACAGTTTGAGGACATTATTTCAAGGGGAAATCATATTTTTTCAGAAGCTTTGGTCATTGAACTATTTAACGGAAACCGTCAATTGGTTTGTGATGAAGAGTTCATGACATCGCTTGAGTAATTCTTGGCTAATTTTCAAAGGAGAATAAATGAGGCAAACGAAGGAGAAACTTCACATGTCATTAAGATTGTTTCCAAAACATGGGGGAAAAATACATAAAATAGAGACTTTGAAGGAAATTGCCAAAAAATAAATTGGTAGTTAAAAGGATTTGCTTGACAAGTCTAATTTGTTATAATGAAGCATGATTGTGGACATAGGAAAGATAACTAGAGATTCTAAGATTTGAAAAAAAAAAATCAGGAGGCATGACAGTGAAATGATAAAAAGAGGTCTCGAACAAGAGTAGCAAACCTAGGATGCAATTGGGCTTCTGGACTCAGATCAATAGCAGTCCATAATTAAGGAATAACCATGGTGAATCATAAATTGTATTATCTGAGATAGGATGGAAAGCATTGGAATATGTATGACATGTAAATAGATGAATATTTCTAATTGATTAAATGTTCGTGTATATAGTCCAAATGTTATACTTGTCTAAACATGCATTTGTTGTTTTAATACGCTAAGCTCCAAATATTTTGTTGTGGCATTGTTGGAAAGAAAATTTATCAGGTGGACAAACTTGTGGATTTCTTGCCAACACTCTAGGAATATAAGTCCCTCTACTTAACCAGTGTAGCTACTATATATTCATGCACATGAAAAGGTGGATTTCTGTGGTGGCCTTTCAACCAGGTATCCAACAAGGGCACTCCACTAACTCTGCAGCAAAGCTAGAAATATCTTTCTAGGGAAGTCTATGTCTGAAATTGGGAAAGGGAGTGAAAATTGAGGTAGGAGAAATAATGTTACGGGTAGGAAATTAGATTCCTTCACACACTGGTCAGAAGTATCATCACATGCATTTATGAGAAGAAATAACTTTTTAATCATAATTAAGACCAAATGAAATTTGATGAACACAAAGTATCAAGAAATATCTTACTCAAAGAGAGCTAGAAAATCCTTCTTCTTTTATTAATTTCTCAAACAAAAGTTGTACATAGTGGAGAAATGGAGAAAATTGAGAAGGGGGAAAGTAGAAGAAAGTGGCTATCTCCTTTGCTTTCTCTAGGTACAATGCACACTTGACTTTACAAGACCAATTCCTAACCCTCTGAAATGGGAATAGCTTTACAATTTATAGAATAGAATTGACTCCTCGTCTTCCTCATGACCTTTCAAATACCTTAATATGACTTAAGACTGTTCATATTCCACTTTAAATATTGAAGTCCCTTTTATAATAGCAAGGTGACTTAATTTTCATTATGTTTCTAAATTTACTTAAGTCCTATTAAAAATTGAAACCCTCAATGCAAAAATATAACATTGAAGAGAGAGAGTGTGTCGTATGAGAAGCGAAGACAGAGAGAAAGAAGGGAAAGAAGAAAATAAGATGAATTATGTTAAAGGATGAGTTATTGCAGTGGAGTTGGCTCCATTCTCTTACTGTTCTCTACTTTGTGATCCTGAGAAGGCTTCTGACCCATCCATTTTGGCTTCATGTCTCCCTTAGAAAAATCAACTTACTATTTTTAGTAAGTGTGAAAAATCAAGTCCAAGATCTTTAACTGGATGTTGCGGCTCAATTTTCCTCTTTCTCCCTGTGTTCCTTGATCCTTCTGGATCAAATTTATATTTTTAGAAAGTTCTTGAAGGCCCACTTACTATTTTTATTAAGTTCCAAAAAATTTATGTTCTAGTGTATTCTCAATTGTAGTGCACCTCCACTGTCTTCGCCTCCTTTCGCAGGTTCTCATGTCGATGACCTTCCCAAAATAGCAGTTCCTATGTAGTAGACCTACTATTTTTTGAAATTTCACTTCTAGGAGTCAGATTGAAGTGGAATGAATTTTTTTTGATATGGGTTTTTTCCCAGTATCACCCCTCTAAAATTTCGGGTCCGCCTGCTGAATAGTCCAGGAGATTTTCAAGTTTTAATTTTCAAACCTGACAGTGCTTCTAGGTACGGTAGCAATTAATGGACCTCAAAATTACAGGTCTGGTTTTCTCCTCCGTTTGCAAAGAAAATTATATTTTTATGTGTGTTTTTTCTTCTGGTGCTTCACGTGTGATCTTGCTTCAATCCCGCAACCGATTTGACAGGAAATTCAATTTTTCTTTCGTTGAGCAAAAAATGAAATTTATTCGTTGTGAATGTTCCTTGACAAAAATTGGAGGTTTGAATAGTAGTTTTGAATAGCCTTCAAGAGATTAAAAAACTCATCAACAAATGGTTTTTTCAATCCAAGCACCATTTTGCACAATATGTTCGAATCTTTGTTTTATGGCAATGGGGATTTCCATTGTTCTTCTTCTCTATTCTCCATTTCTTCTTCTTATCTCGATGAATTATTATTTTGAGACTTCTGTATCACCATGGATTAGAGGATTTTATTGCTATGGTGAATCTGGTTTGAGCTTTGGAAATGGTGGAAAGGTGAATTGGTGTTCTCTATAGTTTTCTTCTGGTAATGGAGAAGCTAGAAGCAGCTAGCAGTTAGATTTTTTTAGAATTTTTGAGTTGGAATTGGGTGCATTTTTTCATGTTTGATGTCCCTGAACTCAGGGACATGAGGGACATCAATTTCCATAATGATCAAGATGGTGACACGTAGAAATGATCCGAAAAGAGGGAATGAAGGTGAGAAAAGTTACTTTAAAGCACTGGGAGCTAAAAGTCGATCACGTGGGTGTTCAAATGACTCCCTATAGGGGTTGGGTGCATTTTTCGATGTCTGATGTCCCCCACCTTAGGGACATAAGGGACATCAGTTTCCAAGGTGGTTTTGGAGCTGACACATGGTGCTTGATCCGATGGCAAGGAATGGATGCTCCAAAAATGCATCATACATATGGTCCCTGAAAAATCAGATTTGTTATCTGAGACTCCACTTGTACCTGATAAAAATTTCTTGTCAATCCTATGTGCCAAGGTGTTGTGAAAACTATTATTTCACCATCATGTAGGTATTTGAATCCTCTTTCTGGATGTATTTTTTTTTTATTCTAAATCCATTTGGTGCTCCCAGAATCATCTTTTGAATCCCATCAGTTGTTTTAGGCATGTGTACTGCCTAGGCTTCTGAACCCTATTTTTTCTCAAACTACTCCAAGTTTCTCAAAATTTCCCAAAACCTTCCAAAATCATTTCCATGATGTTTTAAAGTCTTCAATTCACATCCATGTTGAATTTTACCCTTTTTTCCACTCCAAGGGGTTTATCCATTCCTGGGAAGGCCAACAATAGCCATTCCCAATACTACCAAAAGATAGCATCTTTTCATAACTCCTAAAATCACCTAGGGGAATTAATAGACTTTCCTAAATCACCTAGGGGAAAATTTTGAAATCAAATAGAGGGAGACCACACTGACTAATTTGAATTGGGCTGTCTGGGAATGATAAAACATGAAAAATTTGGCACAAGGATATAGTTGTCGTGCTCGGAAATTGTCAATTTCCTTGTTGCACATTTGCACGACAACAACAGGCTCTAGCTTGGGGACATGACATGGATTGAGCATAATGAAAACATGACAAGGGAATCCAGAATCTAAATTTTAAACCATATAATTCATTGACTAGTGCCTTATCCATTCGTCCTTGCAGAGTCATGTACAACTTACAACAAGAGCGAGAGAAGAAGGAAACACACACGCACACTAAATGGACGGAAAAGAAACACATGACACACAACAGGAAGGGAAACACACCTAACAATCACCTATGGTACAAGTCAAGGGATTACCCACTTTCACTGAAGCACTTTTCATTTCTCAAAAGTTACCCTTGAACAAGCAACACCGAATGTTGATGTTCTGCGGAAGCTGTTGACGGGTTCCAGAAAGTAGCTTCCCCTCCTCAGTTGCTTATGAAATCCAGGTTCTTTCGTAATTGTTTGTGTACTTGGTAGGAGTGATTCCATGTGAGATTCTTGATGCTTCGTTCCTTTCTTGGAAATTCCAATTCCTTCATGTTCTTTGAAATTAGTTTCATAGTGCCAGTTTCCTTCCATGTTTATCCATATAGTTGATTCTCCATCGAGTGTGCTATCACTTCCCTAAAGCTGATTTTTGTTCCAATTCCTTTGATATTCTAAGTTGCTTTCTTTCCTGGGTCTATGCTCATTGACATCTTCTCCATGAGAAACATTTGATTCATCTTTTATCTCTACTCCATTGTGATCCATTTGAGTATTGACGAGAGTATCAGAGGAAAACTCATACTTGTCTTGTATATCCATGGCACAAGTGATTTATTGCATAGAGTTATGCTTTGTCATTTCTTACAGCTCATCTTTATACACCTTTGAATAATGTAGCTCGAGGTAACTATCTAGAGGAATTACCTCATCATCTTGGGAATCGTTGTGCTCTACTAATCCTTCATCAAAAAGAGATTCATCTTCAAAGGATTTGAAACTCCTTTCTTCAATTTCTTTGTCATGAAAAGAAGTCTTCATCTTCAAATGGGGAAGGAAATATCTCCATTTTGGTATTGCATCCATCAATCATTAGCTCAAGAGAAACATCCTATGTTTCATTTTGCCTTATCTCAATATGGCCAACCTTCACAATTGTTAAGGCTTCCAAATCAGCTTCACGTTTTTCTTGCAAATTTGTGGCTTGTATCAGGAGCTCGAAACTAAGCTCAAGATCTTCAGTTTCTTCTACAGCTCTAAGCATTTCTTGTATAGACATTTCTTTCAAACCTTTCATGGGCTCATCACAACCTGATTTTAATTCTCCATAGATGGCATAACTGGAACCATATTCATCCCCAAATGGGAATGAGAATAACTCCTCATCTTGGATAAGTATATAAGCTGATTTTTCTTCTTGAAAATCATCAATAACCATCTCCTCTTCTTCATGGTTTACATCATCTGGAAATTTAGGGCTGCCCTCTTCTAACTAAAATTTCCTCAATGATTCTTCAAAGTCCAAATCTCTCCGAGAAGGCATGTCTAGACCTATCACTATGGGAATATCCTCTTCTTCCTTGTTTGCCACAAAGTGATTCATACACCTACTACCTTGATACAAGATGTTAGCTTTTGGTATTCTAGAATATCATATCGTGTACCTCATCTTCTTCTCGGGAAGCAATTTCTCCATGTCTCCCTTCACTGGTATGGTTTCACAAGACCAATTCATCTAAATTTTCCCTCCCAAGTCTCAGCAGAAATTTCTACTTAGCAACATTCCAAATGAGGCTAGGATGTCTACTACCAAAATCATCGCTGAAACTTTCTTGTCTGAAAATCTTGTGAGAACTTGTGCATCTGTGACCTTCCTTAAAAGTAAGACCTTTTTTTATTCCAAAGAGTAACAAGAGCCCCTAGGTGGAGTCATGGTAAGTTTGAGAGCCTTGGTGACCTTCAAAGGCATCACGTTTTCTAAGGCACCAGAATCTATTATGTAATTGTTCAGTACATATTCTCCAATAAGAAGGGAGACATTGAAAGCTTCAACTTTATTAGTCCTTGATGCACTTAGAGAAATCATGTTCTGCGAGGGAGGTGTAGGTGATTTTGGTAGCATGCCTTTGGAACTAGATGTTACAGCATTAGGTGTTAGACTACCACTCATGATATATCGGACAAACCTCTCAAATTGTTCAGGATGAGTCTACAAAAATTTAGTTTCAATAATCTACACTTTGTCCTCATTTGCATATTCTATGAAGTAAAAGGGAGAAGAGCGAACAAGGGGGGTGAAGGGAATGATTTTTGAGTTTGGATAGGCTTAGGAGTGGGATTTGATGTTTGAGGAATGGAAGATATTTTGAATGGCACACTATGAGATTTTAAGGGATGAGATTTTGTAGGAGTAGATTTGGGTTTAGAATTGGAATAGGTATCAGAAGACTTACTTGGAATAGTGGGAGCCTTCTTACTTGCTATAGGATCAAGCTCCAACAATGCAGACTTCATGGAAGGAGGAAGTGGTGATCCTCAACTAATTAGTTTGTTTTTCGGAGTTGCCATAGGAGGATCATCAACCTTCTTTTTCTTTACAGTTGTGGAGGGGGGTGATCATTTCTTGGACTGAGAACGAGTGAAAACCATGCATGATAAATTGGGTGCATTTTTTTCATCTTCTTCGTAACCTCTAGAATAGTCACAAAATATGATTTGTGTATCATTTTCAAACTCGTCACTTTCTAGGAAATTGCCACCTTCTCTTTCTCATTCAAACTCTTTTTCACCTTCTTGAAATCTACAATTTATGTTCATGGGTAGGGCCTCCAAGGCGATCCTTTGGGGTGCTCCTGCAATCTATTTTTTTTTGCTTCTTTGAGAAGATTCTCGTTCAAATAATTCCCTCTTCAAAGAGGCCATCTCATTCTCCAACTTTTGTAGTGATGGATAGGTTCTCTCATCTCCAGGATGTTAGGACTTGCCCTTTGATGGATTCTTAATCTTCCTAGAGAGGACGAGATCGTCATCAAGTTCAACAACCATCCTTTATGCTTCTACAATGCTCCTTGGTTGGGCTCTTCGTAGATAAAACCCTACTTCTATTGATTGACCATTGATGAAGAATATTTTGACATTATTTTGAGATGGTGAATCCTCTTCATGTATCCTACGAAGCAACCATTTGAAACGAGCCATGAAGTCTCTCATGGTTTCATTTTCTCCTTTCTTCATTTGAGCCAACTGCACCAAGAGGTATTGAAAATCTTCAGTTGATTTAAATATTTACTTGAAGGTAGTCTTGATGTCATCCCAACTAGTGATGGATTGGGTAGGCAAGAGGTAAAACCATTCTACTACTTTTTCTTGGAGAGACTTCATGAACAATCTTACACCAACATCTTCATATTGGACACCAAGAATTCCACATGATGTCGTGAAAGCAGCAATGTGTTCTTTCGAATGTTGTGTGTTGCCACCTTTGAACTTTGGAAATTTCTTGCGGGAACCCATTAGTAGATTGTGAAGTGGGGGTTCAAGAGAAAGAGGGCCTATATTCCTTCCCCATGGAACAATGGGTTGAGGTATTTCTTCTTCATCTTCCATTTTTTTTTTTATGCTTTTGCTTCAACTCTTACTTTGGCAAATTATTTTAAAATTCAAGCACTGAAAAAATTTGCAATGGGAATATGGAAAGACAACATGGAATGTGAAAAGACACGTATAGAAATCAGTGATGTATCTTTCAGCAATGGCTTTTCATGGACTCTTTTTTTTGGTTTTTTCAATATTTATATTTTTGTATTTTAAGACCTTGTGGTTGTATTTTGGGTGCAGATGCTGCTAAATCTTCCACACATTGGGCGCAAAAAACTATTGGCAAGAAAAATTTTCGGGTGGACAAACTTGTGGATTTATTGCCAACGCTCTGGGAATCTAAGTCCCTCTACTTAACCAGTTTAGTTGCTGTATATGCATGCACATGAAAAGGTGGATTTCTATGGCAGCCTTTCAACCGAGGATCCAACAGGGGAACTCCACTGACCCTGTGGCAAAGCTAGCAATCTCTTGCTAGGGAAGACTTTGTCTGAAAATGGGAAAGGGGGTGAAATTTGAGGTAGGAGAACTAATGTTGCAGGTAGAAAATCAGATTCCTACACACACTAGTTAGAAGTATCATCACATGCATTTATGAGAAGAAACAAGTTTGTAAGCATCATTAAGACCAAATGAAATTTGATGAACATGAAGTATCAAGAAATCTCTTAGTCAAAACAAGATAGAAACTCCTTGTATTAATTTCTCAAACAAAAGTTGTACATAGTGGAGAAATGGAGGAAATTGAGAAGGGGGGAAAGTAGAAGAAAAATCATTATCTCCTTTGCTTTCTCTAAGTACAGTGCACTCTTTAGTTTATAAGATCTATCGCTAACCCTTTGAAATGGGAATGGCTTTACAATTTATAAAATAGAATTGAATCCTCGTATTATTCATGACCTTTCAAATACCTATGTATGACTTAAGACTGTTCATATTCCACTTTAAATATTGAAGTCCCTTTTATAATAGCAAGACAAATTAATTTACATTATGTTTCTAAAGTTACTTAAGTCCTATTAAAAATTGTAACCCTCAACACAAAAATATAACATTGAAGAGAGAGATAATGTCATATGAGAAGCGAAGAGAGAGAGAAAGAAGGGGAAGAAGAAGATGAATTATGTTAAAGGATGAGTTGTTGCAATGGACTTGGCTCTATCCTCTGACTATTCTCTACTTCGTGATCCTAAGAAGGCTTCTGACCCATCCATTTTGGCTTCATGTCTCCCTTAGAAAAATCAATTTACTATTTTTAGTAAGTTTGAAAAATCAAGTCCAAGATCTTTAACTGGATGTTGCGGCTCAGTTTTCCTCTCCCTGCATTCCTCGTTCCTTTTGGATCAAATTTATATTTTTAGAAAGTGCTCGAAGGCCCACTTACTATTTTTATTAAGTGCCAAAAAAATTTGTTCTCGTGAATTCTCAATTGTAGTGCACATCCACTGTCTTCACCTCCTTTCGCAGGTTCTCTTGTCGATGACTTTCCCAAAATAGAAGTTCCTATGTAGTAGACCTGCTATTTTTAGAAATTTGGCTTCTATGATTCAGATTGAAGTGGAATGAATTTATTTGATATGGTTTTTTCCCCAATATCACCCCTCTAAAATTTCAGGCCCACCCGCTTAATAGTCGAAGAGATTTTAAAGTTTTAATTTTCAAACTTGGCAGTGCTTCTGGGTACGGTAGCAGTTAATGGACCTCAAAATTTTAGGTATGGTTTTCTCCTCCGTTTATGAAGAAAATTATTATTTTTATGTGGGTTTTTTCTTCTGGTGCTTCACGTGTGATCTTGCTTCAATTGGGAAACTGGTTTGACAGGAAATTCAATTTTTCTTTCGTTGAGCCAAAAATGAGATTTCTTCACTGTGAATGTTCCTTGAAAAAAATTGGAGCTTTGAATATTATTTTTGCATAGCCTTCAAGAGATTAAAACTCAGCAACAAACGGTTCGTCAATCCGAGCACCATTTTGCATGATATGTTAGAATCTTTGTTTTATGGCAATGGGGATTTCCATTGTTCTTCTTCTTTGTTCTCCATTTCTTCTTCTTATCTCAATGAATTATTATTTTAAGACTTGGGTATCATCATGGATTAGAGGATTTTATTTTTTTGGTGAAGTTGGTTTGAGCTTTGGCAATGGTGGAGTGGTGAACTAGTGTTCTCTGCAGTTTTCTTCTGGTAATGGAGAAGCAACTAACAATTAGAATTTTTTAGAATTTTTGTGTTGGAATTTGGTGCATTTTTTCATGTTTGATGTCCCTAAACTCAGGGATGTGTGGGACATAAATTTCCACAATAAGCAAGATGGTGACATGTGGTGGTGATCCAACGGTAGGGAATGAAGGTGAGAAAAGTTGCTTTAAAGCACTGGGAGCTAAAAGTCGGTTACGTGGGTGTCCAAATGACTTCCCATAGGGGATGGGCACATTTTTCCATATATGATGTCCCCCACCTTAGGTAAATAAGGGACATTAGTTTCCATGATGGTCTTGGAGCTGACACGTGGTGCTTGATCCGACAACAGGGAATGGATGCTCCAAAAATGAACATGGGGGTTGAACTATTGAGTCTGGAGGTCATATGAGGATCTAAGAGGTCACATGGGGGCTGGGTGAATTTTTCAAGGGTTTTTGTACCTCATCTCAGGGATGTTGGTGACATGAAATCCTGACAGGATCCTAGTGCTGACACGTGTCCTCCCAAAAAATGACTAACTCCTGAACTGCCTTGAGAGGGCAACTTAGAAAGAAGATAACTTGAGCTCTGGGTGGAATTCCTTGGTGAAATTTTATATGATTCTGACTGGAAATTTCATTTTTAATCCATGTTTTTGGGTATCATATCTTGATTCATCCATATGATCCCTAAAAAGTCTGATTTGTGATTTGAGACTCCACTTGTGCCTGATAAAAACTACCTGTCAATCCTATGCGCCAAGGTGTTGTGAAAAATATGATTTTACCATCATGTAGGTATTTGAATCCTCTTTCAGGAGGTGTTTGTTTTTCTTCTAACTCCATTCAGATCTCCTAGAATCATCTTCTAAAGCCCGGCAGTTTTTTTAGGCCTTTGTACTGCCTAGGCTTGTGAACCCTAATTTTTTCTCAAACTGCTCCAAGTTTCTCAAAACTTCCCAAAACCTTCCAAAATCATTTCCATAATGTTTTAAGGTCTTAAATTCAAATCCATGTTGAATTTTACCCTTCTTTTCCACTTCAAGGGGTTGATCCAGTCCTGGGAAGGCCAACGATAGCCCTTCCCAATAGTACCAAAAGATAGCATCTTTTCATAACTCCTAAAATCACCTAGGGGGAATGAATAGACTTTCCTAAATCACCTAGGGGAAAAATTTTACTTCAAATAGGGGTGACCACACTAACTAATTTGACTTGGGGTGCCTAGGAATGATAAAACATGAAAACATCGGCACAGGGGTATAGTTGTCGTTCTCGAAAATTGTCAATTTCCTTGTTGCACATTTATACGACAACATGCATAAACTATGTTATTGTGTCATAACCTATATTTCTCTAAGCTCGCAATATCTTACTTGTTTTTTGTTAAATCCTAGTGACAGAAATATTCAAATAATATGTTGCAGCATAAGCTAACAGAAGTTAAGCTAAAATTTTCATTCTTTGTCTTGTTAAATGCTCAAGACATCTAAGCTCAAAATATTCTATTGTGGAAGCACCTAGATGCCATGTACCTCAAATTTTTTTAAAGCATATAGATGATCACATCCAAATATTATGATTATGTATATCCTAGTGGCCACTAGGATCCTAGTTTCTTAATATATTGTGTTAAATTCTAAAGATCGATATTCTCCAAATATTATGCATTAAATCCTAATGATTGATAAGCTTAAATTATTATATCAATGTAAAGACTAGCAGTTGCAAAGCACAAATTAATTTCATTTAAAATTTTAAATATTTTTGAATGATTTTTTTTAAATATTATGTTGTGGCAGTACGTAGCAGCAACTAATTTCATACTACCTTAATAAAAATTTTGAAATGCTAGCAACCGCTAAGCTCCAAATAATATGTTGCAGCAATACATAGTGGACACTAGTCTTGAAATATCTTACTATATTTTTTTAAATCTTAGAAACTGCTATGTTCCAACTATTATGATGTGGTAAAACTTAGCAGCGTAAAACTTCAAGATATCTATTATTGAGTACTGATCACTAAGCTCAGAAAATGTTTTTGTGGCATAACCTTGTTGCTACTAAGCTCGAAATATCTTACTTTTTTTGTTGAATCCTAGCACCAATATATCTTCAAGTAATATGTTGTAACATAAACTAGTGAACGCTAAGACAAAAATTTCATTCTTTGTCTTGTTAAATGCTCAGTGACATCTAAGCTCAAAATATTCTATTGTGGAAGCACCTAGATGTCCATGTACCTCAAAATTTGTTTTTGTGATTTTACTAAAGCATACCATCGACAACTTCCAAATATTATGATTATGTATATCCTAGTGGCCACTAGGATCCTAGTTTCTTAATATAATTGTGTTAAATTCTAAAGATCTGATATGCTCCAAATATTATGCATTAAATCATAATGATTGATAAGCTTAAATTATTATATCAATGTAAAGACTAGCGGTTGCAAAGCACAAATTAATTTCATTTTAAAATTTTAAATCATTTTTGAATGATTTTTCTTTAAATATTATGTTGTGGCAGTACGTAGCAGCAACTGATTTCATACTACCTTAATTAAAATTTTGAAATGCTAGCAACCGCTAAGCTCCAAATAATATGTTGCAGCAATACATAGTGGATGTTAGTCTTGAAATATCTTACTTTATTTTTTTAAATCTTAGAAACTGCTATGTTCCAACTATTATGATGTGGTAATGTCTTAGCAGCGTAAAACTTCAAGATATCTATGTAATTGAGTACCGATCACTAAGCTCAGAAAATGTTTTTGTGGCATAACCTTGTTGCTACTAAGCTCGAAATATCTTACTTTTTTTGTTGAATCCTAGCACCAATATATCTTCAAGTAATATGTTGTAACATAAACTAGTGAACGCTAAGACAAAAATTTCATTCTTTGTCTTGTTAACTGCTAGTGACATCTAAGATCGAAACATTATATAGTGGAAGCACCTAGATGTCGACTAGCTCAAAATTTGTTTTTGTGATTTTACTAAAGCATACCACCGACAACTTCCAAAAATTATGACTATGTGTGTACTAGTGGACTCTAGCCTCCTTGAATCTTAATTTAATTTTTTAAATCCTTGTGACGGCTATGCTCCAAATATTATGCGTTAAAACATAATGATCGATGAGCTTAAATTATTATATCATTGTAAAGACTAACGGAAACAAAACAAAAATTAATTTATTTTAAAATATTAAATCATGTTGAATGATTTTCTTTAAACATTATGTTTTGATAGTACGTAGCAGCCGCTGATTTGATACTACCTTAATTTAGATTGTGAAATCCTAGTGACCGCTAAGCTCCAAATAATATGTTGTGGCAATACCTAGCAGATATTAGTCTTGAAATATCTTACTTTATTTTGTTAAATATTAGAAACCACTATTTTCTAACTATTATGTTTTGTTAATGTCTTATCGGTGTAAAACTTCAAGATATTTGTAATTGAGTACCAATCGCTAAGCTCGGAAAATGTTTTTGAGGCATAACCTAGCATCTGCTAAGCTCGTAATATCTTATTTGTTTTTTTTTAATCCTAACAACAGTGTTGCAACATAAGGAAACATACTCTAAGCTAAAAAATTCATTCTTTGTCTTATTAAATTCTAGCAACATCTAAGCTTGAAATATTATATAGTGGAAGCACCTAGATGTCGAGTAACTCAAAATATATATTTTTGATTTGTTAAATCATACCGCTAATAAATTCCAAATTTTATAATTATGCATATTCTAGTGGCTACTAGGCTCCCAGATTATTAATTTAATGTGTTATATCCTGGCGACCGATATTCTCCAAATATTATGCGTTAAATCCTAAAAATCGATAAGCTTACATTATTATATCATTGTAAAGACTAGTGATCGCGAAGCTCAATTTAATTTCGTTTGAATTATTAAATATTGTTGAAGGATTTTCTCTAAACATTATGTTGTAGCAATACGTGGCGGCTGATTATTCAATACTACCATAATTTAATTTGTTAAATCCTAGTGACTACTAAGCTTTAAATAATATTTTATGGCCATACCTAGTGCACAATAGTCTCAAAATCTCTTTCTTTATTTTGTTAAATCTTGGCGACCGCTATGTTCCAAATATTATGTTTTGGTAGTGTCTTAGTGGCCTTAAATTTCATAATATATGTAACTGCCTAGCAATCACTAAGCTACAAATATGTTATTTTGGTATACCCTAATGGCCGCTAAGCTCACAATAGCTTTCTTGTTTTTGTTAAATCCTAGCAACAGCTAATATCCAAATAATATGTTGCAACAGCCTAGTGGACGCTAAGCTCTAAATAATGATTTTGCAAATTAGAGTGGCCGATAAGATCATAATATCTTAATATTTTTTTTAAATCATAATGGAGCCATGTTTCTCAAAATATTATTCTATTGCATTACCTAGATGCCGCTAACCTCCAAATATTATTTGTTAGCATATCCTAGCAGCCTATAACCTCCAAAAAACTTACTTCAAATTCTGAAATCGAAAGTGTTATACTAGCGACCACTAAGCACTAAACATAAACCTTCTATGTGTTATACAATTATACATAGATTTTTATCATCACTGAGATTCAAACAAGTTTTCTTTAAAAGGAAAGTATAGCCTAGCATCTGCTAAGCTACACAATTTTTTCTTGATTGATTGTATTTGGATAGGAGAAATCAAATTTAGAAGGTACAAAAAATAACAAATAAATCTGGAGTTTCCATTTGAATACATAGAAATACATGTAGAATCATGAATTAATATATATGACAACACTCTATCTTTTGCCACTAATACGGGGCATGTATTAATAATAATGTTTAAAAATAATCAAATCATCCTGACTACAAAGTGATGTGATTTTTTGTCATGGCTTAAAATATAAATTGAAATACATGGCAATTAAAATATTTATATTATAAAATTTATGCGTATATATAATATGTTTACCTTTGATTACATAAAATATTTATCACAAAATTGAAAACTTAATATGGTTTTATATTTTTAAATCATTTTATTAACATCGAATATATTCTCACAAAGTCAACACAGTAACCATATAAACAATGTACAATGAAATAATTACCTCGGGTTGTTTCTATCATCATAATAAAAGGAAGAAAAGGTAGTCGTAATGAATACCTAAATAATCCATTGAGTCTCGCAAACCATTACAATTTTAAAAACTAGTGATTATGCGATAGGCTATCATTATCGGGGGAAAAAAATAGAGGGGGACATAGTATGATTACTTCAAAGCATTCAAATTAAACAAAAACTGCAGCTGAAAAGGGATTAAATTTTATTTTTGTTAGGGCACAACATAATCCTTGTTTTCTTGAAGAACAAGTCAGTTTGAAAAAAATGATCAGAAGGAACCAATAATCAGATCTGGGTCGTGAAGCACATTTTTGCAGGGAAAAACAAAGTTGGACAAATGTGAAAAAGATAGGAACTAGTCGAAGACAAAATGACTAAACAAACTCTCAATAAAAAAGGTGCACATTTAGTATAATATACGTTTTTTATAAATACTTGATTTAAATCTAAGATTATTTCTTTCATTTTGACGTTGTTGAAACCTTCATTTTCTACATTGAACTAATTATCTACACTATTTTATCTGCAACCCCTTTTCCTTCCTTAGTTGGTGTGTGCCCTTTTTGTGCCTCTTTTACGTGATTTCTCTGCAAACGAGATTATAATTATTTCCTAATTGTTCCCTTGCCAAAACAGTCAGGATTCTTACACTCGACCCTGCAATCCATGGCTTTCTTGTATTGTTTTATCATTTCATGATTTCTTTTTCTGCAAGACCAAAAAAACATAAAAACCATTAAAACTAGTTCACCAGGGTATTTAATAATATGTTTCAGCACATTCCACAATAGAAATTTTGAAAATATAAAAATTGCGGGATATGAACATTTGAAAATTAGACTTCCTTGAACATTAAGCGAAAGAGTGAGGGAATTTAAGAGTATATTCAAATTTCAAATACTCTCAAGTGCGAGGGAATTCACAGTTCAAAATTTTAATTTACCACTCATTAAGAAAATGTGTAGGATATCAAAAAATAAAAAATAATATTAAAAACAATGCCTTTTGTTATTCGTTATAGCTTAAACTAGTAAAAACCTAATAAAACATATAATATTATAATAAAACAGAATACAAAAATTGTATAAATGTATAGGAACATTTATTTTTATTTTTATCAAAATATACCTAGAAAATGTTGGATGTAGTGTGCTAATGAAATATGATTCTCCAATTACTTTGTGCCACATGGCAAGTTTGAACCTGATAGTTAGAAATGTTAGGAAACTAGTGTTCACATGATTGTTGATATTTACCACAAGGTAAATAGTAATTAGTTTTTAACCATATGGTTAATACGATAAGATTGTTGATATTATATTGTTAGAAATAACAATATAATGTCGCATATAATTTATTGGTTAGTATTAAGGGTTATTTGTTGTAAAACCTCCCTATTTTCTAAGAGTTTTTTTTGGATATCTCTATGGCTATATAGTATCCATGTATTGTGTGTTTGAAATATAGAAGAAAATAATATTGTGTTAACTCTATCCAAATTCTAGATTTGGTATTAGAGCAATTGCATCCGTTGAAAAAAAATCAGAGCAAATTGCTTCATGGAGTGTTAAATCTATTTAAGGGCTTCTCCAAAATTTTGGTTTCCCTGGTAATGAGAGAATTAAGTGATAAAATGATGTAGATTATTTTTATATAAGTATTAAGCTATTATAGTTTGTAGGATGTTTTTATATGCAGAAGTTTCTTTGTACATCTCCTGAGAATGGATCTGTAGGAATACCTCTATGAAATGTACTCTTGATGGCATCGACATAGATCTCTCAAGATTGTCAAATATAGGAGGAGTTTTCTATACTATCAATTTTGGTTTGAAGTTTGAGTATCCATGAATGATTACATGGAATGTTTTCTAATGTTCATGTCATTATTGAAGTCTGATTGTTTTCTTTCATAGATCACTCACTTCTTCAATGCATTTGTGATCTGAAACAAGAGATCGTTAGGAATGTATATTGTTTGGATAAATTTCAAAAGATCTACCTCCAAATGAAGCATCAAATTTTGATGAATAGACTTGGTTCAACAAAAATTTAAAACACAGCATGTAGTATCATTCGACCTATATGATTCGACCACTTTCCAAGTTAATCGGTCAACTCCCACAGTGCATTTATCATAATGGTTTCTATTCCAAATTCTCTCATGTGCACGGATTTCATGGAGCACCTTTAAAGCTTCTCTCCCAACACTAAAATCATTGGAGAAGCTTCTTCAACGTTCCCTCCAAACTTGTCGTTCATTCCCTCCAATATCACGGATCTTCCTAAAAAATTTCTAACATATTTTATCATGCATCTAGTTTGTGGATCTCAACTACATCGATTACACAAGATCAGAGTCTTCTCTTATACCTTGTGGTTTAATCTACTGAGATGTTGCATTCAGATCTTCACACATGCAGTATTGTCATGCACTGATTATCATATTTATGAGTTATGTTAATATTTTATCTATTTTTTTAATTTTGGTATCTATTGTCTTAGTCTTAAAGTGTCTTGGGTCGATTAATTTAAATTTTGTAACCTATATCGTTTCATTATTTTTATATTTCTAAAGGTTTGGTCTTAACATTAACTTTATTCATGTCTCAAAACTAAAATGTTATGCTGAGTTAGCCTACATTTATCATAAAAAGAGTCAGTGTATTATCCTTATCAATAGTGCCACTTCATACAATCCCATATTTAATTGGATTTTTTAGGTGAGTTATTATTTGTATGTATTGTCCCATAAGTTTCAAGTTAGTAAAATATTGTGAGTTTATCTATTTGTGTCAAATGTCTATTATCATGAAAACAAAAATTACATTATTGTCAATTAAAAGTATTGTAAAAAACTCAAGTGTGAAAAATTCTAAAATTAAAAAAAAAAATTGCATGCATGTCAACTAGACCCATTTTCGATATAACATGGCATCCAAGTTGAACCTGAGGGGGAGGCATTTTCAAATGAGCCTCAAAGATAATATAAACTAAGCTAAGTAGTAGGAAGATGGAGGACGGAGGAATTGGAGGCTAGAGGACAACCAGTGACCTATCGTCAGTCGTCAACAACGGGACCGCTTCACTAATTTGGTGGCATGTGTGTGCTTTTTCTTTAGAGTGGTGTGCCTTATTTTAGTGTGTAGTGTGTTTGATTTCAGAATTTCAATTTGGTGTGGATTTCAATGTGGTGTGAAATTAAGAACAAATGTGGTATGTTCTTGTTCATTTGTGTTTATGATTATTCCTATATAATTCCCCAATGTAATAACAAAGTGAAGAGTACATAGCATAGAGAAACACAGCATCATGAGTCTTGAAGATGTTGAGTAGTCATATGTGTTCCTGTTCATACCTAGGTTTTTGGTTGGCCTCTGGAAAACCATTGAAGACTGTTCAAATGTGTTCCTTCTTGATTTCCCACAATACTAGGTCAGATGTGTTCCCTAAAGTGACTGGTTGATAGGCAGATGATCCCTGACCATGATCCCATCCTCATCAGTCATATATGTTCCTAACAGTGCATGGGTAATAAGAAGTTGATTTTTTCCTTCTTCTACCTTTAGTTTAAGTGTTTTACCAAGATCATGAGAAACCATGGGCGGAAAGCTGCAAAAGATGTATGATAGTTGTTTGTTATCATGTAAACATTAAGGGGGGAATGTTAGGAAACTAATTTTCACATTATTTTGATATTTACTGAAAGGTAAATAGTAATTAGTTAGTTGCTAACCGTATAGTTAATATGGTAAGATTGTTGGTACTAGATTGTTATGAATAAAAATATAATGTTGCATATAGTTTATTGGTTAGTGTTACGGGTTATTTGTTGTAACAATCCCTATTTTCTAGGAGGTTTTTTTGGCTATCTCTATGGATATATAATAGCCATGTATTATGTGTTTGAAATATAAAAGAAAATAATATTGTGTTAACTCTGTCCAAATTCTAGAAGAAATCATTACAATTGGCACATTTATTACGAAATATATATATAAAGAAACGAGTATAAAATATTTTGAACATGTATGAAATCACGATATTATAATATGAATAGGACCCAGTAAAATGGTAACACGTGGCATGAAAATTATAATCTCAAAAGGGTTTTTTTGCATTTAAACAACGAAAAATAGTAGAACTTCAAAGTTATAAAGATAGTGTTTACAATGAAAGAGGTATTGGTATGAGCCTACGGGCCATTAAGTTATATCATGATTTTTTATTTTATCGGTATTTCCAAATTAAGTACCGATTGAACTTAATGGCCCCTGTGTCATTTCTTTCAATAAATAAAGCAGCTTAGTTGTCACTAAGCATTCTCTTTAATAAGAATAAATTATATGTTGCAATGATATATCTTATAAAAACTACAAAAATATCACTTACTCTTAGGGGTGTATAGTGTGTCACTAGGTTACAACAGGGCTAGTTCAGTCAGTATGATACAATTAGAATCCATGAAATTTAGTAGTGATCCAAAGCAGTAAAGATAGTTTTTATAGTGAAAAGAGTTATTGATATGATCCTAGTGGCCACTAAGCTATATCATGATGTTTTATTCTATCGTTACTTCCAAATCAATAAATTTTTGAGTATAGTGGCTTGTTGGACAATTTTCTTCGTTCCTAATCAAATGAATGAACTAGAAATGAAAGCAACTAACAACTCATAAATGGAGGGTTTATGGTACCTATGATGCGATGTGATGGATGAATGGGCATAAAGTGATGATGGCTCACTGCTACTACAAGGTTATAACCTACAAATAAGAATTACTAAACAAAAAATAGATTAGATAGGATATGTAGGGTTTCCCTGAAAAAGAGGATCCAAGCAGTGTTAACTTCCTTGGTAGATGTCAATCCCTGTTTGATAAAAGAAATTGAAATAAAGGCTAAAATAGTAGATAACATGTAGAAAGAGATGTATTACTGAATCTAAAAAATTACTGAAATGACTGTAAATTAAATGCTACCTAGTGTGGGTCGATAGTGATCCAGACTATGAAGAGATAGGTCAACAGAAACCATGGAGGATACATCTGTATAATAAGATAAATATGCAGGCCTATAAAATACTGAGTGTAAATTGGACAGTAACAAAGGTATGTGGATGCTAAATTATGACCTACAGAATGTTCTCTAGGACAGAAAACAATAGGGAATAGCAGAAAACAACAGTAAGGAAGGATTGATTGGTGAGCAGGACCCTAGTCAACAACCACCAAAGTGAGTCGATGGTGAATGTAGCAAAGTTGGATGAGTCCGAAGACAAATGGATGAAAAAGGTAACCTGTGAACAAATAAGATGGAAAAGAAGGTTGTTGAAGAAGATTTGAGTGTTACTAAAGCTGATCTGAACATGTAAAATTTTAAACACGAGAAAAACCACGATAATATGATAAATATAAAATAAAGAAACACAACGATGATAATAATCTCACGAAGGATAATCGTGAGAAATGGAAGCACATTGAAACGTTGTCCAGGAGGTCTGTAACCGTTGCAAGAATGCTCAGGAAAGATAGAAATTTCACAGATCACAAGGAAGCTCTAAATTTTACATGCATCTGATGAATATGAAAAGAAAATACTTAGCTTTATAGGGTCAATGGTGACTGGGTCGGGTCGCCACTGACAATGGGGAAAGTTTCGCAAATGGGTCTACTTTTTCTCTTTGATTGGGATTTGGGATTTCTTAAAGAGGGGAAGAGTTATTTAAAGATTGTAGGTGGGAAAGGGATTTTTATGGATGTAAGGGGATAAAGATAGGAAATATAAAAAAAGATAGAAAAACAAGGGGATACAAGTGTTAGGATAAAAGCATCCTAAATATAAGGTTTGTTAGGGAATGTAGGATATTAATTGATTAATTAATTAATAGAAATCAATTAATTAATGGTAATTAAATGGGAATTAAAGGTGATAGGATAATTAATTGGACATTTTAAATTAAGTAAAAGGGGGCTGTATTAAATTAGGATGGGAAATGGTAATGTCCTAGGTGAAATACACATGCACGAGATGACGAGGTATAGATACCAAATTTAGATGTCCACATCTTTCCCCTTTTGTTGAGTAGTTTGTGCTAGCAAGACATGAGACAAAAATGATGAGAGATTAAGGGTAATTGAGGATTTACGAAAGGTAGATGATGAGCTCACCCTCAAATGGGGGGTCGATGACGCCAACACAAATCAATGACGCGTTTGAAAAAGTTATATGGGGAAGGGCGGGTGGGTCAAGAAAAATGGGTAAAATGATTACTAAGGAAAGATGCCCCCAAGAAAAAAGGGAAATCACAATAATAATAAAACTATGGTGGTGACTCCAATATTATATTGGTATATGACAATTGCAGTCTTAACGAAGATGGGCAACAATTTTCTATGGGCCAGTGGGTGGGTGAATATCACTACAGTATGGATGTAAGTCACGAAGACCAATGGGTCATAGCAAAACATCAAAGTATGTGCAAATAAATGTGAAAGGTATTCAAAATCCTTCATACACAAGGCATAAAGTGAATAGGTATTCATACACAATGCAAGAGGATGAAAGTATGGTGCCCTAGCACACGACACGAAAAATGGCCAAAAAGGCAAAGTAAAAAAGTGGGTGATGAAATAATATGCCCCGAGGGGGAGTAAGTATGGCCACAAGGGTGGAGTTAAGAGTGTAGATGGTTCCCTAAAAGAGGAAAAAATTATGGCCATAAAGGTGGAATTTGATGAAAAACAATGGTGCCCTAAACGAGGCACAAATATGGCCACGAAGAAAAATAGGGAAACAAAAAAAAACCCCCAGTGGGGGAATAAGTATGGCCACAATGTGGAATTTTTACACAGATTAGATAGGATTGTGAGGTGAAATTCCCAAAGGAAAGGTAATTATGGCCACAAAAAGTGGAATTTAGCAGTATAAACATGCCTAGAGGAAAAATATAAATATGACCACAATGATGGACTTTGTTATTAGAATGCCCGGAGGGGATATAGATATGGCCACAAAGGTGGAATTTGAAATTGGATTAAAATTCCCCAAGGGAATAGAGTATAGCTACCAAGGTGGACTTGTGAAAAATGCCCAAAGGAAAGCATGCAAGGAAGATGATAAAAATCCTAAAATAATTATTACAAAGGCTAGTTGATGGCAACAGAGGCCAATCGACAGTGACCTAAGGGAGTCGATGGCGAATAGGTTTCGGGGCATATATAAGCCCAAGGTTTGCTCGATGAAGCTTATTTTCACACGCACATTTTACAAGTGAGATTAGAGAAACTAAATAGAATATTTATAAATGGAGGCTGTAACAGCAGCGAGGAAGTGCTAGAGGGTGCGGTGGATGGTGAGATACAAAACCCACGCTTGTTTTTAATTTAATTTTATGTTTTTTTGCATTTTTTATAAAAAATGGATGATGTCAGGGGTGGTCAGCAGTGACCTAGATGGGTCGACATCGATTGGGCCCTAAGGTGTGATGATCGACCCCTAAATGCGTTGACCCAGCCTAGGTCGGCATCGACTAGGGTTAAATTGAAGGATTTAGGGTTAAATTGGATTATAGATTAATTTTGATGAATTTTGAATGGATTTGGATCAGTGATCTAGTGTATGCATGTTTTATTTGTGATTTTCGGCTAGAGAGACCTTATATTTGAGAGACTGGGTGTTGTCTCTATATGAGAATATCATAGGATATGTGACATATGTCGAGTGGGATCACTTAGAAGCAGTGGGGTTTGGGGATTTAGGCACTGCCAGAGTATTCCATAAGATGTAGGATTGATGATAGCATTGGTAGAGATATGGGATAGATAGACATGGACATTTTGGTTTAGGACAGGGGAGATGACAATCACCTTGGAGGATGTGTATAGAATTGTGAGATTTCCTATACATGGGGAGAAGATAGTTCCCATCAAAGGTGATAGTAGGTTAGCAGTGTTGATGTGGCTATTTGGAGCTGATGTGCCCCTTATTATATTTTCTTCACAAGATTTTTCTTATGAGATGAGGTATTAGGCTGGGGTGCCACACATCTAATCAATCTATTTAGTTATGATGGTTGTTTCTTATTATGCTCTACCGGACTGAGGAGGGGCTTGATTTCCATGGGAACTAACTGGTGTGGTGGTAGATATAGTATATCACCAGACATTATTTTCATTTGGGACTACCTGGCTAGCTCAGGTGTACCATGAGCTATCGATGTATAAGGCAGGTAAGAGGTCAGGATTGGACATAGGATTATTTCTTCATTGCTAGGCCTCAGGCATATCATATTGGTCAAGCCACCAGGGTTGCCATGGTTCATAGGAAACCTCATAGAGTTGGTAGTGGGATTCTTGAGATGGAGGGCCAATCAAGCCTTTAGAGAGATGAGTGAGAGGATTGTGGATTGGTATGTTAATAGGTTGGCCAAGTTGTATGTTGACCAGATTAGATAGCATCCATACCAAGAGCTCCCTACATGTCTTGGGGTTGATGTAGAGCTAGTCGGGATGAATAAGATGAGGCAGGTGTAGGATAGAGGTCTGGAGATGATCAAGTCTATTTAGTTTGATTAAGTGTGGCGACATTTTGGAGTCATACAAATAGTACCTCATGATCCTATTTTATACAAAAGGGAGTAGCTTAACAAAGAGTTATTGCATCCTATTATGGTAGACCCAATGGATGAGGAACATACACCGTGGCATGACAATGATGATGTAGGAATGGGAGTGGGATACTATAACATGGGCATCTCAGGTAGTTGTAGAGGGAGGAGATGGAGGTAGAGGTAGAGGTGGCCCCAGGAGGTGGTGGAGACGGTTGTATGCAAGAGTTCCGTGGAGACGGAATGATTGCATGTCGATTTGTATCAGATTAGGCTAGAGAGGGATCAAACACATGTAGAGAGATACAACTCTAAAGTAATGGGACATGATGACACATGAGAGGGACCAATTTTTCTAGGATATAGACCACTACCATAGATAAAGGGAGGCCTACATGGCCCGTTTTAGATATCTATCGACTATACTGACAACAAAGTCAATTATTGGGGCCCAGGTAGCAGCAAAAGGCTAAAAAAAAATGGCACCTCGCGGCATGATTTCCATGGATAGGTTTAGAGCCCTAGCCACAGAGGCTAGGTATTATGACGGGATTTCAGTTGAGAAGCTACCGAAGACACTGCGAGCTACTAGGAGCATCTTCAGAGGGTAATGGCAAGAGGAGTGGGTCCGTCTAGGAGCACAGTGAGTGTGGCGGAGCCGCAACAATTAAAGGGATTCCACAAGGGTGGTTGTGATGTATAGGGATCAGGTGTTATACCTTCCCCTAAAGGAGATAATTTGAGGATATTAGATGTATAGTTTACCAATTTTGATAATATCTCTGCTTTCAGAGAGAGCCCTTAAAGGCCAATTTATTATGTATTGAGATACGTTTTGATATGTGTGTGTGTGTGATATATGATTTTGTCATGGATTATTATGTGTTTATTATAGAATGTGATGAATTATGGATTTTTTATGCACTGGTGATGATTATATGCACATTTATTTATATTTGATTTCGATTTAGAATGTATGATGGAATAGTTAGTGTGATGTTAATGATGATATGGTTACTTTGGAGGTATATGTTTATGGATAAAATGATTATATAAATGTGTTGTATGTTAATGAAGACAGTGATTATATGTTTTACATTTGAATTTGATCATGGATATTAGAATGTATATGGAAATATGTGATGTGAATGGAAAAGCAATTCAAAAATTGATGTGATTAATGATGAACATAAGTAAGAATAAATGTATTTGGGATAGATGGATGACATATAGGTGATTGAGAAAAATAAAGATGCGCTTATGGCATAATGAAATAGAAATGAAATACAGATATGATAGGATTAAGGGTAGAATGTAACGCAACTTTGGTAACCTATAGGTGTGAACAACACTATGTCATATCAAGGAATGTGCAAGGAAAATATTCCTCTAACTGCATTAGATGTAAATAAGAAGAGGATTGAGGTAATGCAAGACACACGACCAAATCAGATGTTAGTATACAACTAATGGCAGTTGGTCATACCAAAGATCATAAGGATTGTGAATGAAATAAACTCATCAACCTAATGTCAACATGAAAAAGGGGTTTGAAATATAACTTGTACATAGGAAGAGGGATCTCCATAAGTGGTGTTCCCTAAAACTATGCCCCAGCTTGATCAATATGGAAATTTTGCTAGAAGAAAGCTAATCAATGTGGGGAGATTTATTAGGATTCTAATAAAATGGACGGATGGTCAATGCAAGAAGCCTTCAAATGCCATAATGAGTAGCCATCTTTCGTGGGTATGGTCTACTTTATACACAATATAGATGGAAAGAATAATAGATATGATAGTCGACCTTCGAGGGATCGGTCTATTTATTTGATTCACTTTTGATTCCATGTCTTTTTTTGCATTAACAGTTGTCCTTCGAGGGATCGGTTTTTTTTTTAATAACTTTTATTTTTGACAAAGAGCATCCATGATTTTTGATTTTGACATGGGGGAGTGTTGGGAATAGGTAAGTAGACCACTTAATATGGGATAATGAATGTACAAGAGACACCCCCAAACCCTTTGCATGGTTCTAATAGGTGAATAAGAGGGTGATGGATGTAATGATCATGGAGTTCTCACCAAGAATGCAGACCTTTCCATAAGGAAAGTGCTATGGGTAGAGTTGTGGTGCCCATATTTAAGGTCACATATAGGAAGTGATCGAAGACCACATGTTTCCAAATCACTACAATGAGAGATGGAAAAGGCTAAAATGGAGGAATGACCTAAATATATGACTAAGAGCACTAGTACATGTGCTAACAATAGAATGGTTGTAACTTCAATTCGTTAAGAGGTTCCACTTACTGTTTACCATAAAGGGAGGCCAATCGATAAGCTTCCTACCCATACTTATGCATGATAATGTATGGTCCAATCCAGTTAATGGAAAACTTTCCCCATTGGCTCCTTTCTAGAGTGGTGGAGTTCTCATGACGAGGTCACTGACGTTAAAGTCACGTTAGGATATGATATGATTAGAGTTTTAGATGAGTGAAGATGAAAACTATGTGCTTCACTAAGGAATTGAGGAGAATATGCATCCCTAACGAGATGAAGATATGGTTACTTAAAATGAAATTATGATTCCCCAAGGGGGGCACAAATATGGCCATGAAAGTTTACTTAGGATGGGAGTAAATACCCCCCCAAGAGAGGGACAAATTATAAAATATGTGCAACACCTTAGAAATGAGGAGGTGAGAATAACGACCACAAAAGTGGACTTTGAGTAAGGATATGGTGCCTCTATGATAGGCATAAACATGGCCACAATAGTGGTTTTACAGTAAAGCCATATTTCTTCCAAGGGAAACATATATATGGCCACATAGGTGGTCGCAAGAGGAGAAGATGATATATGGATAAACTGGATAATATCGAATCAAGATAGGTTGGATGAGATGAGACAATGCCAAATATGGAAAGGAACTAATCCATAAGCGGAGTGATCCTAGAAATAAGTCCCCCTAGATTCAAAATATTCATAGGGATAGAATGCATGGATTAGGAAGAAAACAAGAAAGGATCAATGAGAAAGGGAGATGCTTCCCCAGTGAGAGGGATGTGGATAAGATAATGGATGTTAGAAGAGTGAAATGGATGTCAGAGGGGGGTTGTAGTAAGGAAAACAAAATTAATTAATAATGGAGGACCCTCATCAGGAGTGATGATGTGTGGAGGAGGGATAATAGAGGATGATGTGGACAGCCGAGGAGGCTCAGGAATTTGGATGGATGGGGATGTAGAAACAAGGATTGGATTGGTTTTGGATGAAATGGTAGAAGAAGAGGAAGAATCCTCAAGAAGGTAATCCCTCTCAATAAGGTTATGGACGATGGTTTGAATGGCCTTACAATGTTTGGTATCATGACCTAGTGTATGATGATAGGAGCAAATACAGTGGGAATTAAACCATGAGGGCTTCAAATGGTTTGGGTAAAAATCCCTGATGGGTGAAAGTGTGATGGAAGAATTTTGAAGTAAATGTTGGAGGAATTCCGCATATGATTCGGTATATGTGTTAGGAGGGATCTTATGGGATGATGTGGATGTCGAGGATGAGGGTGGATTAATTTATTATCTTGATGCTTTGGTTGTGATCGGTGCTCTAGAAGAAGAAGAGTTGGATGATTTAGGATTAGACTGATTGGCAGGTGGAGGTAGAGGTATGCTTGATGAAGGATCTGGTCCTAGGAGGGAACCAAATTGTTTGGATTTGGATTTATTGAGTGATTGTGATGGAGGAGGTGGTCCTAGGATGGATATATATGGCCCCAAGATGGAGGATGAAGATTTGGTCTTGATTAGAGGAATTTCATTCTTTCTATGGAGACACACAAGGGATCATTGTGGAAGGGTGCCAAGGTTTTTGTATTTGGATTTTTGAGGAGTACCTTTGGCAAGGATAACAATTATTTCGATCGGCGGATCTCAAGGTGGTATTATGGCCAATGGGGGGAAGTAATTTTTTCATGATTTGGTCTAAGGATGATGGATATTTTCATGGTGAAAGAGGGTCTAATGGTGTGTATGAGATGGGATGGTCATGTATATTTGTCGCAAGTTGAAGTGCTCTTCAATATTATTCAAATGATGAAGGTGGTTTGGAAGAAGAGGGGGATTATGGAGATTTGGTCACAATGGTCGATAGGGTAGGTGTAGGAAATATCATGGAAAGAGAAACCGGTATGGATTCTAAGGATGGTACGATGGAAAAAGGTGGAATAGAGGTGGATAAGGTGGGATAATATAATGGAGTGGAAGAGTTAGATGCGGGTGTGGAATCAATGACAATAGTAGGTGTGGATATAGAAATAGAAATGGGTGTCTGGATGATGTGGTTGATGAGGTGTATGTGAGAGGAAGATGATGTATATTGTGGATGGATTAGTGTAGAAATGAGGGGTTTTTTAGAAGAGGTATGAATCCCTTTTGTGTTCATATTAGGTAATTAAAGAGGCCTTGTGGATGTGGATGTGGATTGAGAAGATATGATGGGGGATGTAGATGTGAGAATGGTACATGGTGAGGAGGAAGAGGGGGATGAAATGGATTATGTGAGCATTAGTAATGAAATATGTGATAATGATGTTAAGGTATACATAGGCAGATTTTCGGATGTAGTAGATAAAAGTGTAGTGATGGGAATTCTTGAGATAGGTGTGGATAATGGGTGAGGCATAATAAGTGCGGATAAGGTGATGGGCGTAGATAATGCTAATGTGTATGTGGTAAGAGTAGGACTAGATGTAGAGGAAAGATAAGCGATGGAGGTTAAGGTGTTAGGTTATAGAATTGTGGGTATGGTTGATGCAGGGATAGTCTTTGAAGGAGGCATGGGAATAATATCTAAGATGGAAGTAGATGATGAGGTAGATAAAATATATGTTGAGGGAGGTATATGGTGTATGGTGTTGATTGAAAACATGTTGAATTTATATAGTGTAGAAGGTGAAGATGAATTTTTTGGTAGTGGATTAGGGAATGGTTGATTGAAGATCTCAAGTGATGAAGATTGGGTTGGTTGGGGAGAGATATGATGTGGAGAGATAGGAGCATATTAGAATGGTTGGATTAGATGGGAGGATCTGATATATTAGGGATGTGAATGCCAATAGATTGGACAGGCGTGGTGATGTCAAATGAAGAAGGGATGATACAAGGTGATGGAGGTGGAACAGGATCCACTGGTCAACGTGATCGAGAGGTGGTAGGTTTATGATGTAAGAATTCATAGATAGGTCTAGAAGAAGGATTTGAAGTAACCAAGGATTTAAATGGGATATTGGTCATAGTTGAATTTTGTACAGAACTTTTCGAGGAAAATTTTTGTTCCATTTTAAATCAGACAAGTCAGGAAAACAATTCATTTTTTATTATGAATGTGTGAAAAATAAAAGGGGATGGATAATGAAGTACCTAGGAGGATACAATATATGTCTGGTTTCAAGGTTTTTATGGCTTGGAAAGTCTCAGGTGGCTTCCTATTTGGTGATGAAATCCCAATCATTCTACTAGGTAAGATGATTTTTTTTATGTGTGATTTGATTTGTGAGATTTTGGTTTGTGTGTGAAAATGTGAGATACAACAAGTTAAACCCCTACTTAAGCTATATGAGCAAGCATGATGCAGAAAAGAAAGGCTCTTTTTAAACCAAATCGAAGTGTTATCTTTCAATGAGGACACACATAGGAAAGGTAAATACGATGCAAAAAGGAAAATATAGGGAAAAAAAAAAGAAGAAGAATACTTGGATAGAGATTTTCCTATTTTATCTAAACTTTAACAAAGAGCAATCCAAGTGGCCAAACCCAACAAAAGTAAACAAAAAACTGAATCCTTATACTACAACGTTAGTAGAAGATAGAAGAAGTAGAAAATATGAAAGAAATGAAAAGGATCACTTAAAAGGTGGTCCCACGAGGTGTTCCATAAATATTGGACAAGTTTCTTCATTCCTAATCAAATGAATGAACTAGCAATGAAAGCAACTAGCAACTCATAAATGATGAAGGGTTTATGGTACCTCTGGTAACGTGATGTGATAGATGAATAGGTGTAAAGTGATGATGGCTCCTTGCTGCTACAAGATGATAACCTCCAAATAAGAATTACTAAATAGAAAATGGATTAGATATGATATGCGGGGGTTTCCCGATGAAGCAGATCCAAGAAGTGTTAACTTCCTTAGTGGATGTCAACCCCTGTTTGATAAAAGAAAGTAAATTAAAGGCTGAAACAGTAGATAGCATGTAGAAAAAAAAGTATTAATAAATCTAAAAAAAATTATTCAGATTGACCTTAAAGCTGATTTGATGAAATGAGTGTAAATTATATGTTACCTAATCTAGGTCGACGGTGACCGAAACTATGTAGATGCAGGTCGACAGTGACCTGGTAAAATAAGATAAATATGCATGCATGAAAAATCTTGAGTGAAAAATGGATAGTAACAGATGTCTGTGGATGTTAGAAGATGACTTGCAAAATGTTCTCTATGACAGAAAGCACCAGGAAATGGAAAAAAAAAAATAGTAAGGAAGGATTGATTAGCGAGCAAGACCATGGTCAATGGCAACTATAGTGAGTCAAAGGAGACTGTAGCAAAGTTGGATAAGGCCAAAGACAAATGGATCAAAAAGGAAACCTGTGAACAAATAAGTTGGAAAATAAGGTTGTTGAATAAGCTCTAAGTGTTACTAAAGATGATATGAACATGCAAAATGTTTTATGCAAAAAAAACCAAGATAATATGATAAATATAAAGCAAAGAAACACAATGATGATAATAATATCATGAAGGATAATCGTGAGTGATGTAAGCACATTGAAACAATGTCCAAGAGATCTGTAAATATTACGAGAATGCTTAGGTAAGAGAGAAAGTTCACACGTCACGAGGAAGATGCTAAATTTACATGCATTTGATGATTATGGAAAGAAAAGACTTAGCTTTATAGGGTCGACGATGCCTAGGTCGGGTCGTCGCTGACTATGGGGAAAGTTTCACCAATGGGGCTTATTTTTTGCTTTGATTAGGATTTGGGTTTTCTTAAACAAGGGAAGAGTGCTTTAAAGCATGTAGGCGGGCAAGGGATTTCTAGGGATGTTAAGGGATAAAGATAGGAAAGATAAAAAAATCTATAAAAGTAAGGGGATGTATGTGTTAGGATAAAAGCATCCTAAATAGAAGGTTTATTAGGGCATGTAGGATATTAATTGATTAATTAATTAATTAATGGGAATTAAATGGGCATTAAAGGTGATAGGATAATTAAGTGGTCATTTTAAATTAAATAAAAGGGGGGATGAATTAAATTAAGAGGGCCCTCAGTAAAGTTCCAGGTGAAATACGCACACACAGGAAGATGAGGTATAGATACCGAATTTAGGTGCCTACACGACCATTATGGCATTCCTTTCAATTAGTAATGGATTTTAGTAGTCTCTAGGATTTTTCTTTGATACGAAGGAATATGGATTCCAATTTACAAGAATATATCTTATGAGAGATAAATATTTCTTGATACCAAATTTATAAACCATCAAGCCTAGCGGCCGCTAGGTTATTCCTTTTAACTAGTAATGTAGTTTAGCATTCACTAAGCATTTTCTTTAATACGAACCAAAATTCTTGATCCCTCTTGATAGAAAGTAGTGCATGAATTATCTCCACCAGGTAATGTGCAGCCAATTTAATACAATTATAATTATTGCAAATTATAATCGATATAAAGATGTAAAGATAGTGATTACTACAATAAGAGGCAATGATAGGATCCTAGCAGCTACTAAGCTAGACCGTGATTTTTTATTCAATAGCTATTTTGAAATTAAGAAATTGTTGAGCTTAGTGGTCACTAGGATTTTTCTTTGATACAAACCAATTCAGATTATAATTTACAAAGATATATCTTAGGAAAAATAAATAAGTCTTGATCCCTCTCGATTGAATATAGTGAAGAAATTGGGTCCGTCATGTGAAGTCCAACCAATACGATCCAATTACAATCAACGAAAAAAAAAACACTATCGATCCAAAGTAGAACAAAGAGTGATTACAATGACAAGTGGTAATGATAGCATCCTAACGGTCGCTAAGCTAGGCTATTGTTTGTTATTATATAGTTATTCTCAAATTTAAAACTATTTAGCCTAACAGCCGCTAGGCTATTCCTTTCCAATAGTAATAGAGCTTAGTGATCACTAAGAATTTTCTTTTATACGAACCGAAATTCTTGATCCTTCTCGATGGAAATTAGTGTGGGAATTATCTCCACCAAGTAACACACAACCAATTTCATACAATTATAATCATTGAAAATTATAATCGATCTAAAGATGTAAAGATAATTATTACTACGTCAAGAGATAATGAAAGGATCTTGTTGACCACTAAGCTAGACCATGATTTTTTATTCAATAGCTATTTTGAAATTAAGAAATTGTTGAGCTTAGTGGTCACTAGGATTTTTCTTTGATACAAACCAATTTAGATTATAATTTACAAAGATATAACTTAGGCGAAATAAATAAGTTTTTATCATTCTCAATGGAATGTAGTACAGCAAGTGGGTCTGCCATGTGAAGTTCAGAAAATACGATACAATTACTATCAATTTAAAAAATTATCGGTCCAAAGCTAAATAGATAGTGATTACAATGAAAAGTAGTAACGATATGAGCCTAGTTGCTGCTAAGCTAAACCCTTGTTTGTTAATATATAGCTATTTTCAAATTAAGAAAATGTTGAGTCTAGTGGCCACTAATTATTCTTTTCAAATAGTAATGAAGCTTGATTTTTCTCAATAGAAATTAGTGCAACAATATATAACAACAGGTAATATGTGGCTGATTTAATAAAATTATAATCATTGATAATTACAATCAACCTAAAGTTGTACAGATAGTGATTACTACGAAAAGAGGAAAATATGTGATCCTAGCAGCTGCTAATCTTAGCCATGATTTTTTATTCAATAGCTATCTTGAAATTGATAAATTTTTGAGCCTGCGGGTCGCTAGGATTTTCCTTTGATATGAACAAATATGGATTATAATTTACATAGATATATATTATGTGAAATAATAAATTCTTGATCCATCTAGATGGAATGTAGTGTAGTGATTGGGTTCGCCATGTGAAGTCTAGCCAATACCATATAATTTCTATCAATGAAAAAAGTATCAGTCCAAAGCTAAACAAATAGTGATTACAATGACAAGTGGTGATGATAGGAGCCTAGTGGCCTCTAAGCTAGACCATTATTTGTTATTATAGCTATTTTCAAATTAAGAAAATGTTGAGCCTAGCGGTAACTACATTATTCTTTTCAACTAGTAATGGAGCTTATAGGTCCCTTTTTTCAAATTGAGAAATTGTTGGTCCTAACTGCCGCTATGTCATTCCTTACAATTAGTAATGCAAGTTAGAGATATCTAAGCATTTTATAATATAAGAACCTAACTGAATTATACGATATAAAAAATATATCTTCTGATAATAATATAATGCTTCATTCTTTCCAATGGTATGTAGTGCAACACTTGGCTCTGTCAGGAATAGTCAAGCCAATATGATACACTTATAATAATTGAAAAATAGTATTGTTTCAAAACTGTAGAGATAGTGTTTACAACCACAAGAGTTAATGGTGGGTACCTTGTGGTCGTTACGCTAGACAATGATTTGCTATTTTATCACTCTTTGTAAATAAGGAAAGTGAAAATCCTAGTGGTCTTTATGTCATTCCTTTTGATTAGTAATGGAGCTTCATGGTCACAAAGCATTTTCTTTTAAATGAACATATGTGAATTACGGAATACTCCAATGCTTGATTATGAATAAAACTTGTTAGGTCATAGCAGCCACTACGTTTTTCCTTGCAATATATTTTATGGAACAACTAAACATTTTTATGTTTAACAAATATTGCTTAGTAACCACTGACCTCGTTATTGTTATTTGTTTCTCACACACTTTTCTCAAAACAAAAAAATAAATAAATCTTAACAGCCTCTACACTAGCCCATTCAATTGGTGTAAATTTCCAACAAGTATTGTTAAAAACTATCCACTTATATGTGGACTTAAATGCTACCTCTCACTAACATCTATATTTTCAAGTGTTCCTTTCCTGCTATCTGCGCAATGTGGATGGTTGTTAGACAATATATAATCCTTCCAAAATATGTTGCTTGTTAATTGTCAAGAACAATTTTTCACAGTTTCTGTTATTAATGATGTGATCCACAAAATACAGATTACAGTAACCAATTGAAGGTTATATATCATGTTTGGTTGAATCCTAGTTTTTGCTAACCATTATGTTGATTACTCTCCAATGACAAAAAGTAATGTACTATAGAGGTTGGTGATTTCAAATATTAATACTTACATTCATTATCATACAATGTGAAGAAAAAAAATTTACTCCATATGTGAAGTAATTATTAATATATTCTATTCCAATTGTAGATAAAATGTCTTCCATTGTTCACACTCCAATTGAGGTGTTGAGTACTAGAAGAAAACATATGAGGAATGGTTTATTGAAATCCATAACCCTGATAAGTAATAAGCCTACATGTGGTTGTTTTTTGTTATAGATGATGAACATGTGGAATTCGGTATGGTTATATCCTCAACAAATGTTGATTCGAGTACACTTCATGTCTAGGCTAAATGCATTGACTATGAAAATAATAAGTGTCTTATTTTGGATATGGAGTTGGATGTTTCTTTATTCAAGAAATGGGAATGAAGGCCTCATAATACAAATCACAATGTTCTTGTTCAATATATGGTTGGGATTTTGGTTTTTTAGTAGATAATGACAAAACTACTTGTTCAAATGCATAATAAATTCACATTGGCATGCTTGCAGTACTCAAAATATTGTATAGAGCTGATAAAACCTCTTCCGTTTGTCATTTTTTGAATAAAACATGTTCTCTTTCACCTCCTAAACATGTCAAGTTGTTTTCTATGTTAATTCAAACATATTTGGCTAAATTGGATATCGATCCATCCATATCAAAGTTGCAAGGGTTGAAAAATAATACTAAGTCAACTACATTGCTGAAGAAAGCAACCACTATATTCACAAAAATGTAACCTTTAACTACTCAGCAATTTGATTACTTATGTTCAATGGTGAAGTTTTTATAATTAATGTTTCAAGGTGCTATGTACTACCTCCAGAGTATCAGTATTGTCCTATAGATGATGAGAATGTTGACCTTCTTATGCACTCCATGTTGATAAATGTTATTCCTACACAGAGGGACGTAATTCTTATTCCCTTCTTGAAGTCTACAAATAATGTTGTGGAGCTCCAAGATAAAAAATACCTGGAAAGGGATGATGTTAAATTTTATATACTTGACGACTAGCATACAATATGTGCACAAAAAAATATTTTGGGCTCAGATACTTACAAGTCTTTACATAAGAGGCTATGATTTCAAAGGGCTCTCATTCTTTATGAAAATGCAACTAACAAAGCCCATTACCGATATTTGTAATCAACATAATGAAGTGAAGAAAACTTGGATAGACACCAAGTTTATTGATTTGTTGTACAAAGCTAGATCGGTCTAGAAATCAATTGGATGTCCTCAACGCCCCGGATTGACAGAAACAAAATATAAGAATGGAAGGTAATGTATTTTAATTTAATTACATTTTTTATTAACATTTACTTTCCTTGTATAAAAATATTAAATATATTATTGTCCTTTGAATGCAAAAATTTGATAATCAATGCCTTTTGATTTTCAAAGTGGAAAAAACCAAAAATATATACGAAAAATGGTTTTTTAAATTATTTTCTGATGATATATGGACTAAATAGACTCCAACATTTTAGTTGATTAGATCTAGTGGTCTTTCTCATTCACCTATTAAAGATAATTCAGATAAATTTCAGCTGAATTCATTGGCAAGATTCATATCTAATTCATTCAAGGCTACTACAGGAATTAACGACGAAGAACTATCACTATTAGTAGATAAAATACAATCAGGCGATGTCTGGTTAATTGGTCATGTTTATGCAGGCGTAATAGCAAATACATTTTATTATTACTACTAGAGAATAAAAGGGGACAGATAAATGAGAGAAAAAGTTATACAATATTTTAAATAAAAACATCCAGATAATAATCTATTGACATCGTACAATGAATCCAATGTAATTGAAATATTTAAATTGCATGAATCACACTACCACCAATTTTATGTACTATTGGGTGAAGAGAGAAAAGGAAAGAGAAAATATGATTCCAAAATAGGGGGAAAAAGAGAAACGAAAAATAGGATTTGATTTACAACCAAAGAACAATAGGATTTGATGTAAAAACCTCTCAACTTGACGTTACACAGCCAAATCAACATGGTGATTAACCTTCAATCATTTTATAACTATGGTTTATGAGATATGTTTTCAATTGCCATTGTTTTTGTATTTTTTGACAATACTCTATGTTCACCATCTCTGATGACAAATTAAGATAACTCGGCCACATCATGCATGAATATGCAATCAAATGCTGGTATCTTAGTCATGTGCATTTATAAATAAAAATTGCTACTAAGCCCCACAAGTTTATAAGAAAATTAATGGTTTACGTAGATAACCAACAACCGTAGAAAGTAACAGTGGATTACATGGTGGTAACCAACACGAATATGCAGTCTAAACCAGGTATGTTAGCCATGTGTATTTTTAAACGAAACCATTTATAAGGCTCACAAAGTTATACAAAACAATATCAGCTAATTCTATAAGCGGAACCATTTTCAAAGAAGTAATTTCCAAATAGCCTATTTCAAAAGTTCATTGTGGCATACAATGCAACATAGTTTGTAGTTACCAGGTTTCTGGTTGTCTGCATAAATCATTAGCATTGATATAATGATACAGACATTAGTATTGATGCTTAGTCCATTCAATGATGGCATAGCCTAGCGGTCGCTAATCCACATCAATATCTTAGAAATTTTGTCTTCCAATGAGTGGTTGAACAAATATAAAAAAACCCTAGCGACCCACTAAAATTCATTCAGAAGACAGAAGAATTTGATTTGTAATTACCATATTACCATGAAGAGAAGTATGCTTTTCAATTATGCTTTCATTTTCCATAGCATGAAATTGATTATGCATTGATTAATTTTGTTTGCAATACATCTTACATCAAAAAACCAACAGTGATTAAGGTCTATGTAAGCCAAGCTAGGAAGCTCAATCGTTAAGTGTTCCTCAAATGTTGATATTGAATTTACCATTTTACCCCGTAGATCACTATGTTTTTTTCAAATACGCTTTCATTTTCCATAGAAATAGCTATATTATGAATAGATTAATGTTTTTTTGAAATAGATCTTGCATCAAAGGATCTATTTTTGGGTAAAGAAGATGCAATCATACACACAAGCCCCATCGGTAGGTGGTATCCGCAAGCTAAAATGTTAATTATTTCCATTGGTTAGAATTGATATGAGACCGTTTCAAAAAATTATTTACTTCCTTGTAGTTAGCCACAATAATTACTTGCTTATTTTAGATTTGGAAGGATTGTTGTATGAGAAAAACCAATCATCCGCTATGGAGATGTCATTCAGATTCAACAAGGAGACTATCAACCTATGGGGTGGTCTGAAAGGGTTTATAAAGTCATTATCAACAAATTTTGAAATGGGATTCTGGTCAGACAAAATTACTTTTGTTGATGTTGAAAAGATGACAAAGGCCTTCAATAAAAAAATGATCTACTGAATTGAATCAAGTACTCACCTGGGGAAAAGAACATTGCAATATAGCCAATGGAATTGTAATAAAATATCTAGAAAAGGTTTGCAGTATAAATGATGCTCCATATAGTTCTAAATACATAATGTGTATTACATAAGGTGCAAAGGGAAACCCTCCAGAAAATTTTATGGTTGGGATGACACGTAGAGGATAAAATTGTTCAAAATATATGTGGTTGATGACCAATTTGTACAAATAATTATTAGTGATAGTGTTTAAGGGATTGAATTTGGTAGCGTCCATCAAATATTTAGAGCAATTAAATGCTAAATAAAAAGTTAGCATTTCAAAATGTTATTATGATGATACAGCTTAACATTGTAAATATAATACATTCATATGTTTTTATGATGGTTCTTCTTAACTATTTTGTATGTTGAGATTGCACAAATATAAGTTGGGAGCATTTATATTTTCCCTTATTATAAGTTAACAGTGTGAGTGTATAAGTTGTGAATGCGTTCATTAATAGAGAAACTTTATTGTAACAATATTTGAACAATTTTTATTAATCAAATATGTATTCCTAAATTAATTTTTAGCATACTTAAATACTAATTTTTTTCTTCAATAGTAGAAAACATATACCACTTTCCAATGCAATTAAAGAACTACTTGATATGGTATATAAAGGACTTGTCACACTGAAAACATTACATTTTATTCAAATAAATTATGCACAAAAAAATATTCCTAGTGTAACAATAAGAAATGAGGAACACCCTTAAATTTTTAACCTTCTTCAACAACTACAACTATTTCATTTTTGAAATAACAATATCCAAAGGGACTTTTTTTATTTTTCAATTGATTCACCACCCTCAACCTTTTGATTTTGTTTTTGTCATTTACAGATATGAATACATACAACATGAAACTGATCATATTTTATATAAACAATGTTTTGGCACACATCCTCCACAAGGATGATTCGGAATTCAAACAGTTAAAAAAATTTGGTGGCATCGAGCTTAAAAATATTTTCTCAGACCTAATGTGAAATAGTTCTTACAACGGTGTAAAAACATTTCAAAATAGCATTATGGAAATCGGCGAGAAAGTCAAATGTTGATGACATGATGCCTTCATTGCTTCAAAACATTAGCTTGGAGGTTGCAAGCATCGAGTTCATATTTACACAGGAAGATTATGTTGAGACAAAATTCTCTGATTATGAAGGTTCAAGGAATCTCAAATTATATCTCAAGAATATTAACTCTGTTTGGTGGTTGTTTAATGCATCTTACAATTATAAAAATATAGTGCTTATAGATGACTCTTTATAGAAAAACAAGTTCAATGATGTTGCGAACTACATAATTTTTGAAACATTTAAAATAGATTCTAATTCAAAAGACAAATACGTGTTAGATGTGTTGTGTCCTTTTTGTAACCATTGAAGGACGTCAAATATGTTTGGGATTATATTAGATCACAAAAACAATTATAAGGATCTTTTTAATGAGAGATTTACTATGATTTGTATTGTTGATTTGGAAGCCCATTTTTGGGAATAGTGTTACATTATAAATTCACATTATTCTTCAAATTTTTTTACTATAATTCTACCTTTAGTAAAGGAATTTCTATTTGTTTCATATTTATATTTAAATACTAAATATATATCTGGAATGGTTTTACAGTTAATTTTAATTAAAATCTTATCCATATTTGAATTCGAAAAATTTTATGCCATGTTTCTTACAATTAATTTAATATGAAAATATATTTGGAATATTCTAAATTTAATTACATTCTCCTACACTCAATCTTCACCCTCTGTTAATTTCTTCATAGCATCTTCAAATTTATTTGGTTGCTCTGAGGTTCAATCACACCATAATAAATGAAGTTAATTTGATATCTAAATTTAAATATGAAAATATATCTAGAATGGTTTTATAGTTACTTACATTATCCTAAATTGAATCGTCGCCATATGTTAGTTTCTTCATAACATCTTCGGTAATTCTCTAGTTTCCCCTAGGTTCAATCACACCATAGTAAATAAATCTCAAGTGTCTCACATCTCATGAATGTCATTAGCCTAACTACCACTAGGCCAAAGGAGATTTAAATATTCAAATCTTCATAGTTTAATCTTAAATACATCTTAAAAATGATAAGATCATTATTCCAAAGCAAACATTAATCCTTGTGGCCATTATCCCATATAAGACAGAACATGTATCTATTTTATACAAGATTGCGGCCATTATTAGGCATTATTTCTCATATCAATGTTGGATTCCCTAAAATCATTACACATATTTTTTCACAAATTCATTAATTTAATTCATAAGCAGATATATTGGACTCCAGAAGGAGAATTAACGGATTCCATATTTTTTATTTTCAGATTCCAATATATGTGATTCTTGGAGTATCAGTAAATTCCAATTTATGTGATTTTGGATTCCAATATATGTGATTTTAGATTCCAATATATGTGATTCTCAATTCCAATATATGTGATATTGGAATCCAATATGTGTGATTTTGGAGTGTAGATAATTCGCAATATTTAACATTTTGGAATCTAAAAATAGTAATATTGGATTCCAATATTTGGCTATATTTTTTAGCTGTCTCATTAAATGGAATAAGTCCAGATTTAGTTAAATATGTCATGGGATTGATAATGTAAGTGGGATATCATTTTATAGACCACTACATACTACACATAATTCGAAAAAATTGCAATTTATATACTTAAGTCGGTATTTCACAACTTATGAAAAGAGTGAAGTGGTATAACCACTCACCCATCCTATATAAATAGGATGATCCCTCACGGGACATGCTAGGATGAGACAGTTAAATAGTTAGATAGACCAATTGTTCATCTATGCTCAAGATTTTTATGTAAGCAAATTGTTTACTGTGAGAGTGAGGAGCTTGAAGTGGAAGTTTTGGGTCACAAAGTCTTCATAGTAATTATCTAATACAAATAGTGCTTTATTAGTGGGGTCCTAAAAAATTTCCTGTCGAGTTTCCCCCACTTTAAATTTAGTGTTATCTATCTCTTTTACTTTCCTGTATTTGCTTTCAACTCATGTTATCAATCTCTATAATATGTCATCTATAATAAGCTAAATCTATGTATTAAATTATACATTCCTCATAATTCTAACAAAATAAGTATTTCTATCACATTTCCAAATTCACATCGTCAACCATGATGGTTCATACTAAAGTGCATGGTGGCAGGAATATACCTTTAAATTTCAATAATCCACCAGAAAATGTTGACTTATTTGACAGTGACTTGGGCGCATCTAAGAGGAGAAGGGATGAGTTGAATTCCACTATCTTTGGAGGTAAATACAATAACAAATTGTATACTTTTTCTTTTTTTTTACATTGATTTTTTAATGTAAAGACCGTAATATAATGTTTTCATAGATATTTTTATGCCTCATAGTTTCCTTCCTTGCTGAAAAGGTACAAGGACATGACGGAAGTTGATAAAAAACATGTAAAGGTTTTGGAAGAGAAACTTTCATTTTATGAAAAAGAGAACAAACAACTACGATAAGAAATAAAATTTGTTAGGATGAAGCTGGAATGGAACTGCGCGAGTCGATAGGTTGATATGGACATGGAAATATGTCAACTACAGATGGCACATAAAATCCTGGAAACAATGAGTGCAGAAAGGCTGAAAATGTCAAAAATTGTCATGGCAAAGCTTCAAGAGATGATGATCATTCGGGAGCAGGAACACAACCACTTGAAAGAAGTGCTCAAAAGCACATTGGGTTTTCCCAATCAATGTAATGAGAAAACAGAATTAAAAAATTCATTGACACGTGTTTGTAAAATTACTATTATCATAATTATAACACATTGTTTAAATTAATAGTTTATATGGTCTATATTAGTTTCTACATTAGAACATGGTATATTTACATTAATGCTACTAATTTTAATATAAGAAGAAATAAAATTCTTTCATTTTGAACATGGATTATATCTATGTTGAAATTCCACTTGATACCTTTGATTTCTTTATTTAAAGGAGTAATTTATTCTTTCCAATGATAAAATCAGATCTCATTTTCATGATTTTATAAAGTGTTTCCTTCTTTCCAATGATCAAATATTGTGAACACAAGTTCCAAAGATATTGCAACTAAATGATGAACTGAAATGGAAATGTGTTGGAGATGTAGCATTATTAAACTTTATTAACACATCAAATTATATTTGAAAAACAAAACATGAAAATGGTAATAACATTTGTGTAGAATTATTCCTTTCCCTAATATAGAAATTATGTTGGTATTAGAAAATTATGTAATGAATGTGATATGCTAGAATGATTCTAACACATTACATCAAGAATACATTTATGAAATATGTAGATATATAATATTTTAGTTGTTGTTTTGGATTCACATGTTCTTATTATGATTGTATTGTAGTTTTAGTTATTATATGGATTTATATGTCTTTTTTGTAATTGTATTGTATTTTGTATCCATTGATGACTTATCAGAATAAAATATAATTAATTGAAATTTCAATAAAATTTAATTTAATAAAAATTTAGTGAAATATATAATAGCATGACCAAAACACTATTAATAAATGGAAATACTTGTCACATGACAAGCTCTTGTATTTTTAATAAAATAATATGTCATTTGAATCCTTCTAATTCTTAAACGATATATAGTATTCATTTGTATGAACAAATATATTTAAAGCACTTATGTCCTTCTATAAGACAATTATCTTAAGTAATTATTGCAATCATATTTGCATTGTTACATATGGACATAAAGCATTTGGGCTTTAATATTAATTATAAGTGAATAAATATTTATAAGGATATGTTTATTTTTGTGTTTTAGCTTGCATAGCCTTCTCCTGTCTAAAATTATTCAATTTTCCTAAGTTGATCATAAAATTATTAGTCTTCAAACTCACCTTCCACCTTATTCTCCACATAAATAACATTGCACATGGCATAAAATATGTTGTATTAGTTTTAAGTTATCCATGTTAATGTAAGAGTCATATAAAATGGGACCATAACATAAATAAGGTGAAATGAAAATAAAATCAAATACATCATGCAACCAACTTTTTAAAAAAATAAGCAGAAAATCTTAAAAAAGAGAAGTCTCTTCTCTTAAAAAAATTCTATAAAGAGTTTGAAATTCATATTTGGAAAACCTAGTTTTACTTTCTTAAACTTTATAGAAAATTAGTTATGCCAATTTCTCTATTTTAGTAGTGCATCTCATGACTTTTCATATAGAATGACACCACCTTTAACTTCTTACTTTTGATTCCATGACACCACATCCTTTCTTCAAACTAGAGGATATGGTTGATGTGGCCTCAATTTACCATACATCATTACTAACCTCATCCTCATTATTTAGTTCGGTATCAATAATAACTATAACTTATCATGGTATTTAGTCAATTTTGGATTGTATTCACATTTTTAGTTTGTAGTAGGTTCATTATGTGTGTTTATAATAATATATAGCTCCCTAGAACCCTTCATGGCTGATTTTGGTCTCCTAATGAATTTCCCTCCAAAAAATGGAGCATTCAAAATTTGAATTTTCAAATCTAAGAGGAAAGGGATCTAATTGAGATGTAAGGGTTGTAATTAATGAAAAGGGTCATTTTAAGAACTTATGAGGGTACAATAAGATGTTTAGTCCTATGTGAAAGAGTATCATTACCTGTGATCATTTATAATTCTACTTGGTCACCCTAGAATAAGAGGTAACTACCCTAGGTTAGGTGGGTAAGTGCACAAAGTTGGGGGCCCAAAAAGTGGACAAAAACCTGAAAAATAGACAAAACGCGTACGCGTTTTGCTAAACTGCACTCATGTTTTAATTTTTTTGGCTTGGCAATCACCAAACCTATAACGCGTATGCATTTCAAAGAATTCAAAATGCATATGTGTTATAACGCGTACGTGTTTAGAGTAGTATGGACCATGTATATGTGTTTTGGTGTTAAGTATAAGATTTCTTTTATTATTTCTTATACTTTTATTATTTCTTATACTTTAAATTTATTTTTGTAAATATAATAAATTAGGGTCACTCTGCACCTTATGGAAGTGGTTGCGTGGCTCTAACAGTTATAATCTAGAAGATAGTTTTTCAAAATCTAATATGGTTAGTACTTACTCATTTTCAAGATTTCAGCAAACAACCTAAAACTTTCAAGGCATATAATCATTATAGTCAGTCTTTGTTTTGGGAAAGCGTATAGTCTTTTTTTAGGTTTTTTTACCTTCTAAAATGGATTTTGGCCCTACCACTGCTTGAATTGGTAATAATTTTTAAATTTGGTCCATAATTCACTTTAGTGACCATGAATTAACTTTATTATGTTTGTCTACTTCTTACTCAAAAGAGATTCTCACTTTGTAGATAGAGGATTGTTCCCTAAATGGGATTCCTGTCCTATGGCCAAAATGATGTGATTGTAATGTGCCTCCTCCTTAAGGTTTGATAACACTACTAGGTGTTGAATGAATTATTACGAATAGTACCAAGTGAATTGCATCAAGTGAACTCAGATGATTGCTCATTCTTAGAAATCTGGTGCTCCATATAAAGATCATCCCCTCACCTTTCCTAGCTCTAAAAGAATCCTTTCATGAAATCAAATTCATGATTCTCATACATGTTTTTTTCTCATATGTCTCTTATGGAGACACAAGATGCCTTAATACTTCACAAATAATAGTCCTTGATAACTCGGTGACATGACTAGCTCATTTTAGCTTATTCTGAAGGGTGTTCAATTAACTACATAATGGCCAAAAATTCCTTTTTAAAAGTCTACTTTAGTGTCCATAATGTCACTGAGGCACATAGGATCACCTTTTCACGTCTCAAAATGGAGGGACACGCTTTGGTTTGGTGTGAAACCCATCTAGCCACTTGTGAAAAGAAGAAATTTCCTATTGTGAAATGTTGGCAAAAATTTAAAGAATTACTTAGAGCTAACTTCTATCCTATCGGCTACAAGACTGACCAAATGATTAAATGGCAATATTTTAGACAAGGCAATGGTCAAAGTGTGTAGGACTATACTACGAAGTTTCAGAGGCAAGCCATGTTGTTGAATATCGACTTGGAGGATGAGGATATTCTGACTAAGTACTTGGGAGGACTTCACACTCACCTTTGAAGAAAATTCATCTCCACGAAGCCCAAAGATCTCAACGAGGTGTGTGTGTAGGCATACTATAGATGATGAAAAGAAGCAAGGAGAAATAGAGCCAAGGGAAAAGCAGTAAAAAATTCAGCAGAAAAAAGAACATGGGAAAACAAGTAACAAAGATAAGTGGAAAGGGAAAGGTAAACAAGCTACCGCTACTTTAAATACTTGTAAAGATCCCAAGAATTTTTGCAAGAACTATGATATTAATGGTCACACTGACGCTACATGTTTGAAGTTACATCCAAAGTTACATCCAAAGAAATGAACCAAGGACTCAAAGAAGTCCATGACAGCTGTAAAGACAGAAAGGGAGGTGGAAATTGAAGATGACTCTGATGTAGATGAGAGGCTTGGATGCACGGCCACCAAATTGGACAACCAGGAAGAGGAGATGAGTAGACTATTCTAGGTCAAAATCCAAATCAAGAGAAATAAGGTAAATGCTTTGGTTGATACCGGTTCTCAGTCTAGCTTGATTTCTAAAGCAATTGTAAAGAAGCTTGGTCTTGAGACTTACGAGCATCCACACCCTTATCCTTTGGGTTGGGTGAAGAAGGGTGTTGAAATTTAGGTAAAAAAAGATGTAAGGTCAATTTTGTGATAAATTTCCAGTATATTGATGTATTAGAAGATGATGTTATTCCACTTGATGCTTTTGATGTTGTTTTCAAGAGTCCTTAATTGTATATCAGGGATGCTATATTTATGAGAAGAGAAAACCGATACAGATGGTTTGAGGATGGGATTAGTTACAACATACGGGAACACCAGCGTAAGACTTGGGTTATTATGGTGAGTGCTAACCAAGTAAGATGACTTATTCAGGAAAAACATAATTAGTTTTGTTTACTTTTGTTAAAGGATAAAAAATATGGGGTAGAAGTTTTAGAGATTTCTAGCCAGGGAAAACAAGATTTGGATAGTATTATTCAGTCTTTTCAGGAAGTTTTTCAGGCTCCTAGCGAGTTACCACCAAAACGGGAAGTAGAGCATGAGATTCAATTGTTGCTAGAGTCCCCTCTACTAAACATCAGGTTGTATAGGCAATCCTTGTTGGAGAGTACTTAAGTAAAGAAACAACTCTAGGAATTAGTAGACCAGGGCGTGATACGCCTGAGCATCTCACCATGTGGTTTGCCTATTGTGATGATGCTGAAGAAGAATGGTTCTTGGAGAATGTGCATCGACTACCGTGCTTTGAACAAGATCACCATAAATAACAGATACCCACTCCCTTGCATAGATGATCTCTTATACCAACTTCAGCATGTCAAATTCTTCACAAATTTTGATCTCAAGTCAGGTTATCACCAAGTCAAATTGAAGGAGGAGGATATATCAAATACTACCTTCAAGAAAAAATAGGGTTTGTATGAGTGGTTATTACTTCCATTTAGTTTATGCAATGCACCCGCTATATTTATGATATTGATGAATGATATATTACGGGATTTCATAGATTCATGTGTCATTGTCTATCGGGATGATATCTGGATTTTTAGTGCCATATGAGAGGAACATTTAACTCATTTACAACAAGTCTTGCAAGTTCTCAAGGAGAAACAAGTGCTATGTAGTATAAAGAAATGTGAGTTTTCCAAATAGTCACTTGTCTATCGCAGGCACGTGGTTGGAGGAGGAGAGCCTCGAGTGGATTTGAAGAAGGTGGAAGCTATCACCAACACCAATGGGGGCCATAGAGACTAGGAGTTTTGTTAGAGTAGTAAATTACATGTGAAAGTTCATTATGGGATTCTCCATGATTACAACACCTCTTTACATAGTGGTTGCAAAGAGTAAGAGTTTTGACTGGGGTAAGGAACAAGACAAATCCTTTGAGTTATTAAAATACAAGATTAGTCATGCACCAGTGCTTGCTCTTCCTTGCAGCAGCCCTCTTCCTAATTTCAGGGAGGTAAGCCCAGTTATCAGCTTCAGCAGTTAAAGGATTTGAAGTAGATGTACAATATGTCATTATTTGTTGGGTAAAGAAAACTATTACTGTCAACAAACCTCTATTATTTACAAGCACACTCTAAATTGTAGAGGCAAGGCATTACAAATGGATAGGTTTCCTTGTTCCATCTTCAGGGAGGTAACATGTTGTCCCATATGCCACTATCTCTATCATTCTTATGGAGAAGCATATGCCCAAGCTAGAGACTTTTACTTCAGCAGTTAAAGAAGATATTCAAGGGCGGGCTACAAATTTGGTGGCAGATACTTTGTGTCCCTAAAGAAGAAACCTTTCAATAGTTTCTATTGATGAGGGAAGCACATACATACCTCGAAAGTAGCGGGACATTTTGGTGTTGGTAAGACCCTAACCCACTTGCAAAGGTACGTGTATTGGCCCAATATGCAAGCAGAAGTATCAAAATTTATACGTGGATGTAAAATTTTTTATACCAGAAAACCTAAGACTAGGAAGGAGGGTTTTTATATGCCTTTGCCAGTACCTACTCATCTGTGGGAGGACATTTCTATGGACTTTATAGGAGGATTACTATGTCTAAAAATGGCCATGACTATCTCTATGTTGTTGTTGATAGATTTAGTAAGATGTGTATTCTTATGGCATGTAAAAAGACAATAAAAGCACATGAGGCAACCAATCTTTCCTTTGTTAATGTATGGGTGAATTTTGGCTTGCCAAAATCTATTGTTTTTAACAGGAATTCCAGGTTCTTGGGGAAGTTTTGGACTACTTTGTGGGACAAGATGGATACCAGGTTATAGAGGAGCATGAATTTTTATCCATAGACAAATGGACAGATAGAGGTCGTGAATAGGACTTTGGTACAGTTGATCACAGGGTATAATAACAAATAGCCAAGGACTTGGGATGATTCCTTATCTTACATTCAACATTCCTATAACCAAGAAGTACACACATCCACTATGAAGTCACCATTTGAAGCATGCTTGGGATATCTACCTGGAAATCTGTTGAACATAGCAGTTGGGTTGTAGGATGAGGAGGAGACACGAGACTTAGAGGTGACCAAAGAAAAAAAAATCAAGAGAGGATCCGATAAATCCATCTCAAAGTCAAAGAACAGTTAGAGAAATCTCAAGAAAAGTACAAGGCTAGGCACGATAAACACAAGAGAGAGCATAAACTGCATGTTGGAGATAGAGTTTGATTTTACTTGAGTAATGAGAGACTACAAGGTACAACATGGAATCTCAAGCCACTACGATATGGACCCTTCACCAATATTGGAGTAGGTTGGAGAAAATTCCTTTTGACTTTATTTTCCTCCATTTATGAGGATGTGCTCAGTAGTAAACTGTGAGAACTTGCACCTATATGAGCCATCCATGTTAGATGAAGATGAAGGACTACAATTGCTACCTTTCATTGAGGATTGTGTCTTAGATTGATGAGGTGAATTAGAGGAGGATGTAGTGTTGCAACAAAATGTCAGAGAGACTAGAGGAGGTCCGCATGAGTCTTGACAGGTCATCCTCCTCAAAGGGCATCTATGTTGAGGGAATTATTTCCTCATCTACTCCCCCACTAAGATTTTGTGGGACCAAAAGCCTCCTAAGTAAGGGAGGTGTGATCCATAGGGATCCAAAATGACTCTACTTCATGAGATCAACCAACAACAAAGAAGAAAAATGAAGAAATGAAAGTTTTGTCTATATGTTAACAGAACTATCACTCTGTGAATAGTGGCAGTTACAAAACCGTCACCCAACTAGGGTAGAAATCTTGTATCTGCTGCCCATTCAGGGTGGCGGTCCCGTCACTTTCAGACAGAAAATAAAATTCAAAATGAACATTCCTAGAATTGGAAAGGTTGTCTATGTCTCTTCTCCTTCATGACCTTTCCCATCCTCTAGTGCATGGGAGGACATGAGAAAGGCTATAAATACATTTAGGAAGGAGTGTTTTGATCATCGGAAGTAAAAGACTTCATGGGAGTAAGTGTAAGAGTTCTAAAGTTTTGGAATTGAGTTTGTAGAAGAAAGAGTAGGAGAACAGAGCAATCAAGTAGTTGGGAGGAAGTGTGAGCCATTATTAATTTACTTTCTCACTTATTGTAAAGTTTGTATCTCTTATATTTTGAATCAACCAATGCAACAAAAATGGAATAAAGAGATGTTTGCCCTTCCAGATTGGTTTTCCTCCTCTAGAGGTTTCTAGGGTTAAAAATCCTTGGCATGTGTGTGTGTGTGTGTGTCGATTCACTTCTCTTGTAAATTTCAATTCTAAGGCACAAATACAATTGCTACCTTTCATTGAGGATTGTGTCTTAGATTGATGAGGTGAATTAGAGGAGGATGTAGTGTTGCAACAAAATGTCAGAGAGACTAGAGGAGGTCCGCATGAGTCTTGACAGGTCATCCTCCTCAAAGGGCATCTATGTTGAGGAATTATTTCCTCATCTACTCCCCACTAAGATTTGTGGGACCAAAAGCCTCCTAAGTAGGGAGGTGTGATCCATAGGGATCCAAAATGACTCTACTTCATGAGATCAACCAACAACAAAGAAGAAAAATGAAGAAATGAAAGTTTTGTCTATATGTTAACAGAACTATCACTCTGTGAATAATTCAATCACTAGCTCAACTGTAATTTTCTATTTGAAAATAGAACAATAATATAATTATGGACTTCATTTGTGAATGAATTCCAAAGTAGATAGTTTACAGAAGGATGGGAATTCCTCTAGATAGATGTTAAAAGTGCCTTCTTACATGGTGATTTACATGAAGAAATCTACATGTCCTAACCTCTTGGGTGCATTGATAGTGATAAATCTAGTTATGTGTGTAGATTGAAAAATCCTTTATATTAACACAATTCTTATCAATTTCAATTTCATGCAATGTTTCTTAGACACTAGAGTTTACACTAATAAAGTAGATGGAAAGATCCTTGTTCTGGTCATCTATGTTGAAGACTCAATCATCATAGGAGCTTCCACAGTACAAATTCATGATTTGAAAGCACGTTTCAAGAAGTCTTTTGAGATGACTAATTCATAGTTTCTATATTTCTTCCATGATTTTTATATTTTACTGTTTCAAAAATATATTTTCATCCATTAGTCCAAATATGCTCAAGACATTCTCTACCACTTCAACATGGAAAATTATAAGTCCACATTTACTCATCTTCTATCGGGGGCCAATATTGTTTTCCAAATATTTCTGTTTTTTGGTTAATTGGACACTAAATAAGTAGTTGAATGGAAGTCTACTCTACTTGACTCATACACAACTTGGTATTTTATTTTCTATGAATCTTGTATCATGTTATTGTTAGGACTACCATGGAAGCCATTGGTAATCTACAAAATGCATTTTACATTATCTTTGAAATACTAATAATTGTGGAATCAAGTATAATTTAGGCAGTCCAACCTCAATTTTTTGTTACAATTCAAGGGGAAAGTAAAAAATAAGCATGCTCCTTTTGAACCAATACTTGTAGGCTAATTAGAGTGTATGCATTCAAATAAAACTAGACAAAAAAATCTTGGATCTAAAATAAAATAAATCCTAATCTATTTCTTATGAAAATACATCAAGATAAAGTTAAGAAAAGAAGAACCACAAATTGGATAAACATGAACATAGTAAATGCATCCCTCCATTCAATTTGTCGATTTTTTTGAGGCGTGGGTATCCTTGTGAGTCGAGTGTAAGAGATGAGTGGTTTAGATCCAAGGAGGGAGCTTGGTGAAGCAAGAAATCTCTTAAAAATGGCCCAAAATACATGTTTGATTCTCCTCTCACTACCTCAACAAGAAAGGGTTTTCTCACTTTTTCTTTAATCTCTTTTGCAATAACTTAGCATGAGAAAGTAGATGCATATGTTTTACAAGAACATGGTGTAGTTTGGGAAGGGAGTGCTATATTTTTTTTATAGCTTTCCTCTTTGGGAAAAGTGCAACTCTTAGTGAATGTGGGATAATAGAAATGTATGATTAGGAGTAATTCATTTATTAATCATTGACTCATGGGAATCATGGGAGGCTTAATTAATTACTTAGTATTAATTAATAGGACAATATTAGCTTGTAAAATCTATTTAGAGTAAATTGATATGGAAAATTAAAAGTCTACTTTAGTGTCCATAATTTCACTAAGGCACATAGGATCACCTTTTCACGTCGCAAAATGGAGGGACACGCTTTGGTTTGGTGTGAAACCCATCTAGCCACTTGTGAAAAGAAGAAATGTCCTATTGTGAAATGTTGGCAAAAATTTAAAGAATTACTTAGAGCTAACTTCTATCCTATCGGCTACAAGACTGACCAAATGATTAAATGGAAATATTTTAGACAAGGCAATGGTCAAAGTGTGTAGGACTATACTACGAAGTTTCAGAGGCAAGCCATGTTGTTGAATATCGACTTGGAGGATGAGGATATCTGACTAAGTACTTGGGAGGACTTCACACTCACCTTTGAAGAAAATTCATCTCCACGAAGCCCAAAGATCTCAACGAGGCGTGTGTGTAGGCATACTATAGATGATGAAAAGAAGCAAGGAGAAATAGAGCCAAGGGAAAAGCAGTAAAAAATTCAGCAGAAAAAAGAACATGGGAAAACAAGTAACAAAGATAAGTGGAAAGGGAAAGGTAAACAAGCTACCTCTACTTTAAATACTTGTAAAGATCCCAAGAATTTTTGCAAGAACTGTGATATTAATGGTCACACTGACGCTACATGTTTGAAGTTACATCCAGAGTTACATCCAAAGAAATGAACCAAGGACTCAAAGAAGTCCATGACAACTATAAAGACAGAAAGGGAGGTGGAAATTGAAGATGACTCTGATGTAGATGAGAGGCTTGGATGCACGGCCACCAAATTGGACAACCAGGAAGAGCAGATGAGTAGACTATTCTAGGTCAAAATCCAAATCAAGAGAACTAAGGTAAATGCTTTGGTTGATACCGGTTCTCAGTCTAGCTTGATTTCTAAAGCAAATGTAAAGAAGCTTGGTCTTGAGACTTACGAGCATCCACACCCTTATCCTTTGGGTTGGGCGTAAAAAAATTTGGCCTCGAAAAATGCACCCGACATATCGAGAAACGTGTTTTTCTAGTATGGGCGAGTTTTTTGACCCATAGGTTTATGGGACGGGTTTTTCCCATGGTTTTAATACCCACAGTTTTGTAAAACTTCTTAAGCAGTTGTCTATTTATATGGTCTTATGCATATGATAGATGCACAATCAAATGTATTGCAGATGTGTTTTGAATTTGGCTGTGAATTCTGTAGAGTTTGTTGAGCATAGCTCCAAACGGATCTAGGTATTGTATTGAGAGAGCGGTGGCTTGTAATAAAATCTGAGCAAGTGATTCTTTGTGGATGTAGCCCAAATTGGGTGAATCACATTAAATACTGTCTCTTTGTGTTGTGTTATTTTATTCTGCAATTTTATTTGAGATCTGTAATAATTTCTGCATATTAGTTTCTACTGTTGTGATTCTATGAGGGATTATTCTGCATATTTTATCCCTTATTTCCTAACAAGTAGTAGCTTCGTGTAAGTATATACTAAGTCACGGGTTTGTTATCTTCTTGGTTTTAGAAGATGGTTTAATCTTCCTGATTTCATTTGAGAGAATTGTTTATGTAAAGAATAGTTGGACTTCACGGTATGTAGAGGATGGTGATGTATAGGTACAGGTACAGGCTCTACAATTTATCTTCAAGTGGGAGATTGTTAGGTTGTGGACCTGAATTACTTCACATATAGCATGTTTGACACCTTGCTGGAATACACAGTAACCGGTGTGGGTTAACAAAGGAGCCGACAACAGTTAGGAAATTGACATCGGTTTCCTGTGCATGAATGTTTATATTTAACTCACGAAATTAGATCCAACCTTTTATTTAAAGGTGATATAAAGGTTATAAATGCATAGATAAGGTTCCCTAAGTTTTTATAAGCTTATATAAGCTAGAAAACTAGGGTTAGAACATAAGGATAGAGGAAGAATGTTGATTCTCCTTGGTTGAATATGAAGAAGAAAAAGAAGAAAAAGGTTAAATGAAAATAGAGCTTCAATACAGAGAAGATGGATAGAAGGAAATAGCAGGTACATCTGAATGGTGAGAATAGTGTTATGTCTTCTATTGTATTTTCTTATATTGTCTTGTCTCAATGTAATGGCTTACATAGTATGCAAAGAACATAGTATTTCATCTTGTAGATCCTCATGTTGTTATGAGATCTTGTAATGTAGATCCATGAGATCATGTTATATTGTTGGTCCATTATAGATCTAGTATTGTAGCTCGGTGGAGAGTTTGTGGGTACATATGGTATCCAGATATTGTAGAGGAGGTTGTATTCTTGTATGCATAGGTTGATGTATTGAGATGGAAAAGAGACATACTTCTCGGTTCATAGATATGGTTGTACATTGGTAGACCCTTGTGATAGGTCTTGTTTACAGATTCACAAGAGAGCTTGGTTGCAGTTCAGAGATGTAGTAGTTCTTGGTTATGTGAGATCTATTAGTGGTTTAGAGGCGAGGTTTTAGTTCACTCATGTAGATCCATTTAGAGATTTGGAGGAGTTGATACTCTTTGAGAGATGCATTTTATTCTTTTATTAAGAGTTAGTTTGTACTCTTGTTATTCATTATATATGAGATCTCTATCTTTGGTGGACATAGCCTACATTGGGTGAACCACAGTACATATGTTATGTGTGTGTACTTTGTTTTGATTTAGATTATTCTAGTTTATACCTCCATTGTTGTAGAGTTTTGGGAATTGTTTAGATATATATGTGCATGATTTGGTATGATATCGAATCATAGCACTATTCCACAGTCCTAAATTCTCAACATAATAAAGGTTGATGATTTACACCTGGGGGAAAAATGATATAAATATGTTTCTTATTGAGAGGCTTGATGCAAAGATTGAGCTTTTCCTCTATTCTCCATTCATCATTTCTTCTCCATTATCATGTATTACCATTCCTAATTTTTATTCCAAATCACTTGGGGAAATAAAGAACCATGTTTATCCCTATCCTTATTCCTTCTACATAACTAAGGGTTTCGTGCTCATTCTATCATAATTCTTCTATCCATTTCAATCATATTTTCAATCGTCGATTGACTTCTTCTATCATCTCATTGACACTCAAGGGGGGATTCTTCATCCTGCTAATTTTTATTCAAAATTTTACCTGTTTATGCTTGTCTACTATATTTGAAGTGAAGTCACTAACTTAACCTCAAATAGGGGAAAATTTAAACACCTAAATTATGCTTTTCCAAAATGCACGGAATCCCACTCTCATTCTCATCAATTCTATTATAATTAGTGATTTTTTATAGTTAACTAATATTTCTTACCACTTTGATAAATTAACAAGCACTTATTTGACAACCAAACCTCTTTCACATTCAAGATGCCACTTTACAACGAATATTAATTCAAAATCCTCTTCGAAAGAGAAAATTAGCAATTATAGGATAATTAAGCCTATTTTGCCCTTGTTTTGGTCAATATGCCCTAGTATTGATTCAAACCCCTCTTCCAACCACTCAAAATCACCCCATTTTCCTCCATATTGTCTTAGAAAGCTTCGAAAGCTTGTCCTAGCCTCCTAATTGACCCTAAGCAATTGATTAAGGCTTCATACCTCTTAATCACTTAGTAGTTCACTAATTGTGATTAGCAAGGCCTAATCATGATTAACTATTTTAATCTAATTTGGGGATTTTATTCCCACATGCACCAAAATATAATTTTCTCCCAAAAGGAAAACTATAAAAAGAATACACCTCTTACCTTAATATTTTACACCATGTTTTGATTTGTATCTCATATAATACATATGATTCATAGCCAAGTCCAATCCTTGCCTAAAGCCTTCAACAAGGTTAGTAGATGAATATCTAAAGTGACTTAACAAGCCATTTGGAGAGGTCATTTCACCATTGTTTGGGGTAGTAACCATAACCATTTGATTTCCCTCTTAGGTCTATTCACAGCCCATGTTAGGTAATTAAAGCATATTAGTAGGCATGTTTAGTTAGATTTTGCATTGTTTTCTATACTAGTTAAGCATTCCTTTTAGCTTTTATCTTAATGTTACTTTCCTAGACTTAGTTACCTTAGCTATGAGGTGGAAATGGTGTTAGCCTTCCTTGATTATCTTTTTTATTTTATTTGTAAAATTTTAGGGTGCTTTCACTAACTTTGCACTAATTACACTTTTCCTCATCATCACCATTTAATTAACAATGATTTGTTAATTAAAATCCCCTTTTAATTAATTTATTACCCATTATTAATTAATTACTCAGGTCCTCTTATGTTATTTAATTAATAGCACTTTATTAATTAAATCATGTTATCAAACCCCTCTAAACCCATTAATTTTCCATATCAATTTCCTCTAAATAGCTTTTAGAAGCTAATATTGTCCTATTAATTAATACTAAGTAATTGATTAAGCCTCCCATGATTCCCATGAGTCAATGATTAATAAATGAATTACTCCTAATCATACATTTCTATTATCCCACATTCACTAAGAGTTGCACTTTTCCCAAAGAGCAAAGCTATAAAAAAAATATAGCACTCCCTTCCCAAACTACACCATGTCCTTGTAAAACATATGCATCCACTTTCTCATACTAAGTTATTGCAAAAGAGATTAAAGCAAAAGTGAGAAAACCCCTTTCTTGTTGAGGTAGTAAGAGGAGAATCAAACATGTATTTTGGGCCATTTTTAAGAGATTTCTTGCTTCACCAAGCTCCCTCCTTGGATCTAAACCACTCATCTCTTACACTCGACTCACAAGGATACCCACGCCTCAAAAAAATTGACAAATTGAATGGAGGGATGCATTTACTATGTTCATGTTTATCCCAATTTGTGGTTCTTCTTTTCTTAACTTTATCTTGATGTATTTTCATAAGAAATAGATTAGGATTTATTTTATTTTAGATCCAAGCTTTTTTTGTCGAGTTTTATTTGAATGCATACACTATCTAATTAGCCTACAAGTATTGGTTCAAAAGAAGCATGCTTATTTTTTAATTTCCCCTTGAACTGTAACAAAAAATTGAGTGTTGGACCGCCTAAATTATACTTGATTCCACAATTATTACTAATTTGAAGATAATGTAAAATGCATTTTGTAGATTATCAATGGCTTCCATGGCAGTCCTAACAATAGCATGATACAAGATTCATAGAAAATAAAATACCAAGTTCTGTATGAGTCAAGTAGAGTAGACTTCCATTCAACTACTTATTCAGTGTCAAATTAACCCCAAAAATAGAAATATTTGGAAAACAATATTGGCCCCCGATAGAAGAGGAGTAAATGTGGACTTATAATTTTCCATGTTGAAGTGGCAAAGAATGTCTTGAGCATATTTAGACTAATGGATGAAAATATATTTCTGAAATAGTGAAATATAAAAATCATGGAAGAAATATAGAAACTATGAATTAGTCATATCAAAAGACTTCTTCAAACATGCTCTCAAATCATGAATTTGTACTATGGAAGCTCCTATGATGATTGAGTCTTCAACATAGATGACCAGAACAAGGATCTTTCCATCTACTTTATTAGTGTAAACTCTAGAGTCTAAGAAACACTGCATGAAATTGAAATTGAAATTGATAGTGGCCAAGAAGAAGAACTTCTCCAATGTAGTTGTCCTAGACAACATGTCTGCCACCAAATTTGTACTACCCTTCTTGTATTTGATTGCCAGATGCAACTGTTGAAGGAACCCCATCCATTTGTAATGCCTTACCTGCTGCAATTTAGAGTGTGCTTGCAAATACTATAGAGGTTTGTTGACAGTGTGCACAATAGTTTCTTTACCCCAACAAATAATGCTTCCATTTTTTTTATTTCTTGAACTAGTGCATACATGTCCTTATCATATACTTAATATCCTTTAACTGCTGAAGTAAAAGATTCGGAATGATAACATATGGGTTTACCTCCCTGAAGAAACATTGTGTCTAAAGCATAATCACCGACATTTGTCTCTACTTCAAAGGGCTGCTGCAAATTATGAAGAGCAAGCACTGGTGCATGACTAATCTCGTATTTTAATAACTCAAAGGATTTGTCTTGTTCCTTACCCCAGTCAAAACTCTTACTCTTTGCAACCACTATGTGTAGAGGTGTTGTAATCATGGAGAATCCCATAATGAACTTTCACATGTAATTTACTGCTCCAACAAAACTCCTAGTCTCTATGGCCCCCGTTGGTGTTGGTGATAGCTTCCACCTTCTTCAAATCCACTCGAGGCTCTCCTCCTCCAACCACGTGCCCAAGATAGACAAGTGACTATTTGGAAAACTCACATTTCTTCATACTACAAAGTAGATGTTTCTCATTGAGAACTTGCAAGACTTGTTGTACAAATGAGTTAGATTTTCCTCCCATGTGGCACAAAAAATCAAGATATCATCTAGCTAAACAATGACACATGCATCTATGAAATCCCGGATTACATCATTCATCAATCTCATAGATTTAGCGGGTGCATTACATAAACAAAATGGAAGTACTAACCACTCATACAATCCTTATTTTATTCTTGAAGGGAGTATCTTCCATATCTCCTCCTCCCTCAATTCTGACTTGGTGATAGCCTACATTTGAGATCCAACTTCGTGAAGAATTTGGCATGTTTAAGCTAGTATAAGAGATCATTTATGCGAGGGAAGTGGATATTTGTTTTTTACAGTGATATTATTCAAAGCATGATAGTTGATGCACATTATCCAAGAACCATACTTTTTCAGCACCATCACAATAGGCGAATTGCATGGTGAGGTGATCATACATATCACACCCTTCTCTAGTAGTTCCTATGGATTTGTTTCGTTACTTCATTACTCTCTAACAAGGATTACCTATACAACCCAATGTTCGGTACAAAGGACTCTAGCAAAAATAACTAAATCTCCTGCTCTACCTTCCAGATTTGGTGGTAACTCAACTAGGAGTATGAAAAACTTCTTGAAAATATTGAATAATACTATCAAAATACTTGTTTTCCTTGGAAATAAATATCTAAAACTTCTACCCATATTTTTTTATCCTTTAACAAAAGTAAACAAAACTAATTATGTTTTTCCTAAATAAGTCGTCTTACTTGGTTAGCACTCACCATAATAACCCAAGTCTTACGCTGGTGTTCCCGTATGTTGTAACTAATCCCATCCTTGAACCATCTGTATCGGTTTTCCCTTCTCTTAAATATAGCATCCCTGATATACAATTAAGGACTCTTGAAAACAACATCAAAAGCATCAAGTGGAATAACATCATCTTCTAATACATCAATATACTGGCAATTTATCACAAAATTGACCTTACATCTTTTTTTACCTAAATTTCAACACCCTTCTTCACCCAACCCAAAGGATAAGGGTGTGGATGCTCGTAAGTCTCAAGACCAAGCTTCTTTACAATTGCTTTATAAATCAACCTAAACTGAGAACCGGTATCAACCAAAAGCATTTACCTTAGTTCTCTTGATTTGGATTTTGACCTAGAATAGTCTACTCATCTCCTCTTCCTGGTTGTCCAATTTGGTGGCCATGCATCCAAGCCTCTCATCTACATCAGATGTGGATGCTCGTAAGTCTCAATACCAAGCTTCTTTACAATTGCTTTAGAAATCAAGCTAGACTGAGAACCGGTATCAACCAAAGCATTTACCTTATTTCTCTTGATTTGGGATTTTGACCTAGAATAGTCTACTCATCTCCTCTTCCTAGTTGTCCAATTTGGTGGCCGTGCATCCCAAGCCTCTCATCTACATCAGAGTCATCTTCAATTTCCACTTCCCTTTCTGTCTTTACAGCTGTCATGGACTTCTTTGAGTCCTTGGTTCATTTCTTTAGATGTAACTCTGGATGCAACTTCAAACATGTAGCGTCAGTGTGACCATTAATATCGTAGTTCTTGCAAAAATTCTTGGGATCTTTACAAGTATTTAAAGTAGCGGTAGCTTGTTTACCTTTCCCTTTCCACTTATCTTTGTTACTTGTTTTCCCATGTCCCTCCATTTTTTCTGCTGAATTTTTTACTACTTTTCCGTTGGCTCTATTTCTCCTTGCTTCTTTTCATCATCTATAGTATGCCTACACACACGCCTCATTAAGATCTTTGGGCTTCGTGGAGATGACTTTTCTTCAAAGGTGAGTGTGAAGTCCTCCCAAGTACTTAGTCAGAATATCCTCATCCTCCAAGTCAATATTCAACAACATGGCTTTCCTCTGAAACTTCGTAGTATAGTCCTACACACTTTGACCATTGCCTTGTCTAAAATAGATGCCATTTAATCATTTGGTCAATCTTGTAGCCGATAGGATAGAAGTTAGCTCAAAGTAATTCTTTAAATTTTTGCCAACATTTCACAATAGGACATTTCTTCTTTTCACAAGTGGCTAGATGTGTTTCACACCAAACCAAAGCGTGTCCCTCCATTTTGAGACATGAATTCGGTGATCTTCTTATGTGCCTCAGTGACATTATGGACACTAAAGTAGAATTTTAATTGTTTTAACCATTTATCAAGCAACTCTACATCTACTTCTCCTTCAAAGCTTTTACTTTCAACTTTCGTCTCAACTTTAAAGGGAGCATGATTAGATTTTACCTTCTCTCTTGATTTTGAAGTCTTTTCTTCACGCTCTTCCCCATATTCTTCCTCATGGTGGCTCCTCCCTATGCCAAAATTTTCGGTTAAGCCTCGAACCACTAAGTCCATGGAGTCTTGCTTAACAAAAGTCATCTTCTACAAATATGCAACGTTCTTTTTGTATTTTAAACATCATATTCATCATGGTCTCCAGCATCTCAATTCTACAGACCAAGCTTTCTTCTCCATTTGTCCCCAGAATTCTCTTTTTCCACTTCCTTGTAAAAATATCTGGATCGCAAGGTAAATCCTCTTCGCCTTTATATCTCATCACTGTCATACAAATCCAAGAACGAATACCACAGTCCTAGATACTTGTTAGCTCTAATACCAAAATGATCTGTAAACTATATACTTTGGAATTCGTTCACAAAACCACAATTATAGTGTTGTTCTAGTTTTGAATAGAAAATGACAGTTGAGCTAGTGATTGAATTACTTGTGCCTTAGAACTAAAATTTTCAAGATAAATAAATCAACACACACACATACGCCAAGGATTTTTAATCCTAGAAACCTCTAGAGGAGGAAAACCAACCGGGCAGGGCCAACAACTCTTTCTTATCTTTTTATTTTATTGGCCAATTCAAAATGTGATGAGATACCAACTCTATAATAAGTGAGAAAGGAAATTTCCATTGTCTCACACTTCCTCCCAACTAGTTGACTACTATGTTCTCAAACATATTTCTTCTACAAAATCAATTCCAACACTTTATAACTCTTACAATTACTCCCATTAAGTATTTTTCTTACCATGATAAAAAATACTCCTTCCTACATGTATTTACAGTCTTTCACATGTCCTCTTATGCACTCGGGGATGGGAAAGGTCATGGAGGAGAAGAGACAAGGACATCCTTTCTAATTCTGGGACTATTCATTTCGGAAAAAAAATCTATCGAAAAGTGACAAGACCAACGGTCACAGGACCGCCACCCTAGCTAGGCAGCGGTTACAAGACCGCCGCCCTAGTTAAGTAGTGGTTTTGTAACCACCGCTCTGCATGCGGCGGTTCTATTAACATATAGAAATAACCTCTGTTTCTTCATTTTCATTCTTTTTTGTTGCTGATCTAATGAAGTAGATTCATTTTGGACCCCTATGGATCAGTGTCATATTAAAGGAGATTACTAGCTGAAGAGAGTTCATTTTGGTTACAGGAGAAAATATTTTATGGTGATCAATACATTTAGCTAATAAAAAACATGTCTTTAGATATTGCACCTACTAATGGACTCATATACTACATATTTAGTTCAATACACCCACTTGCACCTCACTATTTTTTATTCCTTTTAGATGTGGGACCAAATCCCAAGTGTTTCTCATTTTCAATGAAAGAAAATCTTTGAAAAAGATGCTTACAAGTTAGGATGCTTAGAAGCTTGATGATAAATCTGAGGATCCTGTGCTATTATTGATTGTGTAAAATTTACAACACCATACTGACATTGGCATCTCATTATGTAGTTATCTAAGATATCATTCCAAGACACCTACCTCATTATTACCATGTGGATACATTTTGGTTGATGTTATGCGGGTTAAGAAAATTAATTTGTAGTTTCCTCTAGCACTAGTGCTAGAGGTACTAAATGCCCTATGGCTTATCATCTAAATTGTATGAACTCACTCAATGATAGTATTCAAAACTTTCATTTTCATTAAAAGAAGGTTTATAAGTGATGTCTGCATGACAAAAGGAAATGGAGAATGTGTAGGTGATGGCCCGTAAGCTTAAGACTATTCATGAGACACTAGTTCGTACTGAAAAATAATCTTAATGTTTCATGGAATGAGAAGATAGTATTTCTTCCCATTTTCACAATGATCAAGAAATATATAAGGGTTACCCTTCATTTCCATTGATTTTTCCTTATCATCTGAGATATATACCCACACATTAAATACAAAAACATTGAACTCAAAAACATTGAGCTTAATGTTAAACCACTTTCCTTCTCATGCCATATCAAGTACTATTGAGTGGGGAGTGGGATTTTGAATGTGGTTTGCACACATATTAGCATACAATTAATCGTTTCCTTGAGTGATAATTTTTGCACACAACTACACCATTTATTGGGGTTGTAGGTCATCGTGTGTCAAATTTCGATACCTAGTTCCTCACAAAATGTAATCATTTGCCTATTAAAAAATTATCTTTTATTATTAGTTTTCATACGCTTTATTTTCTACTCAAATAGATTCTCTACAAGGGCCTTGAATAATTTTAAGTACTCAAAAGACTTTACTTTTATTTGTCAGAAAATAGACCCAAGTTTTGTGATAGAAATCATCAATGAAGGAAAACACACATTTATACTTCTGAAAATAAACATGAGGAAATGACATGAGGTCATTGTGAACAAACTATAATTTTTCAGTAGCTCTTTAAGCTTTTCCTTTTTGAAATGGATCATTTGTTGTCAAATGTGGACCCCTAAACAAGCTCCATCTATGAAGGACACATTTGGAAACCTAAGAACCATATAGTGTTTATTTAGAATTTGTAATATGTGATAGTTAAGATGACCGAAATTCTCATGCCAAAGTTTATTTAAGTCAATTTCATGCATAAGCATGACTAGAGAAGTTTTATTAAACAAAAAGTGATCAAAATTGTACATTTTTTCTTAATGATCAACATTTCAATAGTTATAATAGTAGACTAGTCTTTAGATCGTTTCATAACAACATTGTTAATGGTAAATTCAATAGTTTTTCCTTCATCTAAATTAGTGATATGGTAAATGGATGATAAGTACACAAAAAAATGGAACATGGAGAACTTTATTAAATATATTATTCACCATCTCAATGGACCCTTTGCGTAAAAAATGAAAAGGAGTTTTGTTTCTCACATAAATTTATGTTGTGCAAATATCCAAGAGTGTTTGAAGTGAAGAACCCTATTTGACATGTGCTCTAAGGAACCTGAATCCAATATCCATTTATTTTCTATTGATCCACTAGTTATTGTGGAAAGAGAAACACCTATCTTAGAGGGAGGAAGATAAAAATATATATTGTTGCTTCTACGTATGTCATTTTCTTTAAACGCTAATGCTTTTCATGACTTAGATTACCACAATAGTTATAACATTATTTGTCATGCTAAGCTTATTGTTTCCCTTCTCCTTTTTCTTGATGGGGGGTGGAGTTTCTCTTTGTTGTTTGATTTTCTTTAAATTTAGGTTGTGTTTTACCTTTGTAATCTCCTACCAATGCCTATTGCTTAGTACCTTAAGGTAAAATGTCACCAATAAAAACTATTTTTTCATATTCTCTCATAAGTTTCTCATATAACTTATCAAAATTCAATACCACATATGGTGTGCCCAAATAATCATGTTGTGTGTATTAGCTGGAGAGAAAAATCGAGTATGGAAAACCTAGTTTAGATAGAATAGTTAATGATTTTTTCTTCAAGCCTTAATTCACCAATTTTATAAAGTAGAAGCCACAAGTGCTTAATCTCAGTGATGAAATCCTCAATATGAGGAAAGATGTATGCACTAGAAGCTTAAATCTCATTTTCCAATTGGTATGCTCGCAAGTGCTTTTTCTCAGTGATGAAATTTTCAATTTTGAGGAAATTTATATGTTGTAAGATTTAAAAAATCATTTTCCAATTAGTATGCTAACATCTTATTGTGTTTACCAAATAGGTGTTCCAATTTAGTCAAAATTGTATAAGGATCCATGTCATCTTGAAAGTGAAACCTAGCTATAGGAGGCATCAAAGTAGAAGCCAAAAGTGCTTGATCTCGGTGAATAAGTCCTCAATCTGAGGAAATTTGTATGCGTTAAGAGTTGAAAGCTTATTTTTTAATCAATATGCTCGTATCTTATTATGTTTACCAAATAGGTTTTCCAATTTATTCGTATAGGGTTCTATGTCATCTTGAAAGTGACACATGAGTTTAGGAGACATTGATTGACCTATGATACCACGAGCTTCATCACACTTTTTTTTATTTTTAGCATTTGACAAGGTCAAGAGGTGCATATTTTTTCACTCATTACAATACAGTAAAGGTATTTTCTAAGGATAACATATCAATAATATATCTTTTCCATATGAAATAATTAAAAACCGTTGAGAATGTCCCTTTTTGGCATCCATAATGTATACTGAAATTTGTTGGTCAAAAAATATCCTGAATGTTAATCTAAAAAATATTTCTAAAAATAAATGTTAAAATAATCACCATGATGACAAAGTCACAATGGTGAAATTTGTTTATTGGAAATATAAAAATATATACATATGTGAAAAATAGGTCGGAAAAAAACATATTTTTATGAGAAATTTTCATCGAAATTTAAGTAATAATTAAAAATGATTTTCTTGAATAGAAAATCCTGATGGTGGAAGTCCCTAACAAGAAAAAATAAATCAAGTGGATACAATGATTTGAAACCATGTGGGTCCAAAAGTCCAATCACAATTACTAAATTCCACCTGATTCAAAAGATATATCTCTTATTTTATCTTAAAAACACACCCTAGGCATTGCCTGCTCACTACTATGTGATTGTTAAAAAACAACAAATTTCCAACTGAAATTAGTGTTCTGCCAAAAATAGAGATATGCCTTATCCTTAAAAAATTCTAGACTAAATATGTATCATAACTAAACAGAGGATACAAATAAAAATTGTAAGAGTGAATATGTAATGTGTTTGACCAAGGTCTTGTACTGAAACTACCATAAAACAGAACCAAGGTTACAACTGAAATACCATATCTAAATAATATTGTGTTGAACTTCCATATAAATCAAAGGGATTCGTTAGATCCAGGTGTGTTTTCTCTGCAAGGTTTTTTTATGTACTTATATCATTTGTAAATACTATAACAAACCAATTTTTAGGCCACTGAATATGGAGAATTTCTTTGTTCCCATAGCCGCATTATCCCATCTCCAAGGCACGTAGAGAGTAAATTCTCATGATTAATGTGTGTTCCTATTAGAGAAAATTAAAAAATCTAGGAACTTCCTATATACCATGAGATACGTGAGAGCTAAAATGCATACACGATGATGTCTAATGGCCTAAGAATTCTAGTAGTACCCCTCACACTATGACTCAGGTAAAAAAGATCACCATTTTGTTCAAATGACAATTCTAATATTTTAAACTGCCGAAACACAATTTTACTTGGAGGAGATATAAAATATATCAAGGTAATAAAGCCCAAGTAACCCACCACTTTTATTGATTTTTTATCAATTCAGACACCCTGAAAGACAATGTTAGAGTATGTAATGAAATTACTTAGATAGGATCTGAATATCAGCAGCAATAGAACACCAAAAGAAAACCAACATATAGAGAAAATGGTGTCAATATGCAAGTAGAATGTCTTATCCACTTCAAGGGGGAAACCTCCAAACCACACAATAAGACTCAAGTGCTCAATATGATGACAATATCCTACTCTCTAACTCCTATATATACCCTATTATACTATCCAAAACCCTAACGCCGACCCACTAAGCATATGAAAGCATAAATAATTATGATAAGATATTATGTTAGCCACATGTCAGCTATCCATTTCCCGATATAAGAACTAGGGTTAAAGACGTAGCATGTCATTCCTCTTCAAAGAAACATTGTCCCCAATGTTGGTAAGTTGTGGATGTTTCTCCCAGAATGCTTCATCCTCCCATGTTGCATCTTCAATGTCCAAATTCTTCCATTTGATCAAATACTCGGTGATGACAATTGTCCTCAACTTCTTAATGTGTGTCTGTAGGATTCCTTCATGTTTGAAGATGATATGTTCCTCTTCATCAAGATCTGTTGATACTGATTGAAAAGACACCCATTCTACCCAATGACCTTCTCCAAGCAATAAACATGGAAAACTAGATGTAGTTTACTTGACTGAGGAAGATCCATTTTTATATCTCACACCTGTAATTTTTTGCAACACTTGATAAGACCTATAGTATTTGGGTGAAAAAAAATTTATGTTTTTTGTTATTTCAAATATAATTGCTTATATGACTAGAATCGCACAAAAACCAAGTATCCAACTTCAAATATTTTTTCACTACGATGTTGATCAGTTTTCTTCTCCATGTGTTTTTGTGTCATGACCAAGTTCTCTTTAGGAAGGAGAGAACTTACTATTAATGTTGAATGTGATATTCAACTACTCTTACTTTAGGTTCGACCCTTAAATTGGAAGCGAGGGATGGTTGATGGTAACCATATAATGTCATGAATGGGGACATTTTGGATGAAGTGTCAAATAAAGTGTTATAACCATCATTCTGTAAGTGGTAGCCACTTAACTCATCTCTCCTACTTATATGAAGTAAAGCTTTATAGCTACCCCTCCAAACATCTTTTTACTACCTTAGTTTGTCCAACAATTTGGGGATCATATGATGAATTATGATCCAACTGAGTCCCCAAACACGAGAATAAATCAGTCCAAAAATGTCTAGTAAATATAGGGTCAAAATCATTGAATATAATATTAGGTGTTCCATATAGCTTTTGAATTGTATCCATAAAAAAATATGGCATTTATACTTGTAAATGGATGTGGAAAAACAAAAAAAATGATCATACTCGGTGATTCTATCCACCACCACCATAATTACACTTTTCCCTTCAGACTTTGAAATCCATGGAAACCTCTTCCCATTGCTCACTATGAATAGACAAAGGTTGCAAAAACTCTTGTATAATTAATGGTTTTCACCTTTGTTACATTAACACACCAAGCATTCAGCCACAAATTTTTGGGCATCTTCTTTCAAATCTTCCCAAAATAAATATTTCTTATTTCTATGATAAGTTTTTAGGAATCCAAAATGGCCACCCCACTAAAGAAACATGGAACTATGAGAGAACCTAATTATTAAGGGTAGAGTTTTTGCATAAGGAAAATTGGTCCTTATACCACAATGCATTCCCCTTCCACACTAATCTTTCTAAAGTGCTCATATCCTATTGGATATTTTGAATAATATTTTGGGTTTATGTGCCATTTTTCCATTCGGATGTTTCCTGATCCACCCAATCTTCCTATAGTATGGACATCACATTAAATAATGTGTATGTGGACTCATCTCACTTGGATAGTGCATTGACTACATTTTTTTTTTCCTTTTTGTAAATGACCTCAAAGTCATATCCCAACATCCTAGTAACCAATTATTTTATTTTTTCAAATGGAAGTATTTTCTCTAGTAAGCATTTTAAGTTGTCATGATCTATCTTTACCTTTAAGTGCCGACCCATGAGATATGGTCTCCAATTATTTGACTACATGAAGAATAGCCATCATTTCCTTCTCATAAGTTGGTTTTGAGAGGTTCTTACCTTTCAGATGACGACTCTCAAATGTAATGGTGTGGCCCTCTTGCATAAGTATTACACCTATGCCACGCCTTGAAGCATCGCATTCAACAATGAAGGTTTTGGAGAAGTATGGGGTAGCCAGAACTGGAGTGGTACACATGGCCTTCTTCAATGATTCAATGTCTAGGTTGGTACCTCATTCCAATGAAAAAAGTCTTTCTTTAATAAGGATGTGAGTGGTGTTGCAATTCTACCATAGTTCTTCACAAACCTGCAATAATAACCCATAAGCCCTAAGAATCCTCTAAGGTTTTTGAGGGTTTTAGGAACTTGTCAATCCACCATAGCTTGGATCTTATGAGGATCCACTTTTACACAATCATAAGACGCGATATGACCCAAGTATTCTACCTCTCTTACCCCAAAATCACATTTAAAGGGCTTGGCATAAAGGTAGTGGTGTTTAAGAGTGTCCAATACTTTATTGACATGTTGTAAATGTTCCTCCCAAGTCTTACTATAGATTAATGTATCATCAAATAATACCAAGAAAAGCTTTGGGAAAAATGGATGGAAGATTGAAATCATCAAAATATAGAAAGTAAATGGTGCATTTATAAGGCTAAATGGCATTACAAGAAACTCATAGTGGCCCTCATGTGTCCTAAATGTTTTTTTATGAATATGTTCATCGCGAATTCTTATTTGATGTATCATGATCAAAGATCTAATTTTGTGAAATAAACAACACTGGTGTAATTCATCTAACAAATCTTAAATGACAGAAATAGGATACATGTGCCAACCTTCATCCTTCTTTCTAACCATCACCACTGGAGAAGAGTAAGTACTTTGACTATGGTAACTAATACATACTTCCAACATATCTTGTACCATCTTCTCAATCTCACTCTTTTGGAGATAAGGGTACCTATATGGTCAAATGTTAGGTTGTTGGCTTCCTGGTACTAGATAAATAGTATGATCATGATCTCTTTTAGGTGATAACCCTTTTAGCATATCCCACAAATGAGTGTTGGTTAATAAAGACAAGTAGATCTAATGGTATAAGGTCTTTTGATGGTTGAGATTCCATTGAGAATGAATGTGCCATGAACCCATCTATATCATTCCCAACCAATTTTTGCATTTGATGAGAACTTACCAACTGTGGAGATTTAGCCTTCATCCTATACAACTCAAAATTCCTTCCTTCGGAATGGATCCGTATGAAAAACATCCTCAAAGTTCGTCACCATTGTACCCAAAGTAGTAAGCAATGGGACCCCTAACACAATGTGTTCTCCCATTGAAATGGCATACATGGGGCCCTCTAGCAGGTAGTATCCCTTATATAGCTTAATCTAATAGAATTTTCTTAAACAAGTAACATTACCTCCATTTGTACCCATGACCTAATTATTTTGGTGAAAGAAAAATGAAACAATTTAAGCATGTGGCCAGCTCATGATTGATGAAGCTGTGAATACTTTATAAGTCCATTAATATTATCTACCTTTACTTCTTCACGAACCCAATAACCTTGAGTTTTTTTGGGGTGTAGATTCCTGAAATGGCATGAAAAGAAATAATTGGTTGAGATTCTTCAACCTTGATCTCGAGAAACCTCTTCCTTTACATCATTTGTTTCCTCCTCGTCTTGTTCCTCATTACGACCCTTAATGTACAATAACTTCTTCTCAGGACATTTATGTCTGTTGCGTCACTTCCTATCACAATTACAACATGGGTCTTTTTACTTGCTTCTTTTTTATTTGTTAAGGAGTCAATTGTGTCAGTTCAGGAAAAGATGAAGCTAGATTTGTGTGTTCCGTGTAATTAGTGAAGTTCCTTTATTTTATTATATCTCTTTCCTCCACACACTGAGCATTGATCATGGATTTTGATATCGAATATGTATTAAGAAGGAAAACATCATGTTGGATGTTATCCTTGAGTCTACCTAAGAAGAAATCATTTAGATGATCCTTTGAGATGTCATTCACTTGTAAGGATAGATTTTGGGATTGTTGTATATAATTCTTGACTATACTTGTATGTCGTAGCTTGGCAATCTAGCTAACAAAGTTCTCTATAACACCACTACTATAGTGTGTTCGGAACTCATCAGTGAACATAGGACCAAGTAACAAAGAGACCCTTATTTTTTCTTTTTCTCACACATCCATCTATACCAAATGAATTGTTCTAGTTTTAGGTACAAGGATGTCATTACCACCTTCTATCCATTTCAGACTTAATGCGGATCAAAAAAAGTATCCTTTTGGTTGATCCAAGTGATTAAATCCTTCTCATTGAGCTTGTGCATCTCCCACTTTAGGAATAATGTTACGCCATTGGTTAGAAGATTTAAGTGGTGTGTGTAGAGGATCCACACTTGTTGGTATGGTTTGAATCAAAGTGTGCATTTCTTGAGGAAACCCATGTAACTCAAATGGAAATTATTTCTAGACTTTAGGCATGATCTCAATTGTAGAAAATCCTTCAATGACTCAAATTTCATTTTCATGTCACACTTTGTTTTTTAATCCATTCTCCAATTCTAACATCACTTCACCCTTCATTGTGTTCAAGTAATGACCAAAATCTGTCTGAACATTGTTCATTTAGTTGGTCACCATGTCCTCAAGTTGGGAGACTATCTTTGATGCCCCAAAGTTGAAGATTCAAAATCCACATCTTCCTTACTAATATTTTGACCCTTCCCTTGGCCTCTATTTGATCTCCCTGTTCATGATGTAAGATTTGTCTTAGGATACCAAAGGTTAGGGTAGAAATTTATTGTTTTGGGTTTTCTAAGGTTATTGACAAAATAGAGAGAAACATAGAGAACAAACAAAAGATAATTTTTAGAAACCGTTTCAAAAATATAAGAAACTTAGAAAAAAATCCAAAACTGCAACCTAGGTAGCAAATTTATAAAAAAAAACCTAAAACTAATATAACTTTTGCAAAAAAACACTAAAAAATATTGAAATTGGAAGAGGATTTTACTTGACTGATTTCACAATACCAACAAAAAAAATTGCAGAAAAAATCACTGCTATTTTTGACATATAGCCGAAACCTTCACAATTAGGGTTTTGACATAATTTTTGGTCAAGATCAAGCTCCATACCACTTGTAATGACATTACTTATATTAGTTTGAATATCAATAACAATAGAACACCAAAGAACACCAAAATAGAGAGAAATGATCTCAATATGAAAGTAGAATGACTTAACCACTTCGAGGGGGAAACCTCCAAACCATACAATATGACTGAAGTGCTCAATATGATGATAATATCCTACTCTCTATCTCCTATATGTACCCTATTATATTATCCAAATCCCTAAGGACAACCCACTATGCATACGAAAGCATAAATAATTATGATATGAGATCATAAGAGTTTATGTTAGCCACATGTTCACTATCCATATCTCGATATATCAACTAGGGTTAAAGGCATAACAAAGTATAAGATTGGGTAATTGCATCCGCTGCTAGATCTTTATAGTAATTTTAGAAAAAACATTAAAAGTACAATAAATATGAATATAAAATTATAAATATTACATATCTAATATAGGTACATGCAAAAATAAAATAAAAAACTACAAACCCAATCTATAAACATTTAAGCAACATGAATGAAAGCTTCTATTACTTTGATACTATATTAAAGTATGTTGTATTCTCCAAAATTACTGTAAATAACTATAAAACGAACACCCACAAGAATTCATTCAAAATAAATCAATGAAATTTTATTGTAAAAACATAGCACATATTTATCGAGGATAACATGATTAGCACAATTTTTTATTAAGAATCTCTAACTTGAATTTGCTAGAGTAAGTATAACTCTATTCCACAATATTGTCCACTAGCAATAACTCTCTATGCTTTAATAAAAGAAAGTGGAGACTATTATTAGGATTGGAGAGTAGTTGTTTGTAAAGAAAGTGTTTTAATCTATAGATAGAGGAAGTCAATCAAGCCAATAAATTGGTTGATATTATTTCTGTAAATATATGTGGATCAAGTGTGCACCAATGGGTGAATTATATACATATTAAATTACAATTAATACTAAAGTGCGTCTTAATCACATATAATAATGTATAGTTAAATACAAAATAAAGAGCATATAAAGGCCACATAAATAAGGGTTCTTATGAACCATGTTACTCGTCATACAAGCCAAAAAAGCCTTGAACGAGTGGTGGCTAAATTTTGTGTATTTGATTATTATCATTTCTTTTAATTTTGAATAATTTAATTTGAATTTACTATGTATTAATTATTGTTAATGAATAACTAACATTTTTTTTTATTAATTTTGTTTAAATATTTGTTTTTAAACATGAACTAACTAATGATGGCATTTAGTGCTTTAAAACTCATAACCAACAAGAATATGTAATTTTTTAACATATGTAAGTTAATTTAATATATTAATGTATAATTTTTTAAAATGTTAAATTGTTTTATTACTTGTTATGTATAGCTAATTATATATTTTTAATTTTATTATATTTAGTTACTATTCATTAATTTTTTAGAAACCTACCCTATTCCACCACAAAATGATCACATCAATGTGGCAATGGCAAAAGGTTAAACAACAATACAAAATTGTATCGATGTGGGGGAAGGCACCCAAGTAAGTATTAATTAATATTAGTTACTGAATTTATCAGGTAATAAGCTAGATTTCTAAATTCAAGTTAGAGTGATACTTAAATTTGGATTTAGAAATTTAAAATTAGGATGTACTATTTGTTAACATAATAACTTAAATATGAATTTCAAATTTATTTGAATACCCTAAAGATTATATTGTAATGTGTTAGTTATCCAAAAAAAATTGTTTATGATTAAATTATCGAGAATATATTTATATTATAATTGTTAAATGTTAAAAAAATCAATTAATCAAAAAATATTTAATATCTAATTGCAATTAATTAATACACATTATACATTAATAAAATAATTTATAATTTATATGTTTTATATAGTTTAATTTCAAGCTTTCTATTTTATTTTTCATCAAAAAAAAAACAATCAAATTGTGATAAAACATTGCAACATTGCTTTTTTAAAAATAGACGATTCTACAAATTTCAAATTTCATGTCAAATCAACTATTAAAAAGTTGTCACATAGTGTCATGCATCCTAATGTAAAGAAAAACAATAATTTTCTCTATCAAAGCCCAAAAAATAATCACAATGTTTTTCTAATTTTTTAGGACTGCTAATCATGGGAATTCTACGAGTGATTGTCTTATAATATTCTAAGTAGATTTTCAGTAATTGCTTGAAATTTCATGTTCCGTATATCTTTGCCTCAACCACGTTAAAAAATATAAAAATATTATGTTACGATATGTGGTTACATGTCATTGTTGTCCTTTTCTATACCAGTTTTAAAAGACTTCATAGCATATCTCTCTACAAAACAATCACCCTCATTTAATTTGCCAACCAAAGGAATGGTATTATATACCAAATAACTACTAAACAACTTTATAACATTGATAATTGTGATTTTTTTTTGCTTCAACTTTAGAAACTCGTATTTTTCCTTCCAATAAATGCTTAAGTGGCTATATTTCTTTCCATGAATAATTCGAAGTGACCAATTATATGTCTACACTTTTTATTTTTTTCATTTCTTTAGATTTTTTCTTGTTTTGATTTATTTTATTTTTTCCTTAACTACCATCCTTCTTAAATAAACAATTATAATTTGGCATCCATTATTGGAAGCATTCTACATCTACAACATGTCATGTTTTAATATAGGCATTTATCATTAATGTCCTCAATCTACCTAACAAAAAATCTTGTGTTTTTGAGCATTTTTCTATAATTACGCCGAAAGGTGTTGCCCTATGAGAAAGAGTTTGTGATCGTTCACATCAAGGGGCTTAAATTTGACAGGTGTTTAGACGTTTTTTTGTCATCAGGCAATGTTTTAATATCAACAACCATGCCTTCGGCTTCGTCGCTAGTAATGAGAACATCGTTTAGATGTTGAGGTTGTTTAATGCATTTGGGTTTTCTGCAAGAATTATATTAAATTTGGGGATACTTTTGTCGTTGGCACTAGTAATTTGCATTGGTACTCTGCGCCACGCCTGATATTAATGTGATCATCACTTTTAATATTGGGTAGATTCAAATTACGATCTAGCATGGAAAGAGGGTACATTCCTTGAAGAACACTATCCACTCCCGCTTAGAAAAAGCACCCAGTTGTCAGACCAGAGGAGACCCATTGATCCATATATGTGATTCAATATTCTCCCACATGCTTCACATGGAAGAGACCTAAATAAAGTATTTAGTTTGACGAGTTTTCCGGATATTGAGCTCGGATCTAGACTATTTTTGGTTCTCTTAGCACAAGTTTGCATCTGGGTTTTGTTCTATGCGGTGAAATATCAAGTGGGTCATCATCGGAATACCAATTTGCATAAGATTCTAATTTAGGTATCCTTGGGATTTTAGATTATTAGGGTTAGAAGTTTTTGGGGGATTGCAAAATCTTTTTGTTCGATTGGTTTTTACAGTATTTTGGCATCCCTAGGCCTACAGCAAAAAGAGACAAAAATTCTTTTTATAGGTCTTGGACAATGTAGGAAAGACTACATTGTTGCATATGCTAGATTTGATCCTTCCATATAATTACACAAATTCAACAAGCTAAGCCTTCGGCTATAATTTGGAGACTAACAAAGGAATCAAGCTTCAACTTTTCAATTGGGTTTTTAAATCAAGTTTGATCGCCTTCTCCTTCACTAATTTTCAACTTTTCATTTCCTTGTTTTTAGATGGTTTTTTCTTACATGCAGACATTGGGTCTATGAATTGGGGTTTCTCTATAGAGGGTTATGTTATTTTGTTTTTTTCAATTTGGTAAGGCATTTGGGCCTTTAGAGTGGAAAACTTGTTTTTGTAGGTCTTGCATTTTGCTCTTTTGCTCTTTATATTTGAGGCCTTGCCACTTTTTTGTGGTGCTTTCGAGGGTTAGATTGGAAATCTGATTTTATGAAGCAATGCTTTTTGGCAGATATTTTCTATTTTGTTGGGTTTACCACATATGGAAATTTGTGGGAAAGCTTTTGTTCATTTTTATAAGATTTTAGGTCTATGAAGTGGATTTATTGCATTTGTTTTATTGTTATGGATGCAAGATCAATTTTTTGTTTGGATTAATTTTGAAGTGTTTACTTATATATTCAGGCATAGTCTTCCTCTCGGCATCGATGGTTTTTTCTTAACGATTATTTTCAATTAATTTCCAAAATCATTTCAAAAGTATGACTTTTAAGGGAATAGATTGGTTATTTGGTATTGTGAAGCATTTTTGTGGATTTCAAGGGTTTTACAGTAGATTGCTAGAGATTTGGGTCAAGGAGATCTTATTTTCTCGTGCTTCAGATATTGGTTGGAGCTAGGTTTGATCTGTATAATTGTATTTTTGTTTATGCATCTACCTAGGCTACACATTGTCAAGTTTTGGAGCTACAACTATGTTCAACTCAAATGTTTGGACAGTGAAGGATGTAGAGCTAAGAAGATCACTTAGGTATTTTCTTTTTAATTTATCAGTTCTAGGAGGTTGATCACTAGAATCTGCCCATTCTTTACCAAATGCTTAAGTGTCTTGAAAAAATATATTGGCATTTTTCGTATTGTTTTATTTAGGAGGAGCTTTTGGAATAGGCGAGAACTTAATGCCTATAGGCTAATTTAGACGCAATGTCTATTTTCTTCTTTTATATAAGAGGATCTAAAATTGTTGGAAAAGTTTTATATGGTTTGAGAGGCCATACATGTTGTACTGATATAAAATATATATTGGTGGATGTCTCCTAAGGGCACCTTGTTATGACCTACACTATGACCATAGTTTTGTAGGGAAAATGTATGGCATCAATTACTAAAGTTATGCTAGTATAATAAGTTTTTTCATAGTACGAGTTTTTGCTATCAGAGTGGGATAATGGATTAATGCAATAGAAAATGTAACTTTAGTAGATTTTATTAATGTACAATAGAGTGGTGTTATTTTAAGATATTCACTTTTGTGATGATGTTTCTTTCTACAATTCTAATGGTCATATGATTCAAAAGGCTTAATGGTGTTATTTGATGCTTGTTAATTTCATAGGATGGGGCACAAATGAGGGACTTAATCATACAAATACTAGGACATAGGTCATTAGCACAATGCAAACTAATCAAACAAACATGTCTTTAATTATATGGAGAGGATCTTCATAATAGAGATTAGAATCAAAGCTTTCAAGTGACTTTGAGGTATATACAATCAGCTATATAGGGGCTTATAGGGTAAATTAACTGAAAGTTTAGTTAGACCATTATGAAAAATGTGAACAATCATCTAGCTTTGGTTAACATAAGATGAGGGCAACCCTTTTTGAGCTATGTAAAATACTGTTGTAGTAAAATTAGAGTGGGGGTGTCATTTTAAGTAAGGTATTTTATAGTGTAATCAGAAACCCCAAACGATTGTTAGATATTTTGATAATGGTCAATCTTACTCATGGTAAACTTGTGCTTACATTCGTAATTGTAAATTACTTGTGCAATTAGCTGTATTGTGAGTGATTTATGTAGTAGGACGCTTGTTTGCAATTTCAAGTAATGTTTTTATGCCATGTTGTGACTTAAACTAGGCATTAAGCCTTGGCCCTTTAGTGAGACACACATCTAGTTGTTAAACAGACTAAAGATGTAAATCCTAAAAGTTATGATTAGCTTGTTCATTTTATTTTTTCATGATAGAAAAAGTTCATTATTACAGTTTTTGTAAAGCATGTGTATAATGGGTTTTATGTTTATGCCTTTGTTTCACTGAGTTTACAATATTTAGGGATTTATAGTATTCCTAATTTAGGTATGATTTTTGTTTTGTATGGTCAAGGGTGTTCCTATGTCAAATTTAAAATGATAAGACAAGGATTTGGTTTTCCATTACCTCTTGAATTTCACAAGCTTGGAAGCCTTGCTTATTTGTAAGTTGTTTCAGATAATATTTTGTGTTGCACACAGATCGATCATGTATATGATGATTGTGGAAGGGTTCTATCAAGCACATTAAGCATGCATATATAATACACCCATGGTCTAATGAGTCTAGCAATATTATGGTATTGCTTTTATAGGAATTTGCATGGATATTCGCTTTCTCCACATGGAAACCTATTGTTTTATGATTACATGGTAAACAGAAGTTTGTGGGACATCCTACACAATGAGTAAAATGATTATGTTATGAAGAAAAATGGATCTCATACAGTCTAGATTCATATTTTGAAATAAAAGAATCCAATCAATCTCTAACCTTCTGATTAAAATGAATTGTTGGAGAATCTAACAAGTGTTTTTTTTTTTTTAAATTATATAGGATCATCAAAGAAGATTAAGCTAGACTAGGACACTCAGCTAATGATTGATCATGGTGCTAGAAAAAGGATTAGCATATCTTCATTATAACTGTAACTCAAGCATTGTTCAAAGGCATGTGAAGACTTCTAACATTCTTTTGGATGATAGTTTTGAAGCACATTTTTCAGAGCTTTGGCGTTGCCAAGTGCTATTTCCTCGACCAAAACCCACACCTCTACCTATGCTTATGGGTACCATTGGTTACATTGACCCTGAATATGCAAGAACATCAAGGCTTACCGAGATATCTGATGTATAAAATTATGGAATTGTTCTTCTCAAAAGTTGTTGACAGGAAGGAAATTTGTAGACAATGACTCAATTTTCTTCAGTTGGTAACATTTTTGTTAGTTAATTTTCTTTCAAAGCTTACATTGTACATTGTTTAAGTAGTTTTAAGGTTTGTGTTAGGGTGAATATAGTTTACTTAAGTAATTATGCATTGTACTTTAGTTATTTAATTGTTACTGAGGTAGTTTGATTGGTTACTTAGGTAAATAAGTAGTTTTATATTATTATTTAATTGTTATATTGTTTCATAACAATATTTTTTTGTATTTCATTTTGTTGTTGCTTCCCAGATGTATTTTGAAAGCTTGTTGTAACTAGGTTTATTGTTGCATAGTTGCAACTACATATTGCTTGTATCTGGTTGTACAATACCTATAAGTATTGCTAGTCCATCTCCATTGTAAATATTTTGATTAAACATCAATAATATTTGTGACTCTTTCATCCCTCTTCTAGATTTGGTATCAGATCAGGATAGGAGAGCCCGTTGACCAGAGAAGTTGTGCAGAGAGAGTGCAGAAGAGATAGAGGAGCTTGGAGAATGATTTGCACATTTGGAGAGCCTGTGTAGCCTCCAACCTCCCATCCCTACATCCCCACAACCTCCTGTTCATTTTCCTAAGAAAAAGAAAAGCAAATTTTTTTGAGTGCCTCCTGTACACTAGGAAAAAATTGCTAGCATTTGAGATAATTCTGATTAAAAAAATCAAATTCAGAATTTTTTTTAAAATGTCAAAGACAACTTTGCAAAGCTACTCATAGAGCTTTGCACCAAGTTGGAGGAACCCTGTGTTACAAAAACTTGAGTTGACATCTTGCATTATTAGGAACCAAGTTGGGTTTTGACCGAGTCCTGTTTTGCAAATAACCGAGTTATGTCTAGAAGTAACCGAGCGAGTTATGGAGCAAGTTGCTTGAGTTGGATTGAGCAAGTTGGATTGTCGAGTTGTCCCCATAAGCCCACAAGTCTGGGCCACATTGGAGGTGAGCAACTGGTTGATCGCTGAGCCTAAGGGCAAGCTGAGATGTGTTTTCAACAAATGTAACTTGGAGATCCCAGTAGCTCGGTTAGATCATTTAACCACAGCACACTAGCTTGAAAAAACCACCCTTGCAAACAACGCAAAAACGAAAGGAACGAGCCCTTCACAATCAAATTTGCATTAAGACGAGCCCTCTCCAATAACAAACATTGTCGAGCCAAACTGCCCTCCTATGTCCAAAGAAATTTTTTTCAAAAAACAGCTATGAGTTCCAAACAGTGATCTGCACACAGCGACCTGCGGATATACAAAACACAAGTTGAATAACCAATACAAACGGAAGAGGCATTCCTAGGCGAAACATAATAACAAAGTGGTTCAAACAAAACACCGAGGAGGAAATCAAACAAAGAGTCGGATAATGGAATCTTCAAAGGAATCTGGTTTCTGCGAAGACCTAATCTGCCCCCCTCCTCTGCTCTCTAGCCACCACGTGGAACACCCAGAAGTTGACACATCATTTTTTAACAAGGTAGCATCCTTTATTTTCTTTAAATATAATTTGTTTCATTTCATATTCAAAGCTCATGATAGATGTCATGTTGGATAGAGAGGGTTGTTTGGGGACGTGAAATCAATGGATCAACCCCCCGTTTCCCTCCCCCAAATACAAATTAGTTTTATAAATGGCATTTGGAGAAGTATTTAGCACTAGCCACCAAACATAGTAGTAAAAAACTTCGCTAAACCAACTAGTAACTAAACATGCCTAAAATTTAGCAGAGAAATCCCTCTTAGGGTAAAACTTGTTTTTTTCCCAAATGAGGGGTACCCGAAAGGGTCGAAATTGAGCTTTTTTTTTTTGTTATTTTTTGCATAGTGAGCCTTTTGAGCTACTTAGGCTACCAGGGCCTCGCAAAACAAAAAAAATGTCTTCCATTCAATTTTTCTACATATTTGTTGTAATCCTATATTTTCACATGGATTGTACTAATTTGCGAAGGCTAACCATATTCAATCAAAAAATATTGTACTGATAAAAACTGGCAAAGTTTTGGAAATAAAAAATAGTAAAATTTGGTTCTGTAACAGTCACGAGATTTTGGATATCTTTCGTAGCATTCGGTATATATTGTGCCTTTGGGAAGCGTTTATGCATAAAGTCATCGCGACTACTACTGCACTTAATGCCTATTATAGCTCCGACAATGTCGTCTGGGCATCATACCTATAAATCGACGGGGAGAAATAAAGACACAATGCACACACTTTGGATATCATCCCATCCTGTCTGTGAACAATTGCATGACATAAATCCGAACCACTGAAATTATCCGAGAGTATATAGCGAAGTTACGCACGCATCTGAGGATATTTCTTTGAGTCGGTGTCAATAATCACACAGACCCCTTTCAGTACTATCTTGGTACCACGTATCGAATTATTTCACGTACGTTAACACCTCTTTCACGTACCGCCTAGGTATATCGAAAGGGAGAGCTTCTTCCATGTACCGATGGGTATATCAGAAGGGCGCGTATATAGAAAGGTTTGGTATATTGGACTGACGGTATATAGATTCAGAGACCTTATACCTGGAGTGATAAGATCCTTACCCTTTGTCAGTTGATTCAGAAAATGGGCACCAATGCCCCTAAGTTCTTTCTTCCAAATTCACAGCTCCTAGAGGAAGATCAATTATGTTGCATGGAAGACTAAGATCATAACACAACTTGAGTTTGAAGAGATTTGGCCTGTTGTGAATGGTTCCGTAACTAAGATCACCAAATGATGCAACCCAATAGAGATAGTTTGACCAAAGACAATCAGGAAAGTCCAAAAATCATAATCTTGTTCGCAGTGTCTGATGACGTGCAAACCCACATTCGAGATGCCAAAACAACCAAAGAAGTCATGGGATAAGTTGAGCACCATGTACAAGGCCAAGGAATAAGAACAAAATATTGAATTTGCAGAGTCAGTTACATACACTGAAATTCAAACCGAATGAGAAAGATATTTGAAGCTTTCTTAAGAAGAGTTACAGAGTTGAGGGATTCACTTCTAGCCCTAGGAGAGGACATTACTGATATACTCTCATTCCCATTGTTCTTAGAGCACTTCCTCTTCTTACAACATTTTTTTACAGACACTAAACTTGTCAGATCAAAAAATTACTTTTGACAAGTTAGTGAATCTACTACAACAAGAAGAAGCAATGTTACAAACAAAGATGATGAAGAGGAGAAGACACTATCTTCTCATCAAAAATTAAAAGGAAAAGGTAAAGGAAAACCTCAATCCTCTCAAAAGTCCCAAAAAAAATCATCAACAAGGGGACAAACAAAAGAAGAAATGTTCCTATATGCAAAAGAGGACATGAGTTGAAAGATTGTTGGTTCAATACTAACAAGAAAGGTTCATCTAAGAAATTTTGGACCTCAGAATTAACAAACTCATCAAGGATACGTCATACTACAAACAAGGGAAAAAGAAGGGGAACTGGTGAAGAAAAACACATCAATGATGTAATGTAGCTAAGAAAGAAGAACATTCATAAAATGAGGAATTTTTGTATACTGCTAATTCCAGTGAACCATCCACTGTCATCTAGTGTTGTTTGGTATGTTGATTCGAGAGCCACTCAACACATGAATGGGAACAGAGATTGGTTTATCACCATGAGGGACACACCATTCAAAAAAACATGTTTCATTAGGTGATGATTCGTTGTACACTAGTATAAGGAATTAGGAACACTTCTCTACCTCTTGGTTCATGTAATTGTAGATTAACATATGTATTATATGTCTTTGGATTAAAAAATAATATGTCTATTAATGATTTAGTTTCTCGGTCATAATTTGAATATTGACTTTGATAGTCATTTCGGTAAGAAAGTGTGTTTGACTCTAGACAAATCAAAGAGGCTTGAATTTTTTTGCAAAAGCCTTCAATGTCAGACGTATGTTCTAGCTTAAATTTGTTCACATAAGGATGAAAAAATAATAATGGCTAAGAATTCTTCCTTAGCACATTTGTGGAAATCGGAGACTTGATTACATCAATTTCAAAATATCGCAGAAACACTTCACTGGTACAACATGGTGAGCATGATTTCCATCTCTCCAAAAGGATATAGATAAGTTTCTTAACTACCTAGTCAGGTAACCAACACATATTTTCATTCTATAAGACTACTTATTGAGCTCCATTGGTAAGTTTGATTTGGTTTATATCGATCTTTGCAGTCCGATGCAACCTATATTCATTCCGAATTTCAGTATTTCATGTTATGTGTTAATGACTATTGAAGAAAAATGTGGATATTTTGCCTTTGTAAGAAAGAGTGATGCTTTTGAGAACTTCAAAAGGGTCAAAGTGGCTGTAGAGAACAAGACTGGTAATCATATTAGATCTCTCGGCTTAGATCGATGGGGAGGAATTCACTAGTAATGAGTTTAAATCCTACCTTCAAGCTCACGAGATTCATCGACAGATGCCTCCTCCACACACATTAACAGCATAATGGTGTTGTTGAGAGAAGAAATTGTACTATCATGGAGATGGTGCACTATATGATCCATGATTCTAGGACTAGCGAGGACATTCTGGGAAGAAGTAGAAAAGACAACAGTATACTTGTTGAATAGAGTGTCAACAGTTGCTCTTGATGGAGTAATTCCACATTAAGCATGGTCGAAGCAGAAGCCATCCATTGCACACCTCAGAGTATTCAGGTGCAAATCCAACATGAACATACCCAAGCATAACAGAAAGAAGTTGGATATGAAATATAAAAAACTCATCTTCATTAGCTACAGTGAATAGGCTCTTGGGTACATATTGATGGATCCAAAGACTAGAAAAGTCTACACTAGCAGAGATGTTGAGTTCTTTGAGAAGAAGGAAGCTGAGACTCCTCCAAACTCACCTGATGTAGATATTTCATTTGTTATGAAAACAAAAGTTGATGTTCCCACTGATGATGACAATGATGATGGGGATGATGGTGATGACCAGACAGAATGATGTACCACGAGAAGAGCACAACGTATGCCCAAATGGTATACTAATATGATTCAAGATGCAAAATTGGATGCTTCCACTGAATACATCCACCACTGGACCACAGACTCACAATAAAGCACGAGAAGAAGTAAAATTTTCTTTCATGAGTAGAGTTGTTGAACCTGTTGAGCCATTTATTGTCCAGGAAGCCCTACAGATCGAAAGCTTGGAAAGATGCCATGGATGTTAAGTATCAGTTAGTGATGAAAAACAACACCTGGCAGTATGTCAATCTTCCACCAGGGAAGAAACCCATTGGTTGCAAAATGATATTCAAAATAGAGTACAAATTTGATGGGACCATAGACAAGTACAAAGCGAGGTTAGTAGCAAAGGGGTATGCACAAAAGGAAGGCATAGACTATGAGGAAATGCATTTTTCATTAAACGGCATAAGATCAAAAACACGTATCAGTTACTGATCATTAATGGCCTTTATGGAGCTCAATTTCACTATCTCCAAAGTCCTTCAAAAAAAAATCGTTAAAAGTGTCTTTCTGACCATCTCCTCTAACAACAACGACAGTCTACAAGAAACAACCTGAGGGATCTCATGTACCTAGTGAAGATTCAAAGGCTAACCATGAAAAAAGAAAGCTCTAAATGGCCTTAAATAGGCACCTACGAGATTGGGACATCCAAATTCCATGAGCCTCCTCGCTACATTATTGATGATTATTGATATTAATTAAACTTGGAAGATTCCTTCACATCTATAAAAAATCAAAATTTGGAAAGGAGGAGAGATTGTCAGATAGTAGAAACATATGTTTGATGATCTAGTTTTAAATAGCATGCACAATGTTCATGATTCATTCTACAAACCAAACATCTTATTCTAGGATGTGGTTAGGTATCATCACAGATGTTATTCTCATGCACTATGTGCATCTTGGTATTGAAGAACATGGCAGACCACTAGTCTCAAACATCATTGTTTCGATCAATTGGAGGATACCATGACAACCCTCGAAAAAATGAATTTGAATGCATTGTCATAGATGAATGTGCAACTACTAAGGTGGAGTATTTGTCATGCAAAAATCCTCGTAACAGATCTATCAGACTCTAGTAAATGCAACTCTCTATCGACATTTAAAATTGGGTGTCTCATTTACCTAGGATAATGGTAGTACTAGACAATCAGCTTTCCCATAAGCTATGTATGTAAGAGGTTCATGCAAGAACACATAATTAAAAAATATGATTGGAAAGCAAGTGATCATGGATCTGAGAGAATATCTCTAGGTTACTCTTAAGGATGTTGGCCTAGAATACATGTTTTAGAATGAACCCCAACATATTCTTAAGTGGATGGTTAAGGATTCAAGATACATGCAGGTTAACATTGATGAGGGAGGTTCACTTGTGACCATAACATAAAAAGTTTTGGAAAAATGGACCGATAAGAGATGGGGTAAGCAATTCATGCATAAGACTGAGGTTCTTGGTCAAATGCTACAATATAGAAATATTTTGTTGCAGGTCCATGTCTCATCATCAGAAGCGAACATGGATACGTGGTATGAATTAAGATGAGGACTTGGCATACCAAAGGAAATATCTAAACAATCTAATAGAATTATATGATCTCAAATGAACGTGTTCTCAAACTTGTTGAGCTATCTGATTTTTACTTAATTATGGAAGATTGAAGCACTGCTCCAAGGACAAATTCAGTTTTCATATTTTAGTTTTTTTTAGGAATTTTACATGGTTTTTGTGGTTTGTGTTTGCCCAGGAATATGGATTACGAGTGCTTTGAGCATTTTTTATCCTTAACAATCTAGCCTATTGTGAATAATGAATCAAGATCAATTTGATCACAGAAGGCCTTGCTTCATCTGTATGTGGATTTATATTGTTCCATCTTAATGGTGGATTTTTAAAGGTTGAGGGATCCTTTCAAACCTCCTGTATTGCCTAAGTAAAAATGTCCTGGTTAACTTTAGTCATTTGATCGCCATTATCTGAGGTAGTCTCTATTGGTTATCATCTGGTGTCAAAGATAAGTACAAATATAATATGATTGAAACATTATATTGTTTCATACACAATAGAATTGCTTAGAGAGAAACATTTTGTTGTGCTTCTCGGATGTAAAATGGAAACCATTAAAATCATAGGTTTACTATTGCATAATTACTACTACATATCTATTATCTATGATCAAGTTGTTCAATGACTTAAAAATATATGTAAAAAGCTCCATTGTACAATATTGATGATTAAACATCAATAATAATGCATGAATTTTTTAATACACTCTTCTAGAGTTTGCATGTTTGGGAACCATGATAGTCATCATCATAAATGTGGATGTATTTCTCTATTTTTCAATGGCATTTGAATCACACCACACTATCATACACACTATGACGAACTCTTGTAGGAGGTCCATAGGAATAAATTGATTAATATTCAGAAGTTAGCTTGGTAACCTATAGGGGATCTTGGGATTGATAAGAAAAATCTTCCAATTGGACTTTCTTTGCATGAAGTTTACGGTCATTCAATCAGTACCCACTATGCATGACATTTGGATACAATGTTCTAAAGTCGATGTTACCTTAATAATCCTAACTCTATCCATTAATTTTCTAGTATGCTTAGAAACCAATTTTACCCCTAGTAAACTGAATATAGGAAGTATTTGGATAAAAATACAAACTGGTAACAATGTATTGTCACAACAATAGTTGTATAAATAAATACCCTAACAAACACGGAGTAAATTATAGGCAAACCTTAATAGCCTAGATAGTAAACTACCAGATGAATAATAGTTATCAAATCAAGACATTGCCGATAAAAATTTCACCCAGAACAAAAGAGAACTAGGGCATCTATAAGAAAACATGATGCAAATCAACAATTCTTACTCATAGTTGTCCCAAAGAGATTTGTTTTTGCAATTTAATTAAGACCTACAAAAAAAAAAAAAAAAACATATATCTGTAACCAGAAAATAGGCTAGACATAAATTCAAATAACAAATTAAGTGGCCGAGATCTTGCCAGTTCCCAAATGGTATTTTAGACACCCAATAATACCAAGACCAAATACAATCAATATGGTTGCTTAAAACTTCACATTACTTAGTTCTACAAGATAACAATACAAATTTGGACTGAAATACCTCACAAAATTCTCAACATCACATGAGACATTTGTATGGGTACGCTCAACCCTTTTGATAGAATAATATATGAAATCTCTGTAAAGGTGTCAACAAACTGAAAATCTGCAAGTGGTAACTTATTCCCTACTAAAGAATAGTAACTGAACTCAATGCTAGATGAGATGTCACAAAAGAGGAGAATCCTGAGCAAAAATATCAATCATAATGCTATAAGTGATGGGTTATATCCAAGGATGCATCACTTTCAGATGATAGAAGTCTAAGGGTTATCGTCCATACAAATATTGGATGCAAATGCTCCAAGCTGGTGAAAGAGAACTCAGAAGTTACTCAATATAGATGTAGAAGGTCCTTGGACCCATGATCAGACTTATACTTAGTCTATAGGAAGAATGTCATTTTTATTTAATGACTCATTATTTTGTACAGAATCAATGAGTACAAGGATACTAGGCATTTAATCATGCATAATTCAATGATCCCAATATCCCTTCTTTTATATACACCATAGTTCGTATTAAATGTAGAATGAATAACATAATGCCCATATGTTTTTGCCTTATCCAGTGATTTGAGATTGCCCCTAAGGATCCCAAGATGTGGCACTTTATAACTGAGTAAAAAATTTAAAATATCCACCATAAATGTTTATCTATGTCAATCCCCTTATATTTCCACAATTTATAATTTTAGTTTCGATTACAAAATATTATGGAATTGTTGGATGTAACAACTAATTTTCAATCATAATAATTATGAGAGATGTTTTTTAACTTCCTAAATTAAACATATGGGCACTTCAAGAATTTGAATGTACAAATGAACATTTAAGTTCCAACATCTTTTATTCCCCAATTGGCCTTCAGGTATAACAAATCAATTAAGCCAATGTGTCATAGTTATAGGTCAACTGGATATCACATGATCCTCCAATCCCAGATAATCTTTCGAGTATGTATACCCTTTAGTTCTCTTTGTGAATTTGCATTTTACCCAAGTGTTGCTCATAAGTTTCTACTTGAGAATTCATGTTCAATTGAATCTCAAAAGTCTGGCATCTCTACACTTTATGTTAGAACTAGGTGAGCTTGAAATTTTACCAGGAATTACACTAGCTTTACAAAAAAATTATTTGTCATAGCACTTGTATGCTCTGTTTCTAGACATACATCCATTCATCTCTAAAACATCATCCGCTATCTTACCATGCTTCACTTGGTTAAGTTATCAATTTTAATTGGAATCAATATTTTAAGTTGACATTATCATGTTCAAGTTACACACATTGGAGTATCAAAACTTGATTTCATCATCCTTTGTCATAGCTTGAAGCTATTTGTATCAATTCGCCTAGCAACCTAGGTTTTCACATGGGAGATAAATAGCTATCACGATAACTATTGTTACATCATCACATGATCAGGTTCCTTCCCCATAACCAACATAAGTCTGGTATCTCGAGGTAATCTAGACCAAACTTAGATAGATTCAACCTTTGCATCTTAACACAACTCATTTGTCCTCCTATTGATAATGACATGTGTAATAAATCGAGCTCCAAGGGATAAATTTCTTAGGATAACTCCTTGTCATGGTAGTATTCATCAGAATGACTCTAGAAATCATTAGATGAGACAATTCACTCATAGTGAGCCATCTGAAGTTTTTCTACTTGAGTCTCCATGTATTAGGTTGCCATCATGTGTTTATTTCACCACACATGATATCTAGAGATTAGCTCAACATGTTTAATCTTCTTGACACATAGAGATAATTCAGTCACAATAATGTATTTAATTCCTGCAAGGTCCAGAACTCTAGTTTTGATAATTGCCTCATAATCAATTCCATAAGTGTTTGATGTCTTACATACATTAATCATCGTAATATAATATAGGTTTTTTTGACTATCCTTCAGAGGCTAGGATGAAGTCACGCTATTTTACCACTATAGTGTCCCCAAAATGGACATATGCTGTTTCCCTCATTGCTTAATGTAGCTGCACACATTTTTTTTATAGCTCAGTAGCTTGTTGTTTCTTTGCTCAGAGACATATGTTTTGACAGAATGATTGTTTATATCGTGGACATTATATTCAGAGATTTGATCTTATTAGACATTTGTGGACATTCAGGTGTTATAGCGCCAATATAGCTTAATTTCTATGTTGTCGCATTTTCTTGTGATGTCATGGATACTAATGGATATGATGTTGTGTTTGGAACATGATTATATTGATGGATAGTTGTTACATGGTGGAATTCTATTGTTATATGTCAATTTATCATCTTGTCTAACTTTTGGAATATTGAGTATAATTGTGCACGTTGTCGCATTTTAATTTCAGTAGGATGTTAGGCTAGTTTAGAACTTATTGATATCTTACTGTGTCGTTGTTTTATATTTTATCAAACAGGTACGGTTAATGTGTGTAACGAGTGTGTAGGTGATAGGTTTATAGGAGAACGTGGGATTTAGGCCAGCTACACAATCTTACACAAGTAGCCCATGGGCTGAGTCCTAGCCATGTTCATTGTGTGAAGCCTTAGTATAGGAGATTATTATTTTGGGCACTATGAGTGACCCCAATTTTTTTTAATGTATTGTGCCTTTGAATTACTAATTTTGTTTAGGGTGGTTAATTATGATGTAAACTTGTTTTGGGAGTTAATAATCCCACTTTCTTTTAATTGTTGAGTTTTTTTTTTAATGAGTCACTTAATCACAAGGGTTTTAGGGCCACATGTGAGACCCTTGGGGTGGTCCCCACACCCTCTACCCTTGTGCCAAAAATGCAAAACCCGAAATTAGGTGTATTTTAGGCATTTTTGGGGACCCCTTTGTAGCTTGGGAGTTCCCCTAAACATAAAAATGAGCCCTTGGACCCTACCTAATGGGTAAGGGGGGCTTATTTTCAAGGATAGAGGGAATTTTCCCTCCCTTTTTACCTCTTGTTTGGTCACATCCATGTAAGGGGTGTGGATTGGAGTGCTTATTCAAAAGTTTCACTTAGTTTTTGTCTTGCTAACATTTAGGGGAACTTGGGAGAAGAGGGAAAAAAGAAAATTTTACCTTTTCTCTCTTTTGTTTTGGCATCTTTGACCTTGAAGAAGGAGAGGGGTGACACATGTCACCCACTCGTTTGTGAGGATGCTTGCTTACTCCTCTTCAAATTCCCATTCATGGGAAAAGAGAGGGAATTTTTTTTCTTTGGAACTTCTTGCTTGGATGCTTGGCTGATTTGGAGCTTGTGATTTGCTTGAGTGAAGAGTGGAGAAACTTGAAGATTGGAAAGTTTTTTGGAGAGCTTTCATTGAGGTAGGCTCTTATGTCTTATTGCTTATGTTTCATTTCTTTTTAGTTGTTAGTTTGGTTGCTTGAAATTGTTATTTGTTGTATGTAGATTTTGGTTGCTTGCTTGTTTTTACTCCCTCCATCATATGGCATGATGGAGTTTTGGAGTTGTGGGAGAAGAGAGAGGGAATTTTTCCTCTCTATCTTCAAGGCTTGATGGACAAGCCTTGTAGGGTCTTATAATTTTTCCCCTCAAATGGTTGAGGTGGGGAAGTTGATTCATTTGGCTTGAATCTCCTTCCCCATTCTTGGTAAGGAAACCCCTTTGGGGTTTGAAAATCCTTCCAAGAAGGACTTGGGGAAAGGGTGGAGGAATAAGGAGGGTGTTGATATGTAATTTAGGAGAAATAAGGAGGGTATGGAGTATTTGGTACTTTATGCAAGCTATTGTTGGGATTATATATCTATTAGAGGACATCTTCTCCTCTCTTCCCCATGTTGTTTTAGAGTTAGAACTTGGGTTCTTCTTTTCTTTCTTGTAAATTTTTGGAGTCTTGTTTTGTGTGTGTCCTATTTTTGTGTGTTTGTGTCATTGTTAGTTCACCCCTCAATCTTGTGCAATTTTTGGTTAGTTTTTCCTCTTTCCCATGGGCTTGGGGGAGGCTAGCATGCATCCCAACCTTGGGAAAGGCATGTCATGATGCCTAAAGGTTGGGTGATTAAACAAGCCTTGTTCTCTTCAAGTGGGATACTTGTTAACCTTCAAAAGTTGGAATTCATATGGATGATAGTTAGAGCCCTAAGTTTGAAGATTACTGGAGTAGCTTTGGTGGCATTGTCTATATTGGCTCTCTCCTATTGTTGGAAAAAAAAATTAGCCTTTCTTCAAGCATGTGTTCTTTGTAAAAATATTGAAGTAAGCTTCTTTGTAAGCCTTCCTTTTAGGGTGTATGTATATCATTTCAAGCAAGTGATTGCTTCTAAATGTATGTCTTCCTTTTAGTGTGGCCTGAACGTTGTATGTAATGGGATTAATCTTACTACTCTCCATGAGAGAAAATGCCATTGTGTTGAAACTTTATCTCCTTCATTATTTTTGTAGAACTCTCTTTTGTTTTTAAATATTTATAAATCTTAATTCAAAGAAAGTGTGTATATGTATACAAGATTTATGTAAAACATTCATGCCTTATAGAATGTTGAATTCCTACTGTAGTGGTTGTAAAATCTTTCCAAATGCTACTATAAAAAAAAATTGTAAACGAGTGACAAATAACATAGTTGTTAGCTTGTTGGATTTTTATTCTGAAGAAATCTTGTCCTTAGTTTCTTTTACTATATCTTCTTGAGAATAATATATTGAGAAGTTTTAAGGTTTTGTTCTTAGTAAGCAACCTTATTTGGTTTAGCAAATTTTTCCTTTGAAGAATTTTCCTTTAGAAATAAGTCTTTCTTTTTATTGGAAAATACTAGTTTACTTCCTTTCAATACAAGGTATAGAGTGAATGCATATAATCAGTTTATCTTGGTATTGTTGGTTTTTATATTTAAAACTATATATTTGCATGTGCATTACCTTTAGATGGAATGTATTCTTATTTTAGTATATGGATTTATATTTTTTTAATAAAAGGGTTAAAATTATATATATGCGCACACACACACACACACATATATAGTTAAAATTTATATACACACATATATATTTATATATATATAGTTAAAATTATATATATATATATATAGATATATATATATATATATATATATATACTAAAAGTTTTAGTATTAAATAATTCATAAAAAAAATGAATGGTGGGGGAGGGGGTTCAGCCCCCAACCTGCTCAGTTTAAAACAAACAAACAAAAAAGGAGGACAATGGCGGGGGGTCCGGACCCCCCGCACCCCTGTAAAAAAAAAACCCATGGGGGGGCATTGCCCCACCCCGCGCCCTGCACCGTCCCGGGCCACGGCCCTGCCCCGCGCCCTCAGCGCTTTCCCCCCTCCCCCTGCACTGTCTACGGGGGCGTTGCCCCCCCCCCCCCGGCACCCCACAAAACCCTCCCCCCAGCCCCCTGTTCCCTTACCGCCCCAACAGCACCACCACCTTCGCCCTTTCCTGTCCATGTTTCCGCCACCGGTCCGCGCCGCTCCCCCTCCCCACGCGTCGCCCTTGCCGGCCCCTCTTGCATCACGACCTCCATCATCATCACCAACCCTGCACTACTGTCCCCTAGCCTGTGTGGCTATGGTTGTTGCTCCCCTTACCCCAGTAACAACAATAAATCCACCCCTCTCCTTCTCAAATTTTAACAATAAATAAAAAAATAGTTTTTCGTACACACATATAAATATATTTACTCCACATCAAAAAGAAGAATAATACAACATGAGTGTCAAAACAATACTAATGAAAATAGTTCCATAGTTCTCTCCAAACCCCTGCACAAGGAAAAAGGAAGTAAAATGAAGGAGGATAAAATAGCAAAGAGAAAACTAGGGCAATATTAGGGTGATTTTTGAAATCAAGGGTCAGATTTTATCTGACTAGATTAGATTTAGGGCTCTTGTTTATCCCTACACACTTAAAATCATGTGCCTTTATGTGGGATTGAAAAACAAAATAAATAAAAGGGAGGCTAACTAAGTTTAAAAAGGGTTGTAAAGTTGTAGCAAACTTTGTGCTTTTAATTTTATTCCCAGTAGAATTAAATAATTTGTTTGTGTTGGATTAGGGTTTTAAGCATTTTCAGAGTAATGAATAAGTAATATAAATTAAAACACTAATGGAATGAGGTTAAGTAGAGCCTTACTAATTATAGATCACATTCATTAAAAAAAAATTCCCAAATTTTCAGCACTTCTGGTATTTTGCGTGTCCCGAGGCAGGGCATTACAGTTGGTATCGAGAGCTTGAGGTTCGCACACGCGGACCATGGTTAACTAATTAAAATAGTTAATGGTAATTTTAACAACCCAAAATAAACTAAATGAATAAAAATAAACAGTTAAAATAAATCATCCACAACCATTAAATTTTAAATTAATAAATTTCTCGCTCACCTCGTGTGCAGGATTGCGCCCAAGCGAGGATGATCAGCTATAGGTTTGGGGCGTAGTGCATCTACGCAGGATCCGTCGGCACCCCAATTTGGGCCTTGGATATTAGAGGCCTTGCGCCAGCTGATAGGCGTTGTGGAGCAGCGTCTACCACTACCGCAAGAGATGAGAGTGGAGACACCATTGGAGACGAGGAGCCGATAGGCGAGGACACACATTCGGAGCCGCTAGAGCACTATACACCAAGCTGGGAGAGGTCGCGTAGCCCTTCCGTTGATCATGAGAGGGTAGCCTCATTCCGTCGTAGCTGCTCACAGCAGTCTCGAGGGACCATTCGAGGATAGGTGACTCCCTTCGCCTGTTGGACTACAAATCGCTAGGATCGAGATACAGGTAGTGTGATCAGGGATCTTCTTCGTTTGGCAGCCGCCCACTTATAACGGCTCTACAGATGGCTTTAGGGCTGAGTCATGGCTCCTTAGCTTGGATAGTTGCTTTGTCTTGCACTCTTACGAGAGCAACGTCAAGGCGAGGTTCACCATACACCTCCTCCGAGACGTAGCAGGCGTTTGGTGGAGGAATGAGGAGAGGAATCTCCATCTGACTCGAGAGACAGTGACTTGGGAGATGTTCGAAGAGCGTTTCACAGGGCTCGTTATATGTCAGAGCATTTTGTGTAGAAGAGGATCGATGAGTTTTCATCACGACTTACGATAGGGATCTGTCACAGTAGCACAGTATGAGAGCAGTTCCTAGATCTTCTACAAGTATGTGGACTACCTGCAAGATGAGAAATGACAGGTTAACAGGTTCATTCGAGGGCTTATATGTAGATATAGTAGGAGTAGTTAGGATGTTATCTCCTCCCCACTTGAGAAGGTCGTGGAGAGGCCTACGTAGCTGAGGAGAACAAGACCAAGGCATAGGAGCATTGTGATAGACACAAGAGCAAGTTTTCAGGAAATGATACAGCCTTCCAGAATCAGAGGCCACGAGGGTACTGCAACCACACCTAGAGGAGGATTTTGGCCTCCGTTAGCAGCCACGAGGGCTCCACCAACACCCACAACGACAAACAGCAGTAGGTACCACCTGCATCAAGGGGGCTAGACAGACACAGGGATTTCAGAGAGGTGTTTCTAGAGGTGTTTTGGGTGGAGCCATAGATAGGGAGGTACGGTACTCAGCAGGTACAAGCCAGCTCGCACTCAGCAGTCTGATAGGGTTGGACTGGCAGGATCAGTACACTAGAGTACAAGAGGGACCCCCATCTCATAGGGGTACATGAGGTTGTTTTTATTTGTGGATCTCATATCACTATGTGTGCATGTGCCTGCACAAACCCAATACCATCGATGCACAGAGAACTGCTAGATCCGAGCAAGACAGTGGGTGATGTAGGTGCGCTCAATCGTGTATATGCAGCGGCTGACAACCGCCAGGCTGAGCATCATGCCACAGTCATTGAGACAACATGTACTATTAGGGGGTAGGTTTGTCTCAGTACTTTTGAGTCAGGTGCTTCAGATTCCGTTATATCACCTTCTATAGTGGACCAGTGTGGGCTAGTGGTGGCTAGGCAACCAGATAGTTGGCAGGTTGAGTTGGCCTCTGGGCCAAACTCGGCGTAGACTCATATGTGGAGAGTTGTGTACTTGATTTAGGGAGCCTTCTCCACTACTCTCAACCTCCAAGTTATTTCTCTAGGTTCCTATCACGTAGTTTTGGGTATGGTTTGGCTCAAGTCTCATCGAGCTAAGGTGGATTGCAGAAATAAGGTCATTGAGTGTTAGGATGATCTTGGGAATGCAGTTATGATATCAGGGATGCAGAGACCTAACTCCTTGTGCATGATTTCGGCTAAGCAACTCAAGCGGAGCATGTGTAAGGGTTGTACGTTATTTGCTATCACCATCAGTGATCGATCTGAGAGAATTCCAGAGCATTCACCCTTAGATGATCATGCAGGTTTGAGGGAGTATGCAGATGGTTTTCCAGGCGAGCTTCCAAGGTTACCACCCTGCAGAGAGGTGGATTCACCATTGATTTAGTACCTGGATCAACACCAGTTTCTAGGGCACCTTATCAGATGACAACTCCAGAGCTTCATGAGCTCAGATTCAATTAGAGGAGTTTTTGGATAAGGGTCTCATTCGCCCTAGTGTATCTCCTTGGGGAGCGCCAGTCATATTTGTGAAGAAGAAGGACGGTTTCTCTCAGACTTTGTGTAGACTTCAGGCAGCTCAATAAGGTCACAATAAATAACAGTTATCCGCTCCCTAGGATTGATGACTTGTTGATCAGATGCGAGGAGCAAGAGTGTTCTCCAAAATCGATCTCAAGTCAGGATATCATCAGTTGTGCATATCAGATGCAGACATTCAGAAGACAAAGCATTTCCGTACACGTTATGGGCATTATGAGTTCACAGTGGTTCCATTTGGTTTCACCAATGCCCCAGTTGTCTTCATGAGCCTCATGAATGGTGTATTCCAGGAAATTTTCTGGATCGCTTGTCTTAGTGTTCCTTGATGACATATTGATATATTCTCGTTCCGAGGAGCACGAGGAGCATTTGAGGCAGGTACTCTTCAGGTTTGAGAGAGCAGAAGTTGTATGGGAACTTGGAAAAATGTAGCTTCTTTCAGACAGAGATTCAGTACTTGGGTCATATCATTTCAGGCGAGGGTATCTCTATAGATCCCTCTAAGATACAGGCTATCTTGGACTGGCCAGCACCCACATCAGTTACAGAGGTGAGGAGTTTCATGGGTTTGGTAGGTTATTACCGGAGGGTTCGTACAGGACTTTCTAGGATTGTTCACCCTATTACTTCTCTTCAGAGGAAAGGGAAGAAGTTGATTGGTCAGAGAATGTGAGCAAGCCTTTCAGTTGCTTAAGGAAAGATTACCACACGGCGCCCATCTTGGCAGTTCCAAGACCCTACAGAGGATTTTGTTGTTTGCACTGATGCATCACTAGAAGTTGGGAGCAATTCTTATGCAGGAGCATCAGGTTATTGCTTTTTAGTCTCGTAAGCCTCAAGGACTACGAGCTTAATTATCCTACTCATGACTTGGAGCTTGCAACAGTTGTACATGCTCTAGTACGTTGGCGACATTTCCTTTGGGGTAGACCTTTCATTTTGAGGTCAAATCATCAAAGTTTGCAGCATATTTTCTCACAGCTGAACCTCAACGCTCGTCAACGGTGTTGGATGGAGTTCTATGTGAGTATGACATGGAGGTTTAGTATAATCAAAGGGAAGGAAAATGTTGTTGTAGACGCTCTTAGTAGACGACGACATGTGCTTGCTTCTTTAACACTTCAGTCGGATTTGTGAGGTAGGATTCTTGAGCACCTTCTAGAGGACAGATTTTATGAGGGGAGCTAGACAGATGGTAGAGTCTCAGGGTTCTTTGGAGGGAAGATATTTTGGGTGTGTTTTAGAGGCAGATGGTTTGCTTTGGTTCCACAAGTGCATCTATGTGCCTAAGTCAGGTGAGCTATGTAGCTTCATACTCACAGGAGGCTCATCGAGCCCCATAGCGGCACATCCAGGGAGTGAAGAAATGTATGCCGATTTAAGGTAGTTATATATTGGCCAGGTCTTCGACGGGACATAGGCAGATTTGTTGCACGGTGCCTTAAGTTCAGAGGGTTAGGCAGAGCATTCTCATTCCCACAGGACTTTTTACACCCTCATGATATTCCCGAGTGGAAATGGGAGTGATTGCCATGGATTTTCATAGTCGGACTCCCTATGTCACTTGATCGTCATGACGCTATTATGGTCACCGTGGATAAGTTGACCAAGGGTTGCGCACATTTCAGTCACCAACAAGGTCACCTATAATGCACAGGCCATTGCTAAGGTATTATGGAGACATTGTTAGGTTGCATGGGGATTCCGAAGACCATTATAAAAGTTGGACAGGAAGACGATCTACACTTCAGTTTTCTGGACGTCTTTTCAGGCCGCTCTGGTACTCAGATCAATTTCAATTCAGCTTAGCATCCAGAGACAGATGGGCAGACAGAGAGGGTTAATCAGGTGTTGGAGGACATGTTAAGAATGTATGTCATGATCAACAGAGGAAAGGGAAAGATTATTTGCATTTAGTGTGAGTTTGCTTACAACAATAGCTATCATAGTTCCATGGGTATGCTCCTTACCAGGCTTGTATGGACAACCTTTGCAGGGACAACCTTGAGTTGGGATAGAGGCTAGAGTGATAGGAGTATTCTGGGACCAGCCAGCCTACCTTCAAGATTTAGAGCAGCAGGTTGTGATGATTAGACAGCGTCTTGAGCAGACCAGAGCACGCCAGAAGGTGTTATGCAAACACTAAAGGATTGGATACGTCACTTCTCAGTGGGTGACAAAGTCTTCTTGAGGGTTCGGTCCGCATAAGAGCCCTATCCATTATGGAAAGGGTTCTAAGCTAATCGTCCCCATCTTTTGTGGGCCTTTGATATTTTAGGAGTCATCGGTCCAGTTGCCTATCGCCTAGCTTTGCCACCCGCGTGCACAAGCCCATGATGTTTTTCAAGTGTCTGTACTACATAGATATGTACCTGATGCTTCACATGTCTTGGATTGGTCGGCATGACAGGTAGAGGACAGAGAATAGTGGAGATTGAAGCCCATACGCATACTGGAGCACCGGAGGCTGGCCTTCGGGGTCGAGACTTGGGACCATGTTAGAGTATAGGGGACTGTAAGATAAGAAAACATCTAATTGGGAGGATGTGATACCTTGAGGGCGTAGATATTCCCATCTATTTCAGGACTTCCAGGAGGAAGTTCTAATTTTAGTAGAGGGGGATGTGTGCCCACATTTTTTTATAGTCAGTAGCTTGTTGTTCTTGCTCATAGACATGTTTTGGACAGTGTGGTTATATCTTGGACTTTATATTTAGACATTTGCATTATAGATAGGGTGGGACATTAGGAGTATAGCGTCAATTTAGCTTATTTCTTATGTCGCATTTCTTGTTATGTCATGGAAACTAATGATAGATGATGTGTTGGAACCTAATATATTGAAAAGGATAGTTGTTGCATGGTGGGATTATATGTAACTTTATCATCTTGTCTAACTTGTTGGAAAAAAAGAAATTAGCCTTTTCTAAGCATGTGTTCTTTGTAAAAGATGAAGTAGCTTTCTTTGTAATCCTCCTTGGGGTATGTATGTCATTTACGCAAGTGATGTTCTAAATGTATGCTTCCTTTTAGTGTGCGGCCTGAACGTTGTATGTAATGGAGTAATCCTTACTACTCTCCATGAGAGAAAATGCCATTGTGTTGAAACTTATCTCCTCATTATTTTTTGTAGAACTCCTCTTGTGTTTTTAAATATGTATTATTAAATATAATTAAAGAAAGTGTGATATGTATACAAGATTTATGTTAAAAAATTCATGCCTTATAGAAGTTGAGGAATTCCCTACTGTAGTGGTTGTAAAATCTTTCCAAATGCTACTATAAAAAAAAAATGTAAACGAGTGACAAATAACATAGTTGTTAGCGTGTTGGCTTTTATTCTGAAGAAATTTGTCCTTAGTTTCTTTTACTATATCTGGCTTGAGAATCATATATTGAGAAGTTTTAGGGTTTTGTCGGTGGGAGTACGCAACCTTATTTGGTTTAGCAAATTTTTCCTTTTGAAGAATTTTCCTTAGCAAAAGGAAGTCGTTCTTTTTATTGGAAAATACTAGTTTACTTCCTTTCATACAAGGTTATAGAGTGAATGCATATAATCATTTTATCTTGGATTGTGGGTTTTTATATTTAACTATATATTTGAATGTGCATTACTTAGCATGAATGTATTCATATTTTAGTATATGGATTTATATTTTTTTTTAATAAAAGGGTTAAAATTATATATATGCGAACACACACACACACACATATATATAGTTTTAAAACATTATATAGCACACAATATATTTATATATATATAGTTAAAATTATATATAGATAATATAGAATAGAGAATATATAGATATGATATAGACTAAAAAGTTTTTAGTATATTTAAATAAGGCAGAAAAATGAAGGGTGGGGGAGGGGGTTCAGCCCCCACACCTGCCCTCAGTTTAAAAACAACAAAAAAAAAGGAGGACAATGGCGGGTGGTCCGGACCCCCCCGCACCCCTGTAAAAAAAAAACCCATGGGGGGGCATTGCCCCAACCCCGCGCCCCTGCACCGTCCCGGGCCCACGGCCCTTGCCCCGCGCCTCAGCGCTTTCCCCCTCCCCCTGCACCTGTCTACTGGGGGCGTTGCCCCCCCCCCCCCGGCACCCCACAAAAACCCTCCCCCCAGCCACCTGTTCCCTTACCGCCCCAACAGCACCACCACCTTCGCCCTTTCCTGTCCATGTTCCGCCACCGGTCCGCGCCGCCCCCTCCCCACGCGTCGCCCTTGCCGCGCCCTCTTGCATCACGAACCTCCATCTCTCACCAAACCCTGCACTACTTGTCCCCTAGCCTGTGTGGCTATGGTTGTTGCTCCCCTTACCCAGTAACAACAATAAATCCACCCCTCTCCTTCTCAAATTTTAACAATAAATAAAAAAATATTTTTCGTACACCCATATAAATATATTTACTCCCCATCAAAAAGAAGAATAATACAACATTGAGTGTCAAAACAATACTAATGAAAATAGTTCCCATAGTTCTCTCCAAACCCCTGCACAAGGAAAAAGGAAGTAAAATGAAGGAGGATAAAATAGCAAAGACGTAAAACTAGCGGCAATATTAGGGTGATTTTTGAAATCAAGGGTCAGATTTTTATCTGACTAGATAGAGTTAGGGCTCTTGTTTATCCCTACCCACTTAAAATCATGTGCCTTTATGTGGGATTTGAAAACAAATAAATAAAAGGGAGGCTAACTAAGTTAAAAAGTGTTGTAAAGTTTTAGCAACTTGTGCTTTTAATTTTATTCCAGTAGAATTAAATAATTTGTTTGTGTTGGATTAGGGTTTTAAGCATTTTCAGAGTAATGAATAAGTAATATAAATTAAACACTAATGGAATGAGTTAAGTAGAGCCTTACTAATTATAGATCACATTCATTAAAAAAAAATTCCCAAATTTTCAGCAACTTCTGGTATGTTTGCGTGTCCCGAGGCAGGGCATTACAGTTGGTATCAGAGCTTGAGGTTCGCACACGCGGACCATGGTTAACTAATTAAAATAGTTAATGGTAATTTTAACAACCCAAAATAAACTAAATGAATAAAAATAAACAGTTAAATAAATCATCCACACCCATTAAATTTTAAATTCATAAATTTCTCGCTCACCTCGTGTGCAGGATTGCGCCCAAGCGAGGATGATCGGCTAGAGGTTTTAGGGTGTAGTGCATCTATGCAGGATCTGCCGACACCTGAATTTGGACCTCGGATATTAGAGGCCTTGCAGCAGCTGATAGGTATTGTGGAGCAGTGTCTACCACTACAGCAGGAGACAAGATTGGAGACACCATTGGGAGACGAGGAGCGGATAGGCGAGGATGCGCATTCGGAGCCACTAGAGCACGATACACCGAGGCGGGAGAGGTCACATAGCCCTTCCGTTCATCACAAGAGGGTAGCCTCATTCCATCGTAGCCGCTCACACAGTCTCGAGGGACCATTCGAGGATAGGTGACTCCCTTCACCTATTAGACTACATTGCTAGGATCGAGATATAGGCAGTGTGATTAGGGATCTTCTTCGTTTGCAGCCGCCCACTTTTACTAGCTCTACAGATGGCTTTGGGGCTGAGTCATGGCTCCTTAGCTTGGATAGTTGCTTTGGCTTGCACTCTTATGAGAGCAACGTCAAGGTGAGGTTCGCCACACACCTCCTCCGAGACGCAGATAGGCGTTTGGTGGAGGAATGAGGAGTGGAAGCTCCATCTGACTCGAGAGACAGTGACTTGGGAGATGTTCGAAGAGCGTTTCAGGGCTTGTTATATGTCAGAGCATTTTATGCAGAAGAGGATCGATGAGTTTCATGACTTACGACAGGGGTTTAGCACAGTAGCACAGTATGAGAGAAGGTTCTTGGATCTTCTACAGTATGTGGACAACTTGGAAGATGAGAAAATTGTAGGTTAACAGGTTCATTCAAGGGATTAATGCAGATATAGCAGGAGCAGTTAGGATGCTATCTCTTCCCACACTTGAGAAGGATCGTAGAGAAGGCCTACTTAGCTGAGGAGAACAGGACCAAGACACAGGAGCATCATGATAGAAACAAGAGCAAGTTTCAGGAGAGGATATAGGCCTTCCAGAGTCAGAGGTCACGAGGTACTGTACCACCTCGTAGAGGAGGATTTTGGCCTCCGTCAGCAGCCACGAGGGCTCCACCACACCCACAATGACAGACACAGCAACAGGGCCACCCGCAGCAGGGGCTAGATAGATACAAAGATTTCAGAGAGGTGTTTCTAGAGGTGGTTTTAGTGGATCCAGAGATAGGCGGCAGGGCACTCAGTAGGTACAGCTAGCTCGCACTTAGTAGTCTGCTAGGGTTGGACCGGTAGGATCAGTACACCAGAGTACAGGAGGGACCCCATCTCAGAGAGGTACAAGAGGTTGTTTTTATTTGTGGATCTCCATATCACTATGTTCACATGTGCCCACACAAAACCAATACCATGGGTTGCACAGAGAGCTGCTAGATCCAAGCAGATAGTGGGTGATGTAGGGCGCGCTCATCGTGTATATGTAGTGGTTTGAAAACTGCCAGGCCGAGCATCAGGCCCACAATTATTGAGACGATAGGTACTATCAGGGGTATTTCTGTCTGAGTACTTTATGATTCAGGTGCTTTAGATTCCTTTATATCACCTTTTATAGTGGACCAAACTGTGGGCTAGTGGTGGTTAGGCAACCAGATAGTTAGCAGGTTGAGTTGGTCTCTGGGGCCAAACTTGCCGTGGACTCGTATGTGGAGAGTTGCGTACTTGATTTAGGATCCTTCTCCACTACTCTCGACCTCCGAGTTATCCCTCTAGGTTCCTATCAGGTAGTTTTGGGTATGGGTTGGCTTGAGTCTCATCGAGCTAAGGTGGATTGTAGAAATAAGGTCATTGAGTGTCAGGATGATCTTGGGAGTGCAGTTGTGATATCAGGGATGAAGAGACCTATCTCCTTACACATTATTTCAGGTAAGCAACTCAAGTGGAGCATGTGTAAGGGTTATCACGTTGTTTTCTATCACCATTAGTGATAGATATGAGAGCATTCCAAAGCATTCACCCTTAGATGATCATGTAGTTTTGAGGGAGTATGCAGATGTTTTTCCAGGCAAGCTTCTAGGGTTACCACCACCCGCAGAGAGGTGGATTTCACCATTGATTTAGTACCTAGATCAGCACTAGTTTCTATGGCACCTTATCAAATGACAACTCTAGAGCTTCATGAGCTCAAGATTTAATTAGAGGAGTTGTTGGATAAGGGTCTCATTTTCCCTAGTGTGTCTCCTTGGGGAGTGCCAATCATATTTGTGAAGAAGAAGGACAGTTCTCTCAAACTTTGTGTAGACTTCAGGCAGCTCAATAAGGTCACAATAAAGAACCGTTATCCACCCCTTAGGATTGGTGACTTGTTTGATCAGATGCGGGGAGAAAGAGTGTTCTCCAAAATTGATCTCAAGTCAGGGATTTCATCAGTTGTGCATATCAGATGCAAACATTCATAAGACAACGTTTCGCACACATGTTATGGGCATTATGAGTTCACAGTGGTTCCATTTGGTTTGACCAATGCCCCAGCTGTCTTCATGAGCCTCATGAATGGTGTATTCAAGACATTTCTGGATCACTTTGTCTTAGTGTTCCCTTGATGACATATTGATATATTCTCATTTCCGAGGAGGAACACAAGGAGCATTTGAGGCAGGTACTTCAAGTTTTGAGAGAGTAGAAGTTGTATGGGAACTTGGAAAAATGCAGCTTCTTTCAGACAAAGATTCAGTACTTGGGTCATATCATTTTAGGCAAGGGTATCTCTGTAGATCCCTCTAAGATACAGGCTATCTTGGACTGGGCCAACACTCACATCAATTACAGAGGTGAGGAGTTTCATGGGTTTGGCAGGGTATTACCACAGGTTCATACAGGACTTTTCTAGGATTGCTCACCCTATTACTTCTCTTTAGAGGAAAGGGAATAAGTTTGATTGGTCAGAGAAATGTGAGAAAAGCCTTTTAATTGCTTAAGGAAAGATTAACCACGGGCACCCATCTTGGCAATTCCAGACCCTACAAAGGATTTTGTTGTTTGCACTGATGCATCACTAGAAGGTTTGGGAGCAGTTCTTATGCAGGAGCATCGGGTTATTGCTTTTGAGTCTCGTAAGCTCAAGGACTACGAGCTTAATTATCCTACTCATGAATTGGAGCTTGCAATAGTTGTACATGCTCTAGTATGTTGGCGACATTTCCTTTTGGGTAGACCTTTCATTTTGAGGACAGATCATACGGAGTTTGTAGCATATTTTTCTCACAGCCGAACCTCAACGCTCGTCAACGGCATTGGATGGAGTTTCTATGTGAGTATGACATGGAGGTTCAGTATATCAAAGGGAAGGAAAATGTTGTTGTAGACGCTCTTAGTAGACGACGACATGTGCTTGCTTCTTTGACACTTCAGTCGGATTTACGAGGCAGGATTCTTGAGCACCTTCAAGAGGACAGATTTTATGAGGGAGCTAGACAGATGTTAGAGTCTCAGGGTTCTTTGGAGGGCAGATATTCTGGGTGTGTTTTAGAGGCAGATGGTTTGCTTCGGTTCCACAGGCGCATCTACGTGCCTAAGTCAGGTGATCTACATAGCTTCATCCTCACTGAGGCTCATCGAGCCCCATATGCGGCACATCCAGGAGTGAAGAAAATGCATGCCGATTTGAGGGAGTTATATTATTGGCCAGGTCTTCCACGGGACATAGCAGATTTTGTTGCACGGTGCCTTGAGTGTCAGAGGGTTAAGGCAGAGCATTCTCATCCCGCAGGACTTTTACACCATCATGATATTCCCGAGTGGAAATGGGATGTGATTTCCATGGATTTCATAGTCGGACTCCCTATGTCTGCTTATCGTCATGACGCTATTATGGTCACCATGGATAAGTTGACCAAGGTTGCGCACATTTCCCCAACCAAGGTCACCTATAATGCACAGGCCATTGCCAAGGTATTTATGGAGGACATTGTTAGGTTGCATGGGATTCCGAAAACCAATATAAATGACAGGAATACTATCTACACTTCAGTTTTCTGGACGTCTTTTTAGGCCGCTTTGGGTACTCAAATCAATTTCAGTTCAGCTTATCATCCAGAGACAGATGGGCAGACAGAGAGGGTTAATCATTTGTTGGAGGACATGTTGAGAATGTATGTCATGGATCAACAGAGGAAATGGGAAGATTATTGGAATTTAGTTAAGTTTGCTTACAACAACAGCTATCATAGTTCCATTGGTATGGCTCCTTACCAGGCCTTGTATGGATGACCTTGTAGGACACCTTTGAGTTGGGATAGGCTAGATAACAGGATTATTCTTGGACCAGCCTCCCTTCACGATTTAGAGCAGTAGGTTGTGTTGATTAGATAACGTCTTGAGTAGGCCAGAGCATGCCAAAAGGCGTATGCAGACACCAAGAGGATTGATCGTCACTTCTCAATGGGTGACAAAGTCTTCTTGAGGGTTCTTCCGCATAAGAGTCCTATCCGTTATGGAAAGGGTTCTAAGCTATCCCCTCATTTTGTGGGGCTTTTTGATATTTTAGAGATCACCGGTCTAGTTTCCTATCACCTAGCTTTGCCACCATACCTTGCATGGGCCCACAATATTTTTCATGTTTCTGTACTACGTAGATATGTACCTGATGCTTCTCATGTCTCAGATTGGTCAGAATTATAGGATAAAGGACGAAGGACAGTGGAGATTGGAGCCCGTACGCATATTGAAGTACCGGAGGCTAGCCCTTTGGGGTCAAGACTTGGACCAGGTTAGAGTATAGTTGGACTGGTACGACGAGACAATAGCTACCTGGGAGGATGCAATACCTTTGAGAGCTAGATATCAGTATCTCTTTCAGTGACTTTTAGGAGGAAGTCTAATTTTAGTAGAGGAGGATGTAGTGCCCACATTTTTTTTTATATAGATAAGTAGCTTGTTATTTCTTTGCTCATAGACATGTTTTGACAGTGATTGGTTATATCTTGGACTTTATATTTAGATATTTTATCTTATTAGACAGGTGTGGACATTTAGGCATATAACTTCAATTTAGCTTAATTTCTATATTGTCGCATTTTTTTGTTATGTCATGGAAACTAATGAATATGATGATGTGTTTGGAACCTGATTATATTGATGGATAGTTGTTGCATGGTGGGATTATATGTCACTTTATCATCTTGTCTAACTTTTGGAATATGGAATATAATTGTGCACATTGTCGCATCTTGATTGCAGTAGGATGTTAGATTAGTTTAGAACACATTGATATCTTACTATGTCATTGTATTATATTGTATCAAATAGGTGCGGTTAATGTGTGCAATGAGTGTGCAGGTGATAGGTTTAGAGGAGAACGTGGGATTCAGGGCAGCTACTCAATCTTGCACAAGTAGCCTACGAGCTGAGCCCTAGCCATGTTTTTGTGTGAAGCCTTAGTATAGGTGATTATTATTTTGGGCACTATGAGTGACCCCAATGTATGTAATGTATTGTGCTTTGAATTATTACTTTTGGTTAGGGTAGTTGGTTATGATGTAAACTTGTTTTGGGAGTTAATAATTCCTCTTTCATTTAATTGTTGATTATGTTTAATGTGTCACTTAATCACAAGGGTTTAGGATCACATGTGAGACACTTGGGTGGTCCCCACACCCTCTACACTTGTGCCAAAAATGTAAAACCCGAAATTAGTGTATTTTGGGCATTTTTTGGGGACCCCTTTGTAGTTTGGGAGTCCCCCTAACATAAAAATGAGCCCTTGGACCCTACCTAATGGGTAGGAGGGCTTATTTTCAAGGCGAGAGAGGGAGTTTTCCACTCCTTTTTTACCTCTTGTTTAGTCACATCCATGTAAGGGATGTGGATTTGTGTGTTTTTCAAAAGTTTCACTAGTTTTTTCTTACTAACATTTAGGGGAATTTGGGAGAAGAGGGCAAAAAGTTAATTTTAGTCTTTCTCTCTTCTGTTTTGGCATCTTTGACCTTGATGAGGGAGAGGGATGACACATGTCACCCACTCATTTTGTGAGGATGCTTGCTTGCTCCTCTTCAAATTCCCATCCATGGGAAAAGAGAGGGACTTTTTTTTTTGGAGCTTCTTGCTTGGATGCTTGGGTGATTTGGAGCTTGTGATTTTCTTAAGTCAAGTGTGAAGAAATTTTGAAGTTGGAGAGCTTTTTGGAGAGCTTTCCTTGAGGTAGGCTCTTATGTCTTTTTCTTGTGTTGCATTTATCTTAGTTGTTAGATAGGTTGCATGATTTTGTTATTTGGTTATTTGTTTGTTTTTACTCCCTCCATCATATGGCATGATGGAGTTTTGGAGTGTGGGGGAAGAGAGAGGGAATTTTTCCCTCTCAATCCTCAAGGCTTGATGGACAAGCCTTGTAGGGTCTTAGTGTTTCCCCTCAATGGTTAAGGTGGGGAAGTTGATTCATTTGGATTGAATCTTCTTCCCCATTCTTGGTAAGGAAACCCCTTTGGGGTTTGAAAATCCTTCCAAGAAGGACTTGAAGAAAGGGTGGAGGAATAAGGAGGGTGCTGATTGAATTTAGGAGCAATAAGGAGGGCATGGATATTTCTTACTTTGTGCAAGCAATTTGATATATATCTATTGGAGAAATTTCTCCTCTCTTCCCCATATTTGAGGATGAACATGGGTTCTCCTCCTTGTAATTTGGAGTCTTGTTTTTGTTGTGAACTCTTTTGTGTGCTTGTATCGTTGTTGGTTGCCACTCCATCTTGTGCAAGTTGTGGTTCTTTTCCTCTTTCCCATGGGCTTGGGGGAGGCTAGCATGCATCCCAACCTTGGGAAAGGCATGTCATGATGCCTAAAGGTTGGGTTGTTAAATAAGCCTTGTTCTCTTCAGGTGGGATCCTTGTTAACCTTCAAAAGTTGGAATTTATAGGGATGATAATTAGAGCCTTAAGTTTAAAGATTGCTAGAGTAGCTTTGGTGGCATGGTCTATATTGGCTCTCTCCTATTGTTGGAAAAAAAAATTTAGCCTTTCTTCAAGCATGTGTTCTTTGTAAAAATATTGAAGTAAGCCTCTTTGTAAGCCTTCCTTTTAGGGTGTATGTATATCATTTCAAGCAAGTGCTTGCTTCTAAATGTATGTCTTACTTTTAATGTGGCCTGAACATTGTATGTAATGGGATTAATCTTACTACTCTCCATGAGAGAAAATGTCATTGTGTTGAAACTTTGTCTCCTTCATTATTTTTGTAGAACTCTCTTTTGTTTGTAAATATTTATAAATCTTAATTCAAGGAAAGTGTGTATATGTATACAAGATTTATGTAAAACATTCATGTCTTATAGAATGTTGAATTCCTACTATAGTGGTTGTAAAATATTTCCAAATGCTACTATAAAAAAAAATTAAAGATTATAAACGAGTGACAAATAAAAGAGTTGTTAGCTTGTTGGATTTTTATTTTGAAGAAATCTTGTCCTTAGTTTTTTTTACTATATCTTCTTGAGAATAATATATTGAGAAGTTTTAAGGTTTTGTTCTTAGTAAGGAACCTTATTTAGTTTAGAAAATTTTTCCTTTGAAGAATTTTCCTATAGAAATAAGTCTTTCTTTTTAATAGAAATAAGTCTTTCTTTTTTTGGAAAATAATGGTTTACTTCCTTTCAATATAGAGTATAGAGTGAATGCTTATAATCAATTTATCTTGGTATTGCTTGTTTTTATATTTAAAACTGTATATTTGCTTATGCATTACCTTTAGATGGAATGTAATCTTATTTTAGAATATGGATTTATAATTTTTTTAATAAAAGGGTTAAAATTATATATATGCACACAGCGCTGCAGCGCGCGCACACACACGCACACACACACACACACACACACACACACACACACACATATAGTTAAAATTTATATACACACATATATACACATATACACACACACATATATACATATAGTTAAAATTTATATACACACATATATATTATATATATATATATATATATATAGTTAAAATTATTTATATATATATAGACACACACACACACACAAAAAAAAAAAGTTTTATTATCAAATAATTTATTAAATAAAAAAATGAATGGTGGGGGAGGGGCTTCAGCCCCCCCCCCCCCACCTACTCAGTTTAAAACCAAAAAAAAGAATGAGACAATGGCGGGGGGGCTGCACCCCCCCGCACCCCTGTGGAAAAAAAAAACCCCATAGGGGGGCGCTGCCCCCACCCCTGTGCCACTCCGCACACTCCTGCACCTATACCTGGGCCACGACCCTGCCCCGTGCGCCCTCAGCACTTTCCCCCACCCCCTGCATTATCTACAGGGGGCATTGCCCCTCCACCCCCCTCACCCCACAAAAACCCTCCTTCTAGCCCCCTGTTCCCTTATCACCCCAGCAGCACCACTACCTTCACCCTTTCCTATCCCTGTTCCGCCACCGGTCCACGCCGCCCCTTCCCCCATTGCGTCGCCCCTGCCGCGCCCTCTTGCATCACGAACCTCCATCTCTCACCAAACCTTGCACTACTGTCCCCTAGCCTGTGTGGGCTATGGTTGCTGCTCCCCTTACCCAGTAACAACAATAAATCCGCCCCTCTCCTTCTCAAATTTTAATAGTAAATAAAAAAAAAAAATAGTTTTTTCATACACACATATAAATATATTTACTCCACATCAAAAAAAAGAATAATACAGCATGAGTATCAAAACAATACTAATGAAAATAGTTCCATAGTTCTCTGCAAACACATGGACAAGGAAAAAGGAAGCAAAATGAAGGAGGAGAAAATAGCAAAGAGAAAACTAGGGCAATATTAGGGTGATTTTTGAAATCAAGGATCAGATTTGATCTGACTAGATTAGATCTTAGGGCTCTTGTTTATCCCTACACACTTAAGATCTTGTGCCTTTATGTGGGATTGAAAACAAATAAAAATAAAAAGGGAGGCTAACTTTGTTTAAAAAGGGTTGTAAATTTTTAGCAAACTTTGTGCTTTTAATTTTATTCCCAGTAGAATTAAATAATTTGTTTGTGTTGGACTAGGGTTTTAAGCATTTTCGGAGAAATGAATAAGTAATATAAATTAAACATTAATGGAATGGGTTAATTAGAGCCTTAGTAATTATAGATCACATTTATAAAAAAAAAATTCCCAAATTTTTAGCAACTCCTGGTATGTTTGCGTGTCCCGAGGCGAGGCATTACAAATGGATTTTAGGCAAAAGCAAACCCCATATGCAAAATAGTAAAATACTCATCAAATCAAACACCTGCATATCTAAATTAAAGTATGAAAAATGCAACTAAGGCGGCTTTGGAAACTTATGGAAATCAACAATTTTAATCATAGTTTTCCACTAAAATTTGTTTTACCGATTTAATAACACCAAAGTATGAAGGAAAACATAGACTTCTGTTACAAAAACTAGGCTGAAATAATTAAATAAAAATCTGCATACATATTGCCATGAAAATACCTGAAAATGGTATTTTATAACCCTTCAAACAATACAAGAACTAGTTGCTTTGATCCATAAAAAATCATTTCTAGATATACCAATACAAATCTGGACTAAAACACGTCAAAAACAATTTAGAAATGGCAAGGGAATTGGGTCGTTCCACCTTGGATAGAATAAAGACCAACTTCTACAAATTTGTCACAAAATCCCTTCTACAAATCTGATTTATTCCCTGCTAAAATTAGTAACTGAAATAATCCTTATATGTACAATAAAATTTCCTGAGCTGAAACTCCTTGCAATGCTCTAAAAGGGTTTTTGTCCTCAAAAGATAAAGTCTAAGGATTTTCGTCTTTAGAATATTTTATGCAAAAGCTCTAAGCTTAAGAAAAAATTAGAAGTTATCAAAAAGGCATAACATGCCCAAACCCAAGTCAACTTGTCCTTTTTAAAGGAAGAAGTGGCCCATAGTGACCTTCTACACAACCAATCACCATTCTCCTTCATTAAATATTTTCTTCCCAATAATTCTCTTCTCTACACCAAGTCACATTTTTTAGAAGGGATAACTCTTCCCCATATGCTTTTGCCTTTTCTAACCATATTTTATTGCCCCCAAGGCAGGTCACACTTCTCCTAAAAAAATAAAATTTATGCTAAGTGTTTATCATGTAGTTGTTTTTTCTATGTTTTATTAAGTTATTTAAATTATTATAAGCGCTTACATATTTTTCCCTTTGTTACGGGCACTTTTCCCTTTTCTACAAACACTTTATAATAATTAATACAAATAACTTAAGTCACCCTTGTGTTCCCCTTTGGCTGTCGGGTTGATAAAATAGGCCAAAGGTCTTCGATTGGGAAGGGGAAATTACATAAGCATAGGGATGTTACAAGGAGCACAAGCAACGCTTCTAATGGCCATTTGTTTGTGAGATTTGGTGAGGTGATTTCATAAAACATTGTTTGACTGGAATGAGACCGAGACGATCTTGTGTCGGAAAAACATGCATCCCCACAAGTCCTTTCTATCCCGAGGTCTGCTTTTCTCAACAAATGAGCCGATTTTCAAGTAAACAATGACCAGTTTTTCCTTTAACACCCTAGATTTTTTCATATTAATTTAGTCCACTCAAACCCTTAAAACAGATAAAAGTGTGCCCGAATTTCTTTTTGAAGGGGCAAGATTGGCTTTTGGCCATTTTCTTCCTTTTCCACTTACCCAAGAGGAATATTTTCGTCAAAGCTACATCAATTCACTTCTGATACTAGTAGTAGTACACTCTTATGTTGTTGACTGTTATAATTGTATAAGGTTCCACAAGAAAAATAGTTGGATCAAATGACATCAAGCAAGCTCGTGTTGATATAATCTTTACTACATTGGACGAGAGAATCGTGTGTAGTTCAGACCAAGATAAACTTAATTGTAGATATAATTACAGATAAATGGCAAGAATAATATGCTTATTGGGTTTGTATTCTCTTTAAATGCTTTGCTTGCATGATCTCAGGTGTTGACATGCAAAAGCATAAATGTAGGTCTAGTATTAATCTTGTGATAAACTTCCCCCTGGTTGGAGGATTGAACTGATATAACCAAAAAAGGTATAGTAGTTGATTATTGTATTAATTTTGTGAAGTCAAGACTGAAATTAGTTGGGGATTGAAGTGAAATTTGTAACCAATTTTTAAATTTTTTTAATACTCGAACAGAACTGCAACTAGCCTCATGGATGTTAAAAGTTCTTCTTAGTTGTAGGATTAAACTCTTACGTGACTTAAGACTAGTGTGGGTAAATATATTAACTTGAATCAAGATTGTTCTATACTATGTAATAGTCGACAGTCGATTGCTTAATTGCATTTCTTTCAATACAAAATGAACACTTTGTTCAACTATAATAGGTAGGACTACTCTACCAAGTTCCTAAAAATAGTAATTGCCATCATAATAAGCACATTGAAAGAAGACCACAACATACTCGTCATGCACAATGAACACCGAAATATTTGAAGCTTGGTCATGATACAAGATATTTACGTAAAGGGGTAAGTACTGCATTAGTTTTGTAGTCAACATTTAATGAAAACAATGATTTGAGATTGTTGGGAGTCGGGACACACATTCAAGGCTCAAAAATGGCTCACATATCTACACTTGGAGCAAGAAGAGAGGAGTCGAGATTAATTTCACTTAACCAAAACAACCCATCTTAATTAGTAGCCTCTACTTTGATAGCACCACTATTACTTTACACAACACTACTTGTATCCAAAGCGGCAATACCATTCAAGGGGTACCATATGTATTCATGTTTAGCGCAAATAAAATTGTCCACAAAAGCCTACCACTCATGATATAAAACTTGTAAATGTACAAAAGACTTCATTTATTCATGTTTAGTGCAAACAAAATAGTCCACAGAACGTTAACTCTCTTGATATAAAATTTGCAAATGTATATGTATGAATTTGTAACAAATTTTAAATGTACAATTACAACCTTTCAATGTAATGTTTCATCTATATTCCTATTCTTCCACTATCAATCACACCCCTTATCAACAATACAATTAAGGGGTTTTCAACAAAAACACGAACCAAAATACTGATGCAACCACCTTCTCAAACACATTGCAACACTAACACAATTTCACCCCAAATAATTACAAACTACATCAACAAAAAAAGTAATTAACTATCCCTCTAAATCAAATAACTTAAACCGTTTGGCGTTCACATTGCACTGTACGCATGTGATTGCTAGTATTTTATTTTTAATACAATACGATGATGTGGGGTCCATAACCATTCTCTTTTCAATGTGTTCAAGATGACATGTTAAAATAATTTTGAGACAATGGATGTTTATAATATAGTCTTATATATTTATTGAATACACCATATGAAATTGTGTATTCAAATTATATGCAATCAAATATGTTATTCAAATAACCACCAAAGGGAGCGCTTCTTGAAGATGCTATATTGAGTTGAAACACCTTAAACTTATGTATGAATTCTTTGTGTGCAATGTTTTTCTAATAATGTTGCTATGAATTGCCAATAAGCCACCAATTTCATAACCTCTCTTAAATATGTTATGATGAGGTATCCTCTTTATTCAAAACTTGCATGCCATGTCACCTTTCAAAGTTTAAAAATATTTTATATCAAAATTAAATTAATAAATAATGTCACGTGTATCTATATATATATATATATATATATATATATATATATATATATAGTCATAATAATCTCAACTGTGTATAAAATATTTGTGTTGATATCGACCAACAAATTAAATTTTACTATTTATCAACATAATTATTAACTACATATGAATATTTGTCTTTGAATTTATTTTAGGTATTAAACATGAATATATTTGTTTTTACACTTGTATCCTACTATGGCTATACAAACAACTTATTGTTTTCCAAATACTAAAAACCAATTACATGTTTTATTTGAAAGAGTTTTACCATTTATTCAGTAATTGAAAAGGAAGGCTTCATCATTATGAAGCCCTTATTTTGTGTGGTATTATCTTTTAGTATAGTATACAAGAAACCTAGTTTTATCTTTGAAATCTTATGAGAGACTCGAAGAAACTTTTTTAAAACACACATTGCACTTGTAAAAATCATGGTCTAGCCTACATAATTTTGCCAATGTTTTATTAAAAGAAATATTGACTTTGTCAAATCATACACCATGTTCATTAATTGCACTAGCATAAAGAATTGTATATAATGATTTAGTACAATATTTTTTTCTTTAAACAACAAATTGTACAGAAAAATGATGAAAGTTTTTCTTTAAAAATAATTGAAATTACTTTCCTTTATTTTTATGGAAAAGTCATGTCTGGAATTAATGATCAAGAGAAGGTCGTTTATACACGAACAAAAACATATGATGGTGAAATGATGATATAGAAATTTTAATTGAAACTATATGATGCGATTGCATCTTTGGAAAAACACCAAGCATTTAATGTTGACATTGCATATGATCTGGCGTTTACTTCATATAAGAAGTGTATACCATCACACATGGATTATAATTAACAGGATCAAGTCGAAAAATGATAACAACATTGGTTAGTCTCTTTCTCTTCAAACTACATATATATTGCATTCTAAAGCTTCCATAGTCCATGAAATTAAAGAAATGTTTAAGAAAGTTAAGGGGGAGACCTAATGATGCGAAATCATTCAGGTCACTAGCAATCTTGCATCACCAAATGTGACATCCCCATTTTAAGACACTAGAACAAGGAATATATTTTATTTTATTTTTTTATGCAACGTTCTTTGTATTGAATTATACAATTCAAACACACGTTCAGGTTTTAATAATTGTTCTCTATCCAATTAATGCAATTTGGATAACACAATTTCTTTTTAAAACCAATGTTCTCTGTTCACATAATTGCAATATGGAACACACATTCAGTGCCATTCAATCATATAACAGATACCATATGCTTTTGTAAATGACTCGAAGAATTACCGATCTCCCATTTTATGGCTCGGAGTTTCAGCGATCTCTCATTTCATGACTCGGCGACTTACCGATCCTTCGTGTTAATTCATGCATTATATAATGAATATACAGGGTTCTCTTACCGTTTCCGGTTATCAAAGTGATACATTTAAGAAGTCTATCTGAATATCTGTTACTGATATTCATCTGACATCCTGCATCTTAAACTAGGTGATTAGGACAACGCAACCAGCACTTGCGATACTTTGACCAAAGATTTTCACCTGCTTTGCATGATCATATTCCTAGATGTGATACACATCATTGGAATACGTCTTTCACCTCACTTCGTCTGTTATCTAGAATGGTCTTTCCTGGTCTCTACCAGTCCTTCCGTTTAAGGTCAAGCTCTAACCCCAATTAGCAATATGAACGAGCATAAGAAGTTACTCATGGTAACTAAAGATACGTAAACATACGATGTCGCCCCTAGATGACTCCGTGTGTCTAGTTACCTTTAGTCCTCCGGAGTCACTTCGTATGCGTGATCACATTCCTATCCCCATCTAAGAACTTAGTATCCAACTTATGTAAACTTGATGATTTAATTCGGGAGGGCATTGTAATATGTCAGCTATAACATTGTGTCGTCATGAAGGTCCCGCCTTCATGAAGACACCATATTGTAGCTGGCGTATGTCAATATCCTACGGAATCTTCTCATCGAGAGTACACATCCAGCTCAAGTGTGATTTGGTTGTAATCTTAATATTTAAGATCAACTTTTAGCAGCCATGCTGATCCTTTATCCTCGTTCTTGTTACAGTTGTATGTAGCTAAGAGAGACTTAATTTGTCTTCTAGCTTAATATACATCTCCTTCTTCATACCGAAGGATTACATATTCTCTTCTTGGTTCCTTTCTTTAATCTTCGGACTAATCAGTCCATTACCAATAAACTTAATAAGTTTAACCTATTAAACTTAACCAAGTTTTTCAACAACTGTAAACAAATTCAGAATTCCATCTTATTAGACATCATTTAAACGAGGTCTAATTCTAAATGAACCTATTCATTTATTCTCCTTAACCTTACTTCTATTAAGGTCTGTTAACAATAGATATGTTTTCCCATATCTATATTTTCTGAATTTAAACATTCGAGGCTATTAACGAAGTCCGAATACAAGGTTCGGCTGCTCCTAAGTTATTTGATATTCCTTAGCTTTCAAGTTAATCCCGAATCCCTTTCAATTAAGAGATCATGTTTACCTAAATCTTTTTTAATGTCAATTTAAAATTCATTTTAACCCAAGTATGAACTAATTGCACATTTCAATGTAAAAGTTGCATTCATGTAAAGAATAGATGTTATTTCCTTTTAGATCCATCCATTAACATTTGAATAATTCCAAATCAAGGAATAATGTTATATTCTCAAACTTATTCAACAATATCAAACTGATACAGTCATTCAAAAATATCACACTTTTCCTTGTATTCATCCATCAGTTTTACAATCTATACATTTGTCAATCCAAATGACTGGACTTTGTTTATATCAAACAACATTACAACTCATAAAGATAGAAGAATGTAATTTCTTCCTTTTTCATTTCCTCGTAGAGGAGTAATAGCTATCAATACAATCCATCTTCAGTTAATCAAAAGAAGTATCAGAAAACAACCATATCTTCGTTTATACTCAAGTTCCATCTGCAAAATTACTTGCACAGGTCAGTTCATTGAACTGAGCATATTAAGCACTTGTCATTAAAATGAGGTGATTTTAATTAACTGTCTCAATAAAAGAACCCTGCTTTTATGAAACGTTAATATGAACATCATTCAAGAATTAAGTACCGAAAAGGATGAACAGCATAACAACTCAATCATCTAATTACCATCCCAATCAGACAAATGATTACTGCCCTCTTTCCCAATAATTATTACAAGGAGTAATTTCCATCAAACAATTCCAGATTACAACATCTGTAAGAACTACAAACACAATATTGCAAACTGTTGTTCTAGCATAAATGCTATAATTTCCATTCCCTTACATTAGTTAGAGAAAAGATCCACAATAAGATTTTTTAAATAAGACTTTCAGCAAAACCATTTTCCTTCCCTTTCATACTACTTGTCTAATTCCCATCCATCAAATGCTGAAAAGAAAAGTAGTCATTCACCATGAACTCGTTGGTGACAATCTTCAAAATTCAACAGGATAATACTTCTTTCAATTCAGAAGAAAGTAAACAGCAATTAAATGCAAATGCTTACGCCTCAGACAGTACAAAATTCATTTCGTAACAAGTATAGAATTTCAGCTGAGTAAGAAAGAATTGATCATTACTCCTAATTACTTATCCTACACTTTCTTTCCTTTCATCATAACTGAACTAAATAATTCAATCCGGACGTAATATCAATCAATGATAATAGCCCATAGAGAAGTAGACAAATTCAATAACCAATTAAAGAAGGATCATATTACCTCTTCGTATTGTCTAACCAAATATCCACTATTTAGAACAGTCATAATCCAAGAGTATAATTCAATCTGAAATATATATATCAGTATTCAAAACTACTAATTGCCTTTCCCAAAAAGTTGACCAGAGTTCATTGCACAGGTTCATAAGCATTAGTATCAAAGGTACCTCCAAATACGATCATTCCTTTGAAATATTTCACTCAACGGACATTCTCGTCCAGAATATATAGAATAAAAGTGTACAGCAATAACAAATCATGCTTTCATTTAAATGATAAGAGAATTCACTTTCCAACAGCAAGTAAGAAATCCTCACATATTCCGTTTTAATGAAAACAATGAAGAATTTATAAACCGTATATTATATATATAAATATATATATTGAGTTCAGCAAGACGCAGCATATAACTTGCATGTTCTACCCAGTCCATTCTATAGACTGGCTATCCTATTCCCATCCATATCAAAACTTCCTTTCAAACAGGCACATACGAATACCAAGAACAAGTAGGTAGAACATCGTATCCATCTAGAGCAAACAATGTAAAGATGCTACTATGCTCTTACTGTTACTAGAAGGATTCATACCTCATACACTGTATTATAACCAGAGGAATAGTTATACAGCAGCCTTGTCAAATATTTTTACGGCTTTCTATATCCATTAACGTACACAATTCATAGATAACAATTTGCACTTTGTTGTTACCTACAACAAGTTCGACCCGTAATGCATAGTGAAGCTCTATTGCCATTATTTCCAGAATTCAAAACAGCAGGAAGAGAAAAATTCGTTCCATTAATTATTTCAATAAGAAAAACACTTATTTTCTTCAAAACACAACAAGAATACTCAAGTCGAGTTCGTTTTATAATGACAGCTCAAACCAGAGATCATACAAATCATTTCATCCTTCCATTTTTACAAAAAAAAAGCACAGCACTTAGAAAATATTACACGCATAGCTAATACATTCCACCACTCGAACCCATATTGGGCAATAGAACGAATGTCCAACACTGTCAAAACAAACTCACACAGCATGAACAATTTCATTCAATTTACCCATTTGCAAAGAAATACCCAATTCGAATTCTTTCTCAACAGACATTTCAACCCGAAAATCACATTAACTAAATCAACCATTCCATTCAAAACAACAACATCATTAAATTAAATCGCCCCTCAAGAGCAGACTTATTTCATTCACCTATTTCACAAAAGAATTTATCCAAGTCGTACTCAGCAAGGAAAAAATGACTCAACCAAAATCGCTTCAACATAACAGTCAAATCAAATAGCCAAAACCCCCATCATAAGAGCAGGGTTGTTTTAATGAGACGATTAAGCAAAAGCAAGCGGTTTAAGGAGAAGGGCTTAACATGCCTGTTAATTTTTCTTGTGGCTCGAAGAAAACCGCGCCCACAGGAGCTATTCTTCTCCACGGCCACAGCAGTAAAGCTTTCCAAACAATCCACTAACTTCCACAGGCTCAAGAATAGCCTTTGCTTCTCCAAAGACAGAAACAATAGCCAAAAATACAGCAGGTTCGACAAAACCATGGAAGAACAAAATGCAGAGCAACTAAAATCCAAATGAACACAATAACAAACAAATTTCTTTTTTTCTCTATCCTCTTTCCAAGGCGAGCTGGTCGCTAAGACCAAGATCATTAATGCATTGAATGCACTACCTTTCCTCATTCCTCACGCCACTGCCGACTCAGGTTGGTGAGTATTCTTTTTCAAATTTTTGCATGTTATCATAGTTTAGCTTCATAGCTAGTTGGACACCTCCAACTTTTCCATGTTCCCGCCAAACTTGGCGTTGCAACCTGTAAGGACATCATTCATTGTTCTAATAAATTTCCAACCTTCCCTCATTATCCTTTCCATCCACATGGGTCCATACGTCCCCTTCCTTAGGTTAAGAATAGTTTAAGATTTTTAATAGTCCATATCTAGGTCATTCGCCTAGTTCATAGGTTAATAGAATTTACATCTATTTTCACCCTTATGAAATCTAAAATCCATATAGGATAGTAGTTAAGGTATAAGATAAAACTTAAGGGTAGGTTAGGGTTTAGTCCCCTAATATTTAATTAATTAGTTTCCAATCAAGTCTTTCTGCCTGACAGTCGTATTCAACACAATGCAGGACGTTTCGTCCTATGTTCCACATACCTGTGCACCTTGCATCCAAGCTCTTATCGTCTTACGCTGTCTAGCGTTACAACAGTGTGTGGTTCAAGAATCGAACCTTTTCCATTGGCATCTACGTGCCAGATATTCATACCTAAAATCAGGTGCTGCAACCTTTATATCAACCTTCAGTTTGGTTTCAGACTTCATTCAGGTTTAAAAGTAAATTGACAAGGCAATCACAAGAAGGCCACAACATACCTTGGATCAATGAAATTGATTCAAGGTGTGCTATCAATCAGCGAAAAGAGTTCATCAAGCATACGACAAGTCTGTTGTCTCATTAGTAACCACACAAGCAATAATAACTTCTGTCCCAAGTAAACAAATTACAGCAAACAAGGGTCCAGATTAGCAACACATTCCTTTAAGATCAAAAGATGTGTCTTAATATATTTATCTTCATTTCTGCAGTCACAACATCATGAAAAGTAATTACCATGATAACTTACAAAAATCAAGGCGTTACACCAAAATTCTTAGAATAGTGAAATCTTGCACAATCTTAACTAGCTTTGTGTGACCTTAAAAAAATTGGCATAGCTTTGCTTGACCTTGCACAATCTTACACATCATGTTATTTGGAATAAAGAACACAAGGCATGAAGACTTGGAAACTTTTCCCAACCTATTGACTTGTGCTTTAGGAGCTTTTGGGCGGGGACTATGCGTAAACTTATGGAGTTTTTCTCCCTATGGTTACTTTGCATCTTTACAACCTATGGATTCTATGTCAATCTTATTATGCCTTGAACACATGGGCCTTGATCCTTCATTAATTGGATGACCAAATGACCTGGTACGTTTTGATCAAACAAAACTGTGCCAATGAGTAATTACATATTAAGTAGGCAAATTGGATTAATAATGATTTCATCAAATAAATGAATCTTTGCAAAAGTATCTTTATTTACAAAGGCATCTTTACTTCTCTCACTAGAAATTGTAAATAGTGAAAACGATGGACATGTGAAGCATTTATCTAGAAGATCGTGAGAGCTAGAAGAGAATTGAGAAGCAAACAAGTGCCTATAGAAGAAGTTTGAGTAGCTTAAGCAAATTATAGTAAAGATCCATGTCTGAGAGTCAAGTTTGGTTCTGTGTAAGTATTGCAAGTCAGCATGCATAGCGAGGATTAGGTCGTATGAGTTGAATTTCTTTTTGAGAAATTTTGTAAAGTCTTTATTGCAAGCCTATAACAAGATTGATACTTTGTGCATGAGTCTATAATATTTTCCTCATTGATTAATATAAGAAGCTTTTATTGTTTCATATGAGCTACGAAGGGATCTTGCTTGTGTGAGGTCATTTCTTTAAAAATATGTGGGTTGAGTGGTTCAAAGCCTCTCTTCATTGAGACCCCTGAACACAGTTGCATTAACTAGTATCAAAATGAGATTTTAAGTCATGTGAGTAATTTTTTAATTTGGTTGCTTTCTACATTTGCAAGTGTCAGTAGTTTTCATCATTTGGGTCGTTGGGAAGGTTAAAGTGTAATGTTTTTTTACTAATGAGTGTGTGAGGAAACTTTAGACAACACGTAGAGATATTCCTATGAGCGGAAGGGGAATCAAACTAGAGTGCCAAAATAAGTAGGTTTGATGGGATATCTAAATGAAAGGCTTGAAGATATTGACATAGCTCATTGAAAACTAGTTATGGATGACAGAGATTCAAGTGATAACGAGGCATTAGAGGTTGGATATAAAGAGTTGGATGAACAAATCAAAAAAATGTATCTATGATTTATTTCAAGATTTGAATGTAGATCACGCATAGATGTCCCAAACTATAAAGGAAGTTCATGTCCTGAGATTCTGACTGATTGTATTGTGGAATTAGAGAAATATTTAAACTATGAGTCTACGTAGGTCCCAAAAACGTTCATCTTTCTCGTACAAAGTTCAAGGGACATGCACCTTTTTGGCGAGATCATGTTCATAATGAAAAAGAAAGAAAAAGAAAAAAGAATATTAAAACATGGAAAAGAATGATTCTCGGACTGAAGACAAAGTTCTTGCTTGTAGATTAATAATTGAACTTGTTCAACAAGTTGCAAAACCTGAGATAAAAGATGTGTGTTAAATACTACACAGAAGAGTTTTATCACCCGACAATTTGCACAATCCATATGGAAGATGGTGCAAAACAATTCTCAACATATGTTCATAGATTGTGTATTTCCATTCAAGATGAGAATGACATGGTTAGACTAAGGTATGTTTAAGAAGCCTACCAATAACCATTAAAAGTAGAAGAAAAGTTGTTCCACAAACAACAAAGGAGTGTGCGAAGGAAAGGTAACTTCCCTCGCAAAGGTGGAGGATTCTACAGTGATAAGTAAGATAACATGCATGAGAGAGAGGTGAGTTCCTTGCATGATCAAAATCATGTGTAATGAGGTAGGGTTAGATCTTTTATGAGGAGATAACATGAAAAAGGTAGAGGACTCATTGAAAGATGTTCACAATGTGGAGAAGTTAAGCATCATGCATTTGAGTGTCCACAAACACAACAGAATAGCAGTGCAATCAAGAATGAAGCAACAACCATGTTGCTCACACAGACAGAATATTGCTTTGTCTCACTTTGTGGAAGAGCTAGAGCATGGACAAGCTCTCATGATGAAGAAAGTGTTGTTGAAGCCAATTAAAGTGGAGAATGCACCCATGCTAAAAAAGAATATATTCATAACATTTACAAGTATGAAAGTGATTGTTGTAAAGTCATTAATGATATTGCTAGCATATAGAATATCTCATTAATATTATTAGCACATAAAATCCCATTTCTAATGAAATGGTTGTGAAGCTTCATCTAAAGAGGATTGTTCATCCAAGTTTGCATTAGGTGTCTTATTTATTGAAGGGATATCAATTACTTGTGGATGAGCAATGTAAAGTGTACTTAAAAAGTGGTGCATAAAAAGTTAAGGTCATTGATGATATATTACCCATGGACGTATGTCTTGTGTTACTAGGTAGGCCTTGGTGATGTGAAAGAAAGTGCAACATGATGGTCGTACAAATACTTACATCTTGATAAAAGACAGTATGCAATACACTTCGAATTCTTTGCAAGATGAGATTGTCAAAATAGAGAGGGGTCTAAAGGTGTTGCTAGGGAAAACAGTTCCTAAACAAGATGAAGGAGAAGAGTGCATGTTTTTCGTTCATTCCAAAGTCTGCATAGAAGAAGAATAAGGCACATCGCCATAGAAAGAACTTTTGCATGAAGTAAAAGAAATGCTAAGTGAGTTTGTGAATATTATGTATAAGGATATTTTGAAGGAGTTACCAATCAATTTTAGCTCGACACCTACAGAATATTTCATCAGGAACTTCTTGTGCTATGATTGTATTAACAATGCACAACTTTTGGTATGGTGGTGTAAATCTCGAAACAAGACAACACACAAGTAGCACAAAAGATAAGACGGAAGCTCATTTAAAAAAATAGATTTCAACCAATAATCATATTAACTATCAACATAATGTTAAAACCTAACCCAAAAAATACATCGAGTGTTACCAACTCCACATAGACAACTCAATTGTCTTTCCAACAATTTTTTGGGGAGAAACTTCTTCAATAAACCTCTTAATAGCTTCTATGACATTATTACACAATGGTATGTAATCTCACTATTTGTATATATTAAGCTTCGCCATTTTATTTCCCATAAGAGCATGTGACATCTCTGATTATAGGCTTTTATGGCTTATCCACCATATGTCTAAGATATGATAAGAAATTTCTTCTAGCCAATTATAATTCATATCTCAACTCTCATATTTACATGTAGCCGTATCTTTTATGATAGGATAGACTTTATCCTTTACATATATGTCATGAGACTCATGAATAAAGTGTTGAAGCCTTTACTGGGAAAGTTCATTATTGTGTATCTAGATGACATTCTATTTTTAGCAAAAGACATATGAAGGGCGCTTATTCCAAATGTAGGGAGTGTTACAATGTTTGTGTGGATAGAAACTATTGATAAACTTGAAGGAGTGCAGTTTCATACTGACAAAGTTGGTATACTTGGGATTTGTGATATCTCAAGCAAGATTGAACACAAATCAAATGAAGGTGCAACCTATAGTCAAATGGTCATCATCTAAGAGTGCATTTGAAATGTGAAGTTTTCATAGTTTGAAGAGATTCTATCGAAAGTTCATACGAGACGTCATCGAGATTTGTGCACCAATCACATAAGTGATGAGAGGAGACAAGAAATGGTTTATCGACAACGGATGTAGAATATGGCCTTAGGAAGATGATGAAGAAAGTCGCGAAGCAACTAGTGTTGGCTTTCCCTAATTTTGACAAGGTATTTAAGGTTTATTGCAAAGTGAGCATAATAATCATTGGAGTTGTGATGAGTCAAGATGGTAGACACATTGCCTATTTTAGTGGGAAGATAAATGGCACGAGAAGGAAACATTTTGTTTATGATCAAGAGTTTGATACCATTATGCAAGCTCTGAAGAACTAGAGACACTACTTGTTTCCCAAAGAGTGTGTCATACATGGACCATCAATCACTCAATTAAATCAATAGTCAAGGTAAGTTGAATCAAAGACACATGAAATGGGTTGAAATCTTAGAGAGTTGCAATTTTTAAGCATAGGAAAGAAATGTTGAATAGAGTTAGGTCAAGTAGAAGATGTGCCTTGTTGAATGAGATATTTGTGGAGGTTGTGGGGTTTGGTGCTATGAAGGAACTCTATGCAAATGATAAAGATTTTAGCAAGGCATGGAGAGCATGCATAGAACCAACGATTGTTCATTGCATGCCTTTGTTAAACTAATTGTAGGAAGGGATATTGGAAGGAATACAACTGTGTGTACCTAGAGGGTCAATGCAACAGAATTTGATCAAAGAAAAGGATTACAGAGGATTAGTTGATCACTTTGGTATAGACAACACCTTAGTGCAACTATGTGAGGGATATTATTGATTGTGAATGGCTACAAATGTGCATAGATACATAATGAGATGTAAAGTTTTACAACTGGGAAAGAGTCAAATTGTGGGGGTTATATCAACCACTGTTAATACTTGAGAAGCCATGGGAGCAACTAAGCATGGCTTTTTCTAGGATAGCCTGAAACGCAAAAGGGTCGTGATTTTATCTTTGTTGTTGATAGATTTTCTAAGATAGCTCATTGTATTGCTTGTAGAAAGACTAGTAATGTTGTGCATATAGCTAACTTATTTTTCAAGGATGATGTGACATTGTACTGATTACCATGCAGTATTGTGTCACTCAAAGAAACTAAGTTTGTAGGTAACATTTTAAGGACCTTGTGTGAGGAGTTGAGCGCTAAGTTTTAGTTTTGTTTTGCATATCACCCACGAGCAATGGCCAATCACAAGTTGTCAACAAAAGCCTGGTAAATGTTTTTACATGTTTGGTCAGAGAAAACATAAGGACATGGAATTCATTCCTTGTGACGATGGAGCTAAAGTGCAATAACTTTGTAACAAGGAGCATTGATAAGTCACATTTCCTACTAGTTTATAGACTAAGCCTAAGAGGTGTTGTGGAATTGTATGATGTCAATGGGAAAAAAAGAGACACAATTCAAAGACTTTGTGCAATACATGAAATATGTACACTTGCAAGTGTGTGCACAATTAAAGAAAGGCAAAGCATAGTATAAGCAACACTCGTATTTGAGCAAAAAACAAAAGTTTGATGAAGGAGACATCGTTCTTGTGCACCTATGCAAAGAGAGGCTCTTGAAAGGAACTATGATAAGTTGAAGTGGAAGAAGATTGGACCATATAAAGTCTTGAGAAAATTTGCACCGAACACATAAGAGATTGAATTGTCAGATGTGATAGACATTTTGCCCATATTTAGCATCACATACTTGTACCCTTATTATGAAGGGCAAGCAAGTGATGCAGGCGACCTCATTGGAGTAAATCAGAGGCACCAACTACTTGAGCAATTATGCAAACAAATCAAATAAATTATAGGTTCACATTCAGCAAAGGCATTACATAAAAAGGAATACAAAGAAATTTGGTAAATTTGAAAGGCGGAGAAGTAGAGGATTCATCATGGCTCAACAAAGTCAAAGTTGTTAAACTTGGTCAATTCATTGAAGACATCGTGAAAACCACATGTGCAGGGGCTCATGTTTATTCGTACTCGAGTTGTATCGAGGAGCATCTACATCACCAAAAAGGGTTAGAGTTAGAAGAATAAAAACTTGTGCAACCTTGAGTCTTTGCATGGCCTTACGCATTGTGTTACTTGGAATAAACAAGGCAAGGCATGAATACTTGAAAGTTTTGCACAACCTATTAAGATGTGTTTTGAGAGCTTTTATATGGGGACTATGCGCAAATTGCACATGCACCTTACGGAGTTTTGTGCCTTGCATTTACTAAATATTTTTGCACTCTAAGGATCCTATATTCTTACGCACATGTCAACATCAAACCAGTTGTAACATAAATACATGGACCTTGATCCATTTTCTTCACTAACTAGATGACAGAGCAACCTAGTAAGCTCTAATTGGACTAAAATGCCCCTACGAGTGATTTCATGTTAATTGGGTGCATTGAATTATCGATGATCTAATCAAATTAAGAAATATTTACAAAGGTTTCTTTACTTCTTCTACTATATTCTATAATTATGAGCAATTGATGTGTGAAGCATCAATTTTAGAAGATCAAGAGTGCCAGGAGAGAAATGAGAAGCAAGCAAGCACTTATAGAAGCAAACCCTGAGTAGCTTGGGAAATTGTAGCAAAGCTATATGTCAGGAAGCTAAAGTTGGTTTTTTGTAAGTCTTGCAAGTCAACAACTCTAGCTAGGGTTGGGTTTTAGGAGTTGAATTCCTTTTAGGAATTTGTGTAGTCTTCAGTACAAGATTGTAGCGTTGTGCTTAAGTCTATAACTTTTCCCTCATTGATTACTAGAAGTGTTCATTATTTCTTACAAGTTGCATAGTTATCTTACTTGTGTGTGATCATTTTTCTAAAAACTTATGGTCTACGCTATCCAAAGCATTGCTTCATTGAGACTCTTACCCATGACTGCAAACTATCTTGTATCCTCATTGTTTTAGTTATTTACACCTTAATGCTTTTAAAACTATAAATCAATGAAATTTCTTAAATATTAAAACGTTGGTTCAAATGTTTAAAACATTGAGGAATATTTTTGGTAAATATGATCATGATATTACTAAACGTTGCATACTGCATCCATTTAAATTTTACAAAAGAACATGACAAATTTTCTCATTCAATTTCTATAATTATTTCCATAGGTTCTTGTTTGTTAAATATCTATGTAGTAATCACTATGTTTCATCTATTGAATATTTTTTGTGTTGGTTAAGACATAAACCCACTTAATCCATGATAAATAGATCTTGATATCTAAGGATTTCACAAATTCACTATACAAGATATTCATTTCTTCGGTAAATCTTCTTTTTGAAAATGTCTTTTTTTTTCTTGTAAAAAGTCCACATTCATTTGTTTTTTTATTTCATTGGTAAACACTTGCATTTTATTATTTTCAATTGTGCGACTAACCTTTAGCATCATCTTTCTTTATCATGTGTATGTGTTGATTTAAACTCCCAATAATCATATATTGTGATTTATACTACAATATGAAGTCATTTTACTTATGTTTTTAAATTTCATTCCTTTGGAAGAAACATTGTAAAAACATCTCAGTGATTTATACTCCTCGGTTAATCCTTTAAGTTTTACATATGCTTAGAGATGTGACTTTTTCTTACATGTTATTGTTCTTTTATCGATTTATAATGGTAAATTGCTAAAGAAATTGTTTTATGAGATCAACGTCTTTGAAAAAATTTACAGTTTGATCATTTTCTGCCTTTTTCCCATAGCGGTGATCTTATGATGTTATGGAGGAGTGAAATTCTGACACAATCTCTTTTTCAATAGAATTTATTTTTGCCATGCAATTTATTTGAAAAAATTGACACTTTATCATGAAAATTGTCTTATTTGTTGGTCTACTTTTATTTCATCAAATTGTATGGGGATTGTACTTTATGGCTTTTATAATGAAATTACTTGTATAATTCAGATCATGAACAGCAATATAACACCAAATAACACAATATTCCATAATAATGATCTCAATATGCAATTAGAATAGCTTTGCCACTTCGAGGCGGCAACCTCCAAACCATACAATAATACTCAAATGCTCCAATGACGATGAATTACTACCTACAATCCCCTATATATACTATTCATGTGTTATGGCCATCACCAAGGCCGACTTAGTAAATATGAGAAAGTATAAATGATATAATAAAATGATATGGTAAGCCACAAGTCGGCTACTCATATCCTAATACAAGCAATAGGTTAAGGGCATAGCATGGCCTTCCCCTTCAAAGAAACATTGTCCCCAATGTTGAGAAGCTCTAGGTGCTGTTGCACGAATGTCATATCTTCCCATGTTGCATCTTCATTGTCCATATTCTTCCACTTGATCAGCTACTCAGTAATAACTCGTGTCCTCAATCTTTTAGTGTGTTTGAAAGATACATTCAGGTTCCAAGATGACCCTCCCCTCCTCATCGAGCTCAGGTAACACTGTTTGGGCTGATACACTCTGTCCAATTACTTTCTTCAGGCAAGAAACATGAAAGACTGGATGTATTCTGGTGGATTGTGGAAATTCTAATTTGTATGCTACAGTACCAATCTTCTGCAATACTTGATAGGGGCCATAATACTTTGGTGAAAGTTTGTTATCCTTTTGTTGTTGTTTCAAAGACATTTGCTTATATGATTGTAACCGCACAAAAACCCAATCACCGACTTCAAAATGCCTTTCCGTGCGATGTTGATCAGCCTGTAGCTTCATGCGGTTTTGTGCCATGACCAAGTTCTCCGTGAGACTAGAGAGGACCTCTTGTTGATACTAAATGTGTTCTTCTACTACTCTAACCCACGGTTTTCCTCTCAATGATGATGTGATGGATGGTGGATGGTACCCATAGAGTGCCAAAAAAGGAGACATTTTAGATGAAGTATGGAAGGAAGCGTTATACCACCATTCTGCAAGTGGCAACCATTGGACCCATCTTGCTTGTTTATCTTACGTAAAGCAACGAAGATATCCCTCCAAACACTTATTTATAACTTATGTTTGCCCATTAGACTGGGGATGATAAGAAGAGCTACGAGCTAACTGAGTACCCAAACATGAGAATAAATCAGTTCAAAAATTACTAGTAAATATAGGGTCTCGATCACTTACTATAATCTACGGTGTCCCATGAAGCTTCTGAACTGTGTCCATGAAGGTTGTTGCTACACCGTGCTTGCAGCAAATGGGTGTGCCAAGGCACAAAAATGAGCATCTTTCGTGAGTCTATCCACCACAACCATGATGACATTTTTTCCTTCAGATTTAGGCAATCCTGTGATAAAGTCCATGGAAACCTCTTCCCACCGCTGGCTAGGAATAGATAGAGGTTGCAGAAGCCCTGGGGATCGAACTATTACACCCTTATTTTGCTGACAAACCATGCATTCTGCCACAAATTTTTAGACATCCCCTTTGAACCCTTCCCAGAAGATATCTTGTTTGACTCGATGATAAGTTTTCAAGAATCTAGAGTGCCCCCCCACTAGAGAAGAGTGAAGCTCAGATAGAATCCTATTTTTCAAAGTGGAGTTCTTACATAGGTATAATCTATCTTTATACCATAAAGCATCCCCTTTCAATACAAATTTTTCAGACATGCTTGGATCATTTTGGAGATGATGAATGAGGTTTTGTGTGGTTGGGTCATTTCTCCATTCCGACCTTGCCTCATCTATCCAATCTTCCTGTAATATGGATATGGCACATAACAAGGGTGCAGTTGAGTCATCTTTCCGCGATAGAGAATCCGCAACTACATTCTCCTTCCCTTTCTTATAGATAATCTCAAAATCATATCCCAACATCTTGGAGACCCATTTTTGTTATTCTTCAGATGATAAACGTTGCTCCAAGAAGTATTTCAGACTATCATGATCTGTCTTCACTTTAAAGTGTCTTCCTATGAGATATGGTCTCCATTGCTTTACTGCATGAAGCATGGCTAACATTTCCTTCTCATAAATCAGCTTGGAAAGATTCTTACCTTTGAATTGACGGCTCAAAAAGGTAATAGGACAGCCTTCTTGCATGAGAACTGCCCCTATACCCACCCCTGATGCATCACATTCAACAATGAATGTTTTGGAAAAATCTGGGGTAGCCAAGACTGGAGTGGTGCATATGGCCTCCTTTAGTTTCTCGAATGCTTTGGTTGCATCCTCACTCCAATGGAAGGAATCCTTCTTTAATAAAGTTGTGAGAGGTGCAGCTCTGCTTCCATAATGTCTTACAAATCATCAGTAATAACCTGTAAGCCCCAAAAATCCTCATAGATTCTTTAGGGTTTTTGGAACCTTCCACTCCATCATTGTTTTGATCTTATTAGGATCCACTTTAACCCCTTCATGAGAGACAATGTGACCCAAATATTCAACCTCCTTGAGTCCAAAAGAACACTTAGAGGGCTTTGCATAAAGTTGATGTTGCTCAAGGGTTTCCAAAACATTATTTACATGATGCAAATGTTCCTCCCATGTTTTGCTATAAATTAATATATCATTGAAAAACACTAAGACAAACTTCCGCATGAATGACTTAAAAATAGAATTCATCAAACTTTGAAATGTAGAAGGTGCATTTGTGAGTCCAAAAGTCATTACCAAGAATTCATAATGGCCTTCATGTGTTCGAAAGGCGGTTTTATGAACATCCTCATCCTTGATTTTGATTTGGTGGTATCCTAAACGAAGATCAAGCTTTGTAAAATAGACAGCACCATGCAACTGATCAAGCAAATCATCAATAACAGGAATAGGAAACTTATCTTTGATTGTGTACTTATTAAGTTCCCTATAAGCAAGACACATGCGCCACATGTCATCTTTCTTCCGTACCATCACTACTGGAGAAGAATAAGCACTCTGACTATGGCAGATGATTCCTACTTCCAACATCTCTTGTACAATCTTCTCAATTTCACTCTTTTGCACATATGGGTACCTATAAAGTCTGATATTAGGCGGTTGACTTCCTGGTAATAACTGAATAGCATGATCATGATCTCTCTTTGGAGGTAAGCCCTTTGGTATATTTTCAAATACAACAGAGTGTGCATCCAACACTGCTTGCATATCTGATGGTGTAATGTCGTTAGAATGATGAGCCTCCAATGAAAAGAGTTGTGCCACAAATCCCTCTACACCCTTTTTTAGCATTTTGTGCATCTGATGAGAACTTACTATTTGTGGAGACTTTGCTCTTAAGCCTCTTAGCTCAAAAGTCCTTCCTTCAGAGTGAAATCGCATGAACAAGTCTTGGAAGTTCATCTCAATGGTTCCCAAAGTGGTAAGCCATTAAACCCCTAACACAATGTTTGCTCCTCCCATAGAAATGGCATACATGGGACTATTTAGTATGTAATCTCCCATGGAAAGCTTAATGCTATGGCATTTTCCAGAACAAGTAACAGTACCTCCATCAGCAATCATTACTTGACATTCAGGCGCTGGATAAGTGAAACAGTTTAGGCACACTGCTAACTTATGATTGATAAAGTTGTGAGTACTTCTTGAATCAATCAACACTGTGACCCTCTGTTTTTTTTAGGAATCCAACCACCTTTAGGGTTTGGAGGGTGCTAATACCTGAAATTGCATGGCATGAGATCGTTGGTTGAGGATCTCTTTACTCCTCTGGCTCAACCAAGACCTCTGACTCTGCATCTTCATTATTCTATTCATCTTCACTAGGCCCATCAATGAAGAAGAACTTCTTTTCAGCACATTTATGTTTGGGTCCAAATTTATTGTCACAGTTAAAACATAACCCTTTTTCTCTTTTTTCTTCAATTTGTTGAGGTGTCAATCTAACTGGCCAAGGGAGTGTTGGGGCCAAGGTGTTGTGATCTCTAGTAAAAGTGAAATTTTGTCTCCTACTTGAAAAAAATTTATCCTCTACCCTTCTTGCCATAATCATCGAATCAAAAAACCTTATCAGGATTAAACATACGCACCCTCATGCTCAATGTGATCCGAAAGACCCCCAAGAAATAGGTCAATTCAGATTCTCTTCAGTAATATTTTCCACCCGCCAAAGAAAGGTTTTGAAAGTGATGAATGTAATCCTTAACAGACCCTGTCTGCCTCAACTTTGCTAATTCGCTGAAGTAATTATCTGACACACTAGAACTATAGTGTAATTGCAACTCTTCAGTGAAGACTTTCCATGTAACATTAAGACCACTCTCTTCTGCCTTTGAGCACATAAACCATCGATACCATTATGAATTGGTCAGGTTCGAGATACAAAGATGCTATGGTCACCTTTTGTCCTGATGGGATCTGATGTAGTTCGAAGAAATTCTCCATTTAGTTGATCTAATTGAGTGGATCCTTTCCATCAAACTTGTGCCTCTCCACTTTTTGGAAACATAGTACAAGCCTGCAGAGTGCTCGTATTTGGATTGTGCAACACTCAAAGATCCACTCTGGCTCATGTGTCTATTATGTTGACCTGAGGATCCACCTTGATTGACATAAAGTATGATTACCCATCATATGAGCACTGAATTTTTGCATGAAATCCTCCAATCTATTGTCCAATCCTATCCACATCTTTGCTTGCGCCACCCTAGATTTGAGGTCTCTCAGGTTAAACTCAAGTTGGCTTACTTTATGGTCTGTCAAAGTAAAACCCTAATCCTGAGGAATCTGTAGTTATATCTTCTATCTCCAACTCCTCAACTACTATCTCATCCTTTTCTGGTGTTTTACCCTGGAGTGATGGGATTCTTTTTTCCCCTTGTGGAAGGCCCCGCCATGATGCCCCAAAATAGTAGGATGTAGGGATCACGGTCAAATTTTAGGGTTTTGGATTTCGATAAGAATTCGGACCAAATATTAAAAAACTTAAAGAATACACCCCAAATAAATTTTGTTATTCTTTCTTGAAAATGTAACGAATTTGAAAAAATTCCACAATTTGCACCGTAGGGAGCAATTTTATGAAAAACCCTAAATTTGTAATAACTTTTGCAAAATAAATCAAAAAAGTCTGAAATTTTCAGGGAACTTACTTGAAATGTTTCGCAACTCATGGTAAAAATATCTCCCACCAATTCGCTTTGATTCGCAATATATGGCGGAAACAAAAAATTAGGGTTTTTGCCCTAATTTTGGCCTAGATCGCAGCTCTGATACCACTTGTAATGAAATTACTTGTATAATTCAGATCATGAGCAGCAATATAACACCAAATAACACAATATTCCAATAATAATGATCTCAATATGCAATTAGAATAGCTTTGCCACTTCGAGGGGGCAACCTCCAAACCATACAATAATACTCAAATGCTCCAATGATGATGAATTACTACCTACAATCCCCTATATATACCATTCATCATGTTATGGCCATCACCAAGGCCGACCTACTAAGCATGAGAAAGTATAAATGATATAATAAAATGATATGGTAAGCCACAAGTCGGCTACTCATCATAATACAAGCAATAGGTTAAGGGCGTAGCAGCTTTTTTAAATCAAAAATCCAAGTTTGGTATAAGTTTTTGTGCTTTGCAGCTTTTGTGGATATTTTATCTAAATGTTTATTTGATCCTAGTATTGTTTAGAGCTCTCGCCTATTATAGAAAATGACATTGCAAAACTTAGAGCATTAGCTTTTTTCTACATCCATATTACCAACGCACATTATTTATTTTTACACCGTCTTTAGTAGTGTGTCTCTTTTGTGCCCATTGTTTCAAACATGATTGAGCTTTTCTGAAGAGAAGTTATGGGAAGATGTTAATGCTTCCAATTTGTAGTTGTTCCTCACAAGGAAGTTTTCATTAAGTGGGAGTGAAATTCATAAAGACAACTCCCTTCTTTTGTTACCTCAGATTGATCTTTTAATCTATAATTTTCGAATGACGTTTAAGGGACAATGTTAAAAAGTCACCCCCTACATGAAGTTTAAGGGAGACATTTACCCAATTTGGGGCTAGTATCTAGGTGTGTTAACTATTTTCCTTAAAGTCTTTCTTCCATATAGCAGTACGTCGATATTATTTTATTTTGAAAATCAACGTTAAAAGCATTATCTCAATAGTTGTCTCCACGACTCTCGTTTGCCTCAATGTGAAATTATTTCTTCTTATCTATGAAACATATAAATTACATGCAACTCCCTTGAGTATGTAGATTCGTATTGTAAGGAATACAAGGTTACAATAGTTTATCACAATATCCCCATACAACAACTCAAATATCAACAATCTTCCCACCAATCATGATTTAATGTCTAAAAGCTTCAGCTTATTGACCCCCTTTGGAATCTCTACACCTAAACTATTGAATACTCAAACTCAGTCTGTAATGCTTGTTACACATCAAGAACCATCTCCAATAAGAGGAAGTACCCGATATATCTTAATCCTGGTGAAGCTTGAGGAATTCCTTCCACATGTAAGACTAATAAATGGTCTAAGGATGAATTGTGATTCTACCAGCCTTCACAGATTCTAAATTTGAGCAATCTTCTAACACCCTTCATAGCATAAGGCCAAATGTATGTTCATCTATGCCGTACCCATAATTCTACCAATCTACAAATTATGATGCACAAATCAAAACCTCCACCACAATGGAGGGCTCAACCTTCTCGATAGCTTTCTTAGGAAGCTCAAAATAGGAAAGTAACATTCTTTATGCTTTCGAAAACAATCACTGACCTAGAGGAAGAAAAGACTAGATAAAGATATGACAATAATATACAAGTGTATTCTTGCAAATAGTTGTCCGCTCATCCATTACTAATGAGTGCCTTCCCCCGATCTAGGCCAGCCTCCGCTCCTCCAAGCAAATTAATCTTGGACACTTGGTTATCCATTAAGCTCTTCTGCAATCTCAGACCTATGAGAGGTTATAGGAAGCCTTTGCTTGTAATACAAGAATTTGGCAATTGCATCATTTGGTTCCTCTCACACTTGCATGTTATACATCACAACTAATTGCTGACGACATGGTAGAGGGTCAAATGATTAACTATCAACCACTTATGTGGATAAGACTATACATACACGATATTGAAGAAAAAAAATACTAAAAAAATATTCTCAATTTACAAAATAATACACAAATAACTAGCAATGAGAAACACTCCAAAATTTGATTACATCTTAGAGCTTCATTACAATCAACTATTTGGTAGAATGTAAATAAACACACCAGTCTTCTACACTCTTTTTCTCAAACTTAATCACAAACACACCCTATCACTTCGCTAGAATTTTGGGCTTTCTAGCAATCATTCAATTGCATGTTTCACATCAATCAACTTCCTTGCAAGCTTCCCTCACTTTGCCAACTTCACTATTACAAGATCCCAATGACTTTTGTGAAAGATTCAAAATCCGCTAATTTAAGACTGATTTTTGTCTCTTTATTCGTTACAAGAGTGAAGAACAGCTTAAAAGACAACATTTATCTTCCAATCGTTTTAAACTTGTTGCCTCTTGAACTACAAAATTTGTCCATTCCTTGAATTGAAATACATACAATCAAAATATAGTTCATTGATAGGTCTTGATACATGTGATCTTCATACAGCACCTGTCCTCTCTCCCTTGCCCCTTCCCACAAAAAAAAATCCAGAAACCTTGTGGGAGGTGTGTCCGCACCACTTTCTTACCCCTAAAAAACAAGCCCCAATTATTAATTTTTATATATTTCCAAACCAACGGGAGAAAGCCTGGGGTTTACAATCACTTGTTCTTGTTTAATACCACCTAAACTAAAAGAATTACTTCAGGAGCGTGTCCAATGGAGGTAATTATTCAACACTTGCATGTTGATGTTCAATTCCAACAGATGGTGTTCAAAATATTGAGCTAGGGTAGACAGTGAACGCCAATAATGGAAAAAAAAAGGATATCTTATTCAATAAATATGTTATAACACCTACAGCTAAAAGGAAAATGTGAAGAGCTCAAGTCATTTTTTTGTGTTGTGTGCATGCCACATGCTTGATAAGTTGATAGTAACCAACACTGTTCTGAGAATCTCGCAATAATCAACAAACTAAACTAAATTAAAACCATCACCAGTGATTGTTTATTAGCTCGATAACTGAAAAAAATGTATGGTTGGATGACACAGAATTTTAGGCCTGATACTGATTATCAAGTGAGTTTTGACAAAGAACAAATATTGTCTAATAACAAGAAATGCTTCACAATTCCTCATTACAGATGACTGCTATACATCTTAGCTGACACCGATAATTTTGAAAGTGGACTCCAGTTATGAGATTAAGCTTGTTTTCCGGAATTGGAAGTCTTGGTGTTAAAAGAATAGAGATTTTCCAAATGTTAAGAAATTAATGGAAAACCACATTAGTTGAAGAATTCTGTAATATAGGCATTACACATAATTAGTTTTTCCAACATAACATTCAGTAAGCAAATTAAAGAGGGCTCAAATTTCAAGTTATATTGATTGTGTTTAATAAGGGCAACACAAGTGAATTAAAAAGCATAAGCAACAAATGAAGTACAAAAGGATGTTAGTTCCTAACAAAAACAGATTTATGTTAAATTGACATGTTATACAAATGGAAAAATTGCACCATATAGAATATCTATAATTTTGTTTAGTTAACATACAACTTATGTTTCTTGATATAGTTCAATGACAGAGTTTGGTATCAAGTACTTCACTGACAATCCTCTTGCCAAGTTCTGCCTGCATCAAAAATAAATTGAAATCCTGTGTCTCTCAGGAAAATAACAGATAGTATATGGGACAGACATACATGTCTTCATATAAATTTAAAAAGTCAACCAGTCATTTTTTAATCAATAACTGAGACAAGAAAATAAAGTTGTTTGCCTCTTAAATGTTTGATCAAAAGTAGCATCGACTAAAATTTCTAGCAATGTGGTTGTGGCTGACAAACCAAATTGTTATGTGTTTTGGACCGTGGTACTGCATTCAATCTTTGATTAACAATTGCCGCATCTCCTTCACCATAAACTAAATACATCACAATGTTTTAACTCTATTATCCCACTTCACCCAATAAAACTAGTAGCATTACAGTAACTCTCTTAATCCCCTTCAAGCTGTAAAAGAGGAAGTAACATTGTGCTTAATCTTGATGATGTATTGTTAAGAATGCATAAAATTCAAAAGAATAGAAAGATTGTAGGGCACAGTGTCTCTTCTGGCTTCCAAAATCATCTATGTTTCCCAAACTCTAAAATAAGATTGTTCTATTATTTAAGCAGTGTTGGAAGGATGTGAATTATTTGCCATTGGAGTGCAGGCCCAGGTGCCTAATTTCCTTTTCCAAGTTGGGGCAGATTTTGCTTATAATCCTAATGCTCAGGCTGATATCAATTGTTTAGTTCCATGAAGTAATATAAGACGCATTTCTTCAAAAAAAAATCATAAATGGTGTTAGTAATGTGCTTATGTGGAGCTTGATCATGCATAGTTTCTTGATGCGATTTTGAACATATTTCATTTGTGCAACTTTAAGCACTGGATCTCATTAATTTTGTGTTTACTCAAGTGAAGTATGCTTGCTCCAGGAAACCATAATTTTAGTCATAGCTCAGTCACAAACACTAATTGTGAACCAAACCCTTTAGGACCTATATTTGAAGATGCAGCCATTCTCAAGAATCCCAGCAAAAACATAGAGGAAAAAGGTTTCCACCGCCCTCATATTAAAGCTGCATCACTAATCTCCTTCATGTTGTCTGGAAACAACAGGAGACAATCGACGCCTGTATTGAGCATATGAGCACTGTCATTGGTCAGCATGAGCACACTTTGAAAGCCGCTAATTATCCCCTACTTATAGAGAACGCTAAGAGGTGGATTGCTGAATTCATCCAGGAGCAGGCAGCTCATGGCCCTCAACCCAAAAAGCAATCAACTCAAGCAGATACGTCTAAATCTGCAGCTGTCCAAGTATCTGTTTGGTGGATTCCGCTCTATGCCAGCAACCCCAATGATGGCAATCCTATTTGGCCAGCAAATGCAATGGGAATGAAGAAACTAACCCATTTCACTTCACCCATGGAATTCCTCATAATCCTCCGTAGTGCCAGCTAAGCTTCTTTTGCAAAGAAAAACATCAAATGCCTCATTATGGACACATTAAGATGGTTGTGCTGCAAATATTTTTAAAATTGAAAATAATGCAGTCTATGCATTTGCTACTAATGTAAATACTAGAAAAACAATAAAATATAGTGTGATAGGGTAAATCAAAGTATAGATTCTACTAGTGTAAAGTGGATTTAGTAGTTTTCTTTTTTGGCCAAAGGAGATCTTATGGCAAGGTGTGTTGTCGTTTGAATGGATGGTAGACAACTCACAAAGGTATCAAAGTACACAGCACTACAGTTGTCGCTCTAGAATTACACCCAACAACACTTTGCTCATTCATTCATGAAAATATGGAGACAATGATAAAATTGACTTGATTACACTCTTATCTCTGTAAACTCACAGGCAAACATACAGCACACTTGGCCACCTTGGCCTTGTTCTTTATATACACTAAAGTCTAAGAGCCTTCTAACTAAGAGCTACGAATTCTCGACAAACTACTCTACTCTACTGGAAACCACAATGTTATTGGAATACTCTTCCAGCCTAATCCCTCTCTTGTGATGGTGAGAAATGTCCATCTCATGCCCCGGACAATCTTTGTTCAGGAACCCTGTACATGATCATGTCTTCACCTTATATTGGCCACTAGAACACTGAAAACCCGCATTACAAGAATAGTTCAAGAGCAATTGATCAGCTGCAGCTGACTGTGTTGCACAGCATTAGATTTCCGCCATTTCTAGAGTTTCTGACATGGTCTGCAGGTGCAGGTATAACGTTTCTGATAAGTTGTTGATCTCATCTTCTTGTGACGAATGCATCCAAGAAGCAGTTGATGGTGTTAATTTCTTGACTGCTCATGATGTAGAAAATGCAAACCTGAAAGAATCTTCTTGGCACAAACACCTGGCTTGCTATGAGCTTTGCCCCCTTGGGTGGGAGTGTTAGATTGATGTTAGTATATGGCAGTACCATGTAGTATGTGCTGACACTTGCAGCATGACTTGTAGGTCTTGTGGACCCTGAAAAAATCTTGGTCCATACCACATGGGGTTTGACATACACCTAGATGGTGCCATGATCAAGATGCACAAATTGTGTTGCACCACTTTAGAGATGTGTGTTGTTGGGTTGAGTAATCTTAGGAAAGGTGGTCTGTTAAGTACGTATTTGTTCATTCTAGTGGGAAAGAATTTGTGCAGAATCTGCAGATTAATGGAAAATGCCAAAACTAAACAAAAAAACAGATTTTTGGGATCCTGGCAGTCAATGGAGGTACCTGATATTCCAATATTCATTTGGTCAATGATATTCTTCTTCGTGCTACTCTCATCCTCCAAGAGAAAAGGCAAACAAAAAGACTGCTATCCACATATTAAATGGCTATGGGGCGGAAAATAAACAAGAACAAATCAAATATTACTTTTATTCATGTTTCAGATAGAAGAATGGAAGTTCTAACTATTCTTGAATTTTGCAAGGGGTGGAAACCAGAGTAATACCTGGATTTCCTTTCACTTGAAAAATAATAAGGAAATACCAAATCCCAGTATAATGCAGTTGGGAAAGATGCCATCAAGTGGATTAATCGGTGGCTTACATTTTCCGGATGAATACAGCTCTCACAACAAATCCTTCAAGTTGTTCCTATTTATATGCTCGCCCTACTTTCTGCTCCCTTCATGGTTAAAGAAAGACTACAAAATATCAGATGAATTTTATATGGCAAAGTGTTGCGGATCAATTCAATCACCCCTTGCTCTCTTGATCTAAGTTCTGAACTAACAAGGAAGATGGAGGTCTCTCTATCATGAACATTAAATTATTCAATCATGCTTTTGTTAGGAATTTAGAGTTATTATTACATTTAGTTAGGTTAGGTTTAATTCATTAAACCTATTACTTGTTAGGTTGTTACGTTCTAATGGTTGTTGGATGATTGTTAACACAATCACATAAATAGGATTTAGTTGAGAAATTGGTGGTAAGTGGTTTTAGGTGGAATCCACACTAATATTATGTTCGGACTATTTGTTATTCTGAAGTTTTGTCTAATCTTGTACATATGTTCCCTGATATTTTAATCCAATTCATCCTTATACAAGCAAATTCTCCCCGCGTTTGATCTCAGAGCAGGGAGAGCCTGAGAGAAGCGGATGAAAATAAAAGAAGATAAGCAGAGCCAAAGAGACCCGGTGACTGTAAATTCATTCTTTCTTGAAAATCCCCTCGAAGATTTTATTGCTGTCCTATTGATTAATATTTTTGTTTGGTGGATTTAATATTGGTTTCAAGATAGCAATTTTTTTGGTTATGAGAAGAGCTGCACATGTGAAGCACAGAAATGTTTACAACCTGCAGTGAATAATTTTGCTATGAGAGTCAGAGAAAGTGTTTCAATAACAATATTGCCATGCTTCAAAATTTAAGAAAAAATATTGATCTGCTGTCCCAATCTGAGCAATGTTTTTGGAATTGATGTGCTTTGATGATGGCATTTAGGAAGAGTGCCAAGGAGATACATCAGTTTTATTTCTGGCATAAAAGGCGTTGGAAAACAGTAGCCACAAAGTGTGAGGAGTAGAGTACGCATTTTTTGAGGTGCAGTTTACCCAAGAAAAGAAGTGTGATATTTATTGAATCAGAAGTGCTGTGGCAGATCCATCACCCAAGGAGCATGGATGAGGAATAGCAAAGGTGGGACTTTAGACAATAGATATTATTTTTGAATAAACTCCTGGCATAGAGGCATCCATACAACCAAGTAATCAAGAAAAATAAGCCAATGCATTAGAAAGCCAGTTCCAGTTGGTTTTGGTTATGGTATTTAATCTTACATATGTTTTGTTTGGCACCAAATATTATGTTCCTATCCTGATGCAGCCCACTCAAGACAGTTCCAATTGGTTTTGGTTACGTTATTTAATCTTACATATGTTTTGGTGAGCACCAAATATTATGTTCCTACCTCAGCTTATAGTTATCTGAGTTTATGACCAATGGTTACTTATCAGATTAATGTTATCAACATGGCTGCTTATTTTATCAGGCATTTTCAAGATCACTACAAAAACTTATTTTTAAAAATAAAAAATAAAACCTTCTGATTCTTGTTCCCTTAGCACATAAGAACTTTGAACAACTCTAAACATAGGCATATCACATATGGTTGAAAAGATCTTGACCTTATCCTTTCCACAAATATGATTCAGAAAATATGTTGAAGGCATCAATGGTCAAAATGTGCCCTTTAGCCATGTTGAGCTTTCTAAACATTTCTTAATGCATTAATTACCTCAAAAGTTTCCTTAATCATTCTATAGGGAGCTGTTCATATCAATCATCATCTATTGTTTTCCTTGCATACTTTTATGCATTACTATGAATTTAACTTACAAAATCATTAAACCCTATGGTGTAACATCTGACTCTTTTATAATCACTTCATTCTCAAATGCAAAAATCAAAATTCCAGCGCGTAAAAGAAACACAATACAACAAAATGATTGAAAGAAATTACAATAATCTACACATTTTATGTAAACAAATAACTTGGCATATTTATAAGAAGAATGGATTGGAGCTTTCTAGTCTAAAAAATAAAAAACTTGGAGCTCAAATGGCTTTTTGAATGTTCTCAACAATAAATCACAAGCCATGCATTATAGCACTTGTTTTTAAATTCTGTGTGTACACTTTCCTTTCTCCATTAAATGTAGAACATTCAATTTCATTTCTTCGTACAACTAATGCTAGAAGGATAGAAATAAATGTTAAGAACACGAGAAAAAAAATGAATTTCCAATCTTTCAAAACTGTATCATACCTGACTCTCGTGGAGCTGATATTATTTGATACCAATTCATCCACAACAACAATATTCCTCTGTTCAAATAGAATATCACTAAAGGATTAGCAAATATCATCACATGTTCTCTGCCACAATGCTAAATGCCAATAAAATAGTATATTAATAGGCATAGAGCCTTAATCAAGTCAATACAACAACGGAATTATCAATGCTAACTAGTAAAAATCGTCCAAGTTTTGTTCATGAGGATGAATACCTTGTTTTCAAACAAAATATCATTCTCAAATATGAGTTTCTCAACATTTTTTTCCTTCTTGAGATGCAAACAACACCATGATCTCGAAAAATAAGTTTTACCTACAAAAGAAAACAAAGTGAAGCATTATCAGCTATTCCCCATCTAATTATTTGGACCATATTTCAGAAAAATATAATGCATAAGCAAAACTTTGATCTCCAAAGAAGCATGAAACTCACGACAACAAAACATATAAACAACAGAATTATTTCAACAATTTGCAGTCATTTTTATCTACTAAATCAGCCACAACAACAACCCCTTATATTATCTTCTCCATTCTGGGCCAGAACAATTGAATAAAACAATTTAGCTAGACTGAGTCTTAGCATCCCACATGATAAGTCTGTGATATACCTTTTTGTAATCATGCTAAATATGGTAGTTGAATTTTACAAAGATGTCTGCAGAGGTGGACGTTTAAGGCTAGCTTCCCTCTCTCTGACTCGGCTCTTTTGCAGATGTTCAACCCCATTTAGAAAAGGTAATTTGAAAATTTGTCACTACTGTTGCTTGTCTTTCACCCAGTTTGATAAAAGACAGGCCCCTTCATAAAGAAGATGTTTGAGTCCTCTGATCAGATGAACAGTAAAACTTGGGAAGAAGGTGACAAAACAATAAGACACTAAACAAGGGCAATATAGGTGACAGGCAAGTCTGGCTCCAAAAGGAAAAAAGATCCAGCATGAGAGAAAACAAGCTAAAATTACAAACCTTCAAGAAGACAAACATGTGTGTCCAGCTAAAGTGGCATTCCAAAAGATGCATCCACCCTCAAATAAGTCCAGTGGCATCTTACAAATTTCAAACATTGACAAACGATCACCACAATGCATCACAGCAGTTGGGCAAACATCAGTGAACACCTCTCCCTCTTATTCCCAAATAGTGTATGTTTTTTCAGTCCTCAAGCAGAAACTTGATAAATTCTGCCATGATCTTGAAACTCTCACCCTGTAATGTTAGGGAAGCATCTAGAGAGATAGCAGGAAAAACAATTGGCCCAACAATTATCTCTAGCTTGCAATCTGATGTACGCACAAGAAATCATAATTACTAGCCGCTGCCTTGAAACGGAAAAGAAAATTTCTTGAAATGGTAAATAAAGACAAAGACTCAATGGCCAGGTGTTAGTAGATAACAATACTGTTGGCAGGGAAGATATGGAATTTGGTTCCATGCAATGTACCAGAATTGAGAAAAAGAATATAATATGGGAAATAGGATGGAACTGAGCAAATTGGATCAAATAGTTTCACGATAAGAAACGTTTTATGGTTTTTATAAACTTTTATATGGATATCTAGAGAACGATTTAAAACAAAAAAGAAAACACAAACTGTTCACAAGAAAAAATCAAGCAAGGCCATGCTTGATATTATCAATCATCATCACATATACAAATATGTTTTGTCATTTTATATGTATGTGTGAATGCATGTGTCTATGCACACATGTGTGTGTTATTGTTGGTTAACACATATATAAACATGCAATAATTAGAGGCATTGAGATAAATTCCTAAGAAAATGTTGTATACGAAAAGATAATCAACTCTTTAACTTCTTTTTTTAATTGAATCCGAAGTTGTAGGGATTAGCTGCATAGAGTTCTTAGGCTTAGTTGCCAAGGGCTAACGGGTCTCCATTCCACCAAATTCGTTCGGGGCCCAATCTCAACTTCATCCCTTATTTATTGCTATATCTTGCAATTGGCACGTTGGTGGATGCCTAAGCAGCACATTTTACATCATCATATGGACCGTTGGACCACAACCCATTCAATATTAACTCTTATCTTAATATACTAAGGCAAAAGGATTATTTACTATGTTACTGAGTTCACCCCTCCATAGGCCTAGGTACCAATCTGGGGCATACCGGGTCAAGTTTACCCTCAGGTTCAGCCTAATCTGGGGTGAGGTCACAAGCCTAAAATCTATTTTATCATTTTTTAAATATCTAATTTTGTTACATGATCAAGATCTAGTAGGAAAGTGTCAAGAATTGATAGAGGAGCAGGACATATCCTACTATGATTATAACAATTTTACAAAGGTGTTATGCCTAACAAGAGTTCATGGGCACGTGAGGCTATTCACTGAGTACAGATCCAAAGTCGAGGAGAGATTCACAGACTGAAGAACGAGGTTTTCAAGGGATTTCTTTTCCAGAGAAGATTGTGAATGGTGAGGGTTTTTGAGCAGACAACAAGGGTTTCAAGATGGCAGTGGACAATTTAGAACAGCAGTGTGGCAGGCAGGTTGTTTGTGGTACCGTGATTCTTAGGGTATGGATCTCAAACAACCAACAACAATCAGGTAAGTCCCACAATCTCTTTTGCCCCAAATATAAATAGTTATTTCAGGAAACATCTTTTACAAATATTCTTCCAAGTATAGGATGAATTACACCGAAATCCTAAGAAGTAATTGACTGGAACAGCAAGAAGGGAATAGGGTTAACACATGCTTGGGTGTTAAAGAGCATGTCATATGTGAAAATGACACTCAAAATACAAAAAATCAAGGAACAAGCGTAAAGGGCCCTGCAAATGAAAATATTCAAAAATAGCAAGGTGTCGGCATTATAGTCTTAGGGGAACATTACAATCATTAGTGGCCGATGCAATAAAGAGGTCTCAAATGGAGAAACACGTATAGGGGACCAATGATGGGAGTGAAGTCACACGCGAGCATACTAAATCCCACACAACACAAGATCAACAACGCATACTAGAAACATGGATTGGGTTCAAAGGACAAGAAGAATGACAAAGAAGGAAGTATAGGCAATTACTATATCCAACAAAATGAGAACAAGACTGTTGTTCCTTCAAAAGTTGTACGCTCCTATGTGTTAGAGATGTTCTTTGCAAAAAGAAAGGGGCGGCGCACAAGTGCAGGCAACACCAGCCAGGACTCCACACAAACAGACAGGGCAATGCCTCTCTTGAAAGGAGGCACACAAAAGATATTGCGCAAAAAGTGCTTCCCCAAGGTTAACTCTCATCAGGTCTTGATGGCTAGGTATTTTATTGGGAATAGCTCAAGGGCCCTAGTAGAGGCTATTAATGTTTTATGGGCATTTGCTGGTTCAAAGCTAAGCATGGAAACTACAGCTCTAGAATCAATCATAAGGGAATAATTTATGGATGTTGTAAGAAAGGAATAACTCATTAGCATTCATTCATAGCCTATTCAATGCACAAAAGCCACTAAGATGAATATTCAGCTGAGTATCACTTACAATCTATATACTGAACTTTATGTGTGGATTACAAGCTTTGAATCCTACACTAATCTACTTTCAACAAAGTTTACATAAAAAATGCAAAAGAGGACTAGGGCAAGGAAGAAAGAGAAATAAGAAGCAAATCTATAAGGTAAGCTCCAGTTCGCTCAAACACCAAGATCCATGAAACCATGCCCATGCTCAGACTAGTATGCACTCGATCAAGACACAAGCAGCTGCAAGATTCTGGGGGAAAAGATTAGGTGGGCACCACGTCGTTGGATGCCCAAGAAGAGTGTTGTAAATTCTCTAGTCACTAATTCAGACGATATAGTAATCAATAAGCAAAAGGGGATCCTTTAACATTCAATGAAACAAAAATAAAGCATATATAGTTGTTGACTTAGGCCAGAAATAAGGAAAGCAAAAAGGAATAAGGCAAGTGCATGAAAATTCTCAGAAGCTTTTCTACTCCAAATTCCAGGACCTTTACAAAGTGTTCAATCAGGGTATTTATAGGAAAACCCAAGCAATGAACAATGTTACAAGCATTAATGGAAGTAGGCTCTTTCATAGGCCAGATTTGACAAATTAATTACATGATAGATGAATAGTTCAATTGGATTGAAAGCCAAGTTGTCCTTCTAGAAGTACCTAACATGTCAGGATATTCTCTGCAAAGTGGGATATCTTCATCAAAAGTTGCTAAGGACCAGAATAAACCTATAGGAAATTATCAGACTCCCATATTTTAATGCAAGATGGCGAGCATGGATAGTTATGATGCATAAGTCAAGATTTTCATTAAATTTTGTCGTTCTTCCTCTTGCTTAACCTACATAGGAGCAGAAATCAGGTGGAAGGCGAAAATGTAAGGACTAACTCGCACCATCTTTGGTATGAAACCGACATGTGGACAATGCCTAAAGAAGACAGGGAAAAGAGAACATGCTTATCTTGTAACGAGGGTGTTGAGCGAACCGAATGACACTGTATCATGGAGTCGCAGCCTATAAAGACATCCGAATCAAATATGCCAACCACCTGAAATTGGACAGTTTAATTGCCTTGTTTGAGGAGGTGAGGCTAGATAAAACACCAATGTATTTGATCAAGATTCATGGTATAAGATCCAACATCAAAAAGGGGATGGACATTTCACAAAACTAAAGGCACAGTGTTATGTCCGTTTTTGGGACTGAAACTGAAAAGGTAGGAAACCACACAAACCCCAATAGATTCAATTCAGATTTTTCGATCAGCAAACTGATTTTTCTAAGAGCTGAAAATCAGCAGTCTGATTTTTATAACAGCAGTCTGGGAAAAGAGGAAAATCACTCAAATATTATCAAATAACTCAACCATAATATAATTTAGGAAGATTTTAAGACACTTTTTATCATCAAATCAGATCACGCACTCAGCCAGAAATTTAATTTTGAACAGCAGAAGTACATCCCATGAAAATAATGAAAAGAGAAGTTTCCAAACCCCGATAACCACAAAGAAAGATTCTAGCCTTAGAAATTATGTCGAATCAGAATATCAAATAAAATCCGAAGTATGTGCCCTAGAAGGCGCCCAACTAACACCAAACCCTAGTCGCTCCCTTTAGGGAGAGCTCTAAAATACATGCAAAGCCTTTGTAGATATTTTCCTTGATGCCCTAGCTCCAAATCTGCAAGAAGCCTTCAATAGATGTCTTCAAATCACCCACAATGGAGGGTTCCCGTCCTCCACCAAGCCACAAGGAAGGTTTGCGTCTTCCTTGGAATGCCACACAAAAGGAGTTTCGTCTTCAAGTGGATAGTTAATGAGCACTTTGCCCAAAAAACCAAGTATACATAAAATGCGCCAAAGATGGTACGCAAATGAAGTCACAAATCTCTTTTTATAGCTCTCGCTTGGCGCCAAAGGCCAAACAAAAGTGGGTCGACCTCCTTGGGCCTCTTTTAGTCTTTTAATTTGTCTTTATGGATCTCCAATCACAGTCGACCTGCCTTATAAAGGGAAACACAAAAAGAAACATCATATCTAATAAAGAAAACTTAATTAAAAATGCAATTCCTTCCCTTGCTCAATCAAGCTTCATTGCCACGGAAAGGGGATGGCAAGAAGTCCACTTTTAGCCTCTTAATTCGAAAAAGGGGACATTACAAACATCCCTTGTGTCAAGTAGTTGTTTTTGCATGAAGCACTATTGTTATTCCTCTTAGTCCCATATATTGCTTAATCTCGTGGATGATACTAAAACATTGCATTCATTCAATACTTTGACAATGACTAACGAGTAAAAAAAACTCTTTAAACCCACAAAATGAAATCCTCAAAGCTACTTGCTTCGCATTTTTACCAAAAGCGAAACATAAAACAACACACTTCACTCTTATAGTATACTTACCTCTCATTGCACACATAAGGCTGAAAATCCATCCAACAAAGTTCCCACTACATGGTTTTGGTATTCCTCTGCTAGCACGAGTACCTATTTGCTACAAAGGAATTTGAGAAGCTTGCTAACAAAAGGATTCTTGGGTTGAACATAACTTTCTTTTTTTTCAATATTCAGACCCTTTTCTTGTTTTCTTTACTTTTTGGCGCTTTTAGTCAATTTTTTAACAAGTACCAATAGGTTAGGCCATAGGATTTTTTTCCCAAAGGTCAATATTGTGTCGGCTTTTAAACTTACAACCACAAGTATTACAATGGTAGGCTGCAGGTGCTAGCTTTGTGGGCTGACCTTGATTGAAAACTGATCCATATTTTCCATTTTGGCAACAAGTCACAATGTTAGAGCAGGTTCCAAGTGGTGGGAATTATATTTAAAGTTTCAATGGGTGTAGTCATATATGCTAACTCGTATTGGGTGACATCCCATTTGTGTGCAACTCCTAGCCAACGCATCAAAGCATGCTTAGGGAAGAAGGATCCACTAGTGCCAACGACAAAGAGTTTAGAGTACATTAAATACAAATAAGAAGCAAATGCATTGGATGTTTTGAAATCATGTCATCACTTGGAAAAGAGGGGATTTCAATCGAGGAAGCCACCTACCGCCCCATCTTATACATCAGTTATTGTCACAACACATCTTTTTTTTTGTGATGCCATTCACACATGAAGAGTATTCTCCTCTTTGTCGCAAAAAACAAGACCATTGGAGAAAGCACTTCAAGATGATCCAATCACGTGATGTGTTTACACCAATGGGTTGTCCTTTAATATTGTTATGTCGCTTTATTGGAAAGATATGGATAGAGGGATCAATGAAGACCTAGAAGGGTGCCAAGGCCAAGTTATGAGAAGATATACAACACCTTATTGCTTAGGCAAAAAAATTGTATATGACTCAATGCAGCCCACTAGGGACTCACTCAACGAAATGGGGTGTCCATTGTTTCTTATAGATGGAAAGATACTAGAAATTGGCCCTTGATTAATGTGGTTGCAATGTGTACCCTAAACAGATAATGTTTTTGGAATTTGTTGATTGTGAGAAGTAGGTGAAGGATGCCCAATTCATTACTAATATTTTCATAAAATCCATTGAGGTGGGGCATTAAAATGATGTTTGATCATAACGGACAACACAAAAAATTGTAAAATTGTGGAAATGTTGGTTGAGACGAGGTATGGGCACATATTTTGGACAACTTTAGTTGTTCATTCACTAAACCTAATACTACAAAAGTTGGGTAGAATGGATCAAACAAGTGTATGTCAAGGCCAAAGAGATCCAAATGTTTGTCACAAACATCATATTTTGCAGAACATCACATAATGTAAGCGATCTTTGTTTGTTCTCGAAGTTGGAGCTATTGAAGGTACATGAAAAGATCTTTTTTAATTTATTTTAGTAATTTTAATTTACGATTTAAATTTTATGTCTATTTTGTTTCTTAAATTTTAAATTTGAAAACAAAGTAGATGATGTTGTCACACTATTTTGCATTTCATACTAAGTTGTTTAGACCAGATTTACCTCACAGACAATTATCTTGAGACAACAGCTAAAGATGCACGAAACACTTGACAACATGTATAAGCAACCTTATGAGTGTGTGGAGGCAATTGAACACTAAGAGGTCCCAATAATGGAAGACATTAATCCTAGATGATGAGTGGTGAGCTTGTGTAATATTCTTGCTTAGTCTCACCGAGCCCATCATGAATATGATCTAGTTTACTGACATGGATCAGCCATGTTAGGGAGAAAACTATGATGGAGTTGACTCATTGATTGAGAATATGATGGCCATTACGACTGTAAAATAGCAATGTCATAGGGAAGCATTTTTCAAAGTGCGAGCATCTCAATGAACAATGGAACAAAATGACCATTCTATTGCATCTCCTTACCTTTGCATTAACTCCTAGATACTACAACAAAGAGGTACTTTCTTTGCCCAAGTGATTGCACCAAACATGGATATTGAAGTTAGTGAAGGGTAAGAAGATGGTGATCAATAGGCTCTTCCCAACTCTAATGTAGAAGCCACAATCATAGGGAAGTTTGGGAATTTCATAACCTACAAAGGTCACAACTTTGGCACTCTTCTGGACAAGTACAAGGACACTCATACATGATGGTAGCTTCATGGACAAGGATCTATGCACCAGCAGCCTCTTGCAACCACAATTATATCAACATGAGGAAATTTCAAATCTAACATTTTTTGTTGTTTTAAGTTTCAGTTTTGACTTTTATAAATTTTAATTTTTTATTGACTTCACCTCAATAGGTTGCGGGTTCAACTTTAGTCAAGCGCAATCAGCTGGAAACAAAAAACGTGGAGGAGTTGGTCTATATGCTTAGCATTTTTTTCCTTCCACACAAGAAAGCCAAGTACAAGGGGTGAGAATGCATTGGGACGTAGAGCCAAAGCATTTTGACTTGCATGCTTCCATTTCCCATCTTTCAGACACTAACATAAAGAGGCAAGAAACTTCTTCATAGGACGCACAAAGCAGAGCTAGTGGGAGTGTCAATGACATTGCTACTATTTATAGTTCTAACGAACCGCATAATAATGATGATGTTGATGCTTTTGATGAGGAACAACATTGCAATGATTTCTAATTTTGATTTAATAATTAATATTTAATTTATCATTAATCATTATCAACTTATCAGTTGTGGTTTTTTTGTTTATTATATTCATATTATGTGGTCAATTACTGCTTATTAGGCTAAAATGTTTGCATTTTAAAATTTTATATATTTTTTGCATGGTCGTATGGGTCAAAAAATTGTCATATTGGCATAAATGTACTTGTACTTGAACATGAACCTGAACCGGTAAATTAGATTAATGATGGATCCTAGAATCTCAAATTATAGATGAGTTGAAAACCCTATGCAATCACAAGGTACTCTTGAAGGCATAAATGTGTAAGCTATATTATAGGGTACTATAACAATATTGTTAAGCATCATTTTAATGATCGAGGAGAATCAAAGGGAATGGCAAGCAAGTTTACAAGATTATAATGCAAAACATGCCTTCTAGTGCACATCTCATCTCTCGTGGCTCTCACTCTTCAAGTCCTTCTCATAGACCTATCTTGTCACACATTGTCTCCCGTGGACCTAATCCAGCATGCTCTCCTTCTAGGGTTCCTATGGCACATGGTACTACCTCTAAACCTCTCACATATGAGCATTCTTCATTGGCATAACTAAGACCTACACCTCGCGTTTCTCCTGGCTCAACTTCGCCTCCTCATGAGGCTCTCATTTGGTAGCTATTTTGATGCCCCCCTCTCTATACATAGTTATACTCTATAATACAAAAACATTCATATATTTGGAAAAATACAAAATTAGGCCCTGTACACATACCTTGCATTGTTAGCACTTTACATTAGATATGTTGATTGGTCACTATAGCTTGATTGATGGCATAGCTTTTCTACTCCTTACACGCATGCATTCACGAGGTATATTGAGCTTGATGCAAGACACAAAGATCATTACATGCTAATAGAAGCTATTTTAGTTACATTATTTTCTTGTCGGCATCTCTCAAAACTATACAGGTGCTATTATTTCATTAGAGTTCCTTCCTACTTCCTCATTTTGCTTAATTATATATCTTTTGTATACGTTACCTTTCAAACTAACAATATTAATACGTCTTATGCAGAACTGACATATATTGTTTTATGTGCAATTTTGCTACATGTTGCTTTTATCACTATTTGACATCAATGTTTTTTGTACACGGTTGCTACTTGCTTTGTGTTACGACATGTCTGCTTCATTGTATACGGCCTGAGTGCCTTGTCTTGTGACACCATGGGTGTCCCATGTTTGTGGTTCTACGCCATGATGTGACTCTTCTTTGTATTCTCTTGCCTCTGTTTGCTCATTAGATAATTGTTTTGTCTCTATCCTAGTTCTATTACATTTTTGTTATTGCTACTATTGTTAATCTTGTTGGTATCATTCCTATTGTTGCTAAGGTTGTTTGTATCCTTGCACACCATGGTTTTCACCATGCAAAACAACTTTTGTAGGTACAAGTTCTCCAAGGTGGCCACCTCTTCAACATTCTACACTCTCCTACAGATTATCAAACATACAATCCATGAGCACACATCTATTCTTTTGACCCACGTGCTCAAATGCTTTATCACACACACGCCTCAAAAGAGGGGGCATTCATTGGGCTATATTATACAATTACAAGAAAAATCACGGGTTTAGACACAAATTTTCATAGGGAAAATGTACTCAAAAGGAACTCCAAATATCATTTTTTTGCAAAAAACACACATGTTTAGGACCATACAAAAGGGTCAGGACCATACAAACATTCCTGAACATACCATGTGTTTTTTCCCTAGGGAAGAAACACCGACTTTTTCTATAGTTTCAAATTTCTCATCATGGATACAGGTTTTTGGCACAATCTCATACTCAGTTCACACAATTCAGATCAACTTACAAGGGGCATGAATATTTCATTCCTTCTCCATTTCAGTACTTAGTTCCAATTGCAAAATTTGGGTGTTTTGGGGGCATGGGCCTCCTTTCTCCATTGATATTTCAGCATACTACATAATCTTACTTAGCAGTACGGCTAACATGAAGGGAATGGGGGCACATGTTCTCTTTTATACCTCATGTCTATATATCCAGACATTGGGCCTTGATCCATCTATAGTGGTGTGGTCCGTGGGGTTACAGAAAGTACATAAACAACTAAGTTCTTTGTAGGCAGACTTTCTTCTCGTCGTTTTAAAGGGGAAGATATCAAAGTTACTAAAAATTTTGATAAATAGTCTTCTTCCTTCATCGACATACATGTACGGTCCTACATCGACATACTTTCCAACTTTATTTTTAATGCAATATCATTTGTTGGGTCTTTTCATCTTCTTTCATCATGGAGAGTGCCAACACCAACACATTCAAAAAAAGAAAAATCCAAGCAAAGACAAAGGGTCGGCCTTATCATAATAATTTACATTTGGAATCCTGTATAAGCAAGTTAACATTACCTCATTTACCCACCTAGCACTTTATTAGTATACTCATTTTGAACACTCAGGCAAAAGGCACTTCTTGGGTCGGCCAAAGGCTACCTAAATCTCCCTAATGGTAATGCACACCCACGAAGGTAGCCACTACTACAATTCTTAGGCACTCAACAAGGTTAAGAAGTCTAGCTTCCCTCATTTCCAAGCACACCAAGTTACCTACTTCAAAGCCTTAGAAAGAGCATAATCCTATCAAGCATAAGCGGTTCAAGTTGCCAACTAACTGCATTCATATAGGTGTTACATGCTAGGTGGAGAACTACGTGTGGTTTGAGGCATCTTTAGAGAAGTGTTGGCGTAGGCGGTGCACATATTGCACTTCAATCCAAACACTAACCTTCTTGTAGGGTCTTCCACCCATGGTTAGGGTTTTGGCATGATTCAGCTGATTACATATGGTTTTGGGATTTTGTGACAGTTCGGATTTGACAATGAAGAACATTTCTAAGACACCAAAGGACCCAAAAAGTTACAAAGCTCTATTCTAAAGGCGTCTAAAACTGTATAGAAGGGCCAAGCCCAGATTATACATTCTAACTGAGATGTGCATTCTTGCACCATGGCAATTCCAAGTCACAGTATCAAAAATCTTTAGTCTCTCCACTTCCAGATTCTCCAGTGTGTGTATGCAGTTCTCTCATGTACCACTATGCATAAGCTAAGTGCATCTCTACCCTTGTTTATTTGAGTTTGTAGGATATTTTTATCACTAGTTGCAAATATTAATGAGTTATTCTGATGTAGTACAATTAATGTTGGAAGATAATTAATTAGAATATCCCCCTGTAACAAACCTTACATTCCTTTTTATTGTTGTGCATTCCATAAAAATCTAATAACCTTAGAAAGGGTATAAACAAAACTACTCCGAAGATGCCTCGAAATGCATATATTTATACACCTAGAGATCATATGACACAATAATGCATGGATGCAACTATATTTGATAACTCGATAACTTAATAATGCTTTTATAATGACTTGGTTTGTGCTTGATTTGGCTTTGAGGGATTTTGATTTGCGAAGCTTGACTCTTGAACCTTGTTTGGAATGCTTCATACTAGTGTCATGCGAGGACGCGTCACCCCAAAATCTCAAGGGTCCCAGACGTTTTGGGGACACCAAAACGTGGAGGAAACGCTTCCTCCACGTTTCCAACTTTTGTGTTGCAAGGGAAATGTCCCGGGGACATTTGACGAATGCAAGAAACATCTTGAGGACATTTGGGACATGAGGGGGATGTCGGGGAAGTCTCTACGTCCCTGAGACGGTTGAGAGATGTCCCCGACGTCAACAACACTTTAAAAACACTTTTTCTTTAAAAAATTACTTTTTCACTTTTTATTTTAATTAACTTCTTTGTTGTTTTCTCTTTAAAAACATTTACCGGATAACCATAACCCGACTGTATTGTATTACAAAGACATTTTAAGAATCAAGAGTGATATATGAATACAGAAATTTTCGAGCACAAATGCACATGGTGGACTGTCACAACATACTGTGAAAACCAGCAGCATACATATTAATATTAAAAATTATATGAACACAACATTAGTACCGTTGTTAGTATGTTGTTGAGTTTTTACTTTTTAATATGGATGTTTGGACGTGGACTACATGCACATGGTGGACTGATATATAAAAATAAATTGTTATTCATAAAATTTCTAAAATTTATATGTATATTTTTAATATTAGTAATTTTATATATTATTTTAATAGCCGTCTTGTCATTCCCTTACTGTCCCAAAATTTTGGAAATTTTTTGCCGTCTCGGAAAGTTCATCCTTGCGTCTCACTGTCCCGAAGTCTTAGGTAGCACTACTTCATACCTATGTGGGGGATGCTTTTGATGCCTACTACTACTTTATGCTAATTTAGGAGATCTTTCCATAAGATTTGATAGATATTCACTACAGGAGATATTGAAAGTTGCAAATGTGTAAATGAGTCAATTACACTTGCTTCGATAGGGTTTCGTGGATATAATTCTGCACTAAGAATGACCCATAGAAAATTTAATGAGACATACAAAATACCCAAAGTTCTTTTCAAAAAAATAGGATAAGTGTACTATTTATGATAGATGTGACCATTTTTGTAAGTAACTGAGTAGTGAGATAAGGAGAATCAAGTCTTGTAATAGGACTAAAGATGGACTAGGATATAATAATTAGAATTGAAATATTGGCACACAAGTAATGATTTAAGGGATTAATACAATACTAACATTATTCAACGATAAATTACCAAATTTAGGTGTTTATGGTTTGTCACACTAGCACTGTATATATCCAAAAATATGCCCAAATAAGCTCCAAAATCATATCCATATGATCCTCCTAGAATTGTGCAACCCTTGATACTGCTCAAAACTAGACGCATACCCTTCCTTTATTACTATCCCTACCATTCAAAGTGAAACCCTTGATAACTTTAAAATTCAAATTGAAACCCTTATTGTCTCATGCATTCAACTTCAAATTAAATGGATGCTTCCCTTGTGATGCTGGAAATGGTATTATCAACATCATCTACATTATATCCACTATTCTAATTGTAACCCATAATGATTATAAATTAAAAGGCTCGTAATGGGAATGTAAGGAATATATAGTGGGAAGATTTCATCTACAAGACAACCTGAACCCGTAGAGGTTATAAATAAAAATACGTGTCATGGTCATGACAATCACACTTATATTCTAACCCACCAAGAAACTCTTGGTTGATATTACCTTTCCAACATTCCCAAAATCCATCTCGTTGCAAAGTAGCAAAGGTGGGAAGAGTTGTCAAAACCACAATCTCCATATACAGTGGCATGCATGCTGATTTTTATTATTTTTCCATTTTTCCAATCACATGTCCAAATCACAACATCATCACTCATGCCTTCCTTATTTCAACATTTCATTTTCAGGCCCAAAAATACAATGTTAAATTAATCAAAGAAGAAAAGCCCTTAATACATTTAAATGATTTACAATGGCTTCACCCCTATAAATGAAGGCATTAAAAAAGCCTACTAGAACATGATTGTTTATGAGTCATGTTTATAGAATAATTGTGGGCATGGGCATGTGTGAGTGTGAGATCAAGGTATAAAGTAGATGTTTCTCCCCTTCTCATCCTTCAATTAGGTACAATAGTGGAAGAGTACTATGTTGTACTTGGTTTTTTTGTACCGTCACTCTTTTCTAAAAGTGTTATAGAGGATACCAAATTTTATTGGATACATTTGATCTTGACATATAACCTATTGTTTTCACTCCAAACCTTATGCCTTGTAATACCAAAGTCAATAGTATTACTGAAGGATAATATGACGATGGTGGTGGATGTGCAATACAAGGCATGCCATATCTAGTATTTACTAATGGGGTTTGTGGGATATATGGATGTATTCGCTCTAATGATCCAACTCAACACTTATTCCCACTTGAAACCCTGATCATTATAGTCACTCGTGACTGGAAATGAATTTCTATTACCACACCCCCTCTCCCATTACAAGATTGAGATCCAAGATTTGTGGTTATACATAGAGCTGACATAACAGCTCCTGTTGCACACCTCCTTCACATATGCAAAAAACCTCCCTCAAATGGATATCAAAATTAAGATTTGAATTTCCTTATGACAATCAGAAAGACAAAGTTTAAGGTTTAACATAAAAGTGAAAAACTCACTACCTTACACTCCACCCCTCTCTACCGTTGTAGACCTATCAACATAACTAGTACAAATATCTTAAATACATTTTTTGAAATAAGCATAGAGAAAAGAGTTTCAATGTTCTTATGTTAGATTTTTTGGGCCCGGATATGTGGTTTACAAATATGTATTTTTGGGGTCGGATAGATGGTTTAATTTATTATATGTGCTCTTATGTAATATATTACCATGTTTTAAAAATAGTTGGAACCTCGTATCGTTCAAGCAACATGAATGTCTAAAATCAAGCGACGAAGGAAAAAATGGTTTGTGCAAATGATGCCACAATTGAATGTAACGACAACTAGGAATGTCGCAAATAAATGGCACTAGAGTGAAAAATAAGACCCTGTCAATACTGATTTTAGAAGGACAAAAATATGCTGACCCCAGAATATTAGAAATGCAAAGATGCCATGGTGTTCTTTGCAAATTTATCTCGAGGGAACGTAACGGAAGCAACACTAGGATAGAATAATGTTAGATGACAGCATCAAATTCCCACATGCTAGAGAGAAAATGTTCCCCACAAATGACTCATTTTGAGAAAATATTTCCACTCCCAAAGAATAGCATGGCTGGCCAAAAACGCTTCATTGTCATTCAATTTCTAATACCTTCTTGCACAAAATAGGTCCATAACATCCTGTTTCTATTAAATATGATCCATTGCGGGTTCCTACTAATCTTAATAGTATGATTCAACTTTGGAATCACATGATCCACCTGCTACCCAAAAATAAAATGTGATGAAGATTGTATTAGGGGGCATAAAATGTGATGATATCATTAAAACCATACAAGATAATTTTGTTCAATGCTTCAAGCAACATTTATATGTTTTAGCTATCTACTCTACATGGGTGTTTAAAATAATCTACCATTTTTATTCAATTCTTCAAGGGATATTTATACATTTTACATAGTATTTTTTATCCCATACTCCCTCAACAAAACTTATCACTTGCACTTATCCCCGAACCTCATATCTATCTATTTGGGCATTTATACTAATCACCCAACAACCTACTCAAATAAGTTTAAATAATAAGTAATAAATCATACTATCCTTGATTCCTTCCAAACATAATTATTCATTGCACCAAGTATAACAATTATGCTATGGTGTAATACAATTCCCAAAGTTCCCCCTCTACTACATCATAGTCCCAAGAGTGAGAGAGAATAGTCTTTGCATGCGGATTGAGACATACGCACAATTCGACATACTTAAAAGAAATTTATGAATGAAGACGTACTCATCAGTTCACTGAAAAAAACATCAAAACATATGGACTAGGACTTACTCTATAGTCCCTACACATGCCTCAATAGGGACACTCAACTATCTATGACATGGCACTATGTGTAGGATGGGGCATCACACTTATACAAATAAGGACACATTGAACCATCTCCAACAAAACAAAATGTGCAAATAAGTACACACTCTATTAGTCACCAAACACAATAGTGGAACTAGAATACATTCTGCGTAATCGGCAGAAAACGAGCTCACAATATATGTCAAAACGGAAACACTCTACTATTTATCAAACATAGTGGTGAGAATAGGCCTCAATATGCTTGCTTGGTGGAAATTGGGTCTCACTAAACAGCAATACCCTATAAATTCTGTTCACAAGGACATGTTTACTATTCCATTCAGTAAACATAGTCCTTATTATCTTCAAGGGGAGGATACACATTGTGTGCAACAAGAGCACAATCTTTGGCATTGCTTTCTCTATTGAATGACGCCTTGCTTTTCTCACTACTGACTTGCTAGGTAGATATATGTCAGCCATCAAGTTTACCAACAACACGATTCTTCTTCATGGGTAGAAGCTCCCCCCTTAGTTAAATGTTTGTAACGATGTCAGATACCGCTAATAATGCATCCCTTCTTTATGAAGTATTATATCTTCATTTGCAATAGATTTCTCGAAAATCATGTCAAATAGATACAAGGATGATAAATCAATGTTTCTAATGATTCTGAAACTATAATGTTCCCTTTTTCAAACTAGCGCCAATTGAAGACTTCTTGCCATTTCTCTTCTCGTGGCCAAGGAGGAATTGCACAAGGGAAGTCCTTGGGTTTGGTTTTTATTTTCTTTTATTGTTATTAATATTTTCTTCGGTGTTTTACTCCCTCAGGCATGTCAATTGGGATTACAATGATCACAACATGAAATTAAAGGATAAAGTCAAGATCATTAAAAGGTTGACAAGGTTGGGAAGATTCCCATTATGCAACTAGAAGATAAAGCAAGTTCAAGAAGTCGGTCTACACCTTATAGCTCTTGGCACTAATCAAAGGGTATAAGAGGAGTCTTAGGGGCTCATTTCAACATCATCTTTTGGCATATACACTTCATAATTGGTCTTTAGGGCTGATTTCTCTTAGTTCATTCCACTATTGGGTGACAATCCATTAGTGTGGCATCCAAGGAGGACGAAACCCTTCCTTGTGGGAGAGGAGATTGGAGGACGGAAACCCTTCAATTTGGTGGTGTTGAAGCCTCTCACCAAATACCATCTTGTCAGTTTGCATCTAGGGCATCAAGGAGGAGCCATACAAAAGCTTTTGACATTGTTTGAAGCCCCTTTCCTATGGAGCGACTAGGTAGAAGAGGATTTGGGTGCATTTTAGGTCACAAAACTTCATTATTCTTTGATATTCCTATTTATCATATTTATAAGGTTGGAATCTACAATTTGGTAATTGTAGGAGTTAATCTATCATTTTCAGCCCTTGTTTGTGGTTTCCCTGCTACTGGCATAAAATTAATTATAGTTGGATATAATCTCTTGTTTTCTCCATTTTTTGATGTAATTTGGATGGATAAATGTTGTCGTGCTTGCAATAATTATTTAGAAGCATTTTCAGATGTTGTTGTATGGTTGTATGGTGAATTGAAGTCCCTATACAGTTCGTTGTTAGGGTTTCTAATATTTTTAGATTTGTTGTTATAAAAATAAGAATTTACTTCACTTGGGGTTTATGACATTTCCTTGATTTTACAGTTTCAGCCCTAAAAGGGACATTACGTTGGTATCAGAGCTTTGGTCTTCCCATACTGTGGGTTTCATGCAAGAAGGCAACAAGGGTTTTAATTGCTATCAAAGGATAGAAGAAATCAGACCAGCCAAGAGAAGAAGAGAGAATGACTCGCCAAGATCGACAAGCTCATTGAAAGGAAAATGAGATTTGCGGACACGATGGACTTGCTAGCCATAACCCTTAAGAGAGTTCATGAGCCTAGGGTTCATAATGGAGAAGGAAGCTCATCCGGAGCAAATACTTCACGGCAGCCCTTTGGATCAATTCATGGATCAGCCACTTGGCCTTCTTTCCTTCCAAGGGAAGAAACCCTTCCGGAGGCGAGAACAAGTCCCTCTATGGGGCAAAGCATTGTGGCAAGCTATGAGGAATACATGGCACTTTCGAGGGAGATACAGGAGCCAATTTCACTTACCGAGTTCATTGGGGTAAGCAAAGGAAGGTCTAAAAGCCGGAGCCAATACAAAATGCACCACCAAAAGAGGTACAAAATGTGTTGGGCAAGATGTCTTTCTCTACAATTGATGGCTCCAACAAAGGGACAACCGGAACATGGATGAAGATGCTAGCATTAAACCCTAGACCACAAGAATTCGCCAAGGAGCTAAACCCAAAGGGGTTTCTCTTGAAAGAATAAAAACAAAAATCAGATCTACAAGAGGGTTTTGAGGTGGAGTCCCAAGAAGACCACATTGAAGGACATGGAAAGGTGTTGCTAGATGAAGAATCAAAAAGGGTTTTTGATGCAGCAAAATCTCTAAAGAAAGAGGAAGAAGTCATGGAGCATGAGCCAAGGAAAGAAGGAAAATTTGATTTGCAAAATTGTGGAGAGAATTTGGTTGTTGAAGCCAAAACAAAAAGTAGATAATGATGATGTTCAACTTCTTGGAATTTTCAAAACAACAGCTTATGAGAGTCAAGTTGAGGGTGTTCATGGCTTTGGCAAGAACCCTGAAGAGGCTCCAGGCATGTGCCAACAAAATATCGATGAAGTCAACGTGGGAAGAGCTTCACTAGTTGAATATGAAGAGATCTCAACCAAGCTTCATTCAACAAAACAAGATGGACAAACTAATGACAACCCAAGTTATGATATTGAAAATCACATTTCAGTTTTTTAGCCTCCTCCTATGTCGCTGCCATAGTTGTGTCATCATGGACAGCATAGTGGAAAGGGTGATAAAGTGAAGAACACTATAAGTAGCAAAGGGTACATAGATCCTTTGAGTTACAACGAAGGTGAAGTCTTCAATGGGTTCCATGTTACTCTGGCTAGTGAGTGCTTCATTTCATGCATATGGTTAGAAAGAAATTTTATGAGAAATCTTATGGAATTTGTTTTGCATTCGAACTTCCTTGTGAAGGATGAGATGCTACAAGATGGCCTCACCATCCCTTGCACCAAGAGGTTCCAACAACTCAAGTTCACCTTGGGAAAGCACATGGTAAGTAATGATTTCTATGTTGTTGGTATTGGAGTTATGGATTTGATACTTGAGATTCAATGGTTGCATTCTTTGGGTGAATTTACCCAAAACTATCAAGCTAGTGAGTTGAGATTTAAACTTGGTGATCAAAAGGTTGTGCTTCAAAGCATAACAACTGGAACTCCTCAAGTTGCTACAGAAAAGAGGATGGAAAGAATCATTGGAGGAAGGCAGGATCTATGGGCTACACATGGTAAGATAACCACCAACTTTCAGTTTTAAAACAGCAGTCATATCATAAAGATTTTCAGCTTTTAATTCATGCACATGCTCTTAGAATATGTCTTCCAATGGAAGTGGATGTTGATTTCATAAATTTTACATTTGGAAGTGAGCAAGATGGATGTTATCTTGCCGCCCCGAGCATTGTAACACAACTGGAAATTGGTGCTGCGAGTGTAAGGAGTAGAAATCATGTTTTATGGGTTTTAAGGCACGCTGTCATAAAAATTCATACTGCTGTTATCAACATTTTCAGTTTGCCCAACATTGTATTTGTAGCCATACAAGTAGCCTTAGGCATACATGGGAGTAATCTTCAGTTTGTTGATGTTGTTGAAGCATTTTCAATCCCCATATGATTGATTTTTGTGAAGAATTTGAAGTGTGACAGCTGTTATCCTATTTGTTATGTTGTTGTCCACATCAGAACCAACCCATTAACCCCTTTTATGACAGTCACCAAAGTGTTTTCAGTCACAAGGGGGAAGGCTTTTCCACCTACCATTAATGAGGGATTGTTTGCCGCTTTTTTAGAAGAGTTTCTAACCACCATGATGCTAATTTTGGGCAAGAAAATGTAAAGGTACAGCTATAGCCATACTTGGGACATCGTGAATGGACCTTTAAGAGCCCATCATATGAAGGGGAATTTTGAGAAAAATGCAAGCAAAGGAAGAAAGTTACTTCACATATATATGAGACATGAAGAAATGGTATTAAGAACTCTTGTTTCTTTTAATGTGCTTGTTCTGTGTAGGCACGGGAATAAAGAAGAAAGAGCAGCTGAATTTGTTATCCATCCAAGCATGTGATGAAAAATATGGGACTACAACTGAAGATAAAGATGCCATAATGGACGATGGCAATTTTGTGAGTGCAAAAGGTCTCAATTTGCATAGAAATAGGGTCCCTCCAATACTTGGATTGGGAGTGAAGCATTAAGGCTTTGAGGAAGGTACAACCCAACCTAGGACAACGTGCAAAGGGCAGCCTAGACCATCTAGAGTATGGGAATGCTACAACATGTTTCTTTCACCTTAGTATGATGGCATTTGGGCATGGGAGCTTGCAATTACTTGAGGGTAAGCAATTTTGGAAAGGGAAGATTGTAATGTCCCCTTTTTCAAACTAGCACCGATTGAAGACTTCTTGCCATTTCTCTTCTCGTGGGCAAGAAGGAATTGCACAAGGGAAGTCCTTGGGTTTCGTTTTTATTTTCTTTTATTGTTACTAATGTTTTTCTTTGGTGTTTTACTCCCTAAAGCAGGTCGGCTGGGATTATAATGATCCCAACATGAAATTAAAAGATAAAGCAAATATCATTAAGAGTTCGGCAAAGGTCAGGAAGAATCCCAACATGGAATTAGGATTAAGTAAGCTTAAGAGGTCGGTCTACACCTTATGACCTCTTGGCACCAACCAAAGGATATAAGAGGAGTCTTAGGGGCTCATTTCAACATCATCTTTTGGCATATACACTTTATACTTCATCTCCAGGAGCTGATTGCTCTTAGTCCATTCCACTATTGGGTGACAATCCATTAGTATGGCATCCAAGGAGGACGAAACCCTTCCTTGTGAAAGATTAGAGGACAAAACCCTTCAATTTCATGGTGTTGAAGACTCTCATTGAAGACCATCTTGTTGGTTTGCATCTAGGGCATCAAGGAGGAGCCATACAAAAGTTTTGACATTGTTTGAATCCCCTCTCCTAGGGAGCGACTAGGGTAGAAGAGGATTTGGGTGTTTTCTAAGGCACAAAACTTCATTATTCTTTGATATTCAGATTTATCATATTTTATAAGGTTGGAATCTACAATTGCTGTAATTTTTGGAGGAGTTAATCTATTATTTTCAGCCCTTGTTGTTGGCTGCCCTGTTGCTGTCATAAGATTAATAGCAACTAGTTGGTATAATCTCTTGTTCTCCATTTTTTGATGTAATTTGGACGGATAAATGTTGCCGTGCTTGAAAATAATTATTTAAAAGCATTTTCAGTTGTTGTTGCATGGTTGTATGGTGAATTAAAGTCCCTATACAGTTCGCTTCTAGGGTTTCTAATATTTTTAGATCTGCTGTTATAAAAATCAGAATTAACTTCGCTTGGGGTTTGAGTCATTTCCTTGATTTACAGTTTCAGCCCTAGAAAGGGACATTACAGAAATGCCAGGAAAACCCAAAAACAAGTGGTTACCCCACTATGTTGATGCAAAAAGAACTCAAATATTCAAAAACGTGGGTACAGGCCCTGTAAAATAACATTTGCTGTTTATGGGTTTTTAACCCTTGACCTTTTTAAATACTCCATTGTCTTTACAATACCACCTATGTCCAAATCTTCTACAACACCACTTTAAACTATTTATTGACTGTCCCAAATCTAATTTAAAAAATACCACAGTAAAAGACCTCCTCTCTTTGAGTCCTGCAATAAAGTGCTATCATCTAGCCATTGCTTACCTCAGTACTAAACTAAAGAGAAATGAAGAAGAAAAACAGATGTTTCAAGAAACAATCTCCATTACATGAGATTTGATGTCGGTATGACTATGAAATGCTCTCTCCCTAGACATCAGTCTTGTTCAACGTCTAACGACATTGCCTCAACGCCTCTTCATACCCTTGTGGGAGAAATTTGAAAAATCAATTGGACTGCATAATGTGAAGCCATCTTCTCACTAATATCTCATTCTTCTAGAGGATTGGATTCGCATAGTGCTAACACGACCTTTACACTTCTCAATCTGAAATAAGCAATGAACAGAACTTGAAAACAACCTGCCTGCAAATTGGTATCTGAAAATTTGCTTCCACAGCACTCTGATATCTTCAAGAATACACAGCAATGCAGGACTTCAAAGCATACAAACAACTGTCAGAAATTCTTCATCCAGGGCATGTCTCTTCCTAAGCATCGTACTGTATTTCTCTGACTTTCAGTGTCCAAACAAATAACACTCCAACAAGATAATTTGTGTTAGTAAATAATCTAAATAGCACTAAATTGTAAACTAGGGCATAGTTTTGTACAAAGAAAATTTTGAATGTCATGGAAAACTATAAAGAACACCATAGTAAATCCAGAATAGCATCAAAAGTATGAAGTGTTGACATTCTAAATCACATTCATCTAGAACAATTTAGTCTGTAACACAATTTAATGTCTCCTGGCATATTTGACTTGGATGAGATTTAATTTTTATTCAAGAAAAAAGAACCCACCGTGTTTCGTCTTACAAGATTTCCAGCAGCTCTGACCGACTATCCAGCATCACAAATGCATTTGTCTCAATTGGACATATACCGAGGATAATTCTATAGTCAACGTCTCTGACACAGGGCCATCCCTACACTCTTATAACACAGGCAATTAAAAACCAACACGCATGATTATCTGCAATTGAGAATGAGTGTGAAAAATCTGCTTGGGCCCAAAATAATTTACACAAACAAGACGGTGATAATACAGAGGAATACTTGCTCTCACAGGCTGTCAATCTGATCTCATACCAAATGCTGATTTCACTAAAACTGTACCAGATAATTTTAATCAATATTTCAAAGAAAATTTATACATTTTGCATAGTTTTGTTGTGATACTACATTCCCTCAACAAAACTTATCACTTGCACTTATCCCTCAACCTCATACCTATCAATGTGGGCATTTAAACAAATCACCGAACAACCTACTTAAATAGTTTCAAATAAAATTATTTATTTAAAACTATCCTCCTAACTTAGTTATTCACTTCACCAAGTATAACAATTATACTATGGTGTAATAGAAATCCCAACAAAAAGGGACGTGGAAATGTAGATAGGAATCCATGGAATGCTTGTGGAAGAATCTTAGGGGTGGGTGCAATTTCTTGGAGCCAAAAGAATCTAGAATCAATAGGTTGGGCACTCGGTCAATCAACCAGAAGGAACACACCGAATTCAGGCTAGTCTAGGCAGGTCCAATGCAAAGTGACAAGAATCAATTTTCTCCACCACATATTAAAGGTCAATGCCTATGTTTCTCTGAGTTTCCAAGACAAGGGGACAGGTTTTTTGGGACGGCAAAAAAATTCCCAGAGTTGGGGAATGTGGAGTGATAGTTGGGGCAACATATATATATATATATATATATATATATCTCCTCTGTGTGTGTGTGTGTGTGTGTGTATGTTGCCCCAACTATCACTCTAGGCAGGTCCAATGCAAAGTGACAAGAATCAATTTTCTCCACCACATATTAAAGGTCAATGCCTATGTTTCTCTGAGTTTCCAAGACAAGGGGACAGGTTTTTTGGGACGGCAAAAAAACATTTCATGGCACTATAAAGGACTTAAATTTGAACTTACAATACCATCCACGACATTGAACTTTGGAAATCAAAATTAGTCTCCTTATCACTAATGATTGTATCAATATGACACTTGAATCAAAGTATCAACTACAAATCTGAAGCTACAAAATCAAAATGTCAAAATGAAAGAAAAAAATGCGTAGCTGCATTAAGCACCAAGCCCAAAATCAGTCATTATCAGGCAGATATCTTCTGATGTCAAAAAGCTCCTCATTGTTGGCACTGTTCAGCCCATCTGTATGCTGCAATGGGACACCAACCAATCCTGGCTGCACATCCTACTCCTCATCAGCTTGCCTCAGTTCCTCATGACCCACATCCCACTATGTTTTTGGACTCTCCTTCTATTCACGTGTCTTGTGATCGATGGGGCACAAGCCACTATGTACAACATCTCTTCTCTACTAGAGGCAAAAATTTATCCTCCTAATAGAGTGGATTAAGTAATATGTGGACCAATTCCTCTTGCCAACAGAGGAACTAGAAACCTATGAAAGGAGGCAAATGGAAAGAGTGAATCTAGTGCTGTTTTGGGCTAGAGTGAATCTATCTAACCTTGTTGTAGTCTTGTAGTCTAAAAGAGAAATACATGTGGTCCATTGATCCCTAATTTCTGCAGAACCCTTTGCAATATACATTTTCCTACGAACATTCATAAAGCCTCTCTTCACCTCCTTGTCATCAATAGTAGTGACTCTCCCAGGCCTCTCCATAAACCATTCAGGATTCACTACATATGTGTTTGTATAGGCGTCGTTCAGCTTCCCCCACCTTTGTTGGATAATGTGTTTCAGATGATCGTGATAGAAATTCAAGGTCAGGTCTCCCTCATGAATCGTGGTCTTCCACTAGCCAAGCATGCCATCAATGCACTCGTAGATCTCTCCAAGGTTGCGAGTGTTATTGTCCCCATATCTAATAGCAATGAGAAGAGAAGACACAAAGGACAATGTATATCACATCTTCCCAAAGCTGCCCACCACATCCTTCACCCTCTTCCGCTGTTTTATCTTGGACAACCCCCACCTCATCCACTCATCTGACAGAATCATAAGTTTTAAAGGATCTTGTAAATTGTTGTCATGCATTTCTGCAATGTAAAAATTCAAGGTAAAATCATGACAATTATACCCCAATGTTGAAAAATCTGTCCAAAATCCCTCCTGAGTCACCCTTCGGATCATCCCACCTTCAGTGTCGTGACCTCTCCACCCATGAAGAACTTCATAATGTGATATTTATCCTTCCCAAGTGTCTACAATGTGTCCATAAGATCACCCGGCCCATTCAATGAAATGTCGTCAAGAGTGGAAATTTGCAATAGGCTTAGAAAGGCTATTCCCTAGCCTTCTCGAACCAAGTACACATCCTCCGGAGAAGATCAAGAGGCCTAAAGTCATCCCAAGATGTTATTGAAGATCCTAAGGTGCAATGGAACAAGTTTACAAAAGTTTTGGAAAGTTTCAGAAGTTTTGGGATCAGAACAGTGAAAGTGAGTCTTGGAGGCATGAGGAGCTTGTAGTGCAAAACAATGAAAGTGAGTCTTGGAGGCATGAGGAGCTTGTAGTGCAAAAAAGAACCTGAACTTCAATTGAAGATTCTGGGAGCTCTAAGATGAGTCAAGAGGCAAACAAGATACCGTTGGAAAGCTAAGAGGATCCTCTGCATGATGGAGTTTTCCCATCTTTCACAACACCTAAGCGCTCCTCTGTGCAGATCAATCTTGGCAGATTCGCCTGGCAGTCCCCAATGAAAAAGCAGCATTATTTGGAGGAAGAATCAAGTCTTGATAACCTTCCAAGTGTTCTCAAAATGGATTTTGCAGTCAAATTGATATAAAACTTCACCTAAAAAGACCTCCTACAACTCCAAGAAAGTTCGTTTCAAGATTCTAGCGATTAAAAAAGTTTACAGTTTAGGGACATGGCGCATTTTTGTGTCCCAACTGACCCGACTGTCCCATCTGTCTCAACTACCCTGAACAGTGGGGAAAGAAGGGACGGTAAAATGTGCCCTAATCCCAACTAAAACTCGTTGAACCCCATGTGACCATGTTTCTCTCCGGCAAGGTGCTAGATGAAAAAAATATAATTTTGGCTAAGTAAAAAACATCCTAGACGTAGGGCGCATTTTTCTGCCCCTAATATCCCAGCTGTCCAGGACAATTGAGACACTAAAATGCGCCCCACCCCTAGCCCCCTCTCTGATTTTGCATGTGACCTCCAAACTTGCTCACCGGGTGTTAAATCGTTTCTCCTACATTCCCCATGCTCACTAATTAGTTTCCGTCACATGTCAAGCCAAGGAAGGGGGCGCATTTTGTTGCCCCTACTGTCCCAGGACAGTTGGAACACAAAAATGCGCCCCACTCCCTCTTTGCTTTAAAAACGAAAACCAAAGCATGTTTTCATGAGTTAACAATAACCCGTTGTTAACTTATAAAGAGCATTGTTTATCCTTTTCACCTCATTCTTTTTCCAGGTCGACCCAAGCAACCATTCAAGACATCTTGGAGCTCTAACATACCTGCAAATTCATCAAGCAAAACTGCAATTTCTTCTGGGGCAGCTATGATAGCTAAAACGAAGAAATATTCATAGCTTCCAAACCGGTGGTCTGTTCCGCACGAAATTTTCTCAACAACTCCATGATCCAAGCACCTTCAAGAACTCTATAACAGCAAACCCTCTCATGCTCTAGATTTTTTACGGCAGCAAACCCTCATTCTGACCCCTAGATTTACACTTTTTGATTTTCCATCATTCCAGCAGGCGAATTGCAACAAAATTTTGACCACATTATCCAGAGAGTAGGCTTATTCCAGTAAAGTTGTTTTCGTCGTGAACCCACAGGGGGAAGTGGCACTTCTAAAAATAGTAAGTATCTGGTCTTTATACTTACTATAAATAGAAACCCTTTCACAAAAGTAAATCCTCTGAAGACAATGCACTCAAAATTCAACGGTAAAGACAAACCAACTAAAAAAGCACAAAAAAACACTTTCTAAAAATAGAAATTCTCAAAGATCATCAAAATGACAGCAATAAAAGTGTACGTGGTATGTTACGAGTCTTGGGATACTGAAAAAATCACAAAAATGCGGAAACAGAGCAGCCTCAGATTCCTACTTACTAAAAATAAAAAGTGTTTGTTTTAGGTGCAGAAAAAGGTCTATCTTCGTCATTTTCTCTCAGCTAATTGCTTTTTACTACAATGAAGCTCAAGTTTGTTGGTTTGGAGCCTGTTTCAACTATCACATCCGAGTATCTAGAAGAGCATGACAGCGATGTCACTCACAAGGATTTAGAAGACATGAAAAACCAAATGCTTGGCGGACCCAAGGAGCCTATGAAAGATAAGATCTACACAAGTGGTTTGTACGCTGCAGGTGGCCATCCTCTATCCATTCAAAGCACAGAATTGGTCATGACTTGTGCTCAACATTACGAACCAGACACGAGAATCATACGAGCAGATGAAAGTTCAATCTTGGCCGTACTCACACCCAAGGGGATATTACAGAGTATACAAATTCCAACTTGGAGCAACATGGTCATCATCCCTAAGAAGTTACGCCCATCAGTAGCTTCGACCCTGAGTCTATCAAAAAAAACAAAAGGCTTCACCATGGAGGGCAATGCGAACGACAAGTGGGTGAACATGATCCTAGCAAAGGGGAAGGTGATGCTTCAAGAAATCTTGACATTGTTCAAGTACATGAGCACAACGGCCATAAAACTAATCATGACACAAGTGGAGATTGAAGCAGAGAAAGATCATTGGGATCAAATGTATCCACTAGTCAATGAGATGTGCAAGGTCAATTCATCCCTCTTGGTGAGCAAAGGTGTATTCTCTTCACCATCAGATGACTTGTCCCAAGTTTGGGTTCAAACTTTGGTCACTCATTATGAAATGATAAACCGCGCCATTATAAACTTGATTCATACGAGGAACATGTTGCAAAGATGCAGAGGGATGCAAATGTTGAGGTACAAAAGCTTGGAATTCCAACAGTGAATGAAGACACTTCGGCAGATGATTTGCTGAAGCCTTTTGAAGATCTAGTCAAAAATGAGGTCAGAGATCCGTTCTCATTCAATTAAGAAGCATTAGAGTCCCTACCCGAGATAAGATAAGTCATATCTAACACCACAAGAGATCATCAATCTTGGTTCACTAGATGCAAGACTATCAACTCTCTCTCCAAGAATTGGATCAAGTCCCCGAGTTTTGTTCACATCCTGCAAGCTGAGAAAGTTGCACAAGCGGCGGCGAGGTATAGTGAGCAGATCAAAGGCATCGAGATTTCTCCTGAAAGGCTTTCCAAAAGTCCATTGACAAGCACGTCCACATTGGCGGAAGCTTCTTCCACAGTTTGAGTAGCTATCTTCTTCCCCTCTTCACTTCCCCTCCCTCTCTTCCTCCACGTTTTAATTCTTCGTTGGAAGATTGCATTTTTTATTTTCGTCTTATTCACTAATGTGACTATAGTCTAAAATTGTAATAAGTTTCCTTTAATTAATAAAAGGGGACTTAATTTCTTTTCTTACAAATACCAAGAGTCACAAGTGGAAAAGACAAGTGAAAAGTCTTTTCTAAGTCTATATAATGTAATGACTTCCCCATTCTTAAGAGTTGTCAATTTTATAAGTTCTACGTAGATAGCTACCAAGAATAAACAAAGAGATAGAAAGTTCTTCTATTTCTCTCTATGTTTTCCTCTTCCCTTGCATTGTACAACTTTGTGAAAATGTTAATAAAGAAAGGAATTTCTACTTTTCTGAAAGACTGAATAAATTTATCTTGTCTTGATATTGCTAGTAAAGATGTTATTCTTCTCAAATTGTGTACGTGATATTTCTGATTAATCTTTGCAAGAATATGAGTTTTCCTACTTGCAATATTAATCCCTCTCCTAATTTCTCACTCTCCTTTCCCAACCTACCTAGCAAATTCCTCCCTTGCAAGCATTTGCCGCAGGTGCAGTGGAGTGTGCCTGTTGCATCCCCAGCGCCCAAGGCCAACAACAGATTTATATTTTAGTTCACGCATAATAATGGAGCTGCCTCCTTCAAGCAGAGGGACCTAGTACCAGAGCATTGGCGGAAATTCACCAATTTGTCGCATCAACAAATTTTCTTGCCAACAATTTTTGGCGCCCACCGTGGGGCAGACTTGGCATATTCTACACCCAACATACAAATCACAAAATACAAAAAAAGAAACACAAATATCCACAAAAACAAAAAAAAATTGGAATTTGAAAAGTCACCGAGCCTTATGTCTCCTACCAATGGCTATTCCCAGTAACCCTCCAGTCCAAAGACCCGAACATTTGTTCCATATCCAAAAGGATATTGCATTAGACTTGAGGGAAACAATTTTGGCATAAAAGAGAAAGTTTATCCCACTACATCATAGCTACAAGGGTGTTAGATTCTCAAGAACAGCGTGCAGAAGATTTGGAAAGAGTGAGACAAGCTCAAGTTCAACAAACGGGAGCTTAAGTCAATCCAAGGAATACAAGTTGGTTGATCGTAGATACACCAAGTTTGAGAGAAAGAGGAAATCTTGACCCAATCTTTGAAGAACTCCAGAGGCGGCAAGAACAAGTCAGAAATTCAAGGCGCTCCTTCTATCTTGAGACTCCTCTCATCGGTGGTCCAAGCGGTGTCAACCCGTTGGACATAGGGTTTCCAAACCTCAATGAAGACTTTGAAGACTTTGTTGAAGCAAAAACAGAAGTTGAAGCTGAAGTAAGAGCGGAAGCAAGACATAAAGCAAAAGTGAGAGCAAAGGCTGAAGCGGAAGCAGAAGCAATTATGTTAGACAAAGGAGAAAGACCTCAGCCAATTGTGTCATGGGGCAGAAACATGGGTCCACTCGCCCTTCCTCAACCTGTACATGAATTGCCAAGGGGATCTAGAAAGAGTTTTCCCAAATTTAGAGGAGATGGTACACAACTCCCAGAAAAGCATGTGGCAGCATTCATCACTTCATGTGGTCTATTAGGAGTGGAGCATGAAGATGTATTGGTCAGATTGTTTGTGGAGTCTCTACAACATAAGGCAACAGAATGGTTTTATCTCCTACCAGCTAGATCCATCACCTACTGGGACGACATAAAAACCAATTTAGAAGATAGATTCAAATCCACGAGGACAACCAAGATCTCCTAGTGCAACTGGTGCAAATGAAGGAATCTAATGAGACCATGAGGGATTTTGTAGCCCAATAAAACAATATTGATCAAGAGGATTCCCCTCAAGGCCATGCCCTCTGATGATAACGTAAAGAGATTCTTTATCAATGCTCAGCTTCCCGAGGTAGGATTCATTCTCAGAAGATCTTTGCCTAGGACACTGAAAGAAGCTCAAGAATATGCCATTGAGATAGAATATGATCTCATTCTATCTGGAAAAGTGAAAAATTCCAAATGCAAAACAAAAAGGTTAGAGTTCCAGTTCTACCTCTACAAACCCCCTGGTTCAGAAATTGGCGAATGATGTAATTGCACTCAAAAACCACTCGCACAAAGTACCTTGAGAAATGCTCCAAAGAAGACGAATCTTCCAAACAGAAAAAGGATTGGCCAGTCGCCTCTCAGACTTGCTCTAGAGGCACCACCAATAAACGCAGCCTGTGATGCGGAAGAAGAAGAAGAAATTGAGGAGCCAGAAGAAGAAAATGAAGATGGAAACGTTCTTGAGATTGAAGAAGTTGAGGACGATGCGGAGATTGGTTTCCTTGAGTATTCCTTGGGAGAAGATGATGATGATGATGATGAAGAAACACCAAGTTTCTCATGTGCAGTGTTTACTCGACTCCCAATCTCAAAAGGGAGCTTCTTGTTCTACGGCTGTTGTAAAGAAGAAAAAGAAAGATGATCCTCTAGGTAACAACTCCACAAAACAAGATAATCAACAAAGGATCTCCACTCCCTGCCGTTAATGGAATCGGCAAAGGAGAAACCAGACCCCATAGCAAGCAAGAAGCAAGTTTCATCGTGCAAGTAAGTCCTCAAGTGTTTCCACTAAATCTAATTTTTGCATCTAAGGCTAATCTTGCAAAATCATATAATGATCAAGCAAAATCAGTTACTCCTTCCCCAGCCTACTACTTCAGCCACTAAAAGTGCCCAAGCTTCCAAAGTAGCATAAAACCTCAGCCTTGTAAAGCACCCACTATTCCGGGAACATCAAGTTCATCCACCTAAGCTCCATTTGATATAATCAAGCATGTGAATAAGTCCAAAGTTCAGATTTCTGAATCTGAATTTTGGCAAACACACCCAGAGCAATTTGAGATGCTCGTCAGTTATATCAAGGGTGGTAACCCAAAATCTAATGCTACAAACCCCAATTCCAAAGGGTTACAGCCAACACCACCCACTTCGCCATCTCGAAACATGCTTGCACTGAGCGCATCCAAAACCAATAAGGTAGAAGCCTTTCTATCTCTACCTCTTGATTAAAGGCCACCAACTGAATAATTCCATCATAAACTCAAGTGCCTCAGATAACGTAATGTCTAATAAAAGTTGTCAATTCCCTAGGACTTACCTTGACACGAGCAACTCGCTCTGTCTACTCTATGGATTCTAAAGAGGTGCCACTAGTAGGAATAATCAAAGATGCTCAAGTGGCCCTTCCAGATTTCCCAGACAATAAGGTTTTGTTAACTATTTTGGTGGCGTATATCCCAACATCTTTTGGCATGTTGTTGAGTAGGATCTTCTGGAGAGACTTGGGTGAAGAAATACAAATGGATTGGTCTTCTGCGACCATTCCAGTGAAGGGTGAAATGAAGAATTTGTTTGTCATGTGCCAAAGATGAAGTATAGGGTCCAAAAATTAGAGGATCCAAAAGCTGACATCTTGTTCCAAGATAGTGGACTGGGTAACTATTTCTTCACATTGAAAGGGATGAGAATCTACCTCTCGTCATGAGAAGATGAAGAAGATCAACTGTGGACAATGGAATTTGACGGCAATCATTCTAGTGCAGGATCAGGAGCTACATTTTCCTAACTTCTCCTTCAGGTGAGTTGTTTCCATTTGCTTACAAATTGCAATTTGATAATACCAACAATACTACAGAGTATGAGGCCCTACTTCTTGAATGGATGTTGTTGAATCCATGGGCATCAAGAAACTCAAATGTCTCTGATGATGCTGAGGTAATTGTAAAGCAAGTAAGGGATCAATACCAGGTCAAGAACCTCGAGACTCAAGCACTATAGGAATCAGGTATGGGACTGCATTGAATCTTTTGATTCTTTTTTCCATCCAAGTTGTCCCTCATGAGAAGAATGAAAAATCCGACTCTCTTGCAGTTTCAGCTTCTTGATGACTCCGCACCCATCCTTCAATAAGGAAAAAGTGACTGTTGAAATGGTGTTTAGGCCGAGTGTACCAGACAATGTAAATCACTGGCAAGTATTCAATGATGAACAGTCAACTTCTCTCTTTCTTGGAGTAAAGAGACAACTTCAATAGTATTTTTCTATGAGGGAAGTGATAATCCAAATCGGGAGTCGGTGGCAGATGAAGACAAAGAAGGGATAGATGGTGTGGATTATGAAGGTGTCATCAAATTGAAAGGAAACAAGATACCCAAAGGTCCTTGTATCTCTCAAAGATTTGTTTGATAAACATGACAGGTTCATCAAGGAGAAAGCTAAGCAAGTCTTCATAGTGCCCAGCTGATTTTGAAAAAGAAAACATTGGTACCACAGAGCAGCCAAGGATGGTAAACATTGGCAAGTGTTGTTCACTTGAGGAGAAGATAAGGTTTGTCTCATTGTTGAGGAAGTTCTTTAAATTTTTGGCATATTCCTATGATGAACTCAAGTCATTCCAGCCCAAGGAGATGCATCACTTGATCACTGTTGAGCCTAAATCCAAGCCTTTTAGGAAAAAGAAACGGCCGTACAATCCAAAAATTGCGGACACAATCAAGGAGGAATTCTTGAAGATGTTGAATGCAAGGATCATCTTCCCTATCCACCACTCCACATGGGTAGCAAACATATTCCAAGTGCGGAAGAAGAATGGTGAAATAAGGATATGTGTACACTTCCACAATTTGAATCAAGCTTCATTGAAAGATAACTACCCACTTCCTATCATGGATCACATCCTACAAGTAGTCACAGTCATAGAGATCTCTCATTTCTTGATGGTCTTCTCTAGATACAATCAGATTGAGGTTGCAGAAGGAAGATAGATCCAAAACAACCTTCACAACTCCATGGGGCAATTTTTCCTATAGCATAATACCTTTTCGGTCTCATCAACGTCAGGAGCTGAAACTTTCAATGAGAAATGGACATGTTCTTCAAATACCTCAAACATTGCATCATCATATACCTTGATGACCTCAACATTATTTTCAAAGAAGCAGGGAGATCACATAAAACATCTAGAGCAAGTGTTCATCAGGTGTCGACAGCATGGAATATCTCTAAATCCCAAGAAGTGCATATTTGGTGTTACTGAAGGGAAACTCCTTGGGCACATTGTGAACAAGGAAGGGGAAATAATTGATCTAGAAAGGATAAGAGCAATCCAAGCATTGTCCTTTCCAACAAGCAAGAAGGGAGTCCATTCTTTCTTCGGAAAAGTCAACTTTCTCTAGATGCTTTGTTCCATAATTTCATTGAGTTGACCAAGCATATCACTACCATGATGAAACCTCAAGTAATATTCAAATGGAACAATGAGGGAAAATCAGCGTTTCAAGTTGATCAAAGAAGCAATAGAAAAAGCTCCCACTTTAGTTATGTCCTGATTTTGATAAAGAGTTCCATTTTGTATTGTTATGCTTTGGAGCACACGCTTTTGGCCATCTAGTCCAAAAGAATGAAGAAGGAATTGAAGCACCCACTACTTTCATGAGTTTTCCATTGAAGAACCATGAGTTGAGGTACAACCAAATGGAAAAATATGTGTATGTTGTAGTCAAGGCTATGAATAATTTTAGATTTTACATTCTCAACTCCAACACTATGGTGATGGTCTCAAGATCTGCAATCAAGTCAATCCTAACTCAACAGGATCCAGGAGCCAAGAGAGGAAATTGGGTGATGAGAATTCAAGAGTATGACTTACGACATCTGACCTTCAAATTTGGTCAAGAGGAAATAGATTGTGTTGATTGATAATCAGAAGATGAAGCTCTCTCAACACAAAATGATGCAAAATAATGTTTGTGCTATGAATGTGTAAGTAAAGATCTACCTCAAGTAATTTTCGTAAATACACCACCAATGAGTGGTATGTTCAATATTTCCTACTTCATGACTTATGGTGAGTGCCCGGCTCAACTTGATTACAAGCAAAGAATAACTCTCAAACTCAATTCAACCAGGTATGTCATTTGGGATCATGTGTTATACAAGAGGGGATTAGATGGATGTTTCCTGAGGTGCGTAGAAAAAGAGAAACAAGAGAGGTTGCTAAAAGCATATCATGATCAGGCTTGTGGTGGGAACTTCTCTGCAATGGGAATTTCTCTGCAAAACTTCTCCATTATAGGTATTACTGGCCTACCTTGTTCGTAGATGCTCAAGAATGGGTCTCCAAGTGTGAACCTTGCCAACAATTTGTGAGATGACCACAACTTGTTGCGCTTCCCCTCCAGATCTAGTGGTGATCAAAAAACCTTTTCAACAGTGGGGTCTAGACTTCATTGGAAGTTCTCAATCCTCACTCAAGCATTCAGGGCATACCTACGTGCTCATGACAACTGACTACTTCACAAAGTGGGTGGAGGCAATTTTGAACAAACAATAAAATTCTGAAACGGTATGCAATTTTATCAAGGAGAACATTATCATCCATTTTGGGATCCCTTAGAATATTTTGGTTGATAATGCCACATAATTTTCCTCCATGGAGTTGAAAAAAAAAATCTATAATTATGGAATCTCATTATCTTATGCATCAGACTATTACCCATAAGGGAATGGTCAAGACAAGTCAAGAAACAAAACCATTGTGACCATTATCTCACAAGCTAGTTGATGAGAACCAGAGGAACTGGCACAAGAAGCTCTACAATGCACGGTGGGCAGCCAGGATAACTCCTAAGAAAGCAATTGGTATGTAACCATTCCAATTTCTCTATGGAATTAATGTAAAAATTCCAATCACCATCGAATTTTCCAACACTCCAATTGTTCAAAGCACTTAAATATGGCCATAGTATCATGATTCCATTGACAAGATAATTTTTTCCTTGAAAATATCAATGAAGACAAGTCCAAGGTGGTGGATCGGATAAAAGAACATCAGTTGAAGGTGAAGAATTTGTTCGAAAAGAAAGAAAAAGCCAAGGATTTCAAAGTTGGAGATCTGGTCTTATTATGAGACAAAAGAAGAGAACCTATGGGAATTAATGGGAATTTTGATTCCTTATAGCTTGGTCCATTCCATATTTGATAAACTTCCGATGAGAACACATTCTATCTCTTATATCTAGATGGCACATATCTGGAATTACCTCGCAGTGGGTAATACTTGAAATTGTAAAAGTAGTGAAAGTGGGTTGTCCCCAATATTGTACCATAGGTGATCTAGGTGTGTGTTTCCCTTTCCCCGTTATGTTTTTTTTTTCCTTTCTAGTGTGGTGTGTTTCCCTTTTCATTGTGTGGGTGTGTCCTTTCTTTCATTTTATCTCTTGCTCGAAATGTGACTATGTAAATCCCAATGGATAAGGCACTGGTGTGTGATTTTATTGAATTGATATTCTATAGTTCATTCTTGTCATTTCCTCACTTTGTTTGATCAGGAATAAGTCCCCAAGTGAGATCCAGTTTTTGTCATGCATTTTTGCAATGTCAAAATTCAAGATGAAAGCATGACAACTATACCCCAATGTCAAAAAATTATCCAAAACCCCTCCTGAGTCACAATTCGGATCATCCCACCTTATGTGTCATGACCCCTATTCCTTTAGGAACATCATAATGTGATATTCATCCTTTCCCAAGCTCATACAATTTTTTCATAAGGTCACCCGGTCCTTTCGGTGAAATGTCATCAAGAGTGGAAATTTACACTAGGCCTAGAAAGGATATTCCTTATCCTTTCCAAACCAGGTACACATCCTCTGAAGAATGATCAAGAGGCCTAAATTCATCTAAGGATGTTATTTAAGAGACTAAGGTGCAATGGAATAGGTTTTGGGAATTTTCGGAAAGTTTTAGAGGTTTTGGGATCATAACGGTGAAAGTGAGTCTAGGAGGCTTGAGGAGCTTGTAGTGCAAAAAAACACCTGACCTTCAATTGAAGATTTCGAGAGCTACAATGAGTTAATAGGAAAAAAAGATACCATTTTAAATATAATATAATCCTCTACATTATGGGACTTTTGAAATATTTCACAACACCTAAGAGATCCTCTGTGCAGATCAATCTTAGCGGACTCGCCTGGTGGTCCCGAATGAAAAAGAAAAAAGAAATCCAAGGAGGAAAATCATGTCTTTAAGACCCTCAAATTTTTCTAAAAATGGTATTTAGATTCAAATTGATATAAAATTTCACCTAAAATACCTCCTACAACTCCGGAGAAAGTTCGTTTCAAGATTCTGACAAGTTAGAAAATTTTACATTTGGGGCATGGCGCATTTTGGTGCCCCAACTATCCCAACTATTCTAATTATCCCAAATTTATAGTAAATTTGGGACATTGTGTACAATAAAATGTTCCCTACATGCCCAACTTAAGTGCATGGACCCTCATGTGACCCTATTCCTCTTCGGTAAGGACTAGATGACAAAATTACAATTTTGGCTAAGTATGGAGCCTCCTAAGCCTAGGGCACATTTTTCTACCCATATTGTCCCAACTGTCCAAGGGACATTTGGGACAATAATATCCACCCCACCCCTATCCCCCTCTTTGCTTTTGCATGTGACCTCCAAACTTGCTCATCGAGAGCTAAATCCTTTCTCTTCATTCCCCATGCTCGCAATCAATTTCCACCACAAGTCAAGCTAGGAAGAGGGTGCATTTTTCTTTCCCATACTATCCCAACTGTCCTAGGATATTCAGGATATTTGGGACATAAAAACTTTCCCATGTCCACCCCCTCTTTTCTCAAAAATTGAAAATAAAAGCATGTTTTCATGAGTTAAAAATAACTCGTTTTTAACTTATGAAGAGCATTGTTTATATTTTTCACCTCATTATTTTTCTATGTCAACCCAGGCAATCCATTAAAGACATCCTGAAGCTCCAAAATACTTGAAAAATTCATTATTCAAACCTGCCCAAATTCTTTCGGGGCAGCCATGATAGCCAAAAACAAATAAATCTTCATAACTTTCAAACCAATGGTCTGCAATCAGAATCACGAAATTTTCTTAGCAACTCCATGATCTAGGCACCTTCAAGAACTTTGAAATAAAAAATATCTCATGCTCTATATTTTTAATAGTATAAAACCCTCATTTGATGCCCTAGGTTCATGATTTTTGAGTTCCCATCATTCTGGCAAGCAGATTGTGACAAAATTTCAACCACGTGATCTGGAAAGATCAGGACATATCCCAGTAAAGTTGTTTTTGTTGTCAACCGACAAGGGGGAAGTGGCACTTCTAAAAATAGTAAGTATCTAGTCTTTATACTTACTATAAATAGAAACCCTCTGAAAAAAGCAAATCCTCTGAAGACAATGCAACAGAATTCAACAGTGAATATAAAAAGCAAAAAAGTGCAAAAAACAAAAAAGCTACAAAAAGCCAAAAAGCACTTTCTACAAAACTAGTAATTTTCAAAGATCAGTCAAAAGACCCCAACGAAAGTGTACATGGTATATTAGGAGTCTTTGGATATTGAAAAATGAACAAAAAATATGAAGAAAGAAGTCCCAGATTCCTACTTACTAAAAATAGAAAGTTTTAGTTTTAGGTGCAGAAAAAATCTTTCTTCATCATTTTCTCTCACCTAATTGTTTTTTGCAACAATGAAGTTGAAATTTGTTGGTTTGGAAACTGTTTCAACTCTCGCATCCGAGTATCCAAAAGTGGGTGACAACGATGTTGCTCACATGGACTTGGAAGACCTCAAAAACAGATGCTTAAGCGGACCCAGGGAACCTATGGAAGATAAGATCTACACAAGTGGTTTGTATGCTGCAAGTGGCCACCCCCTATCCGTTCAAAGCACAGAATTGGTCATGACTTGTGCTCCCATCATTACGAACCAAACACGAGAATCATACGGGCAGAGACAATTCAATCTTGGATGCTCACACAGGTAGCTCAAGGTCATCTTGGCAGTACGAAATCAACACTAGTCTTGGGCCAGCCCCAAGGGTGATATCTAGTTGAAGAGTCTTTCACTCGCATGCGAGAAATTAGGAATACAAGGAGAAAATGGACCAAGCAAAAGACCTATCAGGAGCAAACATGGTCGAATGCTCATCTCTCTCGGACGAAGAAGTTACTCCCATCACTAGCTTCGACCTTGAGTCTATCAGAAAAAACTCATAGGCTTCACCATGCAGGGCAGATGCAAACGACAAGTGCGTGAACATGATCCTAGAAAAGGGTAAGGTGTTGCTTCCGGAAATCTTGTCATTGTTCAAGTACATGAGCAACGACGGCCATGAAAGTAATCATGACACGAGAGGAGATTGAAGCAAAGAAGGGATCACTGGGATCAGGTGTATCCACTAGTCATTGAGATGGGCAAGCTCCATTCATCCCTCTTGGTAAGCAAGGGTGTATTCTCTTCAGCATCAGATGACTTGTCTAACAAGTCTGGGCTCAAATTCTCGGTCACTTGCGGTATGAAATGATAAACCATGCCATTAGAAGTAAACTTGATTCATACGAGGAACATGTTGCAAAGATGCAGGGGGATGCAAATGTTGAGGTACAAAAGCTTGGAGTTCTAGCAGTGAATGAAGACACTTTGGCAGATGATTTGTTGAAGCCTTTTGAAAGATCTAGTCAACAAGGAGGCCGGAGATCCATTTTCATTCAATGAAGACACATTAGAGTCCCTGACTAGAGATAAGAGTAGTCATATCTAACACTATGGAAGAGATCATCAGTCTTGGTTCACAAAATGCAAGAATATCAACTCTCTCTCCGAGAATTGGATCAAGTCCTTGAGTTTTGTTCACATCCCGCAAGCTGAGAAAGTTGCACCTATGGCAGCGAGGTACAGTAAGCAGTTCAAAGGCATTGAGATTTCTCCTTAAGGGCTTTCCAAAAGTCCACTCGAGAGTGAAGAGAGGTCTCCATCGAGCAGAAGCTTCTTCCATCTAGTTTGAGTAGCTATCTTCTTCCCCTCTTCACTCCCCCTCCCTCTCTTCCTTCACGTTCTAATTCTTTGTTGGCACGTTGCACTTTTTGTTATGTCTTATTTTTCGTCTTATTCACTTAATGTGACTATAGTCTAAAATTGTAATAAGTTTCCCTTAATTAATAAAAGGGGACTTAATTTATTTTCCTAAAATACCAAGAGTCACAAGTGGAAAAGACAAGTGAAAAGACATATGGGGGGTAGGTGAAGAGTCTTTTCTAAGTCTATATAATGTAATGACTTCCCCATTCTTAAGGGTTGTCAATTTTGTAAGTTCTAAGTAGATTACTACCAAGAATAAGCAAAGAGATAGCAAGTTCTTCTATTCCTCTCTATGTTTTCCTCTTTTCCTTGCATTGTACAACTTTGTGAAAATGTCAATAAAGAAAGGAGTTTCTACTTTTCTGGATGAGTGAATAAATGATATTTTGTGTTCATGGTTTTATCTTGTCTTGATTTAACTAGCAAGTTTGTTATTCTTCTCAAATTGTGTGTGTGATACTTTTGATTAGTCTTTGCAAGAATCTGAGTTTTCCTACTTGCAATATTAATCCCTCTCCTAATTTCTCACTCTCGTTTCCCCACCTACCTTGCAAATTCCTCCCTTGCAAGCAGTTGCAAGCATTTTCCATAGGTGTAGTGGAGTGCGCCATTGGATCCTCGGCCCCCCAAGGCCAACATAAAATTAATATTTTAGTTCGCACACAATAATAGAGTTGCCCCATTCAAGAAGAGGGACCTAGTCCTTGAGTGTTGGCGAAAATTCACTAATTTGTCACATCAACAAATTTTCTCACGAACATAACTCAAGTATTATCTTCGACTAAATGAGGAATAGGATACAAATATGATCTTGCACTAGCCAAGCATGTTATCAATGCACTCATGAATCTCTCCAAGGTTGCGAGTTTTTGTGTCCTCATCTCTAATAGCAATAAGAAGAGAAGATACGAAAGGACGATGTCTATCACATCTTACAAAATCTTTGACCACCACATACCTTCACCCTCTCCCCCTATTTTGTTTTGGATAAACCCTGCCTTATCCACTCATCTGTCACAATTATAAGTTTCAAGCGCGCTTACAACTCATAGTATCATCTCCAACAAAATGAAATAGGATACAAATATGGTCTCAACTGGTTTGAGGAATTTTTTCCTCAAAATCAATTGAAACGCTGGCCAATGATTTACCTCTTAAGCACTCGTAACCACATGTTTGACCAGACTCAATTTTTCTAATGTCATTTAGCGTATTGTTCATTGCATCCGCACAAGGGATTAAGTAGACGTTCCTACAGGTAACCTCATCCAATATCCCCACTTCCCTACACACATATCTAGCACCTATTACTACTTCCATAACATAGGTGGCGGGAACACTCCACAACAGCCTCCCTCTTAATATGGAACTGAAATTCAACATCCTTGGCCTTTCGGAAAAACAATCAAAAGCCCTAAAGAAATAATGGACATCATCCACGTGGCAATAACGCAGTTGAGTGGGTTGGTGCCTAATGGTCCATCCACCCATCCATGATAATAGATGATCCTTGTATCACCCATGTCACCTTCATCTCATTATAAGACGTATACTGAATATTTTCCGTCCAAAATGATCGTTCTAAATTTGGTTTCACCAAGAGGCACATATGATAAAACCATTTTGCATGTCTTAGCAAATGCCTACTTGTAATAAGGAGACCATGCAACATGAAATGGGATACCATTGGCAAAAGAGACTTTTCCAAATGTCTCACATGCTTCCTCTCATTCCTTGCACATTAAATATTTATGTAACCGAGTTTGACTTTGAACTCGTGGCATTTATCTTACCCCTTGGGATAGGTAGACGTCCTTGGGATGTCTGGGATGTTACAAATATCACAATTGGGCATGCAAAAGAAACTTCCATTGCAATAGATGCCAGTCAAGATGATAAAGAAAATAGGACTTCAGTTCTAGCTGTCTAGAGCCTACATCAGAATCCAAGTGCAAAATAGAAGGATCGGCACTGTTATCAATCATCATGAAGGAGCCAATACAAGACCTAATAATATTGATAGGTGAGGCTACGCTAAGAGAGTTTGAATGGACAATTGTGGGACAGGGAGCACAACCCATCTTTCAGAAACTCCTCTACCATTCAAGGTCGCAGCAATCCCCCAAAAACACAAGAAAAATGGCAATGTGTGTCTACCTATGTTGCTTATATCATGTGCATTGTAGGATGGCTAGCTTACTAGGGCAATGAACAATGGATCCACCATGTCTAACATGAGAAAAGGAACAATCACTTTAGTCATTGCTCTAGGGAAAGGTGTGGTCATACTAATATACCAACACTCACACAAGCAATTGTAGGGTCCAAAGAATGCTTAGCAACCATAATAATTAAAAGAAGAAGAAAGAGATCAAGAAAGCAATCCTAAGGGACCCTTATAGTATCTGGTGCCTGAGAGTGACTGCTTCTTAGAGGCATAGAGCCAAACAGCTATTGTTAAGAAAATGGTAGCAAGTGATCCTCCATTACCTCAAATATCTAGCGAATAAGACACCTAAAAATAAAGTATTCATCAATTTCCATCTCCTAGAGAGAAAAAAGTGATAAATCCTATCACCCCTAGGTGTATGGTGGTTTGTCTGAATCCCTAAATTGTGAAAATAGCCTCAAATGAATATAGTCAAGATAGACGATGATTTCATCAACAATCTACACAAAACACTCAACATAGAAAGTTATCTTAGGATGGAATGGTTGGGGAGGGAAGACCCAAGTGACCTAATTGTATTGCTAATAAGTGTCCTTAACATATTTTCTAATCACTCTCTTACTAGGGAGGAGGCGAGAAGGGGCATTCAGCGATATACAAAGGGGAGGGAGTTTATCAATAGAAATGACAATAAAATGGAGAGGTAAACAAGTCAATGAGTGCCAACTTTGGCATCGTTTGGGCGAACACAATGAAGCAACCCCCTCGAAAGAGAAAAGTGCCAAATATGGATATCTCTCCCAATCGGGGGCAAAATGACCCATGAATTTGAGTCTATAAACATGGAATATAATCTTGAAAATGATCTTTACCATTTTGGGAAAGGATACATTCAACAAGTAATCCTAATGAACGTGTAATGATAAGAAATGTAGGAAGATGTAGATAAGTCACCATTGGACCAGAGAGGCTAAGCTTTAAACAAGACAAATGAATATTACGAAAAGAAGAACACATGTAAAGAAGCTCGAAGGCAATAAGTAAAGGATGTATGCACTAAAACGTGTTAAATAGAATGGAATTGATCGGATGAATTAACAATGAGACTGGATATGTATCATATGATGCAGAGCATTGCACACAATCCTCTTACAACACCAAACCATGCATTAGAAGTCACTTCACTTGTACAATCATCAAATTCAATGAACTTGGTGCCCCCAAGATTTCACCCTGAAATTTGAGACTACCCCTTTTTAAATTTTTCGTTCTTTTTAAGTGACGGGTCATGTTTTGTGTTTTGTTTTGCTTGTTGTTTGCATTGCTCAAAGGTATCTCCAAGAAGTCATAAAGCCACGTTCGTCAAATACCCATATGCAAAAGCTCACTCAATTCCCTTCCCAGACTTAGTCTGCTTATATAAAAGCGTCTTATTTATTTTTATATTAAATAAATAAAGTTCTTTTAAAAATAGATTGAGCTAAAATTGGAGAATTTAGGTTATATAAAGCACTTCACCCCATCATTATTACCACACCAATATTACTTTCACCTCAAAGTGGAGCATTCACCTGGGGAAGAGTTTTACAAACTAGCTAATTGGAGAATTCTTTTCGAGCAATTGCCTGCAGCTTCTTTCAAGTATTTGTTTTTATTTATTGTTGTTGTGTTTTGGTTTTGGTATTTCTCCATGTTCCATCTAGCAAATCCCCATAGCCTTTTCGTTCTTCATGTCGCATTTGTTCCTTGGCCTAGAGTTTTGAAAGAGCCATCCAGTGTTTTTAATTGCAAATCAATTTGTCTATCATAGCTTGTTTTTAAAGGTAACTAGATCAACCAAGAGGAAAGCTTAGGATTTTTGCCTTGTCTGAGGTTTAATCCAAGTTAAATGATCAAGCAAATCGTGGATCTGGAAAAGTTTGTCTTCCTTTTGCAGAGCAGCCATGGCCAAGGAAGAAAACGTAACATTCTGGAAGATCATTAAAGAGGCAAAGTCACTCAGTTGTTCTTTCCAAGTATCCATGCAATTCTTCTAAGGCAAATCATGGTTTTTCAAAAGTCTCGTCTTCCTTTGCAAAAGCAGCCATCCTTCATGCAAATCCACATTGTCTTTTGGAAGGAATGAACATTTAAGTGAAATCGTGGACTTCTATGAGCTTGTCTTATTTCAAAAAGCACCCACTTCATCCCAAAATCCACACAATTTCAAAAGAAGGAAATCACTTAAGTGGTGTCGTGAATATTCATGGTCTAGGCTTCTAATTTCAACGCAGCTTTTAGAAGAGAGAAATCACTAAAACGAAATCGTGGATTTTGAATGCTTTGTCCTCCTTTCCAAGTTGTCTTCCTCCTTCAAAATCCACGCAATTTTAAGGCAAGGTGTTTAAATGAAAAACGTGGATTTCCAAGCTGCCTTCCACCTTCAAAATCCACGTGATTTTAAGGAAAGGTGTTTAACTGAAAATCATGGATTTCCAAGTTGCCTTCCACCTTCAAAATCCACACAATTTTAAGGCAAGGTATTTAAGTGAATATCGTGGATTTCCAAGTTGCCTTCCACCTTCAAAATCCACACAAATAAAAAAGGAGAAGTCATTAAAGCAAATCGTGGTTCTTGAAGTCATTGTCTTCCTTTGCAAGTTGTTGTCATCCTCCAATTTCCACACAAATATTAAAAGGAGAAATTGCAAAGCAAGTCGTGGTTTTTGAAGTCATTTTCTTCCAAGTACAAGTTGTCATCACCCTTCAAAATCCACGCACCCCTATTACTATGAGTTAAAACCCACTTAAGTTTTGTCATGAATACTTAGCAGCATGTCTTCTATATTCCAAACGAAGCCTTTGGGGAGAAAAGCAAAAATAACTACAAGAATTGCGTGGAAGTTCAAGGCTTAGCCTTCTAAATTGCAAGCATCCTCAAACCCCAGTTTCAACGCACCTTTTGGGAAATTGTTGTAAAAAGAGAAGCAAAATATTTAAAGTGTGTTGCGTGGATTTTGAGCATCTTGTCTTCTAAATTCAACGTAGCTATTTCCCTCTCCAAGCATGCAAACATCCTTACATTCCCTTTAAAAGCCCAAATGCAGCCCATGTAAATGCATGCAAAGTCTCCCAATTAAGCCTTCAAAAGCCCATGAATGTGGTTCCTAATCTTCCGGTTGAACCCACGTTAAGCCTACTTCTCTTTGCTTGCATCCGAAGTAATTCCCAAAATTTACAGCTGCCCATATATATACATAAGAGGGTGATGAGTTGCATATTTGTCTGAATTGTTTACAGGAATATTTCACTTTCGCACATACTAGTGAAAATTAAGCTGAGATTGATGTCAAATACATTGAATATATCTTCAGAATCAGGGGAAGCAATTGTAGCTTCTGCACAAATAGATCCAGCTCTCACAATTGCAAAAGCTTCCGGAAAGGGGATATCTCAGACAAAAGTTGGTTCAAGCAGAATGAAGGGTGATGACACAGGTAATCCAGCAGAATCATGCATAGTGTCTAGGCTTGCTGAAGTGAATGATACAGAACAAAAGGCAAGTATGAAGTGTTGCAACTGGAATAACTTCTTTCTTCTCCTCTTTCTTATTTTCTCGGACAAAAATTGTAAAACTAAAATAATTGGTTTAAAGCCATTACTTTAAGTTGTTTGAAAAGGTCCTTTAATTAAGAATAGGTGGCAGACATGCAAGACATTGATTTAGTCTTCAGTTGTAAATCATACATGTCATGCAAAGAGGAATTCCAAGAGGAAGATTGCCAATTGTTCCCTTTTCATAGCTACCGCATGCGGGAAATCATTCAGAGTTTCTTATTTGTATTTCCCTTCTATACACTATAAATAGAGGAAGAGCCTACGGGTTAAATCATCACAACTTGTTCATCAGAGCCTTTTTTAGCAGAGGCTTTTGTAACTAGAGCATTTTTGAGATTTCAGACTTTGTGTTGGAACCCTTGATGTGATTTCTGTGAAAGTTGGGGATTGAATAAAAGGTGGATGTTTGGAGAACTTTGTGTCTACAGTGCTTTGTTGATTACTTCTATTCAAGTTTTTAGATCAACTTTGTGTTATCTTAGATCTAGGTTAGAAGTTGTTTCTTTCCCTTATTGTTCAATGTTGTGATCTTTATCTATTTATTTAATTTGTGTGGATGAGACCAACTCTAATAGCTATTGGTTAATTCACAACATCTTCCTTCCTTCTTTCCCTACTTCTATTTTTCCCCCTTCTACAAATATTCCCATCACAGTTGTTTACTTGCTGCCAAATTACCTAGTTGTGGTTCACAAGCTGAGGGAATTAAAGTAAAACCCCCTAAAGTAGTTATTAGGATACACCCCTGCAAAATAGATAAACATCTTACACAGGGGCTTCATTGTTAAATGAAGGAGATTTATCTCATGACTGCCTAGGTTTTACGATGTGCATAAAATCTAGCCAACAGAACTCATTCTTAGTTCAAGAAGGCAATAGTTGCTCAAATGCACTAAATTGCATAAACCACTAAACCAAAGCACAAAATCACACTAAACATGTTTAATTACACCATACCAACATGATCAAACCCTACAATAGGCCTCAAAATAGCCTTGTAGACCTGCAAAAGGGGTTTTTTGACATTACTCACTCATTTTCCAATTTCATACATGACTGGTAGACTTTTCTACTACCCATTATGCTCATTAAGATGCCTATGAAGTTTCAGACCTCAACTCATCACCAATCTTCTTTTACTCACTTTTTAGTAATTTTGCACTAGCCTTATTAGCCCTAATTGCTCTTCAACCTTCCATGTCAGGAGCAAACCATGAACCCAAAAAAACTAATTATACATTCTAGTATCCTTTATCTAGCTTGTGCTTTGTGCCAATTTTTAAGTCTTAACTCCTTCCCTAACACTCCCAACTCCAATTTTCTCCTTTTTGCTTATTTCCTTAAGCTTAACTAGGGTTTGAAGGCAAATCTTTAGGGTTTGTCTCTTCCAACCTCTCAGTCACCTTCTTCCGCCTTCAAATAACTTGCTCAAGGTCTACCCACCATCTTCTTTACTCTCTATTTCTTATTTTGCTCAACTCCATGTTTTAGGCTTCTTAATGCTTTCTTAATGGCTCTTAACACTAAGGTTTCTTTCTACCCTGTTTTCTCCTTGACTCTTTGGCTCTTGCAACTTCCTTATTCTCCTTACTACTCCTCTACAACTCTCTCCATACTCCAATTCACTTTTCACTTACTTCTTCAAGACCCTTCCTTCTCTTGTTTTGTACTTCAAGTTTCCTTGTATGACAGTACTGTACAGGACAGTATGGTTTCTTCTGATTTGATGGCTTCTTTAGATAGGTTAAACTCCTTCAAGGGTTGACAACCACTCATACTACTTTCCTTAAGTCTCTCACCTAACTTCCATTTCCACCTTGTTCTTCAATAGCAAGTTAGTTTTACAGTCCATTTCCTTCCACTCTCTGTGTACTGTAGCAATACAGTTTAATCCCTCGTTCCCAACAACCTTTACAAACTTATTCAAAGCTTTCTATCATTCTGACAACCTCTCTCAACTTATCTTACTAGTCATTCATTATCACTTAGTGATCAAGACACTTACTAGAAATGATACAACTAGATTGTCTCAGTTTGCACATATAGAACTGCACTCGCATTTTGAGTCTTAATCTTCGATTCCTATGTTCTTTCTTCACCTGCAACCTTATCTTAACCGTACACAAGCTTCACAGTCTTCTGCGCATGGAGTAAGACTTATCTTAACCAAAAATAATATCTTCTCACCTTGAGACTGGGTATATCACAGTTGATTCTGATTTTAATAACTTTGAATTAGATTTTTCTCAGTCCTCTGATTTAGATACTTCATGCACATTTGTCTAATCCTTTAATCACCCTCTCAACCTTCTCCAAGACTCTGTCAACTTCAAGATCATGGTGAAATGTCTTGTAACAAGAAAACAGTCTGTCTAGGTCTTCAACTGAGTACTGCATAGTCAGAACTGTGTCTCCTTAATTCCTCCTAATTGACTACTTTAAGGCTCTGAGTTTAGACCTTCCTCTTGTCTTACCTTACCTCTTTCAACATTCTTTTCAACTGTTCAACAATTATTCATGTCCTTAAAGAAAGACTAAGATTATCTCTTAAGATTGTTACTCTTAAACCCTTAAGATTGACATGCACAGATTTTGGACTGTGACCACAACTCTTAGATACTTTAATCTCTGTTCAATGCATTGAAAGCTCGTATACATGTAGATTACACCTAACTCCACTTCATCATTCAATAACACAAGATTTTCATAGCTTCTCCTTAACACATTACAGTGATCAATGATTCTAGATATCTGTAACAGAGTTATTCAGTCCTAGAGGCAAATTTTGAATGACTACTAGACTGTTTCACATCTCCAAGGTTCTCACAACCCTCACACACTTTGTAACCACTATACCACCATGATAATTCAAGAAATACTTTGTCAACGCTTATCAAACACCATCTTACCTTCCCACACACAGTTTGCTCATCTTTTCAAGCACAAGACTGTGTTCTTCTGTCACAACTTTTGCCTCGAGCCTTCAAGAGAATATTCATCCATCTAAGCCTGTAACAGAGCATTTACACAGCAAGTATGCATGAGATTCAATTACTTAACTCTTTAAAGTTTAAACTTTCAATTCATGATATCAAACAGTCATACACAGTCCTCTAATATAAGAAGCTTTCATTAGATTAAACCATGAACTTATACAAAGCTTCCCTAAGCCTTAGAGGCTCTGGCACAGTCATATCCTCCTTTCACAACCTCTACCAACTTCAACAACCAACCCCATTCGAATGCATTAGCATGATTATGAAGAAAAGAGAGGTGGTTAAGTTTCCACCACCTAACTCACCCTAGAACAAGTTAACCATAGTGAGTTTTCACCTTGGTGAGGTTAGATAAGTGAGTTCACCACATAACCCACCTTATTACATTAATATCAACCTATACTAACACTTAGATGACTAACCTACTAACTTCTAGACCTAGGTTACATTAGGACTAATTTGAATATTTAAATGTGGTTTTTGGAGGGAAACCTCCAAAATACCACTTATTACATCATTAAGGGTCCAAATGGACTAGACATGACCAATAGGCTCACAAATGGACCCTATAACACCTAACTAGCTATAAAATACCAACGTTTGCTATTTACATTGATGCTCTTGCATCAACATACACATCCAATAAATTGGATTTACACATAAGGAGGCGGACCTACCTTAGCCAACAAATTGTAAATTGGGAATAAAGAGACCTACATGTCCCAAATAATACAAGGCACAAAGGCCAATATACAAATGGGCCTGATATAATTGGAGAAACAGAAATTAAGAGATGGAGCCAACAGAAGGTCCACGAGAGCTAATAGAAGGTCCAAGTCAAAATTACACAAGTTCCAACAAGAGAGAGCATCTCATATGGAGTTAGCGCTGATTGAATTGGAGGCAGATAAGAAGGAAGTGAATATCATCGAATGGTCCTCCCATGGAACTCTATGAGAAAATGTAGAAAGAAATTGGACCCGGCTATTTTAAATGTTCCAACAAACTCTCAAAAGTGATAAAATGAGAAACTTGGTCAAGGGAAGTCTGATTAATTATTAAACCCATTACCAAGGATTCCAAAACAGAAATACTTGGGGCCTGATAGCCTATCCCACTCCTGAATGCTTCTTACAAAATTCTAGAAAAGGATCTAGCTAACAAAGTTCATCTTCTTGCTGTCAAGGTGGTCAGCTGAGAGCAGTTAGGTTTCACTAAAGGTAGATCTAATCTTGAGAACCTTGTCACAGCTCAGGAAGCATCGAAAAGCACGTGAATATGTATGCAAAAAAATCTAATTCAAAACAGTATTTGATAAAGCTTAAGACAGGATTGAGTGGAATTTCATTTTGAACACGTTGGATTGGCTTGGATTGGATTCCCTTTTTACTAAGGTTCCAACAACTCCCTTTACAAATGCTTCCAAACAGGTCTGTGTTAATGGAACCCTATCTAAGCCAATTCGCCTACAGAAATCTATCAAACAAGGTCATTCTTTTTCTCCTTCACTTTAAGTAATTTCTGCCAATGCTCCTGGTTATTGAATAGAGACAACTAGAATGCAAGGGAAAACATAGAGAATCTTCTTAACCGGGGGTGTCAATTGGTTGATATATATTTTGCAACGACTCCACTTTGATTTTTGAGCTATCTATGAAATTTGTTAGAGTGTCATGTTCTATTGGGAGATTTTGGTTGTGTAGGGCATTGGGCAGTTGCACACCACAAGGCAGCATACACACCATTCACACAATATTCAAATATATGCTTGTTGCTCAACAAAGGCAACACTCGTCATACTTTTTATTAAATATATCAAAAATACAAAGTATACATGCAAAGACACCTATATATAGGGAGACATAGCTTGGCGTGATACTTGCTACACTAACCATTTAATCGAATCAAAGTAATATTTTTAATACATGATATAAACCCACATTTAATAGCACCTCACACATACACAATTAAGGAGCCTGGTTTACTCCAACAACCATACTCCAAATAAGCTCCAAGAAGAGGGTCCATATTAGGATTTGTTTTCCTAGAGAATTGTTGTCGCGATGTTAACCATTTTATCACACTCCAATGTATTGCATTGCTTCTAGTGCTAGACATAATGTGGTGCATTCTGCAAACAATACTGTTTATGGTTTGGTGCATACAAATAAATCTGTTTGGATCTCTGCTCGAGCATTAACTAGATTGAAATCCTTGGTTAACTGTACTATGTTTTTAAAACGAGAACTATTTGGTACTATCTCCCATCTAGAATTGCATAACTCAAATCAAAATCTGTCAAACTGTCTTGTTGATCTCAAATCTCAAACAAATCTAGATCATTCAATCTCACTACCAGAAACCAGTAAATAAACGGTGGTCCTTTGTTTTTTCCTATGCTAACTCTAACACAAACGATCAACCAACATGTCATCTATACCTAAATCTACAATTGATTGTATCAAAGCTTGGGGTATATGAACTTTAGAAAATACTAATATATATTTTGGAAAGGTACTTGTCCCATTGATATAACATCATATGCCCATGTGAGAAGTGTCTATGTCTCTGCAAGGATTGTCAGCACGCAACATCAAGTAGGAATGAGAATTATGTTGAGATATATTGTCCATGTGTAGCTGATGATGAGGCAGAGTCAAAGGTAATCAGCACACATCATTTGATGCAACCATGGGTTGACCCACCATAATCAGAATCCCTAATCCTCCTCGATTAACCATCCCACCCTGAGAAAAAATGGAATCCTTGCACCAAGTTGAGAAAGCATGGAAATTGTTCTGCAACTTGTACCCTGGTGTACCACATCCATTAGTGCAATATCTGAACAGCTTTATTGACCTTGAGGCTTAAGGAGTGTGGTTTATTGACTTCTTGTATGTTTTACTTGTGCATCTATGTCTTGATCTGCTTTTTCTGAATATATCAAACATAAATTTGAATAAGTAAACGACAATGGTTCATGGATATTTATGACTTTTGTTAATCAGATTTCTCTTGTCGGTGTGCCATTTCTTTATTCTACTTACTATAGAGAGTCATTGTTCTGGTTGAATACATTACGACTTACTAGTGTTCCCAATATTAGTTTACCTTCTACCAATAACATCCAAATAAGACTAAACTGCAGAAACTACATTGACCTTTTATATCCAATTTCTGTGGACAAACATCTCATCTATAACATATATGCACAATGAGTTAAGATATATAAAATCATATACTTAAGAAGACTAGAGGATGGATAAAATTAAGATCTCAATCAAACCACCATTGTTTTAATCAAGAAAAGCACATACAAACATACGTATATTAACTACTAACAAGTATTGTATTTTACAAAAATATTAACTATTAAGGAATACCGAAAAAACAAGAGTAAAACAAACCTGGTCAGGTATCCAAACTCCTGGAGTAGTAAAACTTTCAAGTAGATCCGCTCCACAAAGCAACATGACTCTTAAAGAATCTACAAGATCCAAAACATGAATTCAGTATTATCAAGGCATGATGCTTCATAATAACCATAGAAAAATTTAAATAGATTGAGAACTAAATATGTTGCTACATTAGTGTCCATGCTTGTGTGTGCAGACGTAGGAAAAGTATCCTTAGGTGATTCATGTAAAATTCCATCAATCGTGAGGACTGACAGACGATTGAAAAAATTTTAATACCATGGAGAAAAAAATATTATATTATTCGTCAATAGTTACTCCGTCAAACTTATCTGCAAGAAATTTATTTTGTAACTCGCCATAACCAAACTGTTACCATACAATGTTGTAACCCAGCTAATTTTCTATAAAGTGACAATAATGTCCATGAAAACATAATATGGGCTATTTAGCAGAAAAATATAGTTCAGCCGATCAACTGATTGACAGTTAGAAGTTCAGTTAACAAAAATCCTCAAATCACTATCAATATTGTACCATCTATCCCCATATACATTTTGAGTTTGAATGATGGCATTATAGTAATCATTTCTCCTGAGTGGTCTTTTAATACGTTCTAGAGTGCAAATGTGGTCACCTTGGATAATGCAACCATTGTACGAGGTTTTGGGGTAGTGCAGACTTTTAAACCTGAAGACAATATAAATTATGTAGAGTTACCACCAAGGGGTTTCTGCCATATCTGCTCTTCGCAGTACTTTTTGAGAAATGTATAAGTAACTCACCTATTCATTATTTTGAAACCTATTTAATCATATAATAAAATGTATTTATTCCTTCCTATCCTTGAAATATAGATAGGAATAGTTCGAACATACATTCTTTACTGCTCTTGTACTTTTTGGACCATTTAAAGCTGAAGTAGGTGAACAATAATCATTATAAATGCAGATAGAATTCTTTAATTATCTGTATAATTACATATCATGTTTAGTATAGTTAGTACCATATGTGTTTCTCACAAAGACTTTTGCTCCCAAATATAATTTTAGCTATATAACTTTAGTTTTATTCTAATCACACTTCAAAAAAATTCATTTCTGCAGGTAGTACCCTATATTTGGTCCGAGGCACTTGGCAACAACAATTTTTGTGCCTTTTCTAACATTCGGTCCATTAATACATATCTGGCCTTATTCGCGTATATTTCCCCATTTTGGACACCCTCCAATACACCAGGTTGCCCCCATTGTGCAACTTAACACTATCAGAGCCACTTGCAGTCTATACAAGAACCAAATTGCATCCTAATAGACCCCTCCATTTTAGTATTGAGTTACAGGGCCCATAGGACAGTCTCCTAGCCATTGGAAAGACTCAGCCCAGAATATGTCCACCTGCTACGACTATCCTCCCCTTCTCCAATGGTCAAAATTTCAAATAGGTACCTTGCTACCATTGGCTTAGGTGAGATTTTAGGGTAGTCTTCTACAGGAAACTAACGGTAAGACTTACATTTAAACAATAGCCCTCAAATCTATTTCACCATCTAGACATCATTTCACTCCTTAGAGATCATTACTTACAAAGAGCATATCCTTCCTAAATCTTCCAAGAACAGCCCTAGATAAGCCAAGAGTAGAATTTTAAATCATAGAAGGTCTCAAAGTGCATGTTGTCGAGTGTCAAGCCCAAATGAAGGGATTCATTCAGAATTGAATATTTTATTCGTTAGTTGCATCTCATCATAGGATTGTGGGAGAACTACATGCAGTTTGAGCCCTCTTCAAGGCAGCAGTACATAGACAACAGTGAGCCATCATGGGGGTGTGCTAAACCTAGTCCAACCAAAAGAGCTAACCCTTTTTCCAAGTCAAGAGAAAAGATGGGTTTGGCACAAGGAGAAGATAATTCAGATTTTGTTGCAATCGTCACAACATTCCAAATTTACATAATCACAAATTAGGTACAGGCAAACACACATACAAGAGCGAAGCTCTAACAGATCTGCCTAGGACCCCTACATGAATTCAAAGCCAAATCTGTCAAGTAGAGACACATTCGGCCCTGTACCTATCTGGCACCCACAAACCTGTCTGCAACACATTTCCAAAATTCTTTATTTTCTATATGCCTTGACGATTGCATTTCCAACTGTTGTCCAGTATCTAAGCACATTGTTTCGCTTCTAGAATACTACGTCAGGTCAGTTTGTTTTATTTCTATGCGCTAATCACTATTTTGTTATTTTGAGAGTGATCAAACTATACTAAATTGAGAATTTCATATAATTCAAAGACGATTAGGACTACCACTTATTGATTTCTAAAATATTGGTTTCCCTTTAAATTATTTTATGCTTTGGTGTAATTTAATCAAAACATTTTGTTGAACCCAACCCTTTGTCAAACACAACGCTAGGGTTTTATTTCCTTGTAATGTCACTTTTTCAAACTAGTATGATTGGACGACTTCTAGACCATTCCACTGTGCACAAGAAAAAACTGAACAAGGGAAGTGTTTGTCATATTTTTCAGTCCTTTTCATGAGCATTTGCATTTTCCTTTCATAGTTTCTCTCATAAGTCAGGTTGGTTGGGTTGAAGAGGTGAAAAGCCAAAGATAAAGTTAAAAGTAAACATCCTTATGAGGTCAGTCATGAGGGAAGACTCCCTTATCGGTTTTGGGCATCTATCTTATCATAAAATTATACTTGCGTGGTTTTTGGGCTGATTGCTCAATTCCTTCCACTAAGGGGCGAAATTTTTTTGGTGTGGTATACAAGGAGGACAAAACCCTTCCTTGTTGAAATTGAAGAATGAAAACTCTTCAATTGGTGGTTCCCAAGTGTTTCAAGGAAAGTGACGTTGTTAGTTTTCAGCTGGGTTTGATAGGAGAAGAGTTACTAAGGTTTCTACATCAATTTTGGACCCTCTTCTAGGGTAGCGACTTGCTTGGAAGAGGAGTAGGGTGCCTTCTAGGCACATCTTGGCAATTGGAATTGATGTTTATCTTCCTCATGATTTTAGAGGCAGATTTCACACTTTCATGATATTTTTGGGAATTGGGATCTCCTTTTCCAGCCATTCTTGTGAGCTGTATTTCTACTGTCATTAATTTAATTACAGCTGGGTAGAACTTCATAATTTCCATATGTTTTGTAGCACTCTGTTTGATGTTTATTCCATTGGTTGAATATAATATTTAGGAGAATTTATAGATCAATTTTCAGCTTGTTTCGAGGGTGTTTGATGCCCTAAAAGTGCAGATACAGTTCGCTGCTAGGGTTTCTTATATTTCCAAATCTGCTGTCATAAAAGTCAGATTACTCTCATTTGAATTTGTGCCAGTTCCCTGTTTTTCAGTTTCAGCCCTAGAAAGTGACATTACATTCCCCTCTTAGGATTTTATATTTTAGGCCCGATCTCATATCCTAGAGTTTCATTCAACCCTCTCCTCTTAACTATACTCATTTCTTCTTCATGGATCAAACTCATTTATGAAAATTTTCAATGGAAAAGCACCCTATTTCTCATAGGTTGTTAGGCAAATTATAAAGGCAAATTATAATGGCAATAGATAGATTCACATGTTCAATGCAATGTCTATACAATAGAATACTACCTCATGCTTTTGGTACATGATAGACTCACATGTGATTGTAATGTTACATTCCTAAATAGCCAAGTTGCCACTAGTGAGACACCTCACCTAACGCAAAAGTATAATTGTGGAATCTGAAATGCTTCCCATCACAACTCAACAAGAACAAGCACTATGGCTCCATTTAGCCCTCCTATTGTATCCATGGTTAAAGGAAACCATTACACCTATATTAATATCTTTGTTTCTTTCACTCATGAGTTAAATGTATTACTCCCTGGACTTTTAGACTAGTCTTCTACGCAACATATGACCATAATGATTGACAAAACTATTGGAACAATGATATGGAGGACTTGGAACAAGTATAGAATACATCCAAAACTAGTCCTTCCACTCCGCCTTCCTTTAAGATCCACAATGCTCACAACAGTGAACATTTTCATGATGAGCAAAGTGAACCTTTGAATGCATTACATAATAAAAGTCAACAAGAGCGAACATATAATGCATCTCAACCTGAAACAAAAATGACATCTATTTTCCACATTAATTACTAATCTGATTCCTAATGAGCCACCTATACCAATGTTTGAGATTAATAGTAAAATGCAACCTTTGAACGAACCTCTTCACACGACCAATGTTCCTGCTAGCCAAATCATTTCTATGACGCATGCAATGGGTGAGTTACAAAAACAAACCAACATTTTATCTAGCTAGTCTAGTGCATCCCATGCTTGGGAAAACCATGATGTTGTCTATGGCCAACCCATAGTACACAAGATCCTTGAGGCTCCATACCCTCATGACTTTTTCATTCCAAACTTTCAGTAATTTGAAGGCTACAAGCATCCCCATTTACATCTCACATGTTATGCAACATCCCTTGGAGGCTACAAACACGATGGAAAGTTGTTACCATAAACTTTCCACAAGAGCTTTGTGGGCCATGGCTTAGATTGGTAACATTCTTTATCCAATGGTTCTATATGTTCTCACCGCATACTTGAGGAAGCATTACTATCCCACTTTAACATTAACAAGGGTCTAAAGCTCACATACGAATATTTGTATGCCTTGCAAAAAAGTATTGATAAACCTGTTTGTGCATACATCCTTTCGAATCAAAGATACTATGCATTGATTGATTTACCAACCAACGAATCTAGAAACGCAACACATCTTTTAACAAGTACCTTTAAGCCATCTTTAGATCAACTCTATAACAAACTAATAAGCTATGAGGACATGTTTTTATGCTCTCATTCCTTCAATACTATGGCAAGGTCTCCATATTAGACCACCAATCATAGTCTAAAAAGGATCTCTTTTCTTTAAACCGTTCTACATCTAATCATAATACAACCACCCCAGACTTTCCCCTTCCACCAGATGGACTATCAAAGCAAACATGATCTCTCAACTAACCACAAGATACACTAATAATGTTACTTGAAATTAATTATTTTACCTCATATCCGACATCTCACTACATCATGCCTATCCTAAAACCATGATAGACCACTTTCCGAGTATTGTAGAATTACATGGCATGATTGAAACAAGTGTGTTGCATTACAATAAAACATCCACGAACTTATCAAAAATGATGTCATTACAAATGAGCAAATTACCACTCAAACACCAAATACAAGTATGCCTTCATTGGTTAAAACTTAAAACCCAACCTAAACCAGCAATGATTACTAAGATGTTTTTGCCTCAACTACAAGCTCCAAATGAACCAATGGTCATTACAGCATTAATAGAAGGGGAATATAGACAAAGAATACTAACAAACAAAACAATAGAGGTTTACTTGCATAGTCTTAAAAACTTTCAACAACTAGGGCATGACCTACATAAGTGGAACAAATCCAAATATCTAGAAGAATCATTACAATATCTCAGGATAAATGCCACATTTGTCCGGAGAGGAATACACCCGTGGCTTTGTGCTATGCCAACCCCCATGCAATACAATGTGATACTTGGAAAACCACGGTTATGACGTATAGACGCAACAATGGACATGACAAATAAAATGCTCACATTTCAATTGTATGGGAATTCAATTATATAACATCAAGATGGCACATATGTGGTGCCCAAGGCACTTGAAACCCATTTTAGGAAAATTTGGAGGCCCCCTTACAGATGCACTTACACCTACTATACACCTGCCTAACAAAGCTTTTAATCCTAAGAGAGCAGATGACATGCAAAACATACCTATACCACCATATAATCCAAGTTCTTCACATCATCCCATCGATGAGATCGTAGGTTAGTATCCCAAACCTACTTCTATTGTATATAGCCTCTTCTTGTACATAGCTTCTTGATTGCGTGTTCCTTGCTTGCATGATCACCCTCTGTTGAGTTGGTCAATTACTATTTTCCCCATTCTTCTATTTTGACATTACATGGTCGTTGACCTCCTATTGCACATTTCTTCTAGCCCATTGGCTTTCACTTGCTTTCTTGTTTCAATTGACCCTTGCCCACTTGATTGTTTATCCCATTCTGGACTTTTATACTAGTTTACCGATTGTAAGAAACACATTCATATTTCCGTAAAAAATAACCCTTGTGCACATCGAGCTCTAAAGTAAGCCATAGATTATCCAGAACACTCCCATTTCTTCTATTATGTAGGCTTCGCCCCTTTGCCTTGCTTGATTGACTGATGCTTGCTTATTACAATATCCTAAGAAATTATTAAAATATTCAAATATTGCTAGGACTTAAAAAACCATGTCCTACTTGTATTTTGTTTTATTTACATGACTCAAACATTATGACTTATGCTCTTAACTTTTGACACATCTACTTGTCTACCACATGCTTTTAACAAAGTACATAAGTTTAGACGCGAGACATGCATGTTATACATTATCATGGATACATATATGTTTTTTGGATTTACTAGCCAACGCCCAGGGGCAACCATCCCACAATGGGGGCATTTCCGCACTGGGTACATCTTACACAATTTTCAAGTTATATCTATCCATGATACTCCATTGATAATATAAAGCTACTTAGACTACTTATACATGTTTTTCCCTACTTATAGGTTTTATATGTGCTTCATTCTAGGTAGTGTAACATGCTTTACTTGATGATGACATTGTTTGCCTATATAAGCTTACATTGCTTGCTCCAAGCTTACTGATTACTGATAGTTCCATGCTTGTTAATTACTAATTCTGCCATGATCTATTACTGATTGATTGCTTGTTTCTTGCATGCTCCATGCTTCCAGATTGGTGATGTGCTTGTTATATGGTGTGTGTATAAGAGCACCATTTACATCGCTGAGTCGTCATGTTTGTCCAGTCATCGGCTTGTCACGTGTTGCCATGCTACGCACGGCCATGTCATGTTTGTGTGTCAGAGGATCCTCTTGTCTTGTCAAGACATGTTTGCTTGTGGGTTTCTTGATGATGATACTTATTACAATGCTTACATGCGCTTGTTGTCATGATCAATATCATGCATATCTCCTTGCAATACTTATTTTACTATGATTATAATGATGATGCCGTGATCTTTATCATTCATTTCCAAATATATGTTAGTATGTGTTCCACTATTGTGCTTTATTGATTAGTTTTCTCGATTTCTAACTATGCTCACTTATGATTATGTCTTGGATGACATGTTTATTTTGATTAAATATCCAACCATGTCTTCTATAGATGGTATGTATGGTTTATCTTTATATGCTTAACACGTGATGCGTTTAACTCCTTCCTTTAAGATGAGTGGCACAGCACCACTTGTCACCCTCATCGCAAAAGGGGGGCATATAATGGACTTACTTCAAAAATTCAAACAAAGAACTCGCATACACTCAGATTCAATGACATCCTACATGATTTTCAATGTTCCTAATATTGATCCTTACAGCAATATCTACCAAGAGACGACAATCTTACCAAGATTTTTCACACACATTTTCCAAGAGGCAATGATATTTCCCTGTTTACAAATTTTATTTTTGTTCATCTGTACCAAGATAAACCAGCCACAATAGCCCCTATGTAATTAACCAGCCACAGTAGCCCCTACATTGTTGTTTGGCCATAGTAGCCTTTGTTCCCTTGCATAGTTATTTGGCCACAGTAGCCTTTGATTTCCCTACGCCATCTGACTGCCACAATGCACAAGTTGAAAACCTTCAATTTATCAATATCTCCATACAAATGAGCAGTTTGTGTGACCTCCTCCTTGACAAGATCACCCCTTCATGGGCGGTTTGTTGGACAACCTGATAAAGGTCACCTATCTATACCAAGTGCAATTTCAGAGACTTTAACATCGTACAATAGGGGCACCTAACGCCAAGTCAGTAGTTACTCCATTTGGGGCATTTACACCCCATGACACTCTTCAAGTAGTTACAACTATGGCAACATGGTTCAATGTTAATCAGGTGTAGTCATTTTTGTGGTTACCATTTTCAATATTCAAAATTCAATACTTCAAAAATTTCAAGTTTCAAATGCATACATCTTTATTGAGCATTAATTTGCTTCCCCTTTCCATGTGTTTGCAAATTTACACATTGGATTGGCGTGACTTTCAATTTCATCATTCTATGATCGAGATTTTTAGGTTTGTGTTTTCTATTATCCTTTTAATCCAACATTTTCAAATACTAGATTAAAAAGGGGCAATTTGTAGTACCCCAAAAAACATGAGGCACTTGGCAACGACACTTTTTGCACATTTTCTGACATTTGACCCATTAATATATATTTGTCCTTATTCACACATATTTCCCCATTTTGGACACCCTCTAATCCACTAGTTGTCCCCATTCTCCAGCTTAATCAGAACCATTGCATTTATTACAAGAATCAAATTATAGCCTATAAACACCTGTCCATTTTCAGTTCTGAGTAATAGAGCCCTCGAGATGGTTTCGTAGCCCTTAGATTCGTCCTCAAATCTGTCCACATGCTGCGAACATGTCCTCCCCTTCTCCAACAATCATAATTTCAAATCAGTACTGTGTTACAATTGGCCTAGGCAAGATTTTAGGGTCAGCTTGGGAAAAAAAACAAACAAAATGTTTTATATTTAAACAATAGATCTCAAAACCATTTCACCATCAAGGAATCACTTCACTCCTTGGAGATTACCACTTACAAAGAGTATATCCTTCCTCAATCTTCCAAGAACAGCCCTCGATCAATGAAGAGATGAATTCTAAAGCATACAAGATCTCAAAGTGCATGCCGCCAAGTGTCAAAGCCAAATGAAGGGATTCATTATAAATTGTGCATTATATTTGCTAGCTGCAACATAGGATTGCAGGAGAACTACGAGTGGTTTGAGCCCTTTTCGGAGAAGTGGTACATAGGCAACGTTCAACCATCATGGGGATGTGTTAAGACCAGTTCAACCCAAACAGTTAACCACTTTTTAAAATCAAGAGAAAAGCTAGGTTTTGGCATAAGGAGAAGACAATTTAGAATCTATTGCAGTCATTGCAACATTGCAAACTTACAGAACGACAAATTAGACACAGGAAAACTTTCACATAAGATCTAAGCTCCATTAGATCTACCTAGGACTCATTTGTAGCCCCCAGACACATTCTGATTTGAACTTGTACAGCGCAGACACATTTGACCGGTACCTGTTTTGCACCCACAAACCTGTCCACAACAAATTTGCAAATTTCATGTTTTGCTATGCATGTTGACGACTGCATTTCTAGCTTTTGTCTAAAATCTAATTACACTATTTCATTTTCAGAATATCGTAGTGGGTCAAATTGATATGTTTCAATGGCCTAATCATTATTTCACTATGCTTGAAATGAGCAGACTGTACTGAATTGCTAATTTCACATAATTCAAATTTGATTAGGATTTCCACATAGTTATTAGTTTCAGAAATGTCTCTTTCCCTTTTAATTATTTTATGCTATGGTGGGAATTATTTTAAATACTCCATACCAAGAAGCTACATGCAAAATACCATTCATGTTTGGTCATAACAATCATGACGAGAATACACAAGCGGGAAGTTTTGTGCAAAAGTTTGTGCAGCCATCCTGAGTGTGCTATCTAGCAAATGGTGCATGAATATTGTGAATACTATGAGTCTCTTGCGCAGACTAAGCATGATGTGCAGAGTGAATCCATCTTGAAGATGAACTCTAACGCTGCAAATCATAAAAGCTAATTATGTTCTATCCAATCTTCAAGACATTAAATTTTGATGTCATTTGAATTTTAACTGACAAACAAGTTGACACTAAGTGAAGATGAAGATGGTCACTCAAGGAACATCCTATGGAAGATTATATTTGGGAACAAACCAAGTATGCTTCTTGCAAGAAATCATTTTTTGAGCAATTGCATTGAATGGTCTGTGGTCAATATTGCTTGTTAACACATTCAAATCTAAAATCAAAATTTTAAATCAGCAATTTGAGCTTTGAAATTTCTGTAGTCTCCTTATTCTTGTGGACTTTTTGATAAGAAGATTGAAGGAAGATTCATAAGGGAATTTCCCTATATACTTTACATCATAGTTACCAAGTTAAGAAATCAAAATCTGAATTCAAACAGATGAGAAAACATCCAAAAATATTAAATTAAAATTTCAGGAAAAAAAAACAGAAAATCGAGTTCACAAAAAATGATATATGTAAAACTATTATATAGGGAATGAGTAAAAATTTAATTGATGGCTTGTGCAGAATGAATCTACGGAGGAAGGAGGTCGAACAGTGACCTCTCACAAGCTGCTACCGACGGGGCCACACATTGGAGTAGTAGTAAATAAAGCACGAGGAAACGACAAATCCAAGACTGGAATTCAGCAGCAGCGGAAACCAGTTTTGTTGTATGGGATCAAGTGACAGTGATCAAGTAGAGAGGCTACAAGAGGTGATGAGGACATTGTCCCCATTTTTGTTTTTCGTGTTTTCAGTTTGATGTGCCATTAAGAATAAGAACAGAAGTACATTCTTGTTCTAATTTGTAACAAGTGAGTTTCATTTCTTTATGTAAACCCCTGATGTAAAAGATGTTTTGGAGAACACTACCACAAGTCTAATGCTCATGAATCTTGAAAAGGTTAGTGGTAATCCAGAAAACCATATGTGGTGAACAATTGAGTGTGTTCTTGTTCTATCCAGATTTTTGGTAAACCTGTAGAAAACCATGAGAGGATGATGAAAGATACCTTTCGTTTGGATCAAGATCATGAGCCACAAGAATCGGGCGTGCCACCAAAGTCGGGCATACTGCAGCTGAAAGTGTGAACATTTTCTACGATGTTTTCACTTGGGGGCATGTAGGAAAATAGGTTGTTAGTGCTCACATATTTGTGTTCGGTGAATGTATTGATAATAGTCAAATGTATGTAAATGAGTTGTTGAGAAAACAACTCAGATTGAGTGTGTGTACGTTGAGTCGTAACAACTTACCTTAAGATGGGATGTGTGAGATATTGTAGGGATTAGGAGAGATAAGAGGGATTTAAGATGAAGTTTGACTGTATCAAAATAGGAGTACGAACATCTATAAATATAATGCTCTCATAATGTTTTATCATCCCAGAAAAATCAATATTGATGATTATTATTAGTGTATTGTGAAGTTCTATTGTGTGTTTATTTTGTACAAATTTATTCAAAACTTATCAATGTCTTAGCCGGTTCTTCTTTGTTTTCCTTCATATTCTCTTTGTTGCGGTGGCCTAGAATCATTTTCTTTCATTTTTTCTTTCTTTTTGATCTTTTTTATTTTTCTTGGCCCACTCCCCATCCTCAAATTCTGTGCACCAAGCAAGATAAGTGGCAAAAGGAAAAGAGGTGTTTTGCATGGGATAGGGATGTGGTATGACATATCAATATTAGACTTTAGTATGAATTTTATCATAAATCGGATGGAAGCTATTGCAGCTAATAAGCCAATGTCTGCCACACTTTTGTATGTCATCTGAAAGAAACAGCAAGTAGTTTGTAATCCTCAAGTATGGAAGATTGGTGTACAGCAAGGAAATGGAACATCCCATACCATTGCAAAATGAAGTAGTTCATAATCAATGCTAAAGTGAATCGGAAATCTCCACCAACAAGTTGGCACAAACTCAATTTTGAGAGAGCCACAACAACTAACCAAGGAAACATAGGAATTGGCGAAATAATTCAAGATGAAAAAGGAAACTATTTCTTGGCTTACACACAATACATATGGTCTCAAACCAATAAGAATGTCGAGTTTCTTGCATATTAATATGGAATACATATGGCTAGAAATTTCCCTATCAAAAATCTAATTATTGAAGGAAATTCAAAAATGATAATTAATATGATTTCTCAGGCAACCCAATTCCACATACAACCGACCAAGAGCATTTAACAATTCACTCAACTATAAAATGGCTAATATCATACATCAAATAGTGTCACACCTCTAGGCTTTTGATCAAGCGACTCTTCAGCATCGGCCGAGGAAATGCAATGGTGCGACAGATAAGCTGCCAATTTTTTCTTTCATTTCAAAGATCAAGCTTGAACCTAACTTATTCATTTCCCTAAATCATTTCCCACACCACCCTGAACAAATGGTAGACTTAGAGAAAACTACTAGCAACACTAATCTAGATGAGTAAGACAATTCCAATGCTTGCTCAGAAGGCATTAACCTATAGATATGAACATAGTATTTTGAAGCCTTTGCAATCAACTCGAGTGTTCTTCAATTCTCAATCAGTGGGACCCTCTTGGAGTTTGACTAGACACTTGGTTATTTTTTGGCTTTCCTACATCTATGTCCATAATGTACATTCGTGGTTGTGTTTCTCTTCTATTATGACATCCGTTCTATATACCATTTGTCATTATTGTGTCATTTCTTCTGTTCACAACTTTTTTTCTTAATTGGTTTATGCCCCTACCATTTAGGTTTCACTGGCGCTTTTTATATATTAATCACCACGATTTTTCTTTTTTCCGTTTCCTTCCCTGTTGTCACAAACATCAATCCATATATAGGATCCTATACTCTTTTTATAACCCCTTTTCAACCCTTCATGCAGCATCCGACATCATGTCAGGGATCAACAACGCCCAACAACTGAGGGACACTTGGCGTCATCCCTTCTCTCTACACTTCATTTCCATTCTACATGTAGCATGTGCAACAACTATAACAAAAGAAAAGGACTGTCTTCTAAGATATTTGAATATAACAACGTTTACAATATTCAAAATATCATATTCCTTCTCACAAAGATCTTACACCTCAAAGCTAAATTGAAAGCTCTCCTAGAAGGTGATATGCAACATTGTGAGTGTAATGTCCCCTTTTCCAAGCTAGTTCGATTTCAAGACTTTGAGCTCGTTCCACTTCCCATGGGCAAGAAGGATATGAACAAGCGAAAAAAGTTTTCATGTTTTTCAGTTATTTTCGTGAGCACTGCATTCTTCTTTAATAGTTTTCTACATAAAGTCAAGTCCGCTGGGTTAAGAAGGCAAAAAGCCAAAGAAAAAATAAAATAAAAGTATCCATTATGAGGTCAATCCTAATTGAAATCTTTCTAATTGGGTATAAAAGGGGTCATTTGACTCATATGTGCATCATGATCTTGTCTAAAAATAAACTTTGCATGGTTTTTGGGCTGATTGCTCAATTACTTCTAATTAAGGGTGAAAATCCTTTGGTGTGGCCGACGAGGATGACAAAACCTTCCTTGCTTGATTGAAGAACGAAAACTTTTCAATTTAGTGACGATTCTCCATCTCAGAGTTTCCAAAGTACTTCAAGAAGATTGAGCTAGGGTTTGAGTCTCCAATGATTTCCAGCCCCTTTCCTGGGGGAGCGAACCACCTTGGGGAAGGGTTAGGTGGTTTCTAGGGTACGACGACTTCCAACTCAGCCATCATTGCATTCTTCATATTTTTAGCAGCCAAAATCTATACTTGGACTTCATTTTTGGGCTTGGAATCATTCATTTCCAGCCACTTTGTAAGGGTGTTCTTTACTGTCATTTATTTAATTTCCAGCCACTTTGTAAGGGTGTTCTCTACTGTCATTTATTTAATTTCCAGCTGGGGTTTGAAGGCTGATTTCTTGGTTAATATTGGTCCTAAAACATTTCTACGGGTTCCCTACATGTTTTGGATGGTGTGAATGGTGCAATTTTGAAGAGTTATTGTTTTTCCTTACCACTATTACAAAAATCAGACCGTTGTTTACTGCTATTATAATTTTTAGTTAGCTGTCATACTATTCAGTTTACTACCAATTGGGGTTTGTGCTATTTCCTTTGCTTTCAGTTAGAGCCCGGAAAGGGACATTACAGGGAGGAGTCAGAATCTGGTATTGATGATATGCTCGCTAAAAGTGGAGTTGGTGAAAAGAAACAAAACCACAACAAAGGGAAAGGTCTAAAACTTAGACCTCTAACTATTTTTTCTCCCACATTCCTTCGAAATACAAGTGCAAAACAGCCCCTTCACCGTGCCATTCTCACAGCAGCATTAAATTCTGAAAGGGACAGTGTCAGAGATTTACCAAAATCTCTATGACCTTCTTCAATCAAATCGCACTCAAAACTTGCCTACTCGTCTCAATCTTTTTGCTGTCAGCAAAATGAGAACTAAGAAAAGGCAGTCATATGGACTTATAAATAAGGGCAAGCAATGAGCAAAGAATGGTGCAAGCAAGTTCACTAACAGAGGTCTCAGATTCTACAGAAGGAAAAGAAATCCAGCTCCAGTAAATTCAGAGCACAAGACTCCGAACATGAAGAACCCTCAGCAAATGCCTATTCAAGTGGATGACAATGAAGTCCCTAGCATATAAGAAGCTTTTTACTTTACTTATACTATAGCATGTGTCTGCCAGTCACAAATTACTTGATTTTCTTCAGATCAACTCTTATACCTTGCCATAGATATTTAATTTCTTTTTTGAAGCTATCTAACTTAAATAATTATGCATATGGTTTGTGCTCCCCTAACACAGTTTCATACTATTTCTCAATGGTGTTTTTATTCTTTGGTATTTCACACATCTCTTTCTTTCAGTCTGTCTTGATTGTATCTGCTTCTTACGTGAACTTTTGAGAATAGTGTTGCTGCTTTATGAAATCTAGTAAACTGTCTATTCTATGTAAGAGGTATTTCCATCTTATTTTGCTTTATTCTATTTTCCTTTTAACTGAAAAGAACGGTTCACCAATACTAACTTTCATATACATACATACATACATATATATAAGTTCATTGAGTTTCTTTACTTTGGTGTAAGAAATAGTAAGAGAAATACATATATATATTGTTGGCTAGATTTTCTGCATAGCACAAAACCTAGGCAGTCATGAGATAAATCTCCCTCATTTACCGATGAGGCTCCCCGTGTCAGAGTTGTCAATTAAAGTATGCTAGTATCTATATGGGGTTTTACTTTAACTGTTCAGCTCATGAACCATAGCTGTACAGTTTTGCAGCAAGTAAGCAGCTGTTTAAAGAAAGAAAATATTTATAGACTAAGGGAATTATATAAACACAGAGAAGAAATGGAGAAGATGTGCATTCCCAATCAATAGGTAACAGAGTTGATTGCATGCACATAGAAGAAACCAATAGATATAAACACAGAATTATAAGCAAAGGCAGCTCTAGATCTAGATCTAAAATAACACAAAGTTTATTCAAAGATCTAAGATAAAAAACTAGAAACAAAATACACCGTGACATAAAGTTCTCCATAAATCTGTCTTGTTTATTCCTTTGCTTCAAGTGCCTCTCAAGGGTTTCAGCACAAAGTCTGGAACACAAGGATGTTGCTTACAAATTCTGATTATTTACCCATAGGTTATTCCTCTACTTATAGCATTTGGAGGGGGGCAATTACAAGTAAGAAGCTCTGAGTGAACTGGCACATGTGGAAGTCGAAAAGGAAACAGCTGGCAATCTCCCTCCTGGAATTTCTCTTTGCATGACATGTATGATTTGCAACTGAAAATAGAACCTTCTATTTTGCACGTCTGCCACCTATCTCCAAGTAGTTGACTTCTTCAAATAATGGCTTTTAAACCAATCACTTAAGCTGTATAATTTAATTGATCGCTCAATTACTTTGTCGGAGGAAAGAAGAAGAAAGAGGAAAGCTGCAATCTTGTTCTTTTTCATATTCTGCATGCAACTGATTCTTTTGCCTTTGATTCTCACCAAACTGGACCTAGGAGCAGCTGGATCTGGAAGCAAATTGGATCTGGAAACAAGCTGGATCTGGAATTTTGCTTACGGGTGTTGCCTTCGCCTTGTCTTCCCTTTTATCCTTGAAGCTTTTGCAGTTCTTCTCCAGTACATGCATCAATGCAATGTTTCAATTCTGGAAAGCACTCCGGGTGAATGCAAATTCAATTAAGGCTTCAACTGGAAGATTGGAAGCACGTGCACAAGATCCTGGAAGGAATTTTTCACGCACTGACTTCTTCACGGAATGCGTTCGAAACAAGAGGATGAAGCCTTTGTGTCGGAAGCTTTTGCAATTATGAGATCTGGATCTAGATCTAAGCCTATTGACTTCAGCAAATCTAGAAGCTACGCATGATTCCGCTGAGCTTTCTCTTTCATCCCGCTTTGCCATGGCAGTATCTGTATCTATCTTTGTCTCAACAATTCTTTTTCTCCTTATTCAGCCAGAATTCTTCAAAACTAGTGCAGATCTGGATAATTCTTCAGATTCGGATGATATATTCAATGTATTGGACATTGATTTAAGCTCCCTTTCTCTTATAAAGCACCTGTAATGAATTCCTGACCACCTGTATCACTTATGCAAACAATTATCCAGACACAAATCAACCTCCTTCAACCTGTGCGCCAAAATTGGAAGCTTTCAGCATTAATTTCACCTTCTTCTGAGCAAAAATCCTCTCCAAATGGGGCGCACTTTTCCTCTGGGCTGCACTTCTCTGCCTGTGAATTAATTAATTCATCCATATAGCAGCCCCTGCCGATATAATCTTCACCATTCTATAATTAAGTAATGTCTTTCCTATTCCTGGCAATTAATTAATTAATTAATAAGCTTCACTCTAAAAATGGGGCGCCTATTTTGTGCATGCTCATGGCTGCCATTAAATAAATTAAATTTATTTAATTTTAGACTTTTGCTTCCAGTTAACTCAAGCCTCACAGTATGCTTTGACGTTAGCCACTGAAAATAGGAATTAATTTAATCATTTAATACTTTAAAAAGTATTATTTCTCTCCCAAATGGGGCTGCATTAAATAAATTAAATTTATTTAATTTTGGAATTCTATTTTTAAATTCCTTTTGTCCACTTCCCTTTGTTGACTTTTCCACAAGCCTGGGCGCCAAAATTGGGTGAATAAATATTAACAAATATTTATTTAATGCGTTATTATTCACCCAAGGTGGGTCGCACTTTTTGGAATAAGGAATTTCTATTTTTAAAAGTCACATGACAATGGGATTATTTACCCTGCAAGGCAGCCCTGAAAATCCCATGATTCACTTAAGTCATTTGACTTTCATAATGGGATTATTTACCCCGCCAGGCAGGCAATAAAATCTCATGATTCACTTAAGTGATTTTTCTTTTATTCCACAATAGGAATTTTTACCCTGCAAGGCAGGTAAAAACTTCCCGCCTGCCTGTTGCCTCTAATTTTCCCATTGTGACTTAAGTGACATTGCTTCCATGGGAAAAAGTACCCTGCTAAGCAAGTACAAAATTCCCACCTTCCTACTGCTTCCAAAAATCCCATGATCCACTTCAAACCCCCTTTTTCGAAAAAAATGCAGCCAGCCCAGAAGAAGCTTTTTAGTGCACGACTTCATCTTTTCTAAGAAAACCAGATCTCTAATGGCGAATTCCTTCTGGCACAACGTGCGTATGTGATCTCCAGATACTCCAGGCCAAGAATCAGGCCAAACCGGCAAAGGAATTGATCCAGAGAAATTTCACAGAAAACGAAACGGAAAAACACTAAAAACACAAAACGTTGCCAGAAGTTACAAATAAAGCCCAGAATGCATTCCTGGTTAAAACCCTACTGGTATATGGGAAAAATGACATGTACGATCACAACAAAGTTGAACCGAAGCACAATTTGCCTCAAACGGGGCTCAAAATAATTAAATACAAATTTTCCGCAGGCAAATCCTGACAACAGAATATAACAATTTTGGGCATTTGGGTATTTGGCGAAAATGGCTATTACGGCTCTTTGGGAATATCTTGACACAATACAGGAACTTTCTGGCAATAAAAACACAAAACGACCCATTATTTTAAAAGTACGAAAATTTTAACATGGGGTAGTCTCAGATTTCAGGGTGAAATCTGAGGACACCATATAGATAGATATATACACATATGCATATCCTCTATCCTATACCCTATATGGTGATCCTGACAAATTTCACCCTGAAATCTGGGTCAACTACCCCATGTATGGGCTGATATATATTTTTCACCTATATATTTTAGATAGAGAAACCCCGTGTCCCCCACATACAACCGTTTGCAAATGCCTTCACCCACCTTGTACCCATGAAATAGTTCTTCAGTTTTAACCACAAGATTTTAACAAACTAGGCCATCCATATGCGATTGACGATAGCCTTCCACTCTCTTTTTAGCAACAAAGCTAACCCTCGTTGAATGTTCCCAAGGAGGATTAGTGCAAATCTCCAGGCGCAGGCCCTGAAATCTCTGACAGGGTGATTTATCCCTCATGAGCTATGCTCTTTACTATCATAAATGCGAGCATACAACTACTGAGCAGGATCATTGGGGAACATGGCATTCACTTTAAGAACCCTGAAAGATCCTAGAGATAAAGGTAAGTCATTGCCCATTTGCATTAACTGTATGCAATAACAGGGAAAGTATGCTGATCTATCTTGTGTACCCTAATATCCAGCTTGCAACTTCTCAGATTGAAATACATAGAAAACAATCTTCCTCAACTGATCAAGGAACATAGAGTGGCTGAGATACCTTGCAAGAACATAGGGCCCCTAACCATGGTCATCCAAACTAAACTTAAGCCTCCATGATTGTCCTGTGAGAGTTTGGTGGAAGCCACCATTAGGGTTTGGGATGGACTTGTCCCATGTACATGGCTTATGAAAGGCCAGTTCTAGCCAACTTGTCAGGATGCCCGTGACATCAATGGAAGGAGATAATGTGAAGTCAAAGGGTTTCAAGAAACACCTAGAGGAGACCACTTGTAAACTCCCCTTTCTAGAACAGCTTAGTCATATGAGTTCACCATGATTCATGGATAATGACCAGATTTTGAGCCTAACCTATGGCATTCTTATTTAGTTGAATGTTTAAAGGTGCGGTGGTACTGCTGTTATTTTATGACTTAGGAACAATACGCTGGTATTCATGAAGTACATGTTATGCAGTTTAGGGTTTACCCACATAGCATGGAACATTAACGGGGAATGTTTTCCTAAACTTGCATATAGTATACAATCATTGGTCATTGGTTGAGGCGGTTAATTGGTTCATGGCTCAACATTTCGATGTAATGATGAACAACTCTTGGTTGGAAGATACACAATACCAGTGCCTTATATGTACCTAGTTTCATCCAAACGTAGTCTAACCGTCTGTCCAATTTTGAAATTTATCACCAACTTCATTAATATGTGTTGGCTAGATTTTATGCACAGCGTAAAAATCAAGGCAGACATGAGATAAATCTCCCTCATTTAATGGTGAGGCTCCCGTGTAAGATGTTTACTCAATTTTGTAAGGGGTGAATCATAATAACTACTTTGCAAGGGGTTTTACTTTAATTCTCACAAGCACGTGAACTATAGCTGGAGCAATTTTGCAGCAAATAAGCAGCTGTTGATATGGAATATTTACAGAAGGGGGAAATAATAGAATTTAGGAAAAAAGAAAGGAAGATGTGCTGAATTCAACCAATAGTTAATCAGAGGTTGGTCTCATCCACACAAATTAAATAAACAGATAAATCTCATAACATTCAAAAGTAACAGAACGGGAAAGCTTCTAATATAGATCTGAGATAACACAAAGTTTATCTAAGAACCTTAAATAAAAGTGATCAAGCAAAGCACCGTAGACACAAAGTTCTCAGGAAAATCCACCTTTTATTCAATTCCTCAAGCCTTCGCACACAATCAACACCAAGGGTTCCAGCACAAAGTTTGAAGACTCGAGAATGCTCAAATTACAAAAGCTCTTGCTAAACAAGTTCTGCTAAAACATATTGTGATTCTTTAACCCGTAGGCTCTTCCTCTATTTATAGTGCATAGAGGGCAATTACAAATAGGATGGTTCTCAATGAATTGCCATGCATGTGGAAGCTATGAAAAAGGGAAATAATTGGTAGTATCCTCCTCCTAGAATTCCTCTTTGCATGACATGCATGCCTTACAATTGAAAATAGAACCTTTTATTTTGTATGTCTGCCACCTATTTCCAAGTAATTGACTTCTTCCAGTAACTTGAAGTAATGAGCTTTTATAAGCCAATTACCTAAGTTTTACAATTTTAATTGATTACTCAATTACTTTGTTGGAGAAAATAAGAGAAAAAAGAAAAAAGAGGAGAAGAAAATAGAAGAAAGTTGCTGCAACACTCTCTAGTCTTATGTCCTTACTTCCATACTCTGCATGCCGATCTAACCTGTATTGCACCTCTGCCTCATTCTATTTTAACAAGGACATGATCTGAATGATATCTCTGTCCTTGAACCTGAGAAGTTTCTTTCTCTCATATGCTGTTGACTCTTTGCCTTTGATTCTCACCAAACTAGATCTGCGAGTAGCAATTGACTGTGATTTCCTTGTGGGTGTTGCCTCTGACCTGTCTTCTCCTCTTATCCTTGAAACTTTTGCAATTCTTCTCAAGTACGTGCAGATTTTCACTAGTACATGCACTAATAGGATGTTTGCCGTAAGCAATTCAGACAAAATTCATCACCCTTTTATTTTTAATTGCATATGAACAATTTTGAAATTCCGGAAAGCACTTCGAAGGTGAAGGCAAATACAAGTAAAGTCCATGTGGGCTTCAACTAGAAGATTGGGAGCACATGCATGTGCTTTTAGAAGGGATTTTCCCATGCAATGACTTCTGGATGTATTTCCTATAGAAACAAGAAAATGAATTTTTGTCGGAAGCCTTTGCAATTATGAGAGCTGGATCTATTTCTTCCTGCTGATTCTGAAGATATATTCAATGTAGGGCAAACATTGACTTCTGCTTTCTTCACCAATATGGGCATAAAGGAAGTATTCCTGCAACATGACTTGGACAAGTATGAAGTCCATTGCATGAATATCAAAAATCTTCACGCCAGAACTGATTAGGTAAAGCTTGTTGCCCTCTATTTTTAGACTTTGCTTGCATGTCAAGCAAATTGGGAAGATTATTTAATTCCCCTGTGCACTCGCATCAACATCCATGACTTGCCAGACTAATAAAAAGAAAGCCTTTCCAACCCTAGGCGCAAAACCTTGATGCGTCCTGGCAATTAAAAGAAGTCAGTTTTTAGGCATTTAGCTATGCCAGAATGGTTCGACAACTTCTTGGCTATAAGCCAAGGGAAAAATACAAGGGGCAGGCAGGTGAAAACTTGTCACTGTACGGCAGTGTGGAATTCTCTGCTTTGCACTTCAGTTGCTTTTGAGGAAAAAACATAAGCAGCAGGCAGGTAACATATTACCCTGCCTGCTAGGGTCCAATTTTGCAAACTTTTCACTTAAGTTGCTTTTGTGTGAAAAACTTTATAAGCCAGCGAGCAGTGTGAAAAATAGACCCTCACTGATAGGGTCAGCTTTAATTTCCACGATTTACACTTTAAGCTGCTTTTGAGGGAAAAACATAAGCAACAGGCAGGTAGAATTTTAACCTGCCTGCTAGGGTCCAATTTTCCGCTTTTCACTTAAGCGTGCTTTACATTAAACGTTGATCCAAGTAGGCAAGGGCAACAGTGTGACTTGCTTTAGATTTGAGTGCCGGATATTTGGCTTGCACATTCATGCTGAAGGGCAGCGTTGAAAATTGCAACTGGAATGAAGCACTGCATTTTTTTCCATTTTTGGTTTTTTGGTGAAGAAAACACAAGGACAGAATAAAATTTTCCATTTTTGGAAAAGGTTCAGGAAGATGTAGCAGCAAAAACTTGCAAGTGCCATAACTTTCACTCCGTGGCTCCGTTTTAGGTGTCCATTTTTTCTAAACGTGCATATTTTCACGAGCTCTATGCATTGGTGGCAGCATTTTTCTTATTTTCATAAAATCCATTATTGCACCTTTTTGGACCAAGCAACCTCTTGCAATCTCCTGAAGGAATCCTGAGCTCTGGTCACCTTTAGACAAATTAATTAGCAATTAAAAACACTGGAAAGCTTTTCAAAATCCTAGGCTCGGGAAAATGGTCTAGCAGGAAGAATGAATAGGCTACGGGAATTGCCAAACGAAAAACAGAGAAAAACCAAAACACAGAAGAAATAAAAATGAAAAACCCCACCGGAAGTTACAGACAATTGCTTTGAAAATAACTTGCCAATTAGTTTGTCAGTAAAAACTCTTCGCTGTTAAACACTCCATTGAGAGGCTGAAGCAATACTAGCTTGAAAATCCTTAGTAGCGTTCAACTGCAGCACAATTTATTTTTAAACAGAACTTTATTTATTTACTAAATAAATAAATAAAATTCTCTCAGACAAAACCTGACGAAGGGATAGAGTGAGTTTTAGCATTTGGGTACTTGGGGAATTTGGTTGTTGTGACTCTCTAGGGATACCTTAGAGCAATGCAAACAACTGCAGGCAAACCAAACACAAAACGACCCGTTACTTTGAAAAGAACGAAAATTTTTAAAAGGGGTAGTTCCAGATTTCAAGGTGAAATCTCGGGGACACCAAATTGGTCCATCAAAAACCTCAACCTTTTACTATTGTTTTGGTCTATGTTGCAAGGAAACGCCCTTGCCCAGTCCCCTCCCTTGGCACCTCCAGACACTTCGAGTATGGAAACAGAACAGGAAACATTTTGGAAATGCACCCCAAAGCATGCCCCTGTCCTGGGTTTGTACCTGAAGTGGCTCTTCCATTTCCGTACCATTTCTTGTACAAACTCGAGGCATTGTCGTCTCGTTCCTAGCAACACAGGTGGCAGGAAAAGTGGAAAAAAAGTCAAATAACAATCAAAATCCTAAAATGCATACCCTAAACTTGCTAAACACGCCTTTGACCCATTAATAAACATATTCTCATTTCATTACTGATTTTCAGTTTTCAGTTTTCACAAAATAGTGGGAGTGGCATTCATGGAGCTGCTGATTTTGAGGAAAATCTCGATGATTTATTCTAGAATATAGATTCTAATTAGGTACATGTGAAACTTTAAGCACGTTGAATGTTTTGAATTTTCATGAATATTGTATATTTTGAGTGCTTTATAGCTAAGTTGCCACATTTGCCGAATTAGAAGATATTAATTCGAAATTCGCTAGATTTGAAAAGGCAACAAAAAAATTGTTTAAATTCGCGACTTTATTTGTATTAAATCCGGACATAAATTTTTTATCCACATCGTTGTAAATCGCAGTTGAAATTCCTGCAAAAACGTTGTAAATCGTGTTAGGGTTTTTAGTTTATTTTATTTTAGGTTTTCCACCTTAATCGTTGTCGTTTGTGTATAAAACCTCTTCTACTCGCACTAATCTTCTCACACTCTCTTCACTTGAAGCTTGAAGCATGTAAACTTGTAGATTTGTAAGTCTGTGTGGTTCGATTTGGCAACGTGAGTATTCTGAGCAAAGCGAGACTATTTTGCGTGAGTATTCTGAGCAAATCATGACTGTGTAAGGAACAAATCGAGGCTTAAGTTATTAACCTGCAAATCACGTCCACCATTTGGGAGTGCAAACTTGTTTTAACCTTCAAGAACCTCAATGATTCAGCGGCGGCTGAAGAGCCAGAGGCATTTTGTTAAAGCCTCGGTTTAACATTATATTTGTTTACAAAATTTTAGGGTTAACATTTTAGGTTTTAATATTCTAAAGATTTAATATTTTTAAATTTTAATATGTTAAAGTTTTAATGTTTGAAGTGTTTATATTTTAATATTCTTCAATTTATAAGTTACGTTTTAATATTTTGAAGTATTTAACTTTTAAATAACATGAAAAGTGTTTATGCTTAATTTTTTTACATTTTAATATTTTTAAGTTGCGTTTAAATATTTTAAAATTTTAAAGTTCTAACTTTTAAATAATATAAAATTCATTATTAATATTAAACATTATAACATATATTGAATGTTATATTATTTAATATTAATCATGGAAAGTGTTTAAAGTTATTTAATGTAATATTAGTAATCAGCTGCAATCACATGTTTTTTTGAAGTTTTTTATTTCAATCACATTATTGAAATAGCTACTTATGAAATGTGATACTATCTCCCTCTTTTGAAATGTGAATTTATCTTTCATTTTTATATATTTAATTAAAATGTACATTTCTCATAGTCGAATTTAACCACTGATTTTTTTACCAACGATTTTTTCACGAATTTAATCATCGGCGAATTCGAACATGAATTCGAATGCGGCAACTTAGCTTTATAGTCTATAAAGTAAAAATGAGTCATGCATTTTTATATATATGTGTTCTATAATATATTGTACAGACGTTTCCATGCTCCTTCATACCCAAGGGATTTTTCAAAATCAGCATTTCCGTGTTGACCCTCTTCCATTTCTGTACCCGTTTCCATTTCCTCACGACCTGGGTTTTTATTAGTTTCTATGAAAGAAACAAGGATTTATGAAACAAAAAATATATATAGCAAGAAAATAGCAATGAAGTGGGGAAGACCAAAGGCCAGTTGTCTTTAAAACATTTTAAAGGAAAGTTTTAAAAATATCAGATTCATGAAAAGACCCCCCAAGTTGATTAAATAAATCTTATGTAGAATGTACAGAAAGGTTTTTTCAGGTTCAATAGCTCACCTAAATCTGAAGTCAGATTGATCAAAATAAAAATGTTATCCACCATTTGAGTCAGAGAATGACAATTATAATGAATCCTTAAATAGTTATTTCTATTTTTCTCTAAAACAGAGCAGAATAAGGTAGATATAATAAAAATGATGACTCATATGCATCCACATTACCAGTATTCACAATCCCGCTAGCACGCCAAAAAAACTCCACCCGATTGAGAATAGTAAGTGTCCGTTGATAGCTGCTTTGCTTTGCCTGTTTCAAGTAATTTTAGAGCAAGTAAAATAATACTGAAAACCAACAAAAGAAAGTGCAATGCTTCATTTACAAAACAAAAGTAAACAAAGATAAAGCAAATATTTGAACGCAGGTGACCAATACATCAACATTGGGAAGCATTTTAAACAAGGAGCCTTGGCTACCTTTATTTCGTTTCAGCTGAATTAGACCACAAAACTCTAGCCATATGTTTTTGGGATGGGAAGATACTGCCTTCTACGACAGCCAATTTAGGACAATGTTCATCTGTATCTTAGGAAGGATCTCAGGGTCACTTCTCCTAGCAACAAAAAAGAGACTTATAAAATGAAGCAGAGGTCTCCAAAAACAAGTAGAATGCGAAGGTGATTAGCTTGCATTTGAAGCGGAAATGAATATACAAAAATTTTGAGGCCAATCCTGAACATAACACACCAAGTTGTAAAGCAAAACTCCTGAACATAACAACCAAAATTGTAAACAAAACTAAATTTGTTTCTCTAACCAATTCTTGAAAGTCTCGCTATTTTAGAAAAAGATTAAATGATAAGACTGAATTCATGAACATGGGGAAGTATTCAAGCCACAGGTGTAGGGTCAGACAACAGAGTTCTACAATACTTTTTTTGTAGGAAATTGATTCCCCTCTTCTAAAAAATATTTCGTAAAACACAACCTGGGATTCTATTACCTTCAGCAATTACCAATCCTAGCAGAACAACAATCAAGAGAAATACTTGATTTACAAAACTACCAATAAACTTTTCTCAGGACGTTTTTTCACCAAAAGGACATCCATGCTCACAGTTTCAAGCAACGATTTATTTCTACTGGAATTTTCCAAATACATTAAATTAATGATAACAGTTAAGTAAAATACATTCACCCTTCAGAATATACCTCTTGGGAGAGTAACTTACCAGCGAACTAAGACCCTGTGTTTCTTCAGGAGGAAAAGCCAAGAACTCAATTTTTCCTCAGAGAAAATTACAACACAAATCTCAGAACCCTTACACTGCCTACAAGCATAAATTAAATAATCCCAAAAATCGATCAAAAAGCATTTGAATTTTTTCTAAGAAGCCATCCATACAACAAATTTAATAAAGTGAAATCGAAATGAAAAGGATTCTAGTCAATCTAGCCAGAATCCACGTAAAACCTATTAAGTACAGGCATCCTAATTCCCTCCTAAGTAGCACAAGCAGTTGCCAAATGAAATACTTGAAGGTTCCTTTCGACAGAGATGTACTATTTATTTAAACTTATAAATGTTTGGAAATCAATACAAAAGCTTATAATCTAGGTTTTTGCAATTTTAAAACTCTGCCTTTGTAGATTTTACTTTGATCAAAATCACCTTGCCAGTGCAAAGATGGCATCATCTAGAAGTACTGACCTTGGATAGAACTCTTCAAATACTGCAAACACTTTCTTAATTTTCCCCTTGATGAAATAACCAGCAAGATGAGGAAGATAGGCCACCTACAGTGCATTGCGACACTTGCAAGGAAAGAGAAAGAAGACCTTTGTGTCACAAAGTTCTCTAAAAGAAGATGAAATTAAAGGTCATGAGTTACTTCCGTATGACAATGCCTTGATGTTTATTATGTTCACATTGTAACTTTTTGACTATTCAAAAATACAAAGAAACCATAGTCTAGTGACGTGGCTCAAAATCACCAAACCTAGTCAGCCCATCTCAGTCATGGGCCAAACCAATTTTACCTGACTTTCCCAGAGTCGATAGTGACTTGGTTTGACATATTATGTTAGCAATGACTCAGCCAGACATGATGAATCTGAAAATTGGACTCCGCAGGCCCGAAATTATAAACAAAAAACTCACGTCCACTCCTCTTTCACGCAATTTTTCCTCTGTATTTCAGCACTCATATGCTATGGGAATGAAAGCAGTACGCAAACAAGAAAGAGCAAAATAACAGGATAATAGATCATGGAGAACATGCTCAAAAAAAGCGAGGAGACAGTAGTATATTAGCAGTGGACACTGATTCATCTTCCTCTCTTTTCGAATTTGTTGGGCTTCAATAGCAATATTGAAAGCATTCTACCAACCCTTTTCCTGCAATTTTGAGATTTGCCGATTCACGGATGCCTTTTTCCCAATTAATTTCGACATCAAGAAAACAAAAAAACAAGAAAAAGAAAACAAGCATGGTGCAAGATAAGAAAATGGATAAGCGTGGGGATACCACAGCGGTTCCTACTGCTAGGGGAAAGTGATGTGTTTGCTTGGACGAAATTGTGGATGAGGGAAAAACAAACAAATTTCACCTAGCCAAGATACTGTGCCATGATACTAAATCCTGCATACAATTACGTAATCTACAAAATGACAGCAAATTTTAAAGCCATGCAGCCAGGAATTACCTTAATACAAGGAGGTCCTGCAGAGCCTTTATTATTGTACAAAGAAAGAAACAAGAAAAATGGGGCGTGCTTATGAAAAATCCAGACATGGCCCAAAAATATAGGAGGGTAGAGGGTCTCTTCAGACTATTCTCAGTTATAAGTTGATTGATGTTTATAATATTATCCAGTGCTTTCTTAAATTTGAACTTTAACCCCTATTTCTATTTCCAGCTTGATTTCTAAGACTTAACAAATTTAATCATCTGAATGTTCAATCCTACTGAAGCCAAATATTCTAAGCTACAAGAGATTGCAAGAAGACATTTTGAGCCAAATATATTCTACTTCTTGATGTGAGTACAAAAGAAAGGTGAACAAAGTAAGAAAGGGTAGACCAAAAGTGGTGCAACTATAAACAATAAGACAAAGAATAACTATTAATAGCCCTGCAAGGGAAGGACCCCTCAAAGAAACAAACAGCTCATGAAGGCAAAGCAGGAGACCATGTAAGGAGATGAATGCTGACACATGTTTGCAGTGAGGCTCAAATCAGAAGAACCAACAACATAAGCATATATACTCCAAAAATATAAAATATTGCCATAGAAGACGATGAATGCTTAGATATTTATGCACAACTCTAAATTACACAACAGCAAATCCAAATAAATTGCATAGAGGAGAATGATCAATATAATCGGACCGGATAGTTCCGCCGTTATTTAAAGACAATGAGTTAAAATAGATTAATATAGTGATAGAGCAGAAGTTAGAGAGATGTCGATCCACAACAACAGAAAGATGACCCATAAAGGAGAGGCACTTTAGAAAGAAGAAAGAAAGAAATTCTATTATTGTATGCTGAACAAAGTAAGCAAAAGGGTCTCAAAGATAAAAGTTACAAGAGTGAGTCAGGGGTGCTAAAAGGACTCCGACAACCAAAAATGGAAAATCTAAAACTTAATCTAGATCTAGAACTAGTAAGCAAAAGAATTTACTAAACGGGGGTAATCCAAATTGATACTGTGTGGCTGAAATAGGCTGAAAGATGGAAGTAATCAATCAAGTGGCCTTGAAGTCCCCCGCAAAGTGGATGTCTATGAGTATATACTTCCCAAAGATAAAGTAAGCAAAAGGGTCTCAAAGGTAAAAGTTACAAGAGTGAGTCAGTGATGCTAAAAGGACTCCGACAACCAAAAATGGAAAATCTAAAACTTAATCTAGATCTAGAACTAGTAAGCAAAAGAATTTACTAAAGGGGGGTAATCCAAATTGATAATGTGTGGCTGAAATAGGCTGAAAGATGGAAGTAATCAATCAAGTGGCCTTGAAGTTCCCTGCAAAGCGGATGTCTACGAGTATATACTTCCCACAGATAAATGGCCAAACACACCTATAATGTAGATAAGGAATAAGGTAGTTGTAATTACTGCCTAAAGATACATGACCGCAAACTTGTGAAGTAGAAAATGGAAAAGGGTAACCTTGGATCCTCCCGGGTCTCAAAAAACAGTGACATCTTTCTTGGATCTCACAGTACACAAGGCACCTAAAGATAAAGTGATCCTCCATCTCCACATCATCAAGTATTCTCAACTGGTTATTAGTGAGGATGTATCCTCAACTAGACAAGGGAAATCTTTAGGCCATGCGCAAATCATTCTCAACATTGAAAGCCACCTTAGGGTTGAGACGGCAGGAATGACACGAGTGACCTGAGTTATATTTTGACAAATATCCTCTCTAACAACTTTATTGTAAAAGATAGCAACCAAAGAGAATCTAGGAGGAAACCAACCTATGGAGATATTGATAGATAAAGAATCAAAGTAGTTGCAAAATACCAGCATTGTCATCATCTAGGGAGACCGAAGGAGAAAACTCAATACGAGGAACAAACAGCAGAATGCAGAATACAGATATCTCTCTTTCCCCAAAGCTAAATCATCAATGTCTTTGAGTCAACAAAGAAAGAAACCAAGATTGAAGGCACTTTCAAGATGATCAAATTTGACCTCGACAATGCTGTGAGGGACTTTCCATTAACATCAGATAATAACTCTTTCAGCACATGCCCATTCAACAAAACCTAAATTGGAACCCTGAAACTCCGTCATGTTCCTTTTTGAAGGCTGATTTTTGAAGACCTTAACCCATTCTTCTCCTCATGGGTTTGAGGAAGAAAGCAAGGGGAAGATCTAGTATATTTTTATTGTTGATTAGGTAGTTATTTTATTTATTATCATGGATTCTATTGGGAAGCCTAGGGCTCTAATAGAAGGACTTAAGTGGTTAGGAAATAAAAGTATTTTGAGCATGTAAGCTCCAAATACCAATTAAATATTTAAAAGCACTTTATCTTAAGGGGTCGGCCATCATTTTTGTATTATACAACACTCCTTGGGTTATAAAAGGCGGTCGATTGGCAATTATTGAATTATTTTTCTGGTGCATTTTCACATCTTGGTTAACGTTTGCTTGTGAAGCACCTTTCCTACCTTTCTCAAGGACGGAACCCCTTGATTGAGGACCTTTCTCAAGTATGGAAACCCTTGATTGAGGACTTCTAACAGGACCAAAAACCTTCTCTAAGGATTTTGTATGCAAGTTGGTTTATAAAGCAATAAATTATCATTTCCTTGCATGATTTATATCTTTGGATCAATAATCTATTTATTTGAAGTGGAGCGACCCACTTGGGAGTATTATTTGTTATGTGTTGATAATTTGTTCAATCTGAATTTATTATCTTGTGCTCCATATTTTTAAAAGCCAAGATCTTGAGTTTCGTGAATTTTGGAGGTGTTTTACTATTTTTCCAAGCTTGTTGAAGTTCGTTGGTTGAGGGTTGCTAAAATTAATTATTTTCAAGCTCAATTATGATTTCTAACAGCTGATTGTGTTTGCCGAAGGTTTATTAATAATTTTGGCATAAGAATTGAAGAATGTTAGCAAGGTTTAACCCACCTTTTAGGGGTTTAACTCCTCCAAGGAATTTTCTGCCCTAGGAAAGGCCTAATTTGCAGATTGCAAGGTTGATATTAGCCATCTACAGCAGCTCCCTAATCTGATTTTTAAGTTTACATCTCAGCATTTGTCATTTCCCTGAGTCCCCCTAAAAAGGGACATTACAAACTCTGACCCATATAGAAAACCAGGTTTTATTTTTTTGTCAAAGGCATCTTTAAGGGATATCCCGAAAGTGGAAATGTATTTGAAAGCACCGACACTCCTATCTAGAGAGGGGAGGTATAACTTTTACCAAAGTTGTGTCAAGAGACGGACCTCAAGCTATAGGTTGGACCTATAAACCAAACTCTTAAATAGGTGTATGTCTTGGTGATTTTCATTTGTTCACCCTCAGTAGAAAAAGTAAAAATGTAAGAGAACTCATTTCTAAGTATGAAAGGCAATAAAATTAGTTTTGAATAAGGTTAACCAATATATTATCAAGCTTTATTTCAAAGGTAAACTTCGTATATATGAACAAAAAATTACATAGGATGACAAAACATCATTTCGACCAAAAAATACAACTGCGAAACTGAGGAAGCAAACACAACACTATGTAATAATGCATTGTAATTACAACACCAGGAACCAACAAGCCATCAGAGTTAAGAGAAGGAGATTAATTGTCATTAGCAATGATAAACATATATCCTTCCTCCTAAGGTGAGCAAGAAGTACATCCTTGGTTTGATGCTTTTGGCATGATGGGTAGAACTTGCTGACCTTGAAACTTGCTCCTTAAGCTTGTCTGCATTATGAATTGCATGAATGATGGCATGGCATTTTATTGGGGGGTATCTGGAGTGGATGCAGTGGTAGTAGCTTCTAACATTCAGAGAGCATAATAGAAATAAATGCATCCACGGTTTCTCATGTTAAATTGCTATTTTGCTCAAATGTTTGATACAAGATCAAAGAGACTCGATTCTTTCATTATGTCGGCTCAGTGAATTGGAGGAGATTAGAGAGGGATATTTCTATGATAGGGTTATTGACTCCTTTGATGTCAGATGTGTACTATTTTTTGAATCTAGTGTTTCCAGAACCGGTAGAACCGGAACCGGCCGGTTCGACCGGATTGTTGTTTTTCAGCCTGAACCGATTAAGAAATTGGATTGTTTGACCCATAGTTCGCATACTCGTACTCGGCAGACCAAAAAAAATTTACTCGGCAATATTCGGCCAATACTCGGCAACTTAAAAAATACGCAAACTTCTTTAAAAAACATAAATTTTAAGCAAAATATAGCTACAAAATGTATCAAATGAGTCCATAAAATGTTGGAGAAGTGTTTTCTATTAGATTTGAATACAAATACAATACAAAATCGCATCATCATGCGATACAACAACTGACTAATAAGTAATATGAATTTATGATGATTGGCATTTTTTAGAAAATAAAGAATGATAAAATAGGACGTAAAAGACTCTTTTTTTCCAAAACTTATCCATTGTTGAACTTGAACCGAGTTTTATCCTTGTCGAACATGAACTAGAATTTAAACCTTGTGACTTATGTTCATATTGTCATATAGTGATATGCACATCTACATATATATGTATATACTATATACTATACTGTATAAATAGAGTCTCATGAAGATAAATGAGATATTGACAATCAGCTGATTTCCAAAATAAAAGTGTGTGGATAAACATATATGATATACGCATTACTATTTATGCATGTATGTTTACAGATAGATCATACACAGGAATCTGAGCAGACAAAAAAAGGCTATGCCAAGTGACAACAAACCCACGAAAGCATCAGTAATGGCTCAGACTCGTCGAGTTTTAGCGAGTACTCACCAAAACTCGGCGAGCCTTCTGTGGCGAGTTTTTATCGCGAGTATTTGTTTTAGCAAACAAGTGGTGAGTACTCGCCGAGTTTTCCATCTATGGTTTGACCAGTTTGGTCCCAAACAAGTCAAACCGATCCGCTTTCGCTATAAACCAGTCGAGTCGTGCCCCTGCGCAAGTATATGGCGCATTTTTTTAAAAATTCACTTTTTAATTAAAATTTCTACTTTTTCAACAACCTTAACCCAAATTTATTATTTTATAGACCCCTCCCCCTCTATTCACCTCACACCTCTCTCAGTGAGCATTTGTGAGCATTGTGAGCAAAAGATTGAAGAGTGTAGTTTTGGAGTGAGCTTGGAAGTTGGAGCTTGTTTTCCATTGCTTGTGGGCTCTTTGTGGTAATATTGGCATCCATATAGAGACTTGCTCACTTCTATTTGTGAGCACCTCTCTCGTTTGTAAGGATTTGGAAGCTTGGGGCAACATTGAAGAGTGTTGATTTGGAGTGATCTTGGGGTTTGTTTGGCATTGCTTGCGGGCTCTTTGTGGTGGTCTTCACATCTACATTTGGAGGGTGCAGCCCATATACAAGCAAGGAAATTTTTTTGCCCTCATTTGTGTGCACATTGAAAGGTATGTTAAGTTTTAAACTTGCCTCCATTTCTAAATCTTATTAAATAGGAAATCTGAAGAAAAAAAATTATTTGCATTTTCAAATTTCTTTACATTTGCAATAGCCCCCCAAGTTAAAGACCTTACATGGTACCATGTTGACATAGTTGATAATCAAGTATTTTGTAAATATTGTACGAAACACATCAGGGGGGAGGGCATTCATAGGTTGAAACAACACTTGGTTGGTCAAAGAGGCCAAGTTTTCCCATGTGATGCATCAGATATTAATGCCACTGGATTGGAAATGATAAAGTTGCTTGAGAAACAGAAAGAACAGAAGGCTAGGCCAAAAAAGATGGATGTTGAAATAGCGAGGAGGCAACATGCCATGGCCCAAACAAGTGTTGAAGGCTCTTACTCTGACCCCTCTTTCCATGTTAGAGACCCCTTTCGGTATATGCCTCCCACCTCCACTCATAGTCATGAAAACCGGCCTCAAAAAAGAAAGAACATACAAAGCTTTTTTCCATCTTCTTCCACGCGTGCTAGTGTCTTCATGCCAACAGAAAATCAACCCACCTTAGATATCCATTGGAAGAAGCACTATAAAGAAGCAACTTTCGAATACATTGCTAGATGATGGTATGATGCAGATATCTCTTTCAATGTTGTTCACTAACCTTATTACCAGCCTATGTTTGATTCCATTGTTGTTGCTGGTAAGGGCTTCAAAGGCCCTAGTATGCATGACTTGAGAGGATCTCTTTTGCAAAAAGAAGTTGCGTTCATGGATGAATATTTGAAGATTTGTAAATTATCATGGGTCAAAACAGGATCTACTATTAGGTCAGATGGGTGGAGTGATGGCAAGAACCATACCATAATAAATTTTGTTGCCTCTTGTCCACAAGGAACTATGTTTTTAAAATCAATTGATACATTTGATAGGGTGAAAGATGTAAATTTGTTGTATGAGGTAGTTGTAGGGGTGGGGGTGGAAAATGTTTTACAAATCATCACAGATAATGTCTCTAACTATGTTCTTGCTGGTAAGATGTTAGAGACTAAACACAAAACAATATTTTGCACTCCATGTGTTGCACATTGCATAGACCTCATGCTTGAGGATATAGGAAAACAAGATTGGATCAAGAACATTGTAAAGTATGCCAAAAGCATCACAAAATACATCTACAATCACTCATGGGTATTGAACCTAATGAGGAAAAACACTAAAGGTAGAGAACTTGTTAGGCCAACCATCACGAGATTTGCAACAAACTTCGTCACATTACAATCTCTTCTTTCCCAAGCACAAAACTTGAGAAAGATGTTCTCAAGTGATGAATGGAATGCATCAAAGTGGAGCCACAAACAAGATGGAAAAGACACAAAGAAGAAAGTTTTTGACAATTTATTTTTGAAAAAAACAACAGAGGTGAAAATTGTTGACCCTCTTGTTAAGGTGTTGCGGTTGGTGGAAGGGGGAAAATTAGCCATGGGCTACATTTATGAGGCTATGGATCAGGAAAAGGAGCAGATGAGGGCAACATACAAAGACCGGGTAACTAAGTATGGGCCTATATGGGAAATTATAGATAATAGATGCAACAATCAACTCCATCGCCCTATACATGCAATTGGATATTTCTTGAACCCAAGATATCATTATAGAGCTCAGCTTGGATAAGATCAAACAGGAGAAGTCAAACATGGTTTGTACGAGTGCCTAGAGTTCATGGTCCCTGATAACAAGCAACAAACTTGAGGTTGACCAACAAATCAGTTTCTTCAACAAAGCCACAAGTACCTTTGGGAAAAACCTTGCAAAGATTACAAGAGATGTGGACCAACCAGGTAAGCAATTCTAAGTTTTTTGAAGTTCATTTGATTAAACTTTATAATGAATAATCATGAATTTTAAACATAAGACGCAATCTAATTTGTTGAATTACGCTTTAAGTTATACGTTTTACTTTCAATTTTTAACTTTGTTTTTTATTGTCATTGTTTAATAATTAAACATTTACATTTTTTACCGCAGCACATTGGTGGGATTCAATGGGTAGACAGTGTTCTCAATTGCAAAAGTTTGCAATTAGGATCATGAACCAAACTTATAGTGATTTACGGTGCAAGCGCAACTGGTCCGTCTTTCAGCGGATTCACACGAAGAAGAAAAACCTTTTGGAACAACAACGGTTGAATGATCTTGTCTTTGTGTTGTACAACCTTCAGCTAAGGTGCAACCAATTGCTGAACCGAAGACCTGATATAGATCCCATTGTCTTGGATGATATAGATGTAACCTCACATTGGGTAAAGAGTAGTCAGCCAACAAAGTTTGATCCCAATGACTTGGGGTGGATAGGTTTGGATCATGATCATGAGCCACTAGTAGCGTCATCATGAGACATAATAGGTACTAGTCGCACTCGTGCTACTGTTAGTGCCAATACAGTTGTTGCACATGTCTCTAAGGATTTCGATGGGCCGGAGTCGGAGGACGGTGATGACATTGATGTAGATGAGCCTGAGGATCCCATTCTCAGTAGTGGTGCAGAGTTTGATGATTGATCATTGATGACATCTAGTTTCTTCTAGAGTTTTGTAACTTGTAGCATCTATATCAATGATCATAGCATGTTGTTTTTTTTGGAGTCTTGGACTGTAGAGGCCATTTAGAGCCTCATTATTTATGTATTTTGTTTCAGAATCCCATTTATGATATATGCATTGTGTATTGGACTTGGAGTTCGTGCCATTTTGTTATAAACACCCTTCTTACATATACACATGAGCAAGCTCTGCATATTGTGTAATTGTTGAAATCGTGGTTTCTAATCTTTCAAATATATTTTTTTCATTTAAAATATAAATTTTTATGTGCTTTTTAATAAACTGGTTCATAAAGTTTGAACCGGACTGGTTCCAGTTCCGGTCCAGTCCAACCCTCGACCGGTTTCAAGTCCGATTCCACTTTTTAAAACATTGGTAATGCCATGAATTTGGCATCAAAAAAACATTCAATCAAGCGTTATGTAGAAGCCATGGGTGTAACCATAGTTAGAAAACTCGGTGAATACTCACCGAGTTGACGAGTACTCGCCAAAACCATATACAAATAAATATTTGCCATAATAACTCGCAGGCACGACTCGCCTAATATTGGCGAATATTCCACGAATATTCAGCGAGGCCGTACATAAAACTTGTTATACATGGAACTAACGCGAAATGAGGGGAATAACGCAGAAAAAAACGTTGAAAATACATTGTAATTTCTCTTTTTTAAGGAAAACACACCCCTTCATTTTTTGTCACACATCCATTGAGCATGCATTGCATGAGTTAAAGGGATTTTATAGCGAATCCGAAGAACAAATTTGAAAAATTACATTTGGAGGTAAGTTTTTTTTTTTAAATTCTTTTCACAAATTCGTTCTATATTATTTAAATTTTATGTATTCATATTGTATCCAAATATGTTTTGTAATTTAAAATGCATTCAATTTAATTGTGAATGATTTTAAATATTTAATACTCATTTGGAGTCGGAGTTAAGTTTTGGAGGCGAAGGTAAAAATTTAGTAGTCATTTAATACTAATTTGGAGCTCTAAAAATGTACTCACCAAAATTTCACCACAACAAATACTCGCTATAAAAACTCGTAGGCAATATTCGCCAATATTCAGCGGGTCCATGTCAATAACTCGCCAAACGCAGGATATACGCTGAACATGCCAAAAACGAGGAAAACACGTTGAAAATACACTTCAATTTCTCTTTTTAAGGGAACACACACCTTCATTTTTTATTACATGGCCATTGAGCATGCATTGCATGAGTTGACGGGATTTTATACCGAAATCGAAGAGCAAATTTAAAGAATTCCATTTGGAGGTTAGTTTTTCTTTTCTTTTCGCAAATTCGTTCAATTATATTACTATTTATAAATTCATATTGCATCCGAATATCATTTGCAATGTAAAATGCATTCAAATTTTAGCCATTGAGCATCCTTTGCATGAGTTAAGGGATTTTATTGCGAATTCGAAGAGCAAATTTGAAGAATTCCCTTTGCAGGTGAGGTTTTTTTTTTATTCTTTTTGCAAACTCGTTCTATATTATTTAAATTTTATATACTCATATTGACTCGGGATACAAGTTGACATTCCTAATTTTAAAAGAATTCAATTTAATTGCGAATCATTTTAAATTTTATATTTTAATAGTTATTAATTTTTTCATGTTTGTTATCGTCATTAATGAATGAAATTGTCAGAATGTATTGTTGTAATTTTATAAATGTTATTTTATTTTTTTTTAGAATGTCTTCTTGTTCGTAGGAATTACAATTTGAAATTTGAAATTACGGTTAAATAAGGTTATAATCCACTTTTTAAATGTTTTATTTTTAATTAAATTTACTCTTTTTCAATTTTTTAAATGTACATTGTGTTGCAGATTAGAGTTTACCAATAGCATCAGGCTCGGCATCTGGGTCAGCATCACTAGCAGGGGCCATTCCAACTAATGCTCATACCGTTTCTTGGAAATATGGTGTACATGGAGCAGTTTAGTGAATTATGGTTTGCGATTTCTACAACAGAACGTTTTCTGAAGGCAACAATCGCCTGAAGTATCATCTTGCATGTATTGTTTTTCGAGACATTGTGGTATGTCCCAATGTTACAAAAGAGGCAAAACGAGAGATGAAGGCAAAGTTGGCAAATTTGGGGGAGAAGAAACTAGAGAGGGAAAGGGTGCATACAATCATTACAGAAGTCATTAGACCTGGAATGGTAGACAATTCAAAGGTTGATGCGGGTAACGATTGTGGGCTCTACTCGCAGTCCATGCATATGAATCGGAAGAGAAACATCTGCTTCATCAAGTTCAAGAAAAGGGATACATAGTTTTTTTGTACCAAGGAACATACCTAGGGCACAACCTTCCCTGTAAGGTACACGCTGGAACAAGGATGTGCACGAGGAAGCAGATAAAGCATGTGCGAATTTCTAGTACTGCAACAACCTTCCCTTCAATGTGGCGAAGAGGTCATACTAGGAGTACTTGTTGACGACATTGACAACAGTCACAAAAGGCTACAAGGCACCCTCTCCAAAAGACTTGAGTAGGAAATTTTCCAAAGGTGCAGATGCAGATGCAACAACAATCCTAGAAGATCAAAAAAAACACAGGCAGAAATACGGATGCACCATTCTTTCAGATGGGTGGACAGATGGAAGGAACCGCACCCTCATCAATATTTTAGCGACTTCAAATCGTGAGATGGTGTTTTTGAAGTCAATTGATTCCTCTAACATAGTTAAATATGCAAAGAATTTGAGTCTTATGTTGGAAAAGGTTGTATGAGAGGTGTGTATCCAGAATGTTGTGCAAGTTATCACAAACAATGCAGCAGCATATGTGGCGGTTGGGAGACTACTACAGGAGAGGTATCCGTCGCTTTTTTAGACTCCTTGTGCGGCTCATTGCCTTGACCTTCTTTTGGAGAACATAGGCAAAATTGGTTAGGTGAGGCCAGTTATAGAAGATGCAAGAAATATAACCAAGTACATATATAATAACCCTTGGGTTCTCATCTTGATGAGAGAACACACGAAGGGGAAAGAGCTTGTATGAGCTGACGTCAAAAGGTTTGCAGCTAACTTCTTGAGGTTGCAAAGTATTTCTAGTTTGTTGTCATTATTGAAGCAAATGTTTGTGAGTCAAGCATGGCCAGACTCGCAATATTCAAAGAAAGTTGATGGAGAGAGGAGTGCAAAGATAGTTTTTGATGATGTCTTTTCAAAGATAGCTATAGAGATCATCAAAATAATTTCAAACTTCAATTTATATTTCAAGTCGATTCCTTTATTTTAATTTGTTAAATTATAAATATATTGTTATTTACTTATTTACTTTATTTGTAAGTTTGTAACCTTAAATTTTAATTTGTGTGTAGGTGTTAGAGTTGTTAGTGAGGGTTTTGCGATTGGATGATGGGGAGAAAAACCCTATGGAGTACATTTATGAGGCCATGGATAGGGCCAAAGAGGCTACCCAAAACTATTTGTGAGATAATTGATCGGAGGTGGAATAATCAACTCCACCAACCTATTCATACAACAAGGTACTACCTTAACCCCAAGTTTTTCTTCTCTGATGGCTTCACATATGTGAACGGGGAGGTTATGGAGGGCCTTTCAACATGCATTAAGAGAATGATACCGGAGATTGAGACGAGGGACCTTATTATTTTAGAACTGCAAAATTACAAGCATGTTAGGGGGAGGCTCTTTTCTTCGGCGTTAGCCATCCGAAAGAGAACCATGCAATCACCAGGTTATAAAAATTAGAATGTTTACTAAGTTACTTATATGTTACAAGTTATAAATATAATTTTATTTACTACTAATAAACTTTTAATTATCCTGTTTGTAGGTTCTTGGTGGGAGGATTGGAGAGGAAATACCCCGCATCTTCAAAAGTTATCCCTCATAATTTTATCTCAACTTTGTAGTGCATCTGGATGTGAACGCAATTGGAGTTTGTTCGAGGCCATTCACACAAAGAAGCACAACAAGTTGACACAAAAATGCCTCGACGACTTGGTTTTTGTGCAATACAATCTACGGCTTTGCACAAGAAAAGTGGAGGCCACATCACAGGAGCTTATTGATTTGGATGAGATAGATCTATACAACGAGTGGATTGGGCAAGAAGAGGAAAGCCCTATGTTCATAGGGGATGAAATTGCTTCTTTCGAGAGGGAAGCTATAGAGGGAGAAGCACTAGTCAGATTGGAGAACAACTTTGAAGGTGATGTTGAACATGTAGCAAAGGAGCCACTGCCATCTACAACCAAGTTGGAGCCACAGTCGCAACCTTCTAGGAGAAGCGAGGAGACGCAGCCGAGTGTGGGGACTAGAAGAGGCAATAGACCCTCTCCCCAATATTTCTCTAGAATAGGGAAGAGGAAAATGTAAATTATTGTAAATTGTAACTTGCATAGATATGAAATTTACGATGATAATTTTCAATGACAATCATCATAAATTCTTAGCACTTAATAACAGTTGTTGTATTCGCATGATGATGCGATTTTGTATTGTATTTGTATTTGAATCTAATAGAAAACACTTCTCCAACATTTTATAGACTCATTTGATACATTTTGTAGCTATATTTTGCATAAAATTTATGAATTTTAAAGAAATTTGTGTATTTTTTAAGTTGCCGAATATTCCCAAATATTTGTCGAGTCTTGCCGAGTTTTTGCCGAGTCAAAATTTTTTGGGTTTGCCTAATATTTTCCGAATACGAGTATGCGAACTATGGGTGTAACAATTGACATATATATGACAACTTTCATAAAATTCCTTCCTTCATATTCAACCTACTTGGAGTCTTTACAAGCAATCAAACAATTAAAGTCTCAAATTTGATCAATTTGTTAAAAAGATGGTCGAAAGGGAAAAGGCTTTTGGAAGACAAAATGACTCCACAAGAGAAAGCATTTGTTATGCCCATCAAAAGGTCAATTCTTCCATGACTTCTTCCCTCAAAGCTTTGTCATTCAAAAACGATTATAAAGGGAAGAATAAGGGTAATGCAGGCAAATATAACAAGAGCGGTGAGAAAAAATATAATGATAAACAAAACTTGTTCTGCAAACGGTGCAGCAGAAAAGGGAACCGTGAGGCTCATGAATGCAAGACTTTGTGGGAGAAGATTGAAGCTTATCACAAACAAAAGGAAGAAAGAAGGCCACCAAATACCTAGAATTTGCGCAATTCACAAGTGAATATGTGATCCCAAGTATAAATGAGGAGGCAAACAATGAGTCAATGACTTCAACATGGTTTAATGTTTGGGTTCTTGACACCAATGCCACTCAACACATGACTTTTCGAAAGGAGTTTCATCAAGAACGATGTGACCCAATATATTTGCTAATAGATCAAATCTGCAACCAAAAGGAAAGGATACAATCTTAATCAAGTGTTTGAGACTTCCAAATTTCATTCGTAAAAATGTCATCTAAATTCCTTAGTTGAAAAGAAACAAGCTGAAAAAGGCGTCCTCGAGAAAATCCACGAGAGATGAGTGTGATGTGTTGGTGAAAAATGGGACTTGGAAGTTGGTTGATCCCCCACTCGGTTGTAAACCAAATGGTTGCACATGGGTCTTTCGCAAAAAAATAAAGGTTGACGACTCTCTTGACAAACATTAAGCAAGGCTTGTCGCAAAGGGTTATCCTCAAAAGGAAGGAGTGGACTACAATAGGACCTTTGCACCTACGGAAAAGTGAACTACTACTCGGACATTGTTGGCTTTGGCAGCACAAAATGGATGGAAAGTTCATCAAATGGACGTGAAGACTACATTTGTAAATCGTGATCTAAAAGAAACAATGTACATGACTAGGCCAATTGGGTATGCAATGAATGACCAAGAGCACAAAGTGTGCAAACTTGAAAAATCATTGTATGGTTTGAAACAAACCCTGTATGCATGGTATGAAAAGATTATTGAGCACCTCCTAAACATGAATTTCAAGCGATTTGAGTTTGAAGATGCAACTCTTTTTGACAAAACAGTTGTATTTCTGGTAGTGCATGTGAATAATCTTATAATAATAAGAAATCATGAGAAATATACAGCAAAAATCAAAGCAGAGTTGATGAAAGGGTTTGAAAAGAAAGATTTGGGCTATCTTCAATACTATTTGGGTATTGAAGTGCTTAATAAATCAAAGTGTATCTTCATAACTCTACAGTAGTATATTGGTGAAATTATGAACAAATTCAAAATGACAAATTGTAAGCCTCTTAGTACACCAATGAAACAAAATCTGAAATTCATATCAAAAGATACCACTTATTTGGTTGATGCAACCAAATATAAACAACTCATTGGTAGTCTGATCTATGCGACAACAACTAGAACAAATATTTCTTTTGTTGGTGTTCTATATAGATTCATGCAACAACCCAGAGTAAGTCACTGGAGACCAGCAAAAAGAGTCCTTTGATATCTCAAAAAGTCACAAGGGAGCAGCAAAAAGAGTCCTTTGATATCTCAAAGGAACACCCAATTTTGGGGACAAATACTCCAAGGAAAGTGACTTCAAACAAGTTGGCTATTCAGATTCGACTATGCCGGTGATTTTGAAGATGGGAAATATACATCAGGGTTTTTAATAAATTTGGGATCAAGAATTATCAGTTGGAAATCAAAGAAGGAATCAGTGCAGACAATTTATTCAGCAGACGCAAAATACACAACCACTTCAGAGGCAACGAGAGAGATTTTGTGGCTCAGAAGGATTCTTTTAGACTTGCAAAAACAATAGGTTGCATCAACACCATTAATGGTTGACAACACATTTGTTATTCAAATGGCAAAGAATCTAGTCTTTCATGACCAAACCAAGCATCTCACTACAAAATTCCACTTGATTTGGCATCATGTAAAAGAAGACAATGTCAACTTGCTCCACTGTCCTAATACAGAGCAACTAGAAAACATCTTGAAGAAAGTGCTTGGAAAAGAAAATTTTGAAAAGTTCAAAGGCATGCTTGGTCTCACCGTAACCCTTGCGGATAAAGGGGGTGTACTATTATTGTACATAATATTAGATGATCCTGGGTGTTCTTTAGGAAAGCTTTTGTCTTATAGTTGGAACTTAAAGAGTTCTCGAATCTAGTTGAAGAGTCATGAAGAATATGAAGTGTAACAACCATTCTAATGGCTTTATATTTGTAAATCTTGTCATTTGTTTACGTTGATTAATAATATGAAGTATGGTTCGCACAATCCATTTCATTTTCATTCTCATTTGCACAATCCATTATTCTTGGCCTGACACCAAGGAGAAAGAGCTTGTGTGAGCGGGTATCACAAGGTTTGCAACTATCTTCCTAATGTTGCAAAGTACTTATAGTTTGTTAGCACCGCTAAAGAAAATGTTTGTGAGTCAAGCATGGCTAGACTAGCCATATTCAAAGAAAGTTGATGTAGAGAGGACCCCAAAGAGAGTTTTTGATGATTCTTTTGGGAAGGGCGCTGTAGATATCATCAAGGTAACTTAAAACTCCAATTTATAATTTCAAGTCGATTCCTTAATTTTCAATTTTTAAATGTATTACTATTTACTTTAATTATAAGTTTAATTTGTTTGTAGGTGTCAAAGGCCTTGGTGAGGGTATTGCCCTTGGTGGATGGGAAGCAAAACCCAATGGAATACATTCATGAGGCCATGGATAGGGCCAAAGAGGCCATCCAACAGTATTACAAAGGGGATCCAAACAAATTCGGTCCCATTTGCAATTAAATTGACTAAAGGTAAAACAATCAACTCCACCAACCTCATGTAGTGTTCCTTAGTGCTTCTTCCTCAACTCGAGGTGTTCCAATCTAATTGAGCGATGCCTAAGGAAGCACCAAATAATTGGTATGGCAGCACAAAGGTTGGTGTGAAGATCAACCTATGTAGAATTCCTCGATGCCATGCTCTATCTTAGGGGTGTGCCAATTGAGAAGAGAACTAAGCAATGATATTCAATAGCAATGATGCCAATATGGGATAAGCCATTCACACAACACAGGTTAGGTTGGAGTAGCATTATGTTGGGTTTAGACAATCGGCATGTGGCTGGTCCAGGTGACTAAATAGTGTGTTGTTGACTCAAGGGATGCTTATGGAATAGCATAAGTGTGTCGCAGGATACTTTGTATGTGTTCAAACGCCGAAAAGAGTACCGTGATCAGAAGATAGTCTTGAGCGACCCCTCTTGCACACAAATCACTCGTCACCCCTTAGAATGCAACAGTCTCAATCGCTCTTAAATTTGGCTTCCTAGGGCCTATGGGTGATGGTGTTGAACAAATGCTCTTGATTGAAAAAGTCAATGGTGCATGGATGTTGACTTCAATCCTTAAGAAGGAATGTAGGATTTTAGATCACTTGTCCTAAGTGGTCTCTGTTGTTGCACAATGCTTGCGCAGTAGCGCAGCTTTATCGCATTCTTTCAAAATATCATGGAAATTGTGAGGACGGTCTCGAAATAATGTCATAAATAGAATTAAATGATATTATTATTTCTTGGACCAATTTTGCATCTGTTGTGGTATTTGTTGGCTTGGATTAGCTTCTAATAATCGGAACAAACTTGGCAGCCTCCCTTTGGAATAAAGGGACTATGACACTAAATAAATGAAGTGGTGAGATAATAATTTACAACAAAAGAACATGCAAGTAATTGCTGCAGTGAATCATCCTATTGTTTGCTTGATTGTTTCCAACCATACTGAAAGTAATAACCAACTTCACGTGAAAAAAAAAAACATTTTCGCCACCTTATGCAATTTTCAGACGAAGAAACATTTATAAATAATGTTGGAATAATAATTTCTCCGCAACTTAGTTGAGTCTCCAATCACTGTTTAGGTGAGTTCATGTTTTGTTTTCAACTTTAAATAGCAAATGAATATAGAGAAAAATAATAGCTACAAATCATAGGCTAAAATATAACCTCCCATGCGTCCACCATTATATACGACGAATCTTCACATGCAAGCTCGCATAACTTAATTCTATGTTCTGCAGATGCCAAGCCCTATAAAATAGAGAATAAACAACATAAGAGAGCTGTGCTATAAAATTGATCATAAAGTAATATGCACGTTAAAGATAAAGCACAACGTCAAATTCTCAATTATCAAGCTCAAACTACACACATTCAAATTGGCAGGAGTCAAGCATAAGGATAGAAAGTATCACAATAAGAGCTGAAAAACAAAAGTTTATCACAAAAATGTGAAATTCACAAATAAATTAGTTTTTAAGTAGAGCATTGCATTTTTTAAAAACATTCATGCTTTTATTTTTTCATGTATATGTGAACAATATTTAACTGGCCTTCTAGATTACAATCAGATTTCTGGTGTTACGCATTTTACATTTATGAGTAAAACAAAACAATAGTCAAAAGAGCTATATACTATTCCATCTTCCAATTTTTATTTTTAAAGACATGTTGAATATTTTATCAAGTGAAGCAACTGCAAATTTAATTTTTCTCAGGAAAATCTGATTAATGAACAGAGATCCACTGGAAAAACAGCTAAATAATCCAGTAACTAAGGAACTTAATCCATCTTTCTCAATGTTTGTTATGTGTATATAAGGTAAAATATTTGTGTTGGCAGCCAATAAGCTAACACAATTTTACAAAAAAGTACTTTTACCTGTAATGTTGAACCCCATACAAGCACCACTTTTATGATTAATTAATATCTTTTTAGTTTCTAGCTCCACTGGTACGATCTCCTTTGAAGTAGAGAGGTCATATCATTATCCTTGGATAAGTTGCATGTTCCAAACATGAAAACTGACTGGATCATATGTTAAGAGATCGTGAAGACAATCTCAGAAACCCATTCTGGATGTCATCCCAAAAGTCAACCTTGCTTTCCCTATAAACCTACCAAGGGTGTGCTATTTCTATCAGCTTCACTCCATGTCTATTATACCTCCATGATATGGAGCTCAGCCCTTCCCATCGGCTGTTGAGTATGTGTGATGATTGGGCAACTATGTACTTGTGGCGAATTATCTGACATCAAAGATGAGACAATTCTTGATGCAGCTTCCAAGCAAGTATCATTACCATGACTTTAATGAACAATTCTAAGTTCTCCATGCATGTATGAATTTTCTGCAGCGTAACACTTATCGACTCTCATATTTCAGTATTTACTATGTGCGGTAATCAATAGTAAACTCATACTTTCCAAGTGAAAGATCCCAAACCCCTTTTTGCCTGAATACTTTATATATATATATATATATATATATATATATATATATATATATATATATATATTGCTCTGGCTCAAATCTGAACTGATAACATCAAAAGGATCCATAGAACACCATACTAAAACTGCATAGATAAATTAAATAAAACAAACCCCACAAACCGGGTGAATACAGAAAAGGCGCCTAGGGTTTAACAGGCAGATTTCTTCATAAACAATTCAGCCGTGTATTTAATAATGATTTCTGATGCTAAATATTATGGCAATACAATTATAAATCTGCAGATAGATTAATAATAAAGATTGTCCAAAAACCCACTGTAAATGATTCAAACCAAATCGATTTGATATATATCTGATGCTGGAAATTACAATAATTATCTATCATGAAAAATACCTCAAATACTGCATAAAACAACTGTAGAAGAAGTCGCCCCACTCTAGAAGAAGTCTGTATGCCCACTGCTGCAATTTATTTCTCTTTCTAACTGCTGAAATAATAAAAACCTGTGAATACCATGAAGATCCCTGAATGGAAACTTCTCTCACTGCTCCTGGGGTTTCCGTCCGCAAGAGGAATAATCCAGAGGGTTTCCGTCCTTGGATTTTGTCTGCAAAAGCTCAGAGCTAACTGCCGGGAGAAAATAATAATAATCTGAATGCCCTTTCCCCAAGTCGCATTTTTCCCTTATAGCCAAAAACCTTCCAAAGGAACAAGTCGCACTTTTTCCAAATCCTCATAATTAATTTTTAATTAATTATTTCCTTTTCCAACCAAGTCGCATTTTTGGCTTATTTGACCCTTCCCCAAGGCAAGTCGCATTTTTTGCCTAGGAAGGCACATTAAATAATTTATTAATTTATTTAAATGCACTTTCCTAAGTCAAAGTCACTTAAACAGTCTATTAATTAATTATATGTGCTTTAATGATATTTTACTTTATTTTGAGCACAATATAATAAAATTAATAAACCGAAGTCACCCTTGAAAACACCCTTTGGCCGTCGGGTAGACAAAACAGGCCAAAGGTCTTCGACCGAACTATTCGAGAAAGAGGGACATTACAGTCCTCCCTTCCCGAGATTGCTTGTCCCCAAGCAACTGTAGAGTTGGATGTTGTAATATAGACTCGCCCTCCCATGTAGCATCCTCCACTGGTAACTCTTTCCACCTCACCAGGAACTCCCGAATAACTCTATTCCTCAGTCTCCTCTCTCGGCTGTCCAAGATCTCCTCTGGCACTAAGTCCAATCTCCCTTCCTCATCCAGGGGTGGTAACTCTGTAGAAGAAATAATGTGCTGCCCCAAGGCCTTTTTCAAGCAAGATACATGAAAGACATTGTGTATCTTACTCTCAGAAGGCAACTCTAGCTCATATGCCACTTCACCAACTCTCCTCAACACCCTGTATGGCCCATAGAATCGCGGCTTGAGCTTTTCAGCCCCACTCTTCTTGAGAGTACTCTGTCTGTAAGGCTGAAGACGTAGAAAAACCATGTCTCCTACCTCAAATGATCTCTCCACTCTGTGCCTATCTGCATACATCTTCTGCTGATTCTGGGCCCGCTGAATATTTTCCTTAAGTACCTTAAGGATGTCCTGACTATCCTGTAAACTCTCCTGAGCCTTGGGAGCTCTACTGTCCCCAAACGCCAAATCAACAAAAGATCTCGCATCATATCCATACAGTGCTCGGAATGGAGTCATACCAATAGACATATGGTAAGTGGTGTTATAGCAATACTCACATAAATATAGCAACTTTACCCATGCCTTCTGTTGTCCTGCAACATAGTTACGAAGATAACCCTCTATCCATTTGTTCACAATCTCTGTCTGCCCATCCGTCTGAGGGTGATAACTAGTGCTAGGAGTCAACTCAGTGTGAACCAAACGGAAAAGCTCCTGCCAAAATATGCTCATAAACCTGCTATCCCGGTCACTAACTATGTTCTTCGGAAGTCCATGCAACCTGAATATCTGACGGAAGAACAAATCAGCCACATGAGGTGCCTTAAAGCTGGTAGGGACAGCGAAAAAGTGTGCATATTTTGTCAACCGATCAACTACTGCATAAATGCGATCATTCCCTTGCACCACGGGAAGACCTGTAATGAAATCCATCGAAATACTTTCCCACTTCTGCTCCGGAATTGGCAATGGCTGTAGCAAACCTGCTGGGAAAGTATGCTCTGACTTGTTCTGCTGACAAGTCATACACTCGCGGACATGGCGCAAGACATCATCCTTGAGACCCTTCCAGGAGAATCTCTCTCTAATTTGCCTGTATGTTTTAAAATACCCTGGATGTCCTGCAAGTGGTGCATCATGGAAAGCATGCATAATCTTCTCCTTAAGCTCAGATTCAGGAACTAGGTAAATTCTGCCCTTATACAAAATCAAATCAGCTATTACCTTATACCGGCCATCCTGAATTTTTCCATCCATAATGTCACATGTCCAAGTGTTTTTGGAATACTCAACTAACAGTTGAGATTTCCAATCTGCTGAAATCTCGCTCAAAGAACATAGGGCAGCGAGATGGGGTTTCCTGGAAAGTGCATCAGCCACTACATTCTTCGTCCCCTTGACATACTCAATGTCAAAATCATATGCCTGGATTCTGCTGACCCATTTTTGTTGCCTCTCATTGAGTTCCTTTTGTTCCAGGAAATATTTCAAACTGTTGTGGTCGGTTCTCACCACAAATTTTCCACCCACCAAATACTGTCTGAACTTTGCCAAAGCATGCATAATGGCAAGCATCTCCTTATCATAGGTGGAATACAATCTCTCATTATCTCTCAACTTCCGGCTCTCGAAGGCAATAGGATGGCGATCCTGCATAAGAACTGCACCAATCCCCAATCCCGAAGCATCACACTCTAAAATGAAGGGCCGTGAGAAATCTGGAAGAGCCAAAACTGGACAGGTGCTCATAATTACCTTGAGCCTCTCAAATACTACCTGTGCCTCATCTGACCAACTGAATGCACCCTTCCGTGTAAGATCTGTCAATGGAGCTACCAGCTGAGAATAACCCTTCACAAACCTCCTGTAGTAACCACATAACCCCAAGAATCCTCGCAAGTCAGAGATATTCTTGGGTGGTGGCCAATCCTGCATTGCCTGTATCTTCTCCTGATGGACCTTGACCCCATTGGCCCCAATGACATGCCCAAGATACAATATCTCCGTAAGTCCAAATTCACACTTGGACATCTTAGCAAATAAAGACTGAGTCTCCATTATGCTAAGTACCTCATCAAGATGCCTCAAATGATCATCCCATGTCCTGCTATATATCAGAATATCATCAAAAAATACCAACACAAACTGCCTCAACTGCCTGTTGAAGAGATGGTTCATACATGACTGAAATGTAGCAGGGGCATTAGTGAGTCCAAATGGCATCACCAAGAACTCATAGTGCCTGTAGTGACACCTGAAGGCTGTCTTGTGAATATCCTCATCCCGAACTCGAATCTGGTGGTAGCCCGATCGAAGATCAATCTTCGAAAAGTAAATAGATCCATGCAACTCATCTAACAGCTCATCAATGCGAGGAATGGGATACCTGTTCTTGATGGTTTTCTTGTTCAGTGCACGATAGTCAATGCACATCCTCATGGTCCCATCCTTCTTCTTCACCAAAACAACTGAAGAAGCAAAGGGACTAGAACTAGGACGGATGTGTCCCATCTCCAAGAGCTCTCTAATGGCCTTCTCTATCTCATCCTTATATGTCTTAGGATGGCGATAAGGCGTAGTCATCACGGGTTTAGCACCCTCCTCAAGCTCTATAACATGCTCAAACCCTCTATCTGGTGGTCTACCTGGAGGAATGTCACCAAACACTGGGCCGTGCTTATCCAGTATGGACTGGATGTCAATATGAAAAGGCTGCTCACTGTCTGAAGAAGATTTGGATGAAATGAAACACTGGGCTGCCCATGCAACCTCTCCATGTCTGACTATAGACTCCATCCTGCGTGCTGAAACAACTCTAGGCCCACCGTCAGAAAGAGCCCGAAGCACAATCTTCTTCTTATCCACCATAAACTCCAACTCCATCCTCCGGAAATCCTGCACATATCTGCCAAGGGACTGTAACCACTGAATACCCAATACTGTATCAATCTCACCAAGTCCAATAACATAGAAGTCATCGGTCAATGTGTAGTCCCCCATCTGAATACTAAGCCGTGGAATCCTCTTAGTGCAACTAATAGCAAATCCATCTGCTACCCGTACACTAAACCCCTCAAATTCCTCAACCTGTAATCCTCGCTTCGCAGCCAACCCCTCATCAATGAAGTTGTGCGTAGCTCCACTGTCAACCAAACAAACAATCCGCTGTCCCTTAAGCACTCCCTTCAGCCGAAAGGGATGGTACCTAGGAACTCCTGAGAGTGTAGCAATAGTGACATCGGATGAATCCAATGCCTCACTCTCGCCAAGCTCTATTTGGGGCTGCTCCCCCTGTGCATCATGGTCACCGCCCTCATCCTCTGCATCTGTATCTGGCGAGTGATCATCCTCCCCGTCTGAAATCACCTCAATGAGATGCACCTTGCCTTTACCAAGGCAACGATGTCCAGGCTCCCAATGATCTTTGCAATGAAAGCAAAGCTTCTTCCTCCTTAATTCATTACAAGTCTCTTGATCCACCTTAGGAGGTGGTGCACTCTTCTGCGGAGCGGTAGAGCACTGAAATGGCCTGGAGCTCGTGGGAAACTTCTTATTGGGCTGATAAGAAGTGGGCTGATAGGAAGTGGGGGATGTGTCCAAGTTCAATGTCGTCTGGATGGCATCATGCAATGTCCTAGGCTTAAGAGCCTTGACCAATCCTCTCATCCTGTCATGAAGGCCCTCTATAAATAACATCACCACCCTCTTCTCAGGCATCTCTGGAACCATAGCTGCTATACGCTGAAATTCGTTGATGTTTGAATCAACGTGTCCACTCTGTCGGAGCTGTGCCAAGTCCCTGTTATAAAGTTCCACATCCTTGCAATCAAATCTCGCAATCAACCTCTCGCTGAAACCCCTGTATGACCGTAGAAGCTCATGACCCTGTGTAACTAACCCATGGTGCCACCAATCATAAGCAACCCCCTCAAGGTGTAATGTAGCGAACTGTATGGCCTCCTGCTCCCTCTGTGTCGAGCTTGTGAATCCTCCCTGTATGGCCTCCTGTCATGTCCGGCCCTCATGCTATCTCTCCTCTGAGCACAATATTGTGGGAGGGGAAATACATCCCTCACATGCTGTGGCAAACTCCTCCACTCATCACTGACTGCCATAATAGTATCCGGAAAAGCTACTTCTTCCGGTCGTCCCTCAATCTCTGGTGGGTCATCTCTAGGCAGGAAGTTAGGTTGCATAGGCCTATCTGCAGTCCGCGTAGGTCTCCCTACTCAGTGTGTCTCTGCTCATCTGTATGAGTTTGCCTCCGCTCACGGCATGGCGATCCCCTAACACTCCCAAGCTCTGAAGGTGATCTACTATGATCCCTGTAACCACTGGCAACTGATACGGATCTATCCCTCCTGTCGTGTCTGTCCCGCGGCCTATCTAGTGCCAACCTGTCCAAGGTAGTGCCCATGCGCTCCATGGTCTGTAACAACTGCCTCTGAGTGGCTGCCATATCCCGAATGAAATCCCTATCTGGATCTGCATGTTCCTCTCGAGGACTCTCAGGTCTCTCACCCAAATATTCCATTCTGTCACCTCCTGCAATACCAACTTCGAGTCGTGCTCGTCTGCGGGTGTAGTATCTGTGTGGACCGTCCTCTCTGTGCTGCATTCAAAGCTGATTTCTGTTTTAATACACTCTCTGCTTCCTTCCCACACAGGCTGGGAGGATACACTGCTCTGATACCACTGAAAGATCCCAAACCCCTTTTTGCCTGAATACTTTACATTATTTAATATATATTGCTCTGGCTCAAATCTGAAGATAACATCAAAAGGATCCATAGAACACCATACTAAAACTGCATAGATAAATTAAAGAAAACAAACCCCACAAACCGGGTGAATACAGAAAAGGCGCCTAGGGTTTAACAGGCAGATTTCTTCATAAACAATTCAGCCGTGTATTTAATAACGATTTCTGATGCTAAATATTACGGCAATACAATTATAAATCTGCAGATAGATTAATAATAAAGATTGTCCAAAAAAACCCACTGTAAATGATTCAAACCAAATCGATTTGATATATATCTGATGCTGGAAATTACAATAATTATCTATCATGAAAAATACCTCAGATACTGCATAAAACAACTGTAGAAGAAGTCGCCCCACTCTAGAAGAAGTTTGTGTGCCCACTGCTGCAATTTATTTCTCTTTCTAACTGCTGGAATAATAAAAACCTATGAATACCATGAAGATCCCTGAATGGAAACTTCTCTCACTACTCCTGGGGTTTCCGTCTGCAAGAGGAATAATCCAGAGGGTTTGTCGTCCTTGGATTTTGTCTGCAAAAGCTCAGTGCTAACTGCCGGGAGAAAATAATAATAATCTCAATGCCCTTTTTCCAAGTCGCATTTTTCCCTTATAGCCAAAAACCCTTCCAAAGGAACAAATCTCACTTTTTCCAAATCCTCATAATTAATTTTTAATTAATTATTTCCTTTTTCCAATCCAAGTCGCATTTTTGGCTTATTTGACCCTTCCCCAAGGCAAGTCGCATTTTTTGCCTAGGAATGCTCATTAAATGATTTATTAATTTATTTAAATGCACTTCCCTAAGTCAAAGTCACTTAAACAGTCTATTAATTAATTATATGTGTTTTAATGATATTTTACTTATATTTTTAGCACAATATAATAAAATTAATAAACCGAAGTCACCCTTGAAAACACCCTTTGGCCGTCGAGTAGACAGAACAGGGCCAAAGGTCTTGGACCGAATTATTCGAGAAAGCGGGACATTACACCAAGACCTAATTGTCATGAGTATTCATTTCTTCTATGACCATCTCTCCTTACTTTCAATGGCATTGCATCAGATGATGCTCATAGGGGTGAAGCATCGTCATTGAAACTAACAAAATGAACCATTGTGTAACATCAATTGCCACTATTAGGATTTGCACCTTATAACCATGTAATGTCCCTTTCTAGAGCTGAAACTAGAAAAAAGAAAACAACACCAATCCCATTTGAGAGTAATCTGATTTTTATAACAGTAGATCTAAAAAAATATCAGAAAACCCTAACAGTGAACTGTATAGGGACTTCAACTCATCATATAACCATGTAATAGCCGCTGAAAATGCTTCTAAATAATTAATACAATCACAGTAACATTTGTTAATCCAATTTGCATCAAAGAAATGGAGAAAACAAGTGATTACACCCAGCTGCAATTAATTTTATGACAGCAGCAATGCAGCCACAACCAAGGGCTAGAAATAGCTCTTAGACAACTCCTAAAATCACAAAAAAATGTAGATTTCAGCCTTATAAAATATGAGGAATTGAATGATGCAAACCAAACATGGAGAAACCCTTTAAATAAATACGAACCCCACTCCTAAGCAATTCGTCTCACTTGGAAAAGCTGAATTATTGGCTTAATATGAAAAGAAAGGATTGTTTTCATCTTTAGAAATAAGTACAAGTCCATCCATGCAAGAATCAAACCATACATCCATCAAAACACCTCCAAATTGCTCATGATGCAAGTCACCTAGGGCTAGATAAAAAGATATTAGCTCCAAATACCTTAAGATATTCAATTATACCAAATATCCTTCCTTAAGAGGGTTTTCGTCCCCAAGGCAAGTTCCACCATCAAGGGTTTTCGTCTTTGAAGAGATCTCAAACAAGGGTTTTCGTCCTTGATGAGAGAGATAGGAAAGTTTCAACCTTTACCAAGAAGAGATTATACGATTCAACATAACATCAGAATGGCCAAGCATCCTTCTTTTATAACATAAGGGGTGCTACATCATAACTTATGGCCGACCTTATAATATTAAAGTCTATTTCTAATTTGAGCATATATGCTCACCAGACAACTAATTAAGTAATTTATTCATCTATTGGAGCGCTAGGCATCCAATAGGAATACAACATAAGATAGTGCAATATTTCCTAGAATTAATCCAAATATCTTCAAACAACTTTCCTCTAGCTTCAAATCCTTAGTCCCACGGGGAGGGAAAGGATAAGGTCTTCCATAACGACTAGCTTGGAAAAAGGGGACATTAAAAACCAATATTTCCTGGAAGTTAACCCATCCAATTACTACTACTCGCATGCTTTATCATCATGTTTTCCACATATCAAGCCTGCTTAGCTTGCATCACTAAATTCTCTTCTAAGAAAAAGTAGATAGGATAGAAAATTTCAAAGTTTTCTTAAGTGGTTTCTTAGTAGTTTATTTTTCAAAAAATCTAAAAGCCCTTCCCCTCATTTTCTTATTTCGCTCTACTATTTCTTCAACTTTCCTAATCATTTCTTGTTTTTGAGGCTCTTCTGCTCAAAAACATCATTTAAAGTAAAATCTAATAACTCACTGACCAATATAGAATGGTTCCTTGCTCTGGTAACAAAATTCGTAATTTCTAGAATTGCTAGGATGAAATTTCTAACATCAACCACCATTTTTTCTTTATCCACAACAGATTTTTTAGTGGCAGGAAAGCCATAAACGTTAACCAACAAATGAATGATTTGACATCTAAATTTAGTTGCTGTTGATGAACATTATTGAGTTAATAATTGTTGTCATACAAGTTCGTGATCTTCAGGAAAGTTTCCCTTTAAATCAGAAATTAAATATGCTTCAAAATAATGAATCTTCTGTTATATCACGGAAAGAAAGTAAATTCCTTGCTCTACTCGGTGCCATTGAATCTTTGTTATCTCTAGGCTCAATGATAGATACGGATTTAGTAAACTTCTAGCAACTTATCAGTGTTTCATTCCAATTTATAACAAACGTGCTCTTTAACTAAACTGAAAAGGTATTAGTACGTGTTATTCACATTAGATTCTAGAAGATTTCAGAAAAATGGCAAGAGTACTGATATAAATTAAACTTTTCCACCAGTTTGTTACATAATTCAAAGCCACAAAAATATGTTCTTACTATGTTCCCCCATCCTTCTAATGGTGGCTTGCATGTGCAACATAATCGTAACTACATAATTGCCAGATCTTCAGTCCACTTTTACTGCCTGAACAGCTACAATGTTTTTATGCTGATTGGTTGGGGTGCATTTGGTTTCCCAGTTGAGCAATACACTATTCAAATTGGAAATCAGCCTGTTGATTCTCCTAATGATAAGATTCAAATACGAGTTCAAAACAATGGTCTACGTAACTCCAAAAAAGTGTAGGGTGCCTCTCCTCAAAAGATCTCCCCATTGCTACATATACTATTGTGTTCTTTGTCACAACTTGATTGACATTCTCCACACCGACTTCCATAACCTCCTCGTCCAACATATCACAAACAGTGCTTGCATTTTTCACTTGGTGGGATGCATCAATTGACTTCAAGAAGAGCAACTGCCCACTTGAAGCCACTAGAAATTTAATCAGTGTGTGTTTTCTCCCATCCATCCAACAATCAGAGAAAATGTTGCAGCCCTTCTTTTGCCATACTTTTTTCCTCTTCTACAATAGTTTGCAAATGTTTGATAGAATCCCCCATGATAGGCCGCTGAAATCATGAGTAGGAGCCTTGAAACCCTTCCTGGAAATGACGAGTGCAGTGACTAAATTTCTCAATTTGGTCTTTTCACAACATTGAATGGAACATTGTTGTAGTTAAAAAAAAAAATTGCCACAACTATCATTGCCTCATGCACTTCCTGGTTCAAACTAGTACCTATAAAGAAAGGTTGTGCCCCAGAACTACTTCGAGGGGCAAAAAATGAACTAGAATTATTTCAAATAGAGGAGATGTGTCCCCATCCTCAACCCCCTAGAGTTGGAGTAAAAGAAATGGCCTCAATCTTGTAATCATCTCTCATTGCCTTCTTATTCACTGGGGCTGAAGTATATCAGTTTTCCTCCTTTTTTTCCTTTTTTTCACTGCATAACTCACAAGGTATGCAACAATCTCTCTCCAAACCTCAAGCGGCACTTGTCTCCACACTACCACATCTTTCTTTGATATTTGTGCAATGTGGTATTTGAGGCGATTGACACCTCCACTCATCTTCATCCCACGATAATTGCATATTACACAATTGCCCTCTAAAGCCCATTCACAATGCTTCCAATAAGGGTAATTAGATATAGGCTTGCTAAGTGTGGTTGAACCAAATGCCAATGCCATTTTTAAACAAGTTGAAAAATTATAAAACCAAAACAAGATTTAGATGAAAACCTTAGCTGCTATTAAAAGAAAGAAATAGAAGATTCAAGAAATTGAATTGAAACATTGAAAATTCAAGAAATAGAATATGAAACATTGCTTATCAAAGAAAAGAAATTCAATATAAACATTATAGTAATGTTCTAAGTTTTTAAAATGTTCTTATTTGTATGCTCTAAATCTCTAATAATCTGATTTAAAACTTACTCCAAAATCACTAAACAAAACTCACCCAAATTCTTGGCATTACTTGCCTCATGAGTTTTAGGTCGTTTTTTGTTTCACATTTGACTCACGACTTACACCAAGTATTGAATCAATGCAATTAGCAATAAAAAATAATTATTTATATATATATATATATATATATATATATATATATACACTAAATTGCTAGGGTTCATCCCCCAGCTCCACATACCCTGCCTGATACGTATCTGGTACGGATACGTCAAGGTATGGGTACGGATACGTCCCAGGTACATCCGGGTACACCGTGGGGTACGTCCAGATGTACCCATGACGTATCCGGGAAGAACCTGGACGTACCTGGGAAGAACCCAAGGAGAACTGGTTTTTAAGGCATTGAAACGTTTTTTTTGTTTGTTTTGACATTAATTGTAAATATATTCATGAAAGCAATTGGTTCATTTGAATTTTGAAGTATAGGGGCCTCTTTTTTTCCTCAACTTATTTTTTGTCTTGCTTTCTCAAATATAATGAAATGAGAGAACCCTGAGGGCTGAATGTTTTTTATTTGTCATTTTCAAATAAATAGATATTTACCAAATCACAAGTGACAACACATTATATTATTAAGCTACATACACGAATGTTGCAAACAATTTTTCTTGGAACAATTCCACATTCCAACCCATACAAAGGGCCAGCTGAAAGTAAATATCCAATGCATTCATATGTTCAATATTATGGTTTAAAATAATGATATTAATTTAAGTGCAGCAATGTGTCTGGATTCGAAATAAAATTGTAGGAAAAAAATTGGAACCCGCAACCCTCTATTCACGTGATCAATGAAATGTAAAATCTTAAGTATACAAATATTGTATGTTTTGAAAATTTGAACATTGATCCTAGCATATTTTTCAAGTTTTGTTTGTATTCATGTTGACATGATATTCGTATAGCATATGTATGGCAGCCACATGATCAATGAAAATGTAAAGTCTTATGTATATTGGATGTTTTGAACATTGATTCAAGTTATGTATTACTATTTCAGTTTTTTATGGACTAAAAAATGAGTAAAATGAGTATATGTATGTATGTATGTATGTATGTATGTATATATATATTTTTATTTTTATTTTTTTTAATATATATGTACGGACGTATCCAAGACGTATCGTACCTAAGGGTTTTGAAAGTTGACATATCTGCGTATCGTACTCGTACCTGTATCCTGGCAACGTAGTATATATATAGTAATTTTTTATTTTGAAAGATACGTCAAATATATACAAAAAATATTTACAAAGATCAAAATAAAATAAGGATGGGTATATACAATGAGAACTATAGCCTCGTCCTAAGCGTAATAAGGGTGCAAATAAAATCAAAATATAACAAGGGGTACAAAGCTCGAGCGTCCTTGATTAACAAGGCTCCCTTCGTAAGGAGTCGGTGGCATACCTTGTCTCTCCAAATAGACCAAACGGAACACAAACTACTGTTCTTATGAACGAAAACATTCTTGCACCTTAATTTCCAGACAATAAATAATGTTGAAATCCTTAAGCAATACCAAATCCAAACAAACATTGGACAAACCTAATAGAGACAATCCTAGAACAAGGCAGTAATATAGGGTTTTGTGGATCAATATAGGGTGCATGACAACAAAATCTACCCCGCGGTAGGCACCAAAAATTGGCGAAATATTTTGTCAAGGAAAAAATGTGGATTTTGTCAACGCTCATGGGACTAAGTCCCTCTGCTTTAAGAAGGGGTGGCTCCCAGTTATTGAAAGCTAGAAAAATATGTACACTAGACTATCTCTCGGGGTGGTTGTAGACCAGGGAATGTGCAGGAACACCCTTGTTGTGACTGCAACATTATCTAAAAGAGGGGAAAATATAGGCAAGTGAGGAGAGAAAATTGAGAGAAATTGTATTAATTAGTTGAACCCATATTTCATTAACTACAATCCAGAGATTTTTTTAGTTCAATCACAAGACATAGGCAGTCATGCAATTTATATAAAGAATTTGAAACAAAAATAGAGATTGACACAAACTTCAAATGTTGTTTTCATTCCATTTTCAATAGGCACAAAGCCCTTTTGTACTTACGAAATTGCCATACATCCGGCCGAGTGAAAGGAGAATGAAGGAAAATTACTAAGTGGTAAATAGAATAATTACAGTATGTTATAGAGAGCAAAAAGTGATTTTTTGGAATGGAGATAGCATTCCAATTTGTAGCCAAAATACGTGGCTCATCACATTCCCGTGTGACTTTTCGACTTAAGTGCAATCTCCACAAAGAAATAGAAATTTTAAATGACTTAAGCCACTTTTATAAAAGTTAGTCCTTAATGGAGAAAAAAATGCTAAAGAGAGAAAAGAAGAGACAAAAGGTGGGATCAAAAGAAGAAGATCCAAAATGATGTTCCCCTCTTCCCTCATTGTGGAGATGAATGTTGCAACTGAATAGCATCTTTCTTGGCTGCTTCTCAGATCAAGGCATGTCTTTTCTTGGACTTAGAAATGATGCTCCAAATTTTTCCCAGAATGATCATCTTTGGTCATGCCTCGAAAGATCTCTTTCAACTCTTCATTTTTACGAGCAATGTTAGGTTGTCCAAATCAACTCTTTGTCACAAACATGATCTCTTGTCTCCCACGCAGCAAACACTTCTCATGCAATCACCGAGAAGCATGCACCATGAGCCCTCTTGGATTTGACAGTATCAAAGATTCATGAGAATCCTCAGCATCAACATAGCAATTCTCTAAATGGAAACACTTCCTCTTTGTTAGATGGAACCAAGCAACAACTAAATGGACACTTTCTTCTTGAAGTATATGAGTACTTCATGTCATGTCTCTTAAATGGAGGATGGTAAGGAGATCGAGAATACACCAGCACCATGGTTCCCATCATAGAAGCCTTCAATTGATTCAATTAGATGTTTCATGCTCAACAATCCTCTTATGATATCTGGCTCAATTTAGCAAATGAGTTTTTTTCTTTCTTTTCAGGTGTTTTCAATGGTCCTCAATGATGTTTTATTAGCTACAACCTTCGTTAGATCACCACGAGAGAAATGCATGTCCAAATCACATGAGACTGGATTTGTTGGAAAGATGTTGCCAAGAGGAAGAGATGCTCCAATTTTGAGGCAATTCTCTCATCGCTATCAACGTGAGAGTGCAAAATCCAATGAAGATGGCAGAATATTGTGAAAAAACTCAGTCATCCATATCTCCAAAAATACTCCACCTCATCATGCAAGAAATGGACCAGATGAAAGGTTATTTTTAGAGGAATTTTCTCCAAATTTCAGGCAATTTGGCTCGCTGAGTCACTAGGAAAATGCAAAAATATTTTCAGTTGTTATGGGCACAAATGGACTTTGTTGGCTGGAAAATTCTTTCTTGAATAAAATATAAACCAGGTTATGATAGCCCATGAGGTATAGCTCTTCTTAAAGGCATTTTCAAATGGATCACTTTGGCAAGGTTTTAAGATTTCTTGACGATGGGATCATCGATAATGAGAAAAGGAGCATTTTGGAAGCTAGGGCATGAAGCTGGTTTTAATGGCTTCCATGGAGGAAAAAATAAAGTTTTAATGGAGTGCTTCACATGCACTTTTTCTATTTTTATGTTGGGTTTTTGGAAGGAAAGCACAACATTTGAAAAGTCACTTAAGTGGATGTGGGGTTTGAGCTTTACAAATGCAAACTTAAAAATGCACCTCCATTTGCAAACTCCACTCCAAAAATGCACTACAATGGGGTGAGGGCGCACTTATGAAGTGCATGGAACGTTGCAAAGTGCATCAATGCATAGAGGAGGCCAAAAATGCACCCAAGGCTTTTGGGGTTTGCAAGTTATCGCTCCACACAAGCCCATCTTATAATTTGAAGTTACTTTTTGCTTTTGGGATGGACCAATGGGGCGCAGTCGCACTTATGGAGGTAGGGAATCATAAAACACATTGCAAGCTTTGTTTTCCACCTTCCAAAAGGTTGAAATGCTCCATAAGTGTGTCCAAGTCACTTAAGTTGCTGACATCAACAACTCAACGAAGAATTAGAACATGAAAAGCACTTTTTGGGTCCAAGACCAAAACTTGATGTTTCTGGGGTATATAATACATCATTTTGAGTGGAAATGGGCCAACAAATCCAATGGAACCATTTAGAAATCTTGAAAATGCATTCTCTTTGACTTTTAAGACAACTCACCTTTTTGGCATAGGGAGGCATGACAGTGAGTTGAGTTGTTGTAGGAGCTTGAGATGAGCATAAACAAAACCAACACTTGGGCCATGAAGGGAACTCAACGAGCTTCAATTTGACCATTTGTTAGGTTTTTGATTCCATCAAAAGCTCCTAAAACCTTCCCTACAAGTTCTATCTTTTATAAAGACTAGGGTGCTTCATTGTTCGAAAATTTTCCTCTTTCGATGCTTCCAAAACTTTATCTTGAACACACTGGCATGTAGTAGACTCCGAAAGCTTTCCAATGACTGTGGTCTGGGCTTCTGAAACCACCAGAGGCTCCTAAAACTCTTAAGCACAATCTGACCTTCCCTCAATGGTAGAGAACACCTTTTCTTCAAAAAACACCAGAAATGAATATGTTCCCAAGACTAGTGCAAAAGCTCCTAGAATATTCCCTAGATAATATTGTCATGAAGTAGACTCAAAGTCTTTCAAATCACTGCAATCTGGGCTCCTGAAACCACTCAGAGCTCCTGAAACCTTTCACACAAGTCAGTACTTGCAAAGAGACAATTTTGATCAAATTTCTCGAGAAATAGCAAAAAATATCATAGGGTTGTTAAGTAAAATGTCTAAACATTTTACATGCCAACACACCTTATGAAAATTTCCATAGGGTATTTGAAACTAATCTATTTTTCTTCTCTAGGTATGTTGTAACAAACTCCTATGAGCACTCTTCCCATATATTTTGTATACCTACTTATTGACTCTCTTGCATATACTTGTGTTGTTATTCTCTCCTTTTGAGTATTGCATCATTAGGGTTCCTTACTGGATTTGTGCCCTCCATAGTCGAGACTTGAGACAAGAAGTAACATGCATCCATTTTCGTGGAAAGGTAAGTTGGGGTAAATATATTTCATTTAGTTGAGTTCTCGTTTATCATTCATTTCTTTTGATTTCAATATACTGCATTCTTTCTCAAACACCATCTTGCGTTACACTATTGTGACATGTAATGATCTTTGCTTAAGACATATGTATACACCTTATTTTTCACTCTTGCCATAAATTCTCTTTGCAAGTTGTTGGCGAATCAACCTCCTTGAGTGCATGCCTTGAGGGGTGTACCACCTAGATTGAGTTGGTTGTCAATATCTAGTGAGAGATTCGTTGTAGTGTTTCTCTAGCTTGTGCTACCATGTTTTCCTTATTACCTCCATGTTACCTATTTATGACCACTTGATATGCTAAGTGATACCATCTTCACATCGTCTACCTACATCACCTTTTATTCACCTTCACATCACCTTTAGATCCCCTTCAAACCTGTTCCAAGTGTCTGCTCTACCTCAATTCTCTCTCCTCCCCTTTTACCTTTTTTGTGGACTATTTGTGGCTGAAACCATCAACCATAGTTGAGGCTATCAAAAAGAACCCTTTATCTGGTCAACTGCATCAACCACGATTGATGTAGTCGGCTAAGAGAGATTGTGACATGGTATGTTACTCTATTTATAGGCACCATCGTCATTTCTCCATATCATCATCACATAGTTTGCTCTTCTTGTGCTTGCAAATCTACCCTTAAAATTTTTTGAGGTATAGGGTTTAGTGGAACTTACTCTTGGAGGTCTAATTTGGAGTATTTGGTTACTAGGAGCAACAAAAATAGGAGATGTACCAATAAGGTCTACCAAGTCTTTGGAATTACCAACTTTTGTCTACTTATGTCTTTTGTATATCCCTTTTGTGATCCACACACGACAACTCTCTCATGAGGTGCTACTAACCCTGAAGAGGGTTAATGCACCAACAATGACTTCACAAAGGTAAGTACCCCTAATCATTCTCTTTCCATTATGTTGTTGTGATTGATTATGTTTGATGTATCATATATTAGACTCGGATAGTGTAGCATATTTTTTTATCGTATTACTTCTTTACAGCCCATGCTTGACCGACAAATGCCATTACAACCCTTTGTCTAGACTTAGCTCTTGCTTTTATCATTAGTTTTATAACCTTAGGATTCTAGTAAGACCCCATCCTCATGTCTTAGACATAGGTTTTGTAACCCTACATCGTTGATACGAGTGTGGATCACTCTCTTCTAGATCCACAACTAGTACACCCATGGACTTTATCTTTGTCTTGTGCGGTGTTCATAGAATGGTCCTCTACTAATATCATAATCTATATTATTGAGAAGAGAGAAGGATAATCATATTTACCATCTTAGCTAACATACATCTCCAAGCTCAAGGAAAACTCTATTAGGAAGAAGCTTCTCCAAGTCAACATTCAAACAAATCCGAGCATAAATTATAATTCCTTGCTACCAATTAGATCAAAGGTTATTATGCAGTCTTGGTCAATTGGAAGATATTAATGCTCTTCACTGACAATCAGGGTTCTCCTTGGATCTTTTCAAAAAAGAATTTCTCTTGAAGGCAGAATTACAGTAATGGGAAACTAGAGAAGAAATTATGTGGATGCCAAAATCCAAGATCCAATGGTTAAAAGAAGGAGATAAAAAATTTTCCTTTTTCCATAAATCCTTGCTAGCCAGAAGAGCCCACAACTATATCCATTCCCTGTCCAAGGCAGATGGTTCAAAGGCTCAATCAATACATGAGATACAGCAGGTGGCTCAACAGTACTTGCAGCACTTGTTTACCTCTCAACTGCTAGATATGGATTCACAACAGCAGCTCCTGAACATCTTACCAAATAGTATTTCTCAACAAGATAATGAGAAGTTGACTCAACCTATCACAGAAGAAGAACTCCAAGGAATTGTTTTCAATATGAAGAAAGGTAAAACTCCTAGTTCGAATGGCTTTCCGATTGAGTTTTTCAAGGCATTTTGGGACATCATTAAAAGAGACATTTTATAAGTGGTTGAAGAAGCTAGAATGGCCAAAACTATGCTTAAGGAAATAAATAAGTCTTACATTGCACTTATTCCTAAAACTAATGAGGTGGAGGATATCTTTGGTTTCCGTCTTATCGCCTTATGTAATGTTTTGTATAAAATTATTACCAAAGTTATAGCAGAAAGACTAAAACCCCTTCTTCATAAAATTATTTCTCCTGAGCAAGGTGGATTTGTCTCTAGTCGCCATATCTATGATGAGATTGTGTTAGCTCAGGAAATTTTGCATTCCATGGAAATTCAAAAAAATCACGGCAATGTTTATTAGATTGGACCTTTCCAAAGCTTATGATAGAGTGGATTGGGGTTTCCTTTGTAAGGTTCCGGCTCAATTTAGTTTCTCTACAAAATGGATCAAATGGATAGAGGCTTGCTTCTCCTTTGTTTCCTTTGTTGTTTTAGTTAATGGCTCTCCTTCAAAAAAATTTGGAGCTTCCAGAGGTATCAGGTAAGGAGACCCCTTATCCCCTTTTTATTCATTATTCTGGCAGAATGCATGGAGAGACTTATCAATAAAACCTGTCAAGAAAAAATAATTAATGGAATGCAGCTGGCTAAAAACAGCCACCCGATTTCTTGCCTCCAATTTGTTGATAATTCCACAATGCTTGGAAAAGCTGCAACCCTGGAAGCTAGAAAGATTCAAAAAACTCTGAGTACCTTTTCATTTGCTACACGTCAATTGATCAATTAAGGAAAATCCAGCATTTTCTTTTTTCATAGTTCTGGCAGACAAGAAGAGCAAATTCTGAATATCTTCCATTTTAAGAAGGGTGTGCTTCCTCTTCAATATCTAGGTGTTCCTTTGACCTCAAAAAAGTTGAAAGACTGGCATTGGTTAATCAACAAGATTGAATTAAAATTACAATAGTGGACAAACAAATGGCTTTCATCAGGCACGAGGATAACGTTGATTAAGTCTATCCTTCAAGCTATGTCGATACATGTTGCCTTTGTTCTAAGTACTCCTGGCACTATTTTGAAACACGTGGACTCTATTTGCAAGTTCTTATGGAGCAGAGTTCATGATAACAAGAAATGGTACTTGGTTAAATGGGAAATTTTGTGCCGGCCAAAAAAGGAAGGAGGATTGGGATTTAGATCTTCTCCTAAGCAGAATAAAGCCTTAGCTGCTAAGTTATACTAGAGGCTTCTTACTCACCCTAATGATCTGTGGGCTGCCACTTTCAGAAAAAAAAAATCTGAAAATAATCCCCCGAAGGCAATTATTAGATCTACCCTTCCTTCTAAGGGTTCTCCCACCTTGACGTTTATCAGAATGGGAGAAGAAATATTAACAAACAGCTCTTTTGAATTGTTAACAATGGTCAATCAGCTAATTTTTGGACTGATTCCTGAGATGGTCAGCCCCCTCTCATTCTCCAATTTCCTCAACTCAAGCCTATTATGGAGCAAATGCAGGACATGGGTTGGGTTAAGGTAGCCCACTATGGTAAAATTGTTTGTCATCCTTGGAAAAGTGGAAAAGATTGGGTTCCCATTTCTAAATGGCCCATCGCAGTAGGTCATGATGATCAGACTTTATTTCACAATGCCTTGCAGGCCCGCCCTCTTTCTTCTTCACCATTACCAGATAAGTTGGGATGGGGGCAGGATGTTTTTAGTAATGGTTATGCCTCCTTGATGGTAGATAATCCTCATCCACTTTGGTTTCTCTTTAAACACCTATGGCAGCCAAGTATGTGGCCCAAAGTTGGTTTTTTTGTTTGGCTCCTTATTCATAGAAGAGTTCTAACAAGGGACCGTCTTTTGAAGAGAGGTATGTATGGCCCTTTCAAATGCACTTTGTGTTTACAGGACGAAAAATCTTCTTCACATATTTTTTTCCTTTGTCCTTGGGTTATTCCTATATGGCAACATCTCTCTTCTTTGTTTAAATTGCACTGGAATAACTTTGGGTCCCTAGAGGAGACTTTCAAAACCTGGCAGCGGATTCTTCCTAAAGGCCAAAATCTTCTTCCGATGCTTTGGAATGGCATCTCTCTTACTCTATGGAATATTTGGAAAGAAAGAAATAGAAGAATTTTCCAACAAATTAGTAAAGGGAATTCTTTTATCTGGGAGAAAACTAAAATTAACATAACTGAAAGTTCAAAACACATAATATCTTTGCCCCAGATTTTGTCCCTGGAGTGGGTGTATATCTGCAATCAGTTATCTTTGGATTCTAGGGATGTCACTCTCCCTCGGTTGCAAATTAAACATAGGGCCATAAGAGAAAGATAATGGAAAATACCTCTTTTGGGTTATGGAAAATTGAATACAGATGAAGCTTCTAGAGGGAATCCAAGAAGAGTTGTTATAGGGGACATTGGTAGAGACAATGAGGGTGATGTGCAGTTCTTTTTTGTAGAGAATTTGGGTACTACTACCAATAATTTTGCGGAGGTGAAAGCAGTCCATAAAGGCATGCAAGAGGCTCTAAAAATTGGATGGCAAAAAATTCAAATTGAATCAGAATCCCAAATCATTATGAAATTTGTTATCTGATTATAGAACCGACTCTTCTCCCAATTGGTGAATTGCTAAAGAGGTATGGAAGATAAAAGAATTGAAGCAAGAGTTTTAAGAGATTCAAGTACACCACATTCCCCGTGCAAGAAATAAAGTTGTTGATGGGTTGGCGAATTGGGCCTTAGATAACAAGGATCTACTTTGTTATCGCATGCCTCCTGCATGGTGGTCCGACAAGCTCCAACTAGACATCAAATGTATTCTAAATCTTGATTCCCAATCATGACTATTTCTTCAGCTCGTCTTTTGTATAATGCTCAAACTTGGGCAAATAGCTTTCAGGCTTGGCATAGTCAAATATGTAATTTTGATTCCCATCTAATATAAGCATTTGCTAGTGTTTTTAAAAAAAAAGGTTGTTATGAAGTCCCCAATGGCATTACCATTTTCTAAAGCAATAATTCCTGATAGTATTCGCTTGGTACAAACATAAGCCTCGCCTAAAAGTACCGTGCTAGACAGATTGTCTATTGGGTTGAAAGGCAAAAACCAGGGGCTTATAAAAAGTCCAGATTTTTTGAGAAACTATGGCCCTCTTTGGACAACAACATCCTTCTTATTTTCTTATGAGAAGATTGCCATGAAGTATCCCTTAGCCATCACAATTTCAACGTGGCCCGGGGTTTTCTATTTCACAAGTACCCGAGTTTGGGAGTTTTAAGGCCAGATTAGGTGACAATGAACCAACAAATAAGGGATTTCCCTTTAAGAAGCTAAATTCTATATACTACTTTCTCCAAGGAAAAGTGTAACTTGGGCAAAATGTCCATTTTCAGTTAAAATTCATTCACCATTCATATGGTAAAAGTCGATTTGATGACAGTCTTCTAAGCATGCAAGTGTAGATGCTTTTAGGCTTTTAGCAGATCATCATACAAGGCTTGGCTGATGTCCTGCAAACCAGCAGCCCTCAAATTAAGAGGGGGATTGAGGACTGAGTTTGGGCTGATCTGTAGGGCAAGGGATTCATAATGGAGTCCGAACACCACTAAAACCAAGGGGCGTGAAGATCACACCATGAAAACACATGAAACATGCATCTTCTCCATGATCCAGCGCATACAGTTCGATTGGCTTCAAGTGAAACCTTACAATAAGTAAAAATAATTTGAAACCTAAATATTTCCACTGGTTTAAGTTGTATTTTGGAGTTCAAACAATGCAGCATTTTGAGCATAGTAACTGGGAGACAACTCTTCGAGTACACCCGAGACGCATCTCGGGTAAGAAGTCTCCAAGACACAATGAAAGACTTCCCCCGAGTCTCAGACACTTATTCAAAGTCGCTCGTGTCTGCACCCAGTGTCTCGTAGAAAACAGGCCTCCTACCTTGAAGCCTTGTAATAGGCGTAGAACGAAAAACCCAATGAGTGGTGGTATATCCATGGCACTAAAGCACTTAAATTGCAATCATTTGCAATACAGTTACTCTCACAGGTAGGTAGTTCTTCCTCATGTGAGAGGGATTGGAGTACTTATAGCTTCATTCATTCACTGAAGAGGAATAGACTTGGATCAAACAAGGCAGAGAACCTAGTCTTTATTCATAGCACACTTCAGCTTTTGTCTCGTAAAGACCCAAGGTACCAAGATGGTCCTTCAGCAAAATGAGACCAAGTTCTCTCTAATGGAGGAGTTGGGTTTGGAGGATGTGATGGTTTAAATAAATGGCCTCAATGATTTTCCCAAAATTTGATTGCCTGCAGAGGATTTGGAGCTCGGGAATAATGACATTTGGAGAGTATCCTAGAAGAGGACTTGGAGATGGGGGAGAGAGTCCCCGAAGAAGTTGATTTTGCAGATGACTTGTTCATACTTTTTAATATGTTTCACATTTTTGTTTTATTAGCATTGCCAATTTGTTGGCAAATATATCATTATGTACTCTCAACACTCATGTTTTATGAGCTTAAAAGACTAGAGTTTATGAGTTGCGACAATTATAATTTCTGCTTTCTCCATAATCTCATGTAGTGTCCTAAAATTATTTTAATGCGTTTTTTTTATTTCTGAATTTTATTTCAGGGTTCAATGTTTATGAAATAAAAATCTGATGTGTTGTAATTTTTTAGTTGTCAGAAAATTTAAATATATACATATTATTATTTTATTTCTTTTGTTGTCTCCAAGTACACCCGTACACAATGTCTAAAAATTAACTCCCCCGTCTCCAAGACCCATCCTCGTCTCCATCTCCTGGTGACTGTGATTTTAACCACCTCATGTAACAAAACAAAGGAGAAATGTCTATGCTCTTATATCGGACACCTATGACTAGATATCTTCCAATATATTTTCATTAAATAGCATTTGAACTTTCTCAAACCATATTAATAAAGAGAACTAAAAACAATAACTGAAAAGCAACAACTGACACCAAAAGAGAACCATATTTCAAACCAACTTGACTGAGGGAAAAAATGTAGTGCAGGAATGGTATCAATTCATTCTGAAGTGTTTGGAACAAATCTGCACCCTTCCATACACTACATTGTTTCCCTCACTTAGTATTTGTCATTTCAAACAAGCATCACGTACCTTTTTGCCATAACCATCATTGACAGGCGACATGTAACCTCCTAAGACAGCATATCCATCTGAAATCAATGCATCCCTTGCCAACTCTAGAAATAAAGGTAGATATCATGAAACTGACAGACATGATAATAAAATAGTAGACAAGTACTTTAAAATCCCAAATAAAGTTGAGCACAACAAACCTTGTTGAGATTTTTTTATGACACTACACGCTATTCATAGAATTAAATAAGATTTGGAGATCTTACAATATAGTAAGATGTTGTTTTTTAGATTAGCTTTACCTATATCATATAATGCTGAAGATAAATAAGCCCTATATTTCCTTCATTGTAAAAGAATTAAGACATTTTTTAGATACTTCACTATGTTGAAATGATGTTATTAAAATATGAGGATCTAGTGTTTTCAAATGCTTCATGTATTTCATTGTTTTACAAGTTAAATGTCCATATTTTAACAAGCTAAAGGATCAGGATCTAGTGGCATCAATCAGTTCAATATACACAAACAAATCTACCAAAAACAATTTCCAACTGTCCATCGAAAACATCAAAATAGGAACAAATGTAGACAATAAGACTTGGCAAAACAAATTGGATCATGAGCATGAAGGGAACAAGTATAGAAACATAGACAGTGAATTTATCAAGTTTTATAAATATAGATCTTGATGTAATGATATGGTCCTATCATGTTTCTAATCGATAAAATGAGAGTTGTAACAGATCCCTCTCCCATAAACAATGAAGTTACCACAAAACGACAAAATGCCAATATATATTAGTAGTGCCCCAGTTTTCACAACACACATTAAAAATTAAAAAAATATTAGGGTAAACAATAGGTCAAGTTCGTAGAAAAATGGGATGAATCTGGATCGTTAATATGGTTACACTTGACCCCTACATATAGGAGCCCAAGCCACTTATGGTGACACATTCAGATGTGGTTAGGTTCATGTGTTGCTATAAGTTTACCACTACCTCCACGTATTCCCATGGTTATTACAAGGCAACCAAAATTCCGTGAGAATCAACGCGCTCCCGCTCCCGCTCCCGCTCCCGGACGTCAGCTTACAATGCAAAACTCGTCATTTCCCACTGCTTATTCCAAACGCTCTAGGCTACCTGTAATTGAATGTGTCCAGGAGAGAATGAAATTTTCCTTGCCTAGAGAAGGTGATGCAGATTTATGTTGAGAAAATGCTACAATTTTAAGACAAAGGATTCAGCTTGATGGCTGTCATTGGAATGATTCGTGATTTTCCCAAATAGATGTCGAGGGCAACAAACAATACTTGAAATAATTGATTGATTAGCCACAAAATCCATGACTGATCTCAGTGGCAATTCAGGACAGAATACCCTTGAGACGTTCGCCCTGTCAGGGTCGCAATTTCTTTACTTGTACTAAAAATTTGAAACTGTGATGTGTGACAAAGCTTGGGATTTTCTCTAAATCATCCCCCTTCATGAAGAACGTTGGATTTCTTTAAAACACTTTAAAGGGTACCAAACAAGCAAAATACAAAAATGTTTCAAAAATACCATAAATTAGGAAAAACAAAAACTTGTGTTTTAATGAGTTCCACTGCACAACAGATCCTACTCACTTCTTGGGAAACATACTTGTCACATGGCTTTTCAGATTCTTGAGACGAGTATGATCTACAATGACTTTGGATTCTACATACAAATCACTTCATCTACTTTACCCATACAACTACACAAATAGTTACGCATGCCAAAGCATAACAGAGAAGGTGATCTGGATCAGTAGTATCAGAGCAGGATTCCTACCACCTACCAGTGGTACAAGAGTAGATTTCCTACCTAGCAATGGTTCAAATCAAGCTCCATAATCCATAGGTCTTAGGTTTTATCCATTAGCCATAGACATGTCAACGACTCCCAAGCTGACAATGAAATTTTTGCATTTGTGCCAAGAGGATAATAAATAGTTAAAGGTAAATATCCAACATCTCAAAGAAGAAAATCAAAAATTTCCGAATGAGCACTGTGCAAAGAGGTAAGCCTCAGCCTTGTCATGAGGAAGTAGCATGCCTGCAAGCTTGGTGCACCCAAATTGCATCTTGTCCTTGAGAAAATAACACAAGCCAAGGAAAGATGTAATCAAACCATGAATAAGCTTTGTGATTGGCTGCTTAGACAGAATTTATGATTGATCTGAAAATAGAACACGAAGAGCTACAGAAAAAAACAGGCTTCAACTGAAAATGCTCGAACAAAAATATGAGTATAGTAAGCACTTTTAATTTTCAACATGTTAATTATCCATGAAATTCATTTGTGAGTTTTGAAAACCATGCTTAAGGAATCAATTTCAAGATCTTGAAGAAAATGGATACACTGATCAAGGTCTTGGAAAAAATTGGTCAAGAAAGTCAAAAACCTTTTCAGGAATAGATACAACCCAAGTGCACTGGAGAATCTTCTCACAAAACCATGGGTTCCACGATCATTGATCCTCATGCCTTCCTTTGCCTTCGCTACAGCTAATGATGCCCATAAATCCTCATGCCTTCGTTACAACTAATGATCCGAAGCCCGGGAGGTAATCAGTGGATAGACACACTTGACAGATTAAATCAAAATGTGCTATGGTGGAAGCGTATATGAAATGATAAAGGCCAAAAGATATATCAGAGTTCTATGAGATGTGGAAAAGCAGAGGGAACAACACACACCATGCTAGAATCGCCAGTCACGAGATTATATTATGCAATTATTTTGTACAATGATCTGAGAGGTCGGATGAATTACAAGATGTCTAACCACTATTGTACTTCCTATTCCATCTCTCATTCAAGGAATTAAAGAACACGCTAATATACAAGTGTGGAAGATGAAGGGACCATTGAATCATTACAAGAATAGCAACTGCTTGCTTCGTGACTATTCAAATTCCATTCATTTAGTCATTTTCAGGAAACACAACTACACGTCGGCTGCTCAGAACAGTGATGACTCTGTCAAAGCTGTCCAGCATCAACAGAGAGGATTTATGACTTCAAAGTATCACCATAGTGTGCTTGTTATGGTTCTGAAGTTGTTGGCGAAAACGGCACATGCATAGAGTACTGTTGATATACCATAAGTAGATCAATGGCTCAAATCCTCCCAGATCAGTGGCCCCTTCTTGAAGAGAAATGGTCCCCATTGTGTGGCATTGCAGAAGAAGATATGGACAGCTGTTGGCAACTTACAAATCTATAAAAAAAAACTCTTGAGAAGGAACTTGACTTGCTTTGATGATCTGGAAGAGAGGGATCTCTTGTTGTCTTATCTGTTTGACCCTAGCGTCAATTGTTTAATTTGATTCCATTGGAATGCCGCAAATATGGTTGATCTTTGCTGGGTCAAAGTGGGTCTGTAACATTTGAAGTGTCAAGTAAAGGTGGAAAATAATGGCACATGAGTTATGCATTGAAAAGACTGGATGTAGACTAAGATAGGAAGGTAGATTAAGCTTGAAAGCATTATCTCCTAATTGCTTGGTGATGTTGTAGGGCGTGTACCAAAGTGGACAAAGCTTTTGGTAAGGTCCTATCACTCTTTCCTTCTGCAAATCAAGCCATACTTGATCAACAAGCTGGAAGGTGTGTCGGCGCTCAATGTTGATCACAGCACTGTTTGTACTCAGTATTATCCTTCTGCATTGAATGGCTCAGCACTTGTTGCTGAATGTGCTGAATCTTTCTCAATATGGAGTTGTTGCTAAAGACAGCAGCACAGGATAGGCTACATCAATTATTGCCAAAGGTTGGAAATCCAAGTAAACCTGCAAAGCGTTGTGTGTGGTAGAGCTGTGCAAAGCTTTGTTGTAGTTATGCTCAATGAAAGGAAGACTTTCATCCCATGTACGTTGCTTCTTGGAATCTGTACATTCTGGGAAGATTCGCAATCATCCTATTTACCATTTTTGTCTGACTATCAACCTGTGGATGTAATGAGGTAGACTTTTTCAGCTTTGTGTCCTTCATAGACCAAAGTGCATTCTAGATAATTACTCGGGAATCTTGTATCCCTATCAAGAATGATAGACAACTGGAAATCCAAAGTGGGTTTGGATATGCTGAAAATACAATTGAGTTCTTTCTAGGGTTGAGGTTGATTTCTTGGAAGTTGTCAGAATTGTCATCTTGTATCATCTATCCAAGTACTACATAAACACAATCATTACCCTGCTTGGTAGTAGGGCAACCAGAAAGGAAATCCATGGAAGATTGATTCACAATGATTCCTCGTTGAAAGAACCATTGCTTTCTTGTTGACCGGTTTGCCACATGGCACAGTGGTACAGGATTTGAAGTATTTGGCAACATCTGATCTGGGGAATGGCCAAAAAGAAATACTTATGTAATGTGGAAAGGGTATTGTCAACTCCAAAGTGTCTCGCAACCTTGCTGAAATGGACCTCCCAAATTAGTTTTTGCCACTGTGCCTGACATGCTACACACAAAGTGTCCAAGATGATATACAAGAGTCCATCTTGCAAGTAGAAATCTATGGAATTGATTTATCATATGCTCAATACATGATACATGTCTGCAGAGTCTGCTTCAAATACAAAGAATCTATGTTCAAGTGTTAATCTCATGCCCACATTTGCTTCAAGCACCGAGAGAAGGGCTTGAACTAGAGATCAAATCAAACAATCAGCTACTGGATTGTCACTTCCCTTATTGTGCTTGATGTCCAACTCCACTGAAGATATGATCAGTATTCTTTATGACGCTTATCATACAGCTTGTTCTATGTCTGCATAGAAACTGCAGTGGTTTATGATGTGTATGAATGATTGTCTTTTTCCAAATATGTAATTTTTCAAATGCTTGCATGCCTGGACAACGGCAAAAAGATCTCGGTCATATGTGACATGCCTTTTTTCTGTGGCAATGAATGTTTCATTATGGTAAGCAACTGGGTGTATTAGAATTGAGTGAGGACTATTCCAATTACATATTTAGGTACATCAATCTCTATTTAAAACAGGTTGAACATTAGTGAGATCAAGCACTTTTGTGGAATGTGTTACAATTCAATTTCTCAAATGCTTTTTGTTGTACAGTTGAGAAGATGAAATATTGCCTATGGCACCACCTTTAGTGATCTGATTTTAAGGCTAAGTTATGTTAGAAAAACCAAGTACAAATCCCCTATTTTGCCAATCCCAAGAAATAGAAAGCTTTGTAATGATATTCCTTTGGAATACACCACTAGAATTACGCTAGACCCTTATTTGCTTCCACGTGAACTCATGTGTGTCGAACAATATACCCAAGATATCAAATTTCCTTCATGGCAAAAGAAACTTAACCCTTTAGCATAAAACTTTTGCTGCCACAGAATGTGTAAGTACTTGATGAATTTTACTTAAGATGAATCCCATGTTTTTCTGAAAAACAGGATGTCATAGATAGACCACAACAAATGAAGTTGCTAACGGCTGAAGGATGTCATTCATCATCTGCATGAACGTAGCATATATATTAGTTAAGTCAAAGGGCATAACCAACTGTAGAGTCGTAGACACACAAAACAATTTATCCTTTTGACATTGTTGCTTGTGATTGTGCACCTTTACTAAGACAAATACCCACATCCTATCCCCACTTAATACATCTTGCTATCTCTCTCCCAACTTGTTTGTTCCTACACACTAATGTGTCATCAAATTTTGAATGTAAATGCATAAAATCGCTAATTAACCTTTGTTTATCATGATGCAACATTCAAATTTCACTCATTGTCTCCCTGTCCAAAACCATATAGTAGGGTCAAGGTGTAATTTCCGATCCTAGCCGACCTATACGGTTTTGGACCACCACATCTTCCAATTCTGCTTTCAATGGCATTATCTTCGTTGGATCTTTTATTCTCCTAGGTCAGCCTTTACATGACAAATTACCTTCGAAGCCCTATATAAGCAAGTTTAAATCACCTCATTTAAGAACTTAGCACTCTCATGCGCTCTTATTGCAACTACTAGCACAAAAGGTACCCAAGGCTCCCTAAGTCTTCCCAAAGCTGATGCACATCCACTAGGTCAGCCACTACTACAATTCTAAAGCACTCAATTGGGTCAAGGAATTCAACTTCCCTCATTTCCAAGCAATCAAAGATCCCAACTCAATGTCTTAGCAAGAGCACAATCAACTCAAGCATGGTCAAAGTGGTTCAAATTGCCAACTAGTTGCATCCATATAGATATTACATGCTAGGTGGAGAACTACGTGTGGTTGAGGCCTCTTCGGAATAGTGGCGACGTAGGTGGTGCACAGATTGCACTTCAACCCAAACACTAACCTTCTTGCAAGGTCTCCCACTCATAGTTAGGGTTTTAGTTCGATTTAGCTGATTTCATATGGTTTCAGGTATAGTTACCTAAGACTCCGGGACGGGGGGATGTCGAGACGTAGGGACGGGGTTTTCGAGATGGCAGCAAAAATCCCATATTTTGGGGACGGCAAGGGGACGGCTGGGGGATGCCTATTAAAATAATATATAAATATTAAAAAAATACAATGGGTCCCCTAACCTTGGAAAAAAACATGAAAGGTTATAATTTCAGCATCATAGCCAATAATGTTACCAAAGGGCTTGTAACATGCCAACATCTCTTTATCATGTCACTTACATGATTATATTCTCAAATTTAAAAAGTAGCTTTTTGGAATAGTAGAGGCCATGCAAACTACATGAATAATCCATACACAAAACCGGATAAGGTAACTGAAAAACACTAAAACATTAAATACAAAGTTAGCCTCTAGAACATCCTAATATAACAATAAAGCCTTCAATATCATACAAAATGAAGCAGAAAGACTTGCACAACAAAATTTTGAAACTAAAGAAATCCTTTAAAATATGCATATGAATTTATTGATCCTATTGCTATGTATAAGAAAGGCTTTAAAATGTAAAATAACAATGACCTCTCATTACAATATATTCTTTCGGGAACCTACATAAGACAGTAAATATCCATTTCTTGGGAAGGTAAGTTTGCATGGGAAAAGGATTAGTTTTCATTTTTCCTCTTTTCAATGGCATAACCCTTTATGTTTTTTATATTTTTTAAACTTCTGAAGGACTACTGGGGACTTTTCATATGAGCTGTGTTTCATCCTGTTTGAAAATCCTGGAAAGCTATCATGAAGATCTTTATCTGGTGAACCCCAAAGTCTCGTATCAGGTTTTGACCCGGGAATTTGCAAGTGTGTTCCCTAGAAGTTAAGACATAAGTCCATATACTTAGCTTATTTTGGCATATAAGGAATCTGGAATGGGGGGGACCATATTTATCCCCGTCCCCATGCACCTGATTTTACGTCCGAGACAATTTCTGAATGAGAAAGGTGCATGTCCCTGAATATACATCTGCCCTCAGATTGATAATGTTCCGACTTAAGGTTTGACCTATGTTATCAGGGTTTGTCAAACCCTCTCCCCCGTACGCTGCCTGCTACATAGCCTGGTGCCGATACGTGCGGGTGCGGGTACTGTAGATTCAACCGTGGATACGTCTTGGGTATAGTTTCGTATGTACCCGGGACAGTTGCCCGCTCACAGTCTACAAGAACAATGGATCTTACGGTTCATTACTCCGTAGGTTTAGACTGCAATCAGGGTTGAAAAAAGATTTGTCTTTTATCAATTTGTATAGCTTGGTACATTTTTGCTGTTTGCTGTCATTGGGGTCTAAAATATACCTTTTGGGATATCATCTTGAGCTTCCAGCAAAATATAATAAAAAATTGCAGCAAATGATATTCTGATTTTTCTGGAATATGAACCAACTAGGGCAGCGAACTGAAATTTATAGATATCTTGCAAAATACTTGTCCAAATCACACGAAATTTTATAGAGAACTTGCTAAGGTGAAAACAAAGACTAGAAAAATATTTTTAGATTTTTCTAAGTACTAGATAACTGCCAGTAATTTTCAGAAAACCCTAAACTGCTAAAAAACTTCAAAAATTCATAACTATGTGAATACAACTGATAAAATTTTGGAAATAACATCTACTAAATATATAGAAATGATCCCAACCTCCAAATCTGAAAATGGACACCTGAAAACCCTAAAAAAATAGCGTTGCAAATCTGGAACTGAGAAGATAAAACCCTAGAAAATAGTTGTTCCAAATCTGAACTGAAACCCTTGATGAAGAAGGGTTGTCCTCTTACTCTAAAACTGAATTTTTGATTACTCTCCAGATCTGATCCAAAAATCTGAATAAAGCTCCAAAATAGCAAACTAGGGAGGATCTTTCACCACCGAAGTGTGCTCTGCTGGCTAGGTGTGGATCTTTCACTACCGAAGCTAGGGTTTTTGTGGGATCTTACTCCACAAGCAAAGAAAGTGCAAACTGCAGTTGCTCCAATATCAAAATAGGTGCGTGTATGAATGAATGAATAACTCTCCTCAAGCACTCCTTTTATATTTTCACCATGCAACAAGAGGCCCAAACAAGACCCCAATCAACCCCCTGGGAAAACCACATAAATATAATATGATTTTAAGTTACCTTTTCGCCCCCATGCGACAAAAGTAACTTAGGTGACCCCCAATGAAGAAATAGAATAATAAATAGCCATATAGTCACCCAACGACAAAATATAACAATTATTACCACCAAGTCGCTCAGCTTAATGTCAACGACAAAATATAACATAACGAAAGGTGGTAACCATGTATCCATACCCAATAGCCTGCAGCGTCGCTAGCCCCTCGGGTATGACCAAGGCTAAGACTGAAAAATGGCCGTTAGGCCCTCGGTGAAAGAATGGGGACATTACATTTGAACTTATAGCATATTGTAATCACTAGTTGCAAGTATTAATTTATTATTCTGATATTGCATGGTTAATGTTGTAAGTTAATTACGAACCTTACATCCCTTTTTCTTGTGGTGCATTCCATAACATTAATCTAATAAAATTTAAAAGGGTGTAAACACCAACCACCACTTAAACAAACCTTTCTTGGTTTTGAAGTTGTTTTCCATTCGTATTAAGGTTCAACGGGAATGTGATGGTGCATTAACATGAGATTGATTTTGGTGAATAAGAGCTAATCCAAAAAGTTCTCCATCTTGGGAAAAGGTTAGGTCTTCATTGTGATCTTGTTGAGAGCTTTGTAAATGATGCACAAACTCCATGTGCCATCCTTCTTTGGTGCAAGCACAATCAGGCTACCACAAGGTGAAGAGTTGGGCCCAAGGTGTCCTTTATTGATGCAAAGGAGGACTATGAACTCAGCCAACTCAACTAGTTATTATTCAAATAATCATCAACTTCATATAATAGCATAAGAGCTTCAAAATTCATATAAGGCCAATTAAAATCACGAATAGGAATCTTTCGACGATTTCACATTCTTCACATACTCCTTTCTAAACAATCAAATTCACTTAGGTTTTACAAGAATGCATCAAAAACTTCATTTCTTTCAATTTTCCCTTGAATCCAAATGAGAGCTACTAGCCCTGAAAACACACAAACTTTGTTGTTCCAAATGGTGCACCTGGTCTCAAGACAAACTAATCACATTTTTGGACACCCATTACAGTCATACAGCTTATTCCAAAGTTTCAAGCTCTGTAATATATTAGCACTCCTCCAAACTACTGGTCTTGTTTTCAATCAGGCCTATTTCTCTTGTAGCCTAGATTTCGTGTAAGTCTTCATGTTCAAGACAACTGACAATGACCCATGAGACTCTGAGTACATTTATGAGTACCCTTCATCCAGTTCTTGCTCTCCACCAAGTTTTATAATCTAACTCTTCCTATAACTCTCCCAACACAACTATCTCTTTCCCAATTAGGTCTTCTTAACTGAGTTTTCAAGGAAATGATATCTTTGCTAGATTCTAGAGTTTCTCAATCACTGTACTCAGCTTCAACATCTCAGATAACTTCCAACCCCACCTTACTAGGACCCCAGAACTAATATTTTCTCCAAAACAAAAGAAGGCATAATTTGCTTGCATGTAAAAGTATTTACCTCACAGCCCTGTTTGTGCCTTATTTTTATAGCAACACACTTCTTATTACTTTCTGAGACCTTTATCTTCTTCCTCCATCTCCGCTTAGCCTTCACACAAGTTGATCATGATTTCATGACTCCAAAAAATGACAAATCACCAACTCTGTTTTTAGCTTATTTAGTATGAATACTGCAACTAGACAAGAAACCCTGTTATGATCAAAGAGAATAAGTTTCCTTCGAGATAACTCTCCTCAGACACCTGTTACAATATCTCCCTTACCACATTCACATTCACTATACACAAATTTTTCCATGCACAGGTAGTTAAGCTACGTTCTTAAGACTAACCTTGACTGGTACAGGGTGTATGGCAGTATAACTCTAGTTTTCTCCTTTTAAACATCATCAATTTACTCAAAAGAGTAAGTTTTCATCCTCAAATATCCTTTACCTAACTTGCCAATAAGTCTCCATAGGAATCAAAGAGAGGAATAGCTTATTTCATCTAGATTCTTCATCAAACCCTCAAAACTGGGTTTCTTTAACAGTCAAGACCGTATTCCTATCAGTAGAACTATCAAATCTTTTCTAATCATCTTGAAACTTTATATACACCTATGTCTTCCCTCATTCACTCTGCCCACCAAATTTCATTGAAATTCAATGGTTTCAGTAGGAGTTAAATAAATTTTCTTCGTTTTACAACCCTACAACAGGGTATACAGGCCGAGAGTCTTCCTTTAAGTTTATTTTTACTTTCTTCCCTAATAGGCTTTGTCAAGGCTCCCACAGATTGTACAGGTCCTCTCCCACCTTTTTCAACCTTCTTCTAGCATGTTAGCATCCTAGAATGTTAAATATGGCTTCAAATTCTTATTTTATCAGTCCTCAAACAGACTGTGCAACAGTGAAGTCGAGCTTTGGAGTCTTCTTTATATATCCATCAATGTAACTATCTACTTATCTTTCCCAAGGCTTATTAATTGTTTAAGCTATGCAATCCTTTACATTCATAAAACCTTAGAATATTCTCATGCATTTAGCTATTTACATAGACAAAGATACCATTCCTTACATCTTACAAGACTTATCTCAGATTTTTACATGAAAACTAGCTTCATTGATGTCCTAGAAAATGCTGTAACCCTTCCTTCATATTTATGTAAGCCTTTATAGTGTCCATGTTTCATTGTAATAACAATCATTATATCATAAATTAGTCAATAATCATTCATTAGTTTCACAATTATTCTCATACTTCATAGGCTTATGTTAAATGAATCCTTTATTTAGATATTTTCATGGGCATTTATAGAATTCCTGAGCTATCCTAGCTCTGTAACCACATCTCCTACTCCTCTTTACCCTTATTATTTTCCCCCCTTTCACCTTTATTTATTTGAATCCTTCCTTTTTGTGACGTAAAGGTGTTAGTTAATCAAGGATTTAGGTCGACCATACCATGGTTTCAAATCGGTTAGCATAAGTAACATTACCTTCATGGGTGGTGAACATGTCACTTAGGTTACATGAGAGATTTTACATCATTAGAACCTTTACACACCTCCAAACCCAGTTCCTAAACCGCTAAGCACAACAAATAGAATGTTTGAAAACGATGGTTTCGGAGGGAAATTCTAAAACCTCATTATTACAAGCCAAAAAGGGTCCAAAAGGACTAGGATCCAACCCAAGGCATCCAAGAAGATCACCTACATCTAATTCAAACCAAAATTTTGTTAGAATGTAAAATTCTGGAAACCCTTATTAATCAAATGAATAAGCTGCAATGATTATAGACATTAAACAACAACAATATCCACAGAAAGTGGATCCAATCAACTAAATATGAAATAGTTAGTTGTCACATCCCTAGTTTACTAATGATTAATTAACCTAAGTTTATTTATAGCATTCCCCCCATTAATTCATCATGGTCTCAAGTGAATAGGAGAGAAAAAACTCTGAAATAAAATATGTTTACATGAGGTAAACATTTATTAGCACACACGTGCTAAAAGAAACCTTTTCTAAGATGAATGAAATAATCTTATCATTCCACCCTTAATTCAGTATGGTCTTTTTGGATCTCATCTGAATAGGAGTAGCTAGATGAAGGTGCTTCCTCTGAACAGTGTGCAAGAGATGGAATAGGCTCAGGAACTGTTTCTGGATGTTTGGAATCTCTTTTGGGTTGAAGTGTGCTTGAAAAACAAACAAATAATTTTGAATGTTTTGAAAACCTCTGTTGGGTTGGCTCTTAGCCAAAACTCACCAATGCATGCAATGTGCAGGTCGCTTTGGACTCTGTTGCGAGGTGATTCGATCATGTGTTGCTTGATTGTTGGCATTTTGCAGGTGTTGGATCGATGCCTTTGTGGAGCGCAAGAGCATGTGCAAGTCTGAAGGCAAGGACGGCTCTATGGTGGGAGAGCTCGATCCAAGGTGAACGGATCGTCTAATGTGGATGGCTCAACTTTGCAACGTCCAATCTTCGCACTGCTCAGCCAATGAATCTTTAGCTTCGATGACAATGTGAATTTTGGCTCGATGAAATGCATAAAAGAGCTCGCTGATCTAAACTTGGTGTGGCTCGATCAGTGCAATGCAAAACACGGTGGATAACTCAGTCTCACCAAATGCAACTCACCTCTCATTAGATGCACAACTTGGTGCAATGCAAAACTCGTTGATTTGATTCTGCTCCAATGTTAACTTGGTTGCAAATCGGTCCCTCAACTCTTTGCAGGTTTGGTCATTCACAAGGCTCAATCAGTGATGGCTCTTAATCAACTCACCTCTGTTTCTAGCTCAATTAGGAGCTCGAACAACTTGTCCTACAAGAGTTTTAACCCGATCTGCTTTACAAACAGCTCGATGGGAAGGTCTATACCCCAACTCGGCCTCCAATGCAACTCTCCAACTCGGTAGGGGTTATGCAAAACACACCTGCTAACTCGCTGCTCAAGAGCCCAACTTGTCTAATGTCTTGGTCAGGACTCCAATGCAAAATGTGTGTAGAGCTCAGTTTGTAGCTCAGTGACAACCCTTTCTAGCACAAACTTCCTCCAATTTTAGGAAGAGTGCTAACTTTAGCTGTAGCCAAAGTAGTGACCAAAATTAGTGACAAAACCTCTATTGGGCAAAATTATTATTTTTTGTTTTTTTTATTTGCAAATTTTCTACTACTGCAAATGAATCTGCAGAATCTAAAACTATGTGCAAATCTCTAGGGCTGGGGACAACTATGGTTCCTCCAAGCTCAACTTCCAGCAATGAACCCTCAACTCTCTGCAACACACTCTCCTTAGAGGCTCAGGGATTCTCACAGAAGCTGGGATTCATAACCAACTCGGATACCAAATGTTAAGAATGTGAAATTCTGGAAACCCTTCTTATTAATCAAATGAATAAGTTGCAATGTTTATAGACATTGAACAACAACAATATCCAAAGAAAGTGGATCCAATCAACTAAATATGGCAAACATGCAGAAATAACATATTGCCCCTAACTGATCACATCCAAGAACATTCGGGAAACAATAATCTAACAATAGAAAAGCCCCCACTAAACTAGGGATGTGACAAGTAGCTAACAGCTAAGTTAAAGTAATAAAATTTAATTACTTTAACTTTACAAGTTTACTAATGATGAATTAACCTAAGTTTATTCCTAACAAATTTCTTGAAAACCAAAATTTTGCTTTATACATGATGATGCTCCTACATCATTTATCCATGAGTTCATGGATATGCCACTTAATTTCTTCATTCTCTAGAGATGATCTATGGTATAGAAATGCATTAGGTAGAGGTAGTCTTGGATTCAATCAATAGTGTGCTTTATTGCATAGTGTTTAGGAACTTTAGGTGACTAAAATATATCCTTGTATTCTTTCAGCACATTGTTCAACTATTGCACGTCTATTGAAGGAACCACAGTATGAGTTTGGGCCACAAGGACATTCTTACATTCAGGTCTCACCATCAAGAGCATGAATTTATTACTATAACTGACCAGCTTCTTGCATTGCTTAGCACTAATGAGTGAAGGCTTAGGAATCTGATCAGTGTTATGCGCGGACGCGTCCCCTAAATTTTGGTGACATCCCAGACGTCCCGAACGTTTCGGGGACGTGGAAGGGACATCTCCTATTTTCTTTAAATCTTTCAAAAAAATCTGATGTTTTTACTTTTAATAAGTTGTTATTTTTACAAAGAACATTAAATTATAATCTTGAAAGTACCTGAATAGAATTTAAATCCCTAAATTTCATTGAATAAAGTTAAAATATTCAAATATTAATATTTTATATATTATTTTAATAGCCGTCCCCAAAATTTGGGAATTTTTTCGCGTCCCAGAAACCCCGTCCCCTCGTCCCCGAGACTTAGGTAACTATGCATCTTTTGATATACAATATCTCTTGTTAGCAACATCCATGATAATATTTCTTGGGTTTTCTTCATAGACTGCATGCTAGTGAAACATATATGGTTGACCAAGTAAAACATTGGATACCTCTAATGGTAATACATAACAAAGGACCGCATCTTGAAAAGGTGTGATGTTGTACACTAGGTGACACTGTAAAGTGATGCATTTCTCAAAGTTGGAGTTGAACCATCGAGTGGTGTGGGTTTGTGTGAGGCGTTAATAGCAAGTTTACACTTTAATATGCTTCCAAAGAAAACAGGTTCTTCTAACTTCCACTGTCAACAATGAGGATAGTGGTTGCTTGCTGACCCAAATTTGAGAGTGGAGTTATCTTTATGCTTCCTCTTAATCCGAATTGGAGGAAGAAGCTATGTTTTTGGTACCTGCCATAGCACTTGGTTCAGAGTATGATTTACTTACCTTTCTCAAATGCCACAATGATAGTAATCATTGCTTCCGTTTGCGCAAGTAGAGTTTTCCTAGAGTGATGCAGAAGCATCCAAGTTCACAAGCAATCTTGCATCATCCAAAAAATGTTTAAGAGCAGCGAATTGAGGAAGGTCATACATAACTATCTTGCACGACATGTTTAGGTAAGAGATTATATGCGTTCCGCGCAAACGGATTTGAGCTTATGCAAAAAGGGAATTGTTGCACAAAAGGCTTTGGTTGTGTGCAAATCTGCACAACGAGAGTGATATGTATTGCTTACGCAATTACTTGAGCAGGCTTCTTGTGTGCAACATTAGATGTCCACACACTCTTGTGATGTGAATTATTCAACACATAACATGTGGCCGATTGATCCGTATTCAGATCTCAATGACAAGAGTCATGCACACAAAATAATCCTAATCATTTTGATAGATGGCGATTGTAATTGAGTCGAATGTGAAGCACCAGAGTGGAAGTGGTTATCTGACAACTGGAGGAAGGATTCGTTCCAACTTCCTAACGATTTCTTATATCGCATGCCCACATAAGGCATGAGCATCTTTGAGCAAGGGGTTGGCCATTCAAGCAAGAAGAGGTTAAGGTTAATGGTTGGTGGACAGTCAGGAGAAGACAGACGAATCTAAGAAAAGACTACAAGTTAGTTGCGACTTGTGTAAAAACGAACCAAGTCTGGCTCTAAGCAAATATCTGTGTCCCATTTGGTATTGTTGTGGGTTGTTATTTCAAGATTATATTAAGACTATTATTTTGTTGTACCTATAGCCATAATTTTCTTCGTTGAAATAACATAGTGAAGCTTGTTATTTTCATGTAATGAATGGATTCTTGTTGTGCAAACCTGTTGATTTTGTGTGAGAGTAAGTAGATTGTGTGGTATAAGAAAGTCCTTCATTGGACCTACTGACCACTACTACATCATTTGGTCTCAAAGCAGGTTGTATCCTGCAAGTGATTATGTTTTCCACATATACGAGTGTGGGTAGAAAGTTGTGGAGGCATCTTCCAACATAGAGGTTGGGTAAAAGGTGTAGTGGGTGTAGTAGCTATAGTTGCAGACTTACAGTTGTTGCGCGGTAAAAATATGGCACAAAGAGGAGTGCTTCTTAGAAGAAGAGGAAGAGGAAATAGATCACCAAGAATGGCAGATTTGGCAGATGCGATGGGATACATCTAAGCAAGGTTGGAAGCCATGGATACAGCTCATCAAAAAAGAACAGATTCAGATTTGAATGATGATGAGGCACCAGAAGTCCAGGTGAATTTGAAGAAGAACTGGAAGGTAGATTGTTGGCGGTGATTGCCAAGATAGGAGGCAAGCTGCAGATGGGCATTCCAAACTATTAAGCGAGTTTATGTCTAGAAAATTCAGTATATTGGATTGCGGAATTTGATAAGTACTTCGAGTACGAATCCTTAGAAGACCCTATGAAGGTATGGTTTGTGTATACAAAATTGAAAGGACACATTCTTGAGGTGGGATCGTTTGCAAACCGATAGATAAAGAAAGGGAAAATATAAGATAAAAGTTTAAAAAGAATGGTTGCCAAGTTGAACCCAATTTTTTTCTGCAGATTATTACTTAATTTATTCAAGAAATTGCAGAACATGAGAAAAAAAAAGATGAGCATCAAGGACTACACAGAAGAGTTCTCAAATTGACCATTCGAGCAAGATGCATAGAAGGTGGCGCAATGAAGTCTCAAGGTGTGTGAATGGTTTGTGCATAACCATTCAAGATGAATTGGGTATGATCTATTTGAAATAATAGAGAAAGCCTATCAGTGTGTGCTAAAGGCGGAAGAAAGGTTGTTTAAACAAGGCGCAACAAGAAGAAAAGGGAAGTTCGTGCACACAAGAGGAGGATGTGCATGTAGTGTGAGGGAGAAACAAGCATCATCCATAGTCATGATCATGAGTAGAGGGTGTGAGGAAGAGGCTACGATGGATGTGGAAGAGGTACACACCGGAACATGTTTCAAATGTGGGGAAGCGGGACATAGAGCATTTGAATGCCCACCTGTGCAATAGAACAATAGTGCTAGAAGAAATGAAGCTAGCAACCATGTTGTGCAAGCCGATGAGGAAAGCATTGCGTCTGTAGATTGCGGAGAAGACCTAGAGCATGGAGAAGTGCTCATGATGAAGAGTGTTGTTGAAACTAACGAAAGAAGAAAATGTACTTGCAAAGGAAGAATATTTTTAGAACCTTTTGCAAATCAGGAGTGTGGCAAAATGATTATTGATAGTGGCAGCATGAATAATCTTGTTCTGACGAGATGGTGGATAAACTTGGTCTGAAAATGATTGCACATCCCAATCTATACAAACTGTCCTAGTTTGTGAAGGGACATTGGTTGTCGGTGAATGAATAGTGTTTGGTGAGTTTCCGAATTGGTACATACAAGGATGAAGTCTTGTGTGATGTGATGCCCATGGACATGTGCCATGTGTGGTAGGTTGACCTTGGCAGTTTGATAGGAAAGTGCAACATGATGTCTGCTCGAACACATACTATGGAAAAGGATGGTAAGTACTACACTTTGATTCCTTTGAAGGATAAAACTGAGGAAGTGGACAAGAGTCCAAAAGTGTTCATTTCAGAAAAGCAACTTCCAACTGAAATGAAGAGGGAGAAGGAATGCTATGTGCACATCCCTAGGCCCACAAGCTAAGCGTGGAGGGAAAGGAGTGCCTTCCTGCAAGGTGTAGAAGCTGGTGAGTGAGCTTGAAGAGATCATTTCAAATCATTTTTTGGATGAGTTGCCGCCCATCGCGAAATATTAGTCATCAAATGGCCATTATACTAGGTTTGAATTTTTTGAACAAAGCCGCATTTAGAATGACGTTGCAAGAGAATGAGGAGTTAAAGAAGCAAGTACAAGAGCTACTTGAGAAGGGGCTGATTCATGAGAGTTAGAGCTTGTATGCAGTACTTGCAGTGCTAGTGCCCAAGAAAGGAAGGAGAATGAAGTATGTGCACTAATTCTAGAGCCATCTACAAGATAACCATCAAATACCAGATTGTCCATTTCTGTGCATATGGATGATTTGATGGATTGCCTAAGTGGAGCGTGATACTTCAATAAAATTTTATTTGAAGAGTGGCTATCATCAGATCAGGATCAGGGAGGGAGATGAATGGAAGACTGCATTCAACGTACGGGAGGGGTTGTATGAGTGGCTAGTCATGCTGTTTGGGCTAACTTACTCACCAGAGGACCCATTCATGAGAATCATGAATGAAGTGTTGAAGCCTTTCCTTGACATTTTGTCATTTGTTTATCTGGATGACATTTTGGTTTTCAACAGGACAAAAGAAGAACACTTGGTGCCCCTGAGACAAGTGTTGCAGCGGTTGCATTAGGAGAAGTCGATGATTAATTTGAAGAAATTTAGCTTCATAAGGAAAAGTTGGTGGACGTAGGTCTTATAATATCCCAAGAAGGATTGAAGATGGATACTTAAAAGGTGTGAGCTGTCATTGAATGGTTGTAGCCGAGAAGTGTGTTTCAAGCACATATCTTCCATGGATTGGCAAGATTCTCTATGAGCTTCATTCGCAACTGCAGTGGAACATGTGCGCCTATTGCAAAGGTAATGCAAGGTGGTAGAAAAGAGTTTTGTTGGACAAGAAACACAAAGCAATGTTTCTAGAAGTTGAAGCAAAAGGTGACAGAGGAGCCAATATTGGTACTACCCGATTTTCAACAAGGCATTTCAGGTTGATTCAATGCAAGTGGGACAGCGATTGGAGCTATGTTGAGTCAAGAAGGTAATTCTATTTCTTACTTTAGTGAAAAATTGAATGTTGCGAAGGATAAAATTTCAGTTTTGATTAGGAATTTTATGCCATTGTGCAAGCCTTGAAGAAGTGGACGCACTACTTGTTTCCCCAAAGAGTTTTTGTTGTACACATACCACCAAGCACTGCAATTCATCAACAATCAAGATAAGCTTAATCAAAGACATGAAATGGGTTGAGTTTCTGAAAAGTTACTCATTTGTCTTGAAACATAGAAGTGGGAAATCTAACAGAGTTGCAGGTGCATTGAGAATAAGATGTATCTTACTGATTCAGATGCATGGATGTCATGGGATTTGATTCCATGAAAGAATTATACTCAAGGATGAGAATTTTAAAGGCACTTACAAAGTGTACGCAAAACCAATGTGCACAAACAGGACACCGTGGTTGGATTATTTCCTGCATGAACGATGTAGTTCAAGGGATCACAATTGTGTGTACCCAAAGGATCTATGCACAACAATTTGATCCAAGGAAAAGCATCGCGGAAGACTAGCTGGTCATTTTAGTGTTGACAAAAACATTGGCACAGTTGAGAAAAGGCTACTTTTGGCCAAAGAAGGGTATTGATGTGCACAAGTGCGTGTAGCGATGCAGAATTTGCCAATTGCCGAAAGGAATAAGTCAGAACAAGGGGTTGTACCAACCTTTGTCAGTGCCTGAGAAACCGTGGGACCATTTGAGCATGAATATTGCCAAGGATTTTCCTAGAAAGAAGATGAGCTATGATTCAATATTCGTAGTGGTGGATAGATTTTCTAAAATGGCTCATTTTATTTCTTGATAATGATGCCACACACATAACTCATATGTATTTTTCAAGGAAGTTGTGTGGTAGTGGGGATGCCCAATGTTGTGTCTGATAGAGACATTAAATTTGTGGGACATTTTTAGAGAATATTGTGAAGGAACCTGCACACTAGATTGCAGTTTAGTTTATGTATCATCCTCAAACAGATGAACAGATGGACGTAGACAAATAAGTGTTCGGGTAACACGTTTAGATGTTTGATTGGAGAGAAGCCAAAGACATAGGATTCAGCCCTTGCATGAGCTGAATTTGCATACAACAATTCAATGACTAAGAGCATTGGAAGATCACCATTCCAGATTGTATATGGACATTGTCCAAGAAATGTCGCAGAATTGTGCGACATTGTGGATTAAGGGGAAGAGTGCAAAAGTAGAAGATTTTACGGAGTACATGTGCAACATGCACCAGCAAGTGCACACACAGTTGGAAAGGAGCAACGTGCAGTATAAACAGTGTGCATGGCTATGAAGAGGAGAGAAGTGGAGTACCAAGTGGGAGACATGGTCTTAGCACACTTGCGGAAGGAAAGGTTCCTAAGAGGAACATATGATAAACTTGCAAAAGTCTGCGTCTAACGCTTACGAAATAGAGTTTCTGTTAAAATATATTCTTAATATTCATTAATTCTTAACGAACTACTGGTTATGTATTAACTAATGTTCAGTTGTAACCTCCTCAACCATTTTGTAACTATCTCTTGCATAATAAAATGACAGACACAAACTACCAAGTGTGCATTTCGGTTTCTCTTCATTCTTTCCCTATGCTTCACATCTTCTAACATTGGTATCAGAGCCATTGGTGCTCGAAGGGCTCGCAGTTCAAGGAAACTCTTAGCATAGAGTATGGAATTGAGGAAGAAGATTGTGGGGGTTGAAGTTCGAGAAAGCCCTAAAGTGCAGTACAAACTTTAGAAGAAAATTTCTAAAGGAACAAGGCTATGGCGTCGAGGCAGACTTCATTAAAACATCATTACAGAATTTTTGAAGGATTTTTAGGGTTGCTCATGCAGTTGGGAAATGAAAACAAAGAATTGTGATTTTCAAATCATGTTAGGGCTCACATTTCAAGTAAAGGAGAAGAGAATCATCGTCTAGGGCACAACAGGGAAGGGAAAATACCAAAAAGCATCACTGATTTTTACAGTTTACATAAAAATACAATCGTTTATAAACTAGTTCGAGAAAAACGTGCTTTCCAACAATTTGCTGTAGGGCTAGAAAAGGGCACATAAAAGCAAAGACAACGACAAAAATCAGATTCCTGGGTTTCTAATTGTGTTTTTAATGCACTTTTTGTCCAGAACGTTGAAGCAGGAAAACGTCAGTTTGAAAACTATTTAGGCCATTCACGTTTTTTCATGGGAAAACATTGCTGACAAGGGCACGAGGAATGAAAAACATGATTTCACATGTATCTAGGGATAAAGAAAATATGGTCGTGTGACTTTCAAATTTTAAGGCACAAAAATTTACTAATCTAGGGCACGCAGTTTTTCGATTTTCATCACAGCCAATCGTCTAAGGTATAACAGTGTAGATCCTCTGCTTGGTACATTTTTATTTGCTGTAAATTCGGAATTTCAATAAAAATTACATTGATTTTACTGTAAGGGTCAAAATGGAGTACTTACTTGTTTTATTGACATAATTTGTGGGTCAGAAATCAGGCAACTCGGAAAACTGTATTTTTCATTCATTGCATCAATTTTCAAAAATTCAAGTATTCAAAATTCATACTGTACGTTTCATTTTTGCATTGATTTCATGGGTGAAATATGAATATTGATGTGAAAATATTCAAAACCTTGTTTTGCCGGAGGCACAGAATTGACAGGTCAAAACTATAATGTTAGAGTAAGATTCTGACTATTGGGAAAATATCGAGACTATTAACATAATACTTGGCAAAAAAGGAAGGTTGGTTTGCAAATTTTGCAGATTATGACAACTATCACAAGGAGGCCTTGTTTGCTGAAGTTGTTGGTATCAATTGATTTGATACCAGAGGTCCAAAATGCCACTGGCTAGTGTGCTATGGACCAGTCTGAAGGACAAATACATGACTTCAGAGAAGAGGCGGGTGTTATACTTGAAGAATTTGTTGTTTCAGCAAGGATGCAAGAGGGTGGATCCCTATCAAAACACCTACTTTCAGATGAAAGATCTTTGAGACCAGCTCGCCTCCATTAACAAAAAGGTGGATGATCGACGATTTAGCGGTGTTGGTGCTGAACAGTTTGCCATCCTTGTATGAGTCATTTGTGGAAGCCTACATTGATGGCTGAAAGTCCAAAGTTTGACTTTTGATAAAGTCAGTTCCTATTTGTTACAAAAGGAATGAAGACAAAACTCAGACACTTGAGTCCAGTTTTGGACAATCGGAGAGTGCATTGACTGCTCAGTCCAAAGGGAAGTGGAAACGAACCTGGGGATCATCTTCCAGATAGCCAAATAAAATGTCATTATTGTCATAAGGTTGGGCATCTCAAAAAGGATTTTCGGAAGCGACAGTATGATCTTTCCCAACAGAACAAAAAGCCACGGGATGAGGCAAATGTGGCAGCAGTTGCAGATGAATGAGATTTTGAGGAAGAGCATGCTCTTTATTGTCTTACAGACATAATGCTCGAATGATAGTGCTACCAGTTGTTGGATCATTGACTTTGGTGCATCCAAATATTTTTCATGTCGAAGGGACTGGTATGTATCATTTACTGCAATTACAAATTGTTCTGATTCAATTATCATTAGCTTGATAGAGAGTCACTTGCAGTAAAGGGGATAGGAGATGTATGCATTGTGATGAATAATGCTAAAAAACTATTAGTAAGGAATGTTAGGTATGTTCCTAAGCTTGCATAAAAATCTCTTATATGTTTGTCAAGTAACAGAGAATCCCAATATTGTTGTAAATTTCTTTGGGGAGAAGTGTCTTGTGTTAGATGTTAAACAGGATGGGTGATTGCCCTGGGCATTGGGCAAGGTGGCCAATATAGGCTAGTTGACTCTGCTACAATCAACTCAAAAGCATGTGTGAGGGAGACTCCACCATTCAGGATGTGTTGGAGGATGTCATTCCTCATAGGCTTGTTGACCCTACTTCAATGAACTTACATGCACTTATGGAGGGAATATCCACTATACATAATGTGCAAGAGGTTGAATGCCTTGGGAGGTGAACTTCCTCAATCATATGGTGATTAATTGTGGAAACTTTACCATCCAGGATGCATGCTAGATGCGCATGGTGAGATGGCAAAACATGCCACACAATTACAGGCACTGGCTCGAAGGGACAGTAAAGCATGGACACTTTGCTCATCTTGTTGCAAAAGGCTTTTCGCAATAGGCAAAATAGATGAGAGGATACAGTTATTTCCCCTATCACTGTGGAGATGGTTGATTTCTCCTGTACGGAGTTGGTTGTTACTCCTACTACATAGATGGTCACTCGATTGCTTCTCTCCATAGCAGCTCAGTTTGGTTGGAGGGTATCTCAAAGTGATTTGCTTGAATGGAGAGTTGGATGAGGTCTACATGGTGTTGGCTGAAGGTGATCATTGGATTGCAGATTTATCAAGTCCCTGACATGGACTCAAGCAGGGCTCCACAATCCTGGTACACTCTATTCAATCAACATCTCCAAGAATTTGATTTCCAAACTCTAGAGATTGAACTGAACTTCTTAGCCAATGATGATTCATTCTTGATCAATGAGTCACTCAACAAACACTTGGTCGACAAACTAGTATATCCGATGTGCACATGATTAGATCTCCATTTTGTTGTCAGTTGTCTTTTTCAGTCTCTAACTACACTGAAGCTCCTATATTGTATAATAGTAAAAACATCAAAGAACTGCAACTTTCAAAGTAATATCTCAAGAATAGCTTGAAGATTCCAATGACTAAACTTCATGGTTTTATTGTATTTGTTAAATTTCAGTACAAACATGTCTCCTATAATCCTATTTAGTCGTTAAGGGGGGGTATTAAAATATATTCATGAACTCTTAATGAACTATTAGTTATGTATCAACTAATGTTCAATTGTAACCTCCTCAACCATTTTGTAACTATCCCTTGCATAGTAAAATGACAGACACGCAAATTACTAAGTGAGCATTTTGGTTTCTCTTCATTCTTTCTTTGTTTACATCTCCTCAACAGTTTGTTGATTGGATAGGCATTTCGCCTATCTTCAATGTTAAAGGTTTGTATCCATATCATGAGGGGAAAACAGAGGAAGAAAATGATAGCAAAGACTCTAGAGAGATTGATTGGAGACACTACTTGCTTGAAAAGGTGCATGAAGAGGCTAAGGCAGTAATTGAATCCCGGATCGGCAAGAGGATGCACTAAAAAGAGTACAAGGAATCTCTAATCAAGCCAAAAGGGCCAATAAATTGAGGATGCAACATTAATAAGCGCATCAGAAGATGCTAAACAAGAAATACCAATAACAGACCTCATGGAATGCACATGAGCATGAGCTCATGGTTCATTTCCATAACCCGGGTTCAACAATGCAGGGGCACCCAGGTTCACAAGCAATCTTGTATCACCCAAAAATACTTGAGAGTAGCACTAAGGTAATTTTGGTGCAACCCTTGGCATCTCCATAGCCCTTGGTGGTTGGCAAATAAAAATTTGCACTTACGCAACTTTGTTGTCTTGCATGAAGGTGTAAGCATTTGTGAGATATGCATAGAAAGGTTGGAAGTCTTGCGCAATGTTGTGAAAGATTTGTGCAGCGGATTGGGGAAGATCATGTGCAAGCGGCTTGCATGACATGTTTTAGAAAAAGGATTTGCGCACTCTACATAGACATATTTTGGCTTATGCATAAAGGGAACTCTTGCGCATAAGGTTGTGGTCATGGGCAGCTCTTAACAACAAGAATGATTTATGTTGCCTGTGTAGTCACATGAAGAGGCTTCTTGTGTGCAACATTAGATGTCTGCACAATCTTGCAATGTGAATTCTTCAATGCATAATACGTAGTGCATAGATCCCGTGTTCAGATCTTAGTGACAAGTGCCATGCACACAGATGAATCCTAACAGTTCTGACCAGCTGGCAGTCATAACTGAATGGAATGTGAAGGCACCACGTCAGCAGTGGTTATCTAACAGCTGGATAGTAATTACAACTTCCTAATGGTTTCTTATTTTGCAGCCCTATATAAGACATGAGCATCTTTGGGCAAGGGATTGGCCATTCAAAGCAAGAAGAACTGAAGGTTAATGTGGTGGATATTCTATCGAAGAGAGCTGAATCTGAGCAAAGACAACTAGTTCGTTGCACCTTGTGTGTGAAAAAGTACCAAGTCTGGTTCTAAGCAGAGATTTGCAAGCCTGCAAATCTACATAGTGAAAGCACATGTAGTGTGTCCCATTTGGGATTATTGTAGGTTGTTATTTCAAGATTGTAATAAGACATGTCATTTTGTTGTGCCTTTAAGTTTTAACCGTAATTTCCTCTGTCAAAATAATATAGTGAAGCTTGTTACTTTCATGTTGTGAACGGGTTTTTATTGTGCAAACTCATTGATCTTGTGCATGAGTGATTAAGTTGTATGGTATAAGGCAATGCCTCATTGGGCACTCCAACCACAATTGCATCATAGAGCAGAACTCCTCATTGAAGTGACTACTGGAATCATGCATTGTGCACCACTTTCCAGTTTTAGACTGCCTCTTTTGATCATTTCACGATGTATTCTTCTTCTGAGGATGGCATGAAGGGCCATTTTCTTGCTTAGGGATCTGCTTAATTCCAGACTTAGAATTCTAAGACTGTGTTTTGTCCAAAAACTTGGAATCTTCTTTCATAGACTTCTTCTTGGCTTTTTCTTCAAATTTGCAAGCAAATCTCTAGGCTTCTCCTGTAGAGGATATCTAATGAAAATCCATGTCAAATAGGATGTATAGTCTCAACCCTGACCTATATATCAAAATAATATTTTGTTAGGATTCATAAACATTCATGTTGGAAACCGAAGTATGAAAGGTTTCCATGTATTCTTGAACAGATTGATCATGGCCATGGCACAATTGTGAAAACTTGATGTACAAGTCATTATAGTACCAATAACTAATAAGGATAGAGGTAGTTCCAGTGCTTCAACAAAACCATTACAAGTATTTATAGAAGAGTCTAAGTCATCATCTTCATGGGAAGTGTAGTAGTTATACCACCATTTCTTTATAGATAGAGATTTTTAGAAGAGCAACGGTTGTATTTTCTTTATTGGATAATGTATTTACCAATAGTATGAAAGGACTATATTCAACCAATTATCTAGGACATTTGCATCTATTTTTCCTTCAAAAATAGGGATTTATAGATTTATTTGTACCTTGTACGGAGTTTGACTGCCAAAAGGTCAATTTAAAGTAGATATGTTGGAAGGAGTGTGAATACCCTTGAGAAGTTAAGCAAAGTGATCTACAAATCCCGCTCTTTCATATGCATGTTCTTCCAAATCTTCTTGTTGCCTCTACAATGCATCCTCTGTCCAAATTTTTGAATCATATCTCAATTTGGCATCTTTGAAGTTGATCTATCTGCTATATACACCTTCGATTTTTCCCTCTTACTTACAATTTCTCTCTGCAGGTTGTTTGTGTATTAATCTCTCTAAGTGTGTACCTTAAGGGGCATGCCCCTTAACGAGCATGCCAAGAATGGGCAGGTTGGTTATTGGTGCCTGGTGAGAGATGTATTGTGCAGTCCCATGTGCCTTAGATCATCCTATTATACCTTACCATACCTTAATACCTCCTTGACAGCTCCTTTAATATCCTCTTACTACCCTCTCACTATCACCTTCACACCTACTTACAACCATAGTCACCGCATTTGAATTCGTGGAACATAAAATTTGTATGAAATTCGTTGCTAAAAACATAAGAGATAACATTCATGAATAAATTCAACTAAGAAAAATACACTTATAATTTCACATTTCAAGTTTTTGTAATTTAATATAATTAAAACTAAACTAAATTATCGTAATTATAAACTAAAATATGATAGGGTGAAAAATTATATTAAACTAAAGAAAATTATTATAACTTAATATTATGTATTTAAAATTTAATAACTTAAAATATAAAGTATATATATGATTTTTTATAAAAGTAAATGTTTAAGTTTTATTTAAGCCTAAAACACACACATACATATATATGAATTGAAGACGAGAGTGGAGACTCGACTTCCTTGTGGCAACCAGCAGAAGCTCGGGCTGAGAGTTGGGGCAGCAGGGGCTCGAGATGGGTGTTCGACTCAGTCTAGATATACACCAGTTAACATGCATGTGGCAGGAACACTGTACAATAGTTGTTGTATAAAGAAGTTGGCAGTTACCACATAGTCATTGTATTATGTATATGCCAGACCTCATTTACCTCACACACTCACACCGCTTGCTCACACAGCGCTAATTGCTCACAGTCTCACACTGGCATTCAACACGGCAGATTCGTGGCACATTATGAGTCCAATAAAAGGTAGTAGGGCACTTTACTGCAGACACAAAACCCTAGCACTAATTTTAAACAAATTTAAATGAATTTTTTAATCTCATTCGCCCTTCGAATTTGTCATTTAATACTCACAAGTAAATTCGCGAATCTGGGCGAATTTTAAAACTGTTAAATACATTCAGTGAATTTCAAACTTTGTAGTTCAAATTTGCCAAAAGTGGTGACTGAGCTTACAACAACTTCAAATCACCTTCACATTTGCTCTTAAGCCTTTGTTGCACTCCCACGACTTCTCCCTTTAGGACCTTCATGTCAGCAGTTGCTAGACGACACCATCAACCATGATCGATACCATCTGGAAGACTTTTCATCAATTAACTGTACTGACCGTTTTGCTAGGAAGGTTTGCAACTTCAAGTTACGTCCCCTATTTATAGGCAGTATTGAGGCCACTTTCTAAGATTGGTCTACCTACGCTCGCTAAGTTGTTTTTAAAGGTATTAAAGGTTTTCGGTTTCAAAGAGCTTATAGTTGGGAGTCTACTTTGGAGCATTAGATTACTAGGAGCCACAAGAATAGGAGTTGCACTAGCAAGGCTTTCCAAGGCTTTTGAGTCCCCAACTTTGGTCTACTAAGCTCTCCCCACCTATCCCTCTTGTGATCCATCCACAACTACTCTCTCATAAGACGCTTCTAACCTTGGGAGTTGTTAATGCACCAACGATGTCTTCAAAAGGTAAATATCCCTAACCTTTCTTTTTCCTTTACATTTGGTTTGATTAATTATAATGGATGTATCATGTTCTAGACTAGGATAAAGTAGTGTATTCTTTGTCTATTAAATTATTCTTATTATCGGCCCTTGCCTTACATCCGTCACTCGGCTTATGCAACCCTAGTTATCCTTATTATGAACTTGCTTCCTTATTTATTCATGCAACCCTAGTCAAGATATCTTATATGCACTTACTATCAATATTCTTACAATCTAGGATTCTAGTAAGACCCCATCCCTATCCTAGGCTTAGGCTTTGGAACCCTACGCCTTTGATAGAGTATGGATTATCGTCTTCTAGATCCACAACTCATACACCTCTTGGTTACAATCTTGGCTTGTGTGTTGGCCCTAGAATAGATCTTCTATTTATATACTAATCTATATTCTTGAGAAGAGAAAGAGGATATTCTATTGACCTTCTTAGCCCACATACATTCTAGTGAACCCAATGAGAATCTTACTCCACTGTTGATTGAGTCATATTCACATTCATCATTATCTATCATTTTATCTCCTTATCTTCTTATTTTCTCCTAGCTCCTAAGCATTATCACAACCTTCTTATCTCTCTTACTTATCATGCCATCACTTATAACTATGTCATTTCTAGAATGATTTCTAGCAATCATTAACACCTCATGGTTCAATTTTGGGTCGATGCTCAACTTTCTCCCTTCCAATTTAACATGGTTGAGAGATCCACCTCATGGTTCAATTTAACTAAATTTTAATCAACCATTGCAACATAGTCAAAGATCCACAAGATGGTCTTCCCTTTCTTTATCATCATATCATGGTCGAAGATCCACAAGAGGATCTCCCCTTTCTCTCCATCATGAATTGAAGATCCACAAGAGAATCTTCCCCTTCTTTATTACACTATCATGGACTAAGATTCACAAGAAGATCTTCCCATCTCTTCTCACTTTTCCATGGTCAAGGATCCAAATGTTGATCTTCTTATCTATGATCCATTCCAATATGAACATATCAAATTTCACCTTGATATCAATGTGGTTTTACATCTTTTAACCCTCCTTGCCTACCCTTTACTGGAAACCACCAACTTGGGTAATTCAATAAATTTCAAATTTCTTCTCTCAATCCTTTAAAATCAATGCACTTCTTGATTGCATTATCCATTTTGCTAAGATAAGCACGATGCAATTCAAAAAAATTCTGACACTTCTAACTGCATCGGAAAGTTTCCTAGAAAACTTGATGTGGTTCAGAAAAATCGTAATCCTACAGACTGCATCAACCATTTCCATAAAACCTAATGCAATTTTATTTCATCCTTGTCATAGAATCAATTGATCAATGGCCACCCAAATTTTACATCACGATCAATGGCATTCAAAAGAATGTTTCTGACTCAACATCATCCTTAATCCTCTAATTCCCTTATTTCAGTCAGATTCCCACATTAAAATCACCATATTAATCAGAAATGCATGGATCACGAGCTCAACTTACCTTAATGGTCTATTACCTCACATTTTGGGGATCTGTCGATGCATGATTACACATTAGAGCATCTTTTGATGCATCCCTTCTCATTGTTCATACTTGGAGGCATCTTCCAATGCTCATTTCTCTTAAATCCACATTTTTGGGCATCTTTCGATGCTTACTGTTATCCAACTTCACACTTTGGGCATATTTAGATGCTTTCATTCGCTTTCTCCTAATACTAATAGCATCCTACTTTTACCATTCTCTTACCTTGGGGGCATCTTAAGATGCCTATTCTCATTTTGCCTCTAGCTTGGGGCATCTTCATGATCCATCCTTCTCATCATTCTTGGGGGCATCTTTTGATGCCCGTTACATTCTTAAATTAAAAATCTTGTAACCATCTGAATTCAAACAAATTCAACTGCATGAAATCTTCAAAGAATAACATTTGCTTTCTCCTAATACCAATAACATCCTAGTTTTACCATACATCTTCCTTTGGGGCACTTTAAATGCCCATTTTGATTTTTCCTCAAGCTTTGTGCATTTTACAATGCGTTGCATTCTAACATTGCATTAGTAACCTACTCTGCACTGACCATTGAATCTCATCACAAATCTTACTTCCTCCAAAGAATAACACCTAAACTCTACACTTTACCTCACCAAACTACCTACTCCTTATGCATTTAGAAATTTTACCTTTGTCGTAACTGTTTGCACTCTCCTCCCATCACATATTATCCTCATATTTACTTCTTATCCCCCTTGGGTACATCACACTACACTTACCAAACTCCTTCCGACCTTACTTTGATAATCTTTGCAATCTATTATTACAATCTTGCTTTTACAACCTTACCCTCTTGGGTGTACTCCGGCCATTGTCCTCTTTTTAGCATACATCTTACCATCTTATGATTACACATTTTATGTACTAGTTGTACATAACTTTTACTTTCATTTGTTGTGCCTAGCTACATATGTTTAGTATAATTTTACATTCTTATGTACTAATGTACTAACATCTTATGTATTCCTCAGTATAGCATTTTATTTTCCTCTTGTAGTATTCTTAGCAATCCTTGCTTCTTAGCTTTATTATCCCTACTTCTTAGCTTTATTGCCCCTGATGGCTTTTAGTTATCCATTTATATACATCTATCTCTTTTACACCTTGTCTACTTATTTTTACATGACTATTAAGTTTAGTCTATTCATTTCCCTCTATAACTCCTCCTATTTTACCTATTATTTTTACATAGGTTAGTTCAATTTGGTCAATTCATTTCCTGACTATCACCTCATAGACAATGCTATTTTTACAGGATTATTAGTTTGGTTGATTCATTTCCAGACTAGCACCTCACAACCTCTTATTTTTACAAGACTATTAGTTTGGTTGATTCATTTCTCGACTAGCACCTCACAGCCTCTTATTCTTTTCATAGGACAGTTAGTTCAGTCAATTCATTTCCAAACTAGCACCTCATACCTCTCTATTTTTATAAGATTGTTAAGTTCGATCAATTCATTTCCCGAAACCAGCACCTCACAACCTACTTTATTTTTACAGGATTGTTAGTTAAGTCAATTCATTTCCCAACTAGCACCTCACAACCTATTCTTTTTATAAGATTTTTAGTTCAATCGATTCATTTCCCAAACCAGCACCTCACAACCAATTCTTCTTTTTACAAGGATTGTTAGTTTGGTTGATTCATTTCCCTCTAGCACCTCATAACCTCTTATTTTTACAAGATTTTTAGTTCGGTCAATTCATTTCCCGACTAGCACCTCACAACCTATAGTTTTTACAAGACCACTAGTTCAATTGATTCATTTCCCAACTCGCACCTCACAGCCTACACTTCATAGCTTTGACATCTTACTACTTACCTCATTGGTTGTTTGACAATTCCTTGCATTGTCACCCTACCTCTAACTACTGGATATTACTTTATGCTTTCCACTTCCAAGTTATTATCTCTTATATTACTCCTCTTGGCTTTCAATTTGTGAGTCACATTGTAAGACCTTAGGGCCTTCCTCACAAACGATCCATCTACTATGGTTACCTACTTATTCCCTTAAGGCTCCCAACCATAGCTAAGCATCCTCTTAGAAAGGGAATAGCAATGGTCAAGAGTGCCATTTTCTCTCCTAGAGTTGGTTGTGCTTCTTGTAGCTCAACTACTGCAGTGTATCTACTTGTCTTCTCATCCACATTTTACCCTTGTTGTGATGAAAGTCTCAAATTTATCTGTCATTGTATCACTCCTTTATACATCATGACTGGGGCAACCCAATCTAATCATAGCTCATTATCTACCTTTATTATCACACTCCCTATTGGGCACATTGAGGTCAGTTTTCGAGATAGCACTATTTTCTAAGGTGCAAGTCTAGGAGTATCTAAGCATCATGATTTGTAGGTTCTCCTCTATAGCGGCTAGGTGTTCTTTAGTGTTAGTCATCTTTCATAACCATTTGATCAGCCTTCCAAATCCATATGGATGAGGAACACAAAAAGCCAAAAAAGTTAAAAGTCATTTTTAAAAGAAAAATCGCATGGAAGCAATAGGAAAAGGCAATTAATACAATCAGAAGTCAATCACAAAAAAAAAATACGTGATATCATTTGGCACGCTCCTATCCTAGTTGAAAGTTCAAACTCCCTAGTTGGCCTCGTTACAGAGCTTGAGGTCCATTGGGGTGTTGTAGGTTCTAACTCGGGCAAGAGGCTACATATCTACAATTAGTGCCTCTTCCTTTTTCACACCAATACCTAATTCACGTAGTTGGCCTATGGCTCCACAAGTGAGGCCCTATGGAATGGGAAAAACGTCATGGGTATGTAGAAAATCTTTACTTTTCTTGCATCTCATAGACTAACATGCCATATCTTTATACTTCACTACCCTGCCTAAGGCAAAACCTACATATTCAGGTCCCTTCAATCCTTGATGTCAAAAACTCTTGGTCTTGCCAATCTGATTAAGGTGTCTTGATTCCAATAAAGAACTTGCTTTTGCCTTGGTGGTGCCCATCTTTTCTCCCTTTTCATTATCTGCCCTTGTCGAACAAACTAGCTTCTGAGCCTTTCCCATCATCTTTTCATTATTTTTTCAATCCCTTTTCAGACAGGTTAGCATTGTGACAAGCATTAGGGTTTAAAGAAATTCCCTTATTCCATCCCTACTTGAGTTTCTTCTACACCTTTAGGCGTTCAAGATGCTCTCTCTCTCTCAATCATTGTTATCTTCTTTCTCGGAGTTCTCTTAGTTATATCACGGTATTTGAGTATCACATTCTGGTGATCCATCTTTTACAGGACTTTTAGTTCAATTGATTCATTTCCCAAATAGCACTTCACTACCTTCTACCTTTTCAGGCCTTCTCTTTCAGTTGATTTATTTCCCAACTCGCACCTTTTTGACGCTTTCTAGGTTTCCCAAAGCTAATTTAGTCTTCTCTTTGCTAGACTATCCAAACCTGACCTAGTCTTTACCATCTTCTTATATCTCCTTATTACTTTCAAGCCTGCTAAATCGGTTGATTACTTTCTTGCCTAGCACCTTTTTACATAATATAACACTTTTTTCACACTTATTATCTACCACAGACTCCTCTAGACCATTCCTAGCACCATCCTGTGAGCTCTTTTCCCATATATTTTGTATACCTACTTATGGACTACTTCTGTACGCGTGCATTTTTATCCTCCCTTTTTAGTCTTATATCATTGGGGTTCCTCAATAGATTTGAACCCTCCATGGTTCGAGACGAGAGGGTAACATGTGTTCACTTTCACAGAAAGGTAAGTTGAGGTATGTATATTTCATTTGGTTGAGTTCATATATTTATCATACTTATTATTATTTCATTTAAAGCCATTTCTCTTGTTTTTGGTGTTACGTGGTTTTTTCCTGAAAAACATCCCACATTACACTTTTGTGACTGTTGGAACATGTGAACAAGGAAGAATGAACAAGTAAATTGCACACTGAGGAGAGTGTGTTTGTCATTATAATATGAAAGAAGTAGTTACAAAGGTGGTTGATGTTGTTACAATCGTTTATAACCAACCTTTAGAATAACACATAACTAATGGTATTTTATTAATAAACAATAAGCCTTATATTCTAATACCCCCTCTTAAGGCTTAACCTAAATAAAGCAAAACAAGCACTCTTAGCAAATTTTAGAACCAAGCAAAACCACACATTTTTTAGAAGTTTTTTCCCTTTGAAAACAGTGTTTTGACCAAGTAGAACTCCATCAAGTTGCCTCCCTAGCCCTCGTAAAGGTGTAGCTCCTAACTTGAATTTCCGGAGTTCTCGGATTCCACCTCCCTAAACTCCTGAATTACAAAAACTCTCGAATTGTTAGACAACCATCCATATTGAACTACTCCCATAGTGCTACATCAAGTTGACTCACGACCCTCATAAGGGTAAATTCTCGAGATCCACAAACTCCGGAATTAAATGGGCAGTCACTTATGCTAAGTTTTACCTACATTGGATCCCTTACTATCATCAAAGCGCGGAGCTTCGTTTATAATACATATTTTTTAGCATCCTCACCAGTTTCACAATATGGTGGATCTTCAACTAGGGCTATATTAACTTAATTTGGTATACCTTTGAATTTACCTTTGAGAACATCATTGGCTCGAACATGAAAATCCCACATTGTGTGACACTTTTCTTGCAATAAAAACATTCAATCTCCCTTTTTTCTTTATTTGATCGTCTACGAAAGTTTCATGAATATAATGCACTTTCTTGTTGAGGATCACCTTCTGCAATCTTTTGCAATTATTCTCTTTTCTTCAACAAGAAGAGCTGATATCATATTGTCTAGAGATTGAGATTGTATTTGACTAAGTGTAGAACTTACATTGTTGTACTTTTAAGGGAAACTGTTTAGCAAAATGCCTCTAGCATCCTCATCATCTACCACGGCCTTGACTTCTACAAATTGTCTGAGAAGAGACCTCGGATTGTTTATATGGCTTGACATAGTGACTCCAGCATCCATCTTGAACCTCAATAACTAAACTCTTAGAGAAAATATTGCATTGGCTGCTTTCGCTCCAAACAATTTATTTAGAGTATCCCATATGTCCTTGGATGATTTTTATAAGTCTACATGATGTAGCTCAAAGTCAGAGAGAGCAAGGCCAATAATGGCTTTGGCTTTATCATCTTTGCTTAGCCAATCCAATAATTTAGTTGCATTTGTAGATGATTTTTCTTTCTCATTTTACTATTCCCCGTAAATTTTTATTCATCGGGTGCATTTGTATCTTAACTTTCCAGGCATGAAAGTTGAGCCCAAAGTATTTGTCCAATGGAATTTCCATTTTAAAATTGAACAAGAAATATGCTTTTGAAGATAGGAAATAATTTTTGAAAATGCAAATTATAACCAATTTATTTAGGAAATTATGTTTTCCCTAAACATTGAAAGTCATTGCTAAAGGAAAAAAAATGTGTTTTTCTCTTAAACTGATATAAATGGCATCCTTCAATCTCGATCTGAATTCGCTATGATCTCGCGACTATATTTCGTGGATATGTTCATTGTATGTGTTTTCTACCCTTTTTGATGACATTTTTTCACCCTGCGTCAAACTGAAACTAGTACCTGAAATTGAGTGGTTTCTACCCTTTTTGATGATGTTTTTCTACCCTACGGTAATGCTCACTGCCCATACGATATTGCTCGTGTCTAGCATTCAAACTGGTCTTTTGCTCCTTTTGTGCCCTAACAGAACTAGTTCGAATTGATCTTTACTTGACATTTTTACGTTTTTTTGCCCTAACAGAATTGAAATCTTCTTCCCTTCGCTTTCTCCTTGCTTGCCCCACTTGGATACCATTGTTGGTGTTAAAATATAGAGCATTATATAACATATAATGCGGTTATGTAGTTGTCATTCAGTTGGTAACTGTTCAGCCAATTTGTAACCACCTCTTCCTATATAATAAATGTTGTCACACTTGTTTCAATGTGCATTCAACCTTCTCTGAATTCTTTCTTCTCTTTGCATATGCTAACATTGGTATCACAGCTAAGGTTCACAGTTCAAGGAAGAATGAATCCATTAAGTCTGAGGAATCTCTTGGCAAAAGAGTACAGACAAAGGAGAAGCCTATGGAGGTAGTGCAGACCTGGAGCATCTAGTTTGTGAGTTTTTGTAGCAGAATCATGCTCAGTCGTCGCTAGGGCATAGCGCTAGGGCAGAGAAGAAAACTCCACTCACACATACTACTGTAACAATCGTATCAAGGCATTTTCATGCCTATCCCTGAAACAAGAGGGCACTTCTTACTGATTTTTTAGGGCAATACACAGTTTCTCTACATTCACAAGGTGTAGAAGGAAAAACATAAAATCACAGTCTTGTTTGTTGGTGTTTGCAATCAACATAGTCGTGTTTGATGGGGCATACAATCGTGAGGAGTTTCTGAGCATTTGTGGGGACAGAGAACAGTCTCCTGTCAAAGGCATAAAGTCCCCTGTGAAGGATAAACAACAGCAGAGTCATGGGGAGAGAATTGTGAAGTCATTCGAGGGTAAACCCCAGTCGCAAATCTACAGTCGTCATGACAAAGAAATACGTGGGTTCCTGTTCACAAAGGCAAAGTAATCTACAGTCATGAGGGCATTCGGATTAATAATATTTTTACGTATACGCAAATACAGAATCGTGAGGGCAGAATAATATTGTTTTTCAGCAACAAAGGTATTCACCTTGTGCTTTACATCTAAAAAATTAATTTCATACTACTTGCTGGAGTAAGTAATATATTATGTTATCATTTCCGTTACTTTGGAATAATAAAATGGAAAATATTTCAAACTTGACTCTGCCAGGAGACGCAAAAATTAACAGGCACAAATTTCAATGTATGGAGCCATAAGATTTTGACCCTTGCAGAATTTCGTGATTGTGATAAAATAATCACAGGTAGTGAAGCTCAACTAACGACAAACTTTGCGGATTATGACAAATGTCATAAGGAAGCTCTATTGCTTCTCAAGTTGTCGGTGTCGGATGATATGATACCGCAAGTGTGGAATGCCACTGTGGCAAACACGTTGTGGACCAATCTGAGGGATAAATACCAGACGTCAGAAAAGAGTCGGGTTTTATACCTGAAGAATATGCTCTTTTCCATAAAGTTACAAGAAGGTGGATCGATGTTTGAGCACCTACTTTGGATGAAAGACCTCCGAGACCAGTTATCTTCCATCAACAAAAAGGTGGACGACGATGATATGGTAGACTTTGGTTCTTAACAGCTTACCTTCTCTGTATGAGTCATTTGTGGAGGCACTCCATTTAATGGCTGAAAGTCAAACTCTCACGTTTGACAAGGTGAGTTCCTACCTGTTGCAAAAGGAGCAGAGACAAATTCAGGCAGAATCTAATTGTGACCAATCAAAAAGTGCTCTTGTCACACAGTCAAAAGGAAAGTGGAGACGTCATTCTGGTGGTGACTCCTCCACTCAGTATCAAGTCACATGCTATTATTGTCACAAGGTTGGGCACCTTAAGAAGGATTGTCGAAAAGCGGAAGTATGATCTTTCGCAACAGAACAAAAAGCCATGTGATGAGGAACATGTGGCAGCAGTTGCAGAAGAACGGGATTCGGATGACGGGCATGCTCTTTATTGTCTTACGACATCATGCTCGCATGACAGTGGTACTAGTTGTTGGATCATTGACTCTAGTGCATCCGCACACTTTTCATGTCGCAGGGACTGGTATGTTTTCATTTACTGCAAATATATGTTTTGAATCAGTAGTACTAGCTGATGGAGAATCACTTGCAGCAGATGGGATAGGAGATATATGTGCATTATATTGAATAACGCTCATAAATTGTTGGTACAGAAATGGTAGATATGTACCTTCTTTACAAAAGAACCTTTTGTCTATTCAGTCAATTAACTTAAAAATCCCAATGTTTCTGTGGATTTTTGTTGGGAAAAAGTGTGTTGTTTCTGATATGAAACAAAGACGAATGATTGCCCTTGGTATTGGGCAAGGTGGCCAATATCAGCTTGTTGATCCTGTTACAGTCAACATGAATGCACGTGTGGAGTAGAGAGCTCCACCATAGAGGATGTACAGGAGGTTGACATGCCTTGGAAGGATGGATTTCCTCATTCTGAAGAATAGTTTGTTGTGGATGGAGACTCCACTATTACAGATGCACTAACAGTGCATGGTGCGATGGCATGCCAAGCCACTCACTCAAGAGGTACTTGCTCGAAGGATAGTAGAGCATGAACAGTTTGCTCATTGTGTTTGTGAAAGATCTTTCCCAACAGAGGGGGATAAATGTGAAAATAGATGAGACAGAGGAGTTGGTTCTCACTCCTACTGTTGAGATGGTTATTTCTCCCACTGCTAAGACAGAAGATGTTTGTTTCTCCTACAATTTTGGAGTTGGTTCTAACTCCTACTACACAGATTGGAAACATTTCTCTTCTTGAAAAGGTTGAATGAGCACTACAAGGTGTTGCAAGGACATGATCGAGGTGACTTTGATTGCGGGGTAATTGAATCTCTATATAGACTCCAACAAGCTACACAAACCTCGAAACAGATTTTTCAATCCACCTCTCCGGGTTTCTGATTCCAGCACTCTGGAGATTGGGGCTGACACTCTCAGCCATTGATGATTCATCATTGGTTCAATGAATCATGTAACAAAGAATCAGTGGACCACTTGCCATATCCTTTGTTCACACGACCAGATTTTTGTTTTGCGGTTCTTCTCCATTCAACAATTGCAACACAACAATGGACTGCTGATTTTGAAGTACAACCTATGGCACAGTCTGTAGATCTAATGACTAAACATATGGGCTTTAGGACATTTGTAAAATTTCGGGACAAACTTGGTATTGTTTCCGGTTTAGTCATTAAGAGGGGGGTGTTAAAATATAGAGCATTATATAGCATCTAATGCGGTTATGTAGTTGTCATCCAGTTGGTAATTGTTCAACAAATCTGTAAACACCTCTTTCTATATAATAAACGCTGTCACACTTGTTTGAGTGGTGCATTCAGCCTTCTCTGAATTCTTTCTTCTCTTCGCATATGCTAACAGTTGGAATATGTGAGCAAGGAAGAATGAAGAAGCAGATTGCACACTGGGGAGATAGCGTGTCTGTCTTTATAATATGAAAGAAGTTGTTACAAAAATAGTTTATGTGGTTACAACTGTTTATAACCAGCCTTTAGATTAATACATAACTAATGGCATTTTATTAATAGACAATAAGCCTTATACGCTAATAGTGACATTGTAGGGAAATACGATGGTCAGGAAGAAAAGGACCAGGAAAAACAAAAATGAAAACTCCAGAAGCCAGGAGAGCCTAAATAGGCTAGCACTTAAGTGACAAGGAGTTTGAGAACACGTGTTTCAGAGCTGGTCAATGAAATCACAAGTGTGAGAAGGTAAGAGTCCAAAGACCCCAACATTCAAACCATTTCACTTTCGAATTGCAGAGATAAGTAAAATTCAAAAGTTTGAAGCATCTCTAAAACACTATTATCTGAGATTAAGGCACATAATTGTTATCAATTCACCCTACTCAAGTTTGTGTCAACAATAATATTAAATTACAGAACCATGTCAAAACCCATGCCAGGTTGCCAATTAGTACAGTCACCAAATAAATCTGTCATGACCATTTTGTCTCACCAAAATGACGATAATAGTATTGTCTTACAAAAATGATGCTATTGAGCTGTGCAGTTTAGAATTTAAGAAATCTGACAACATTTATCAACAAACACAGTCTAAGTGAAAGGGACATGATATAAATACAAAAGCAAGAATTTGTAGATTTTGAAGGTTGTACAAACATTCAAACAGTTATGTTCCTACAAAATCACATAAGGGCCACCAAGGGGCAGGACACAAGATATCTTAGTGGACACAGGTCTCCAACAAGACATGCAAATGTGGGGGGGGCGGGGAGGGGTGGGGCACAAGAAAGGTAAAAATATCGATGTCCTAAAAAGACCAGAAGTAGGTCAACAGGACTTGAGAATACCTCCAATTACAATAAAAATTGCTAGGGTAAATGGACCCTAGAATCAAAGCCTAACTAAATTAAAAAATAAAGCACTGAAAATAAACGAGCATACATGCATGGTGTCATGCACTAATTTGACACCCATAACAATTGCAATATGTGGATGGAAGAATAACTGAGAAAAAATTCCTTGGCCAACATTGTAAGATTGGATGAGTGAGATGGGCATGCATGAATATACTGAGGTGGTGCAACTGCATGAATTGATCGGTAAGTCAACTTCCTTCAATTGAAAAGTCAAAGACTAGGAGGAATTTTAGAAAATTCTTAAATAAACTAGATGTGCAAGAGCCAAATGACTGCAAAGCTGGGAGGTGATTTATCAGCTGATATTCTAATATCAACACTCACCAAGGGCTGGAGTATAATTTGTGAAATTTAAAAAACGATGTTGTGCTATTGGAAGTAAACTTTGGAAGTATAGAAGACCCAAAGAGGATCATTTTGCACTTCAAATAACAGAGTGTACCTTCTTGTGTTACATGATGAAGGCCTGAAGAACAGAAATCCTCATGTGAGAAAGTGAACATCCTGAATTTTGCTACTCGCAATGATTATTCAGACCAAATACATAAACATGTATCTATATTTTTAATTAGCAACTATATATCAATGAAATAATAAAGTGAATAACAAAGATATTGGACACTGAAGAGACATACGCCAGAAAGCACTGATCATAATTAAGTCTAAGTAGGATGTTTCCTCATAATGGCCATTTATTTTATGATATTTTTTAGTTTTTATATTTATTGCTATTTTAATATATGTTTCCCAATGACTTATGCTTTGGAGTCGTTTACAACACTAACCATTTCCAAAATTGTACCCGCTATCCCAGTTTCTGGTAAATGTCATTTGAATACTCTGCCTAGTGGGGCTTGCCATGTTGTTCTGCATGGTTGCTGTTGATTAAGCTTATCTAATATATCTGTTATATGTTCATTGAAATATAATGTTTTGTTTAAGACTTAATAATAACTTAATATCACAAAAGGGCTAACATTCCAAATGGATAGAAAAGAATCAACAAGCAAGTTGTTCTAATTCTAGATTGCAAAACAATGAAAACCACACATAAAGTTTATAGTTTTAGGATTTGACATACCAAACATGCGTAGGTGCATATAAGTTGGTGGATTGAAACTACCAGTTGATAAAAGAATCACTTGTGTTTTTTTCCTACAAGCATTAACAAATCAGGGCAAATCAGAAGCATATAAAGAATAATAAGGCATCACATTACTAGCTACAGCCAACCTGTAACCACTTAAAAACCTAGAAACAACATTAGTAGAAACTCAATCCTCATTTTGACTGCAACGATTGCAATCCCAAAAATAAAAGATAAAATCTCATTAAATGAAAAGATATATAACTGAAATGTGGCCTTCATTTCTCCCAAATTCAGCAGATCATTTCTTTCCCTGAGAATTTTAAATTTTAAATTCTTCAAAAATAACTTATGATCCCACAATTATTTCCTAGAAGTGCATCATGAAATGGCATAAGTTGAAACTTGAAAAAGATTCAAAAAATCATACACAAAATGATGCAGGGGCATCAACCTCAAGGCATCTGTTTTGACTTTTTAAACATCACTAGAGGTTGTAGGTGGTCAATAGTGTCCATGAAAAGTTAAGGTTCCCTTCATAGAAGCAATTAAGCATTTTCCCTCCAAAAGTTGTAATTCAAATATTTGAATTTGTAAACTATAGTTGAGAGCCTAAGAGGCATAAAAAGGGTAAGGGAACTTCTTTGCTAGGGTCTTGGAGGTCATTAAATGTTGTAAACAGCTAGGAGAACCTTTGTTAGACTAACTAGGGTGAAGTAGTTATGAGTAAGGTTAATAGTTACAAGTGTGGTTATGTGGGTAGTTAAGGAGGAGATCACTCATTGGTAGAAGTTAGTTTTTGGGGGAGAATCCTCGTGGGAAGAATGTCAGAGAAGAAGAATGTAAGAGAGTTTGTATCTTGATACTGAGATTGAATGAAAGTAAAGTCATTTTTGCAGGTTCCTCTGGTAATGACACAGTTTTTGGTTGATTAGAAGGTACATACATGTTTGAACATAATCAAAGGAAGTTGTAAATTTTTTAATGATCCTTCCCAATGGTTGGTAAGAATGTTAAGACCCTGTGTTCATCGATTATTGTGAGTATTCAGTGAATCTTGGGTTGGGTTGTTTAAATCTTCTTAGAAAAATCTGTAACAGTCAATTTCTCAACACAGTTAACTCGGGATTGGATGTTTGAATAAGTAAATTTTGATTGAAAACTAAGAATTGTTGGTGGCAAAGAACCTTAGGGATGACACAGGTCATTAATCTAAGTCTAGGAGCTTGAATTTGTGAAGAACTTGAGCAAGTTGCATTTTTTTCTTTCAATCCGGACAGAGCATCTTAAACTCTGTTTTCTTGGTCAAGAAAGAGAGCAATTGAATTAGTTTGGGCTTATTGGAGTATGTAGTGATCAATGATAGTTTCAAGAAGTGCAGGGGGTCAACACAGACTTATGGAAGCAGTTCTAGCATTTGAAAGCAAGTAGGAAAGTTTTTGAAAGCAAGTTGTCATCATCCGGGTTTCTTAAAACCCTACCAAGGGTTAATGAGGGTTTGGTTATAGGGAGTGTTAAACACCTTTTCAAGAGCCAATAATTGGTGGTAATCATCTACAGATAACCTTCACTCATATTCAAAAAGAATCTTGGTCAAAGAAGTTAACAATCAAAAGAAATCCATGACAGTCCTTGCTAAGTCTGCGAGAAAGGACAAGAAGGGTTTGTTTCCAAATTTGAGTTTTAAGCTTGAACCTTTGAATTGAAGTCTAAAATTGCATACATATCATCTTGAGGGAGTATAGAAAGGGATATGACAAGTTCTAACCTTCAACAAACTCTTAACTTCGTGCAAATTGAGACAGTCCTGGTACAGGCCTGTAGGAAACAGTTGAGACCTAATTAGAAGCCTGCCACAGTAATTTTGGAGGAGTTTTTGAAAAGAGAGATACCTTGAATATTTAGACGCTTAAGAAAACCCCAAAAGGGTATCCTAAATGGTAATTTGTTTGTAATTTAAGTCAATCTAGCAAAAGATATGCCAAAATTTCACCTCGGACAGGGCTAGTAGAAAAGGATTAGGCCAAGAAGAGAGATGTTAAAGAAAAGGGGTCTACATTGGGAGTTGAGCCAAAAAAATTAACCCACACCTGGAGGAGTATAATGGGTGCTCAAAAGTGGTTTTAGATTGTTCTAAGAGTTTGTAGATTGCTCTATCCACCAACTCACCAGGAGCATTCCTCTTAAGCAGCTTAAGGGTTTTGAACTAGGTAAGCAAATTGATGGTTTTTGGTGATTTCATTTAACTTGATGATTGTTTTGGCATGAATAGAGGATGGACAACATGTTTCAAGCTTTGCATACACTAATTTGAGCATTTGGGTCCAAAATTACATCTTTGGAAGTTTCCTAGTCTTGAGAGAAGTGTAAATTTGCAAGCCTAAAGGACAGAGTTGAGTTGATTTTCATCATCTAACTTGTTTGAGTGAATGCTTGAATAATATGCTCTGCATCACAAAAGACCATGTATTTTCTGAATTGAAATATGGTTGATGGCTCTTGTGGATAGCATTGATAATTTTTTGAGTGAGACGTGAATAGGTTCAGTGTGTGTGTTGTATCCCGTAACAAACCAAAGTCATAGCATGATAGTGAGTGGTCATAGGCAATGATCTTAGAACAAACACTTCATTACAGTGTCATGGTGCGCTAGAAGTCACTGAGGGTGGACCTAGTGATAATGTATTGACAGCCCTGGTGAATGGGTGAATAAATACAGCTTACATAACTGTGCCCCCTACACCTATGCATGGGCGTTTGTGACGTTCCTGGATCAGGTTGAAGAATGAATCTTGTATTTAAAAGTATTAGCATAGGTTCGATACTGTAAAGACTTGATATTTCAGATATAGAGGCTGTTATGAGCATTTGGCAATGCCCACCTGCACCTCATGTTTGTGGACAGTCATGTATGAGTGTTGTTTTTTAATTGAAAGCATGCCATTATATTTCATTAATTTAAAAACATAATTACATGGCTGATCAAAAAGGCGGGTGGAAAGAAATCACACCCCATAAAAAAACGAACACGGTGTCATATTAGGCACAAGGCCTGAAAAAAAACCATAAGTTCCAATTCTGCAATCCAATATATCAAATCCTCGCAGACTTGCTGAGTGGTTTGGAATTTCCATTTGTGGCTTCCCGCAGATTTTAGCAATAGCCTTGAAATATCTATCTTCAGGCTCTTCTTCAAATTCATCTGTGTCAACCTCCAGTGCTTCATCATCATTGAAGTTTGAGTCTACTCCTCTTCTCTGAGCAGTCTCCATTTCTTCCAATCTTGCTTGGATGTCTCTCATCAGATCCGCCAAAATCAAATCTGCCACTCATGGTGGTCCTCATCCTCTTCCTCTAAGAGGTATTCCTCTATGTGCCATATTTATTCCTTGAAACAACTGCAACTACCATAACCACCACACCTTCTATCCAGCACTCTCTGCTTTGGAAGATGCCTCCATTACTTTCTACCCACACTCACAAATGTGGAATACAGACTTACTCATCAACCTGCTCTGATACCAAACAATACAATCATGCTTAAAGAGTTTAATGAAGAATTGTCTTAGACCACGACCTTAATTACTCACGCACAACCACAACGGACACATACAGAAAAGTCCATGCGCAGCATGAAACAACAAGCTTCATTGCATTAACTTCAATGGAGGAATCACAAATTTAGGCACAACTAATGTTAATCGTATTACAGCCTTGAAAACTCATAAATTACAACAATTCCCAAGGTTGTTCTACACACAATCAATCCAAACTAAACTTGCAGGCTTCGTAAATCTCTGGTGAACCAACACTTGGTTCCTTCTCTTCTCACACAAGTCACAGCCACTCATAGTCCCTTCTTTCAGACTCAATTTTGTATCTTGCGTAGTCTAGCTACCAACCCTTTCAACGACCTCAACCAACATAATTATAGGCACATGAAACAGTTACAGAAGTTATAATGGTTCACCTTCCTTGTTATACAACTGTCTGCTTATGACTTCAGCTTCCATCACTAATGCATTCCTAGCCGTCAAGGTTGTTACATATTCCTTGTGTGTTGACACATAGCAACATCAATCAGATCATGACATGTGTCATGTGTTACATATTCTACCTTGCAAGAGTGCGTAGACAACCATGTGTTCACGCAAGACCAGTCCCGCAGGGCGTTGCATAGTGTGTAGAGCTGCACACGAAAGTCCCATCGTGCAATACCTCCAGTTGTGCACGGCTCCAGTCCTTCTATGTAGAATGCACAGAGCTCTCCAAAACCTAGTGCACAAGACATTTGTGCACGGCTTTCAACAACACATTGCACAGAGCTCACAGAGCTCTCATACCTTCACGCAAGTCTTTACATCCGCACAAAGACAAATTTTTATACTTCTACCATCAAAGGCTGCATACACAAAGGACAGCACAAGCAACTTATTTCTACTCCAAGTCTTATTGGGTGATACAAAATTGCTTGTTAACCCCGATGCTCTTGCATCATTGACCAGTCTGACCTTGGCTGTCACAGACTACCACCAATCATATTAGTTAAGCCATACATTCCTCAGATGAAATCTAGGTGCTTGAGATCAGCCACCAACTGCACGAGGTCAAACACTAGTTTCTTAGGCCAACTCTCAATCACTTAAGTTGCTTCCCAACCATCACAGTCTGGCCTTCAACTGCCTAATCCAACTCCTTGTCCTCAAAGGCTGAGATTCAATCATGTTGGTTGACCTCAAACTGTCACAACCTACCTTTTTCCATCACAAACATATGTTGATATCATCAAAGCCTAAACACCTAAAAACAGTGTTGATCAAAAAGTACTTAAATTTAAGTGAAAACAAAGCAAATTCCGTGTTTTAGTTATTAGATCTTTAAACTATTCTGCATTTTAGTTATTAGATCTTTAAACTTTCAGATGTCTAGGAGTGTGACATCACAGGCTGTCTCATAATTGTTTCATGAAGTAGGATGTCACCAATAACCTAAGCTATTTTGCAGAGAAATTTCTTCCTTGAAGCTTTGAAATTACAAATTTAGGAAATGTAAATCAGATATTGCAACAAGGAAACTTAGTCAAATATGGCCTGAATCACCAAACTGCTTAGTTATACCTGAAATTGTGAATGACATTTGTTAGGAGTAAGCTTCAAGGAGAATTGTGGCATATTGGAGAAAGCAAAGATGGACATTTGTTGGTGGGCTTACATTGGTTGGATATTCGTCACCGAGTTCAGGTTGTCCCAGCCCCAATTGGCCACCAACAGGGGCTTGAAAATTCAACTCAAAAGTTTCAATTTTAGATTACTTTGGGGAAAGATAATTATTTGACTTCAATTTTCCAGTTTCTATCAGACCCGGAACGTTTGACAGTTGATGATGGGACATCAGATTGTTTAATGTAATATATAGGTTTAGATGATAGTTTTAGTACACACACTTGTCATTGTTCAGTTACTAGTTAAATTTATTACTATAAAGTATGTGTTTAACCAAGGAGTGATGATACAGGATGAAGTGTACTTGTTTCTCCTAGTTAAAATGTTGAGATTAGTGATAGTTATGGTTAGACCATGTACAAACTTGTTATTTACGGCACATCAAAAATTAGCAAATTCAGTTAAACTTTTAAATGATAACAAAGGAATGAATTGTAATGAATAATGATCTTTTGACATGGTTTCTAGTTACATATTCCCTTCCAGTTTTTCATGTTTGTGTTTATTGTCAACTTTTATCAAGTTATGGTTTAAGATTCCTTCTTTGTGCTCCATTTTTGCCTCAGTTTTCGCCCCCTTACGGATCTAAGTTTTTTGATCCCACCTACCTCTTCACTGAGCTTTTATGTTTGCAACCTATGTTCATGTGTTTAAGTAGCTTGTGTTCTATTATTTATGATGGACCCCAATTGGATTATGTTGTCTATCGTTTCCCCGTGCTTATTTTTCTCAGGTTTCTTTTCTTTTAATTTCTTCTACTCCCTAGGTTGCTTTATCAGAATGGAGATAGCACATTCTATTTTTGTTGCAGACTCTAAGTGCTAAGCTTCGCAAAGAATGGGAGCTTCACAAAGAATGGAAGTTTTGCAAAGCAAAATGAGCTTTGCAAAATAGAAAAGTGCTTTGCAAAACTAAAAAAGCTTCACAACTTGGAGAAGGTGCCAATCATAGGGTAAAAGGTTCACAAATTTTCAATATGAAAAGAGAACAGGAGACACAATGCCGCAATTGGATGTACTGAATTTTGTTTTGGTCTGGTTAGTCTGTAATGCCTCCTTAATTATATGTCCTAGAGATACTTTCTCAAGCACACTGATACATTCTAGAGCACTAGGGCACATATGCTTATCCAAACATTCCTTAAATGAGTGTTATATTTGCACTCCACTACTTGCTGCAAGTGATGTCTTTACCAAACGATCGCAGGTCCTGCTTGGCCTCATTTTGGACAAACAAGTTTGTCTATTGAACAGAAGTAAAAATATTTAGTTGCAGAAGCCTTGAGTAAGCAAGCAGATCACTAGACATAGCTAAGACCAAATACCACTAGAAGTTCTAAGCTAATATTGGTTTATCCTTTGCATGAGAATGACACATTTCTTAATAAGTGATAAACTACAAAATCAAATACTATATTGGAGCTATTATAAAATCCTATCTGTTACATATTATTTCCCAAGATTTCAATGAGATGGATTTATCATCGACTAAGCTGTGCCTTTTAGATGTTTTAGCTTATCCATGTTCGTTGAGTTTTCCTTCCATTTCCATTTTCTAATAATTTACAATTGACACATAAATGTTTATGATAAGTAAAATTTCTCTGTTAGTTACTGAGAGGAAAGTCTCCATCTGGAAAAGGCATAATCATCCCAAGAAACGTACCAACCAAATCCCAATTCAGAGTCAGGGTTCATACTCATTCAAAACATACCAAACCGCAATGTCTGACAAATTAATGTCCAGACCAAAAGCACGGAACATTGAAACTAGGATTTTGAGTTTAACACACACTTTACTACCATTATCATAACACTGGAAATGGTAGATCTCAATACTTACATTTCCAATGAATCAGTTGTACAACTTCTGTTTGCCTGACAAGAAATTTTTTCCAATGGCAAAGGAATATCCATACATCCTGTGATCCACTGATATCAGTTAGACTAAAATTCATCAGTGTGACTTCTACTAAATTAGCTTTCTAGAGAGTCAGAATAAAAGACAGCTTAAATAATAATAGGACTTAAAAATTAGGAGTCAATGTGAAAAAAGGCATAGCAACTTCTTGTTAAAAGAAAACATCATAATTCTAATTTCTGTGGATGTGCACCCCACTGAAATTTGTTTCTGTTTTGAACTTTCTTTTTATATATCAGATGGAAAATGCTTTCGTGATGTGATCATAATTAGTGCTTGTAAAGTTTTCATGAACCTGTTTTTTGTACTTGTAGTCAAAGTTCATGTCAGATCAGCTCCCAAGTGAAACACTGGTTGAGAACTAACATTTGCATTTCTAGTTGTCTAGAGAAACCCATAAAGAACACCAAAGGAGCATACATTATTTTTTTTAGAATGACATATTATAGTTTATTTTCTCTTAGTATCTTATTTTATGACTTTATCTAGCTTAGAAATATTAGCTCCAGGAGATTCTTCAGGCACTCCCTAGATACTTGTACTTATATGTTGATATGCTCATCAGTGTTTTAGCCCAACAACCGATGATAGATGAAAAGTCTGAGTTTAATGTGAAATATTATATGCAAACAATAAGTCACCATCTGATGTCTCATTGTAAACATATGACCCTCCTGGAAAGTTACAGTAAAACTGTAATTAGAGACAAATTGATGGATGACAAATATGATAAATCATGATGCTTGTATAACAAAATAGATGTCAAAGATATGGCTGAGAAATAAATGAAGGAGAAGGTAACAATGGTCGACTGTCGAATGATCCTTCAAAGTAAATTGTTTATACACAGAATTTATGTGCAATTTCTGATCTAGGAGGCTCCATCTTGTGTATTGAAGAAGACATATTATCCTCTTCAAGCAGGTGCACCTCCACCCGTCTCTCATGTATTGACGTCCATTTCCGTTTGCTAGTCCACAGATTCAATGATGACAGTTTCCCAATCATTAAAAACATGATTCTGAGGGTCAATGCGGTCTTGTTCCTGCTGCTTTTATTTAATTGAATGGTCTTAATTGTGATAACTTAAAGACTTTCTTCCAAGAGTTCCTGGCCTCTTCTTTGGTTTCTACATACACATTTTCTTGGATATACACCATACTACAAACAGAGATTTGGGCTTGTCACGCCAGCAAAGAAAATGTCTGCATAAAAAAGGCAGTTTTAGGTAGACGTAAATGAAGATAGTTCCTCTGAAATGTAAAGAAAGGACCAACATCCAAAACCTAGGTGGCCTACCTGACTCTCTTTTAATAGGTAATAGAGCATGACATAAGAACATTCACGGAAAGAGTCATACCTGTGAACTACTAGCAGCGTGATTCCCTCTTACAAGTGTTTTCAGTTTCAAAACTTATCATCTCAGATTTCAGACTTTAGTTTCCAAATCGCAATCCGAGTCATCGGTTTCCAAATCGCAATCCGAGTCATCGGTCAACTGTGACTACATATGTTTTAAATTGATTTGGGTATGCATACAATTGAAAGCCAAAACTGAACAAGCCACTTGACTTTTTGGGTCTTACAGACCTCTTGAACTCTGGACTAGTATAGTATTTCTTTAAAATGTTCTATCACTGCATGGCAAGGTCTCTCCTCTCTTATTTTACACGTTAATGATAATCACCACTTGATTGTAAGAAAGTGGCATTGGCACATAGGATTGCACGAGGGCAATTCTTCCAACTCAATCGCAGTGGTATGGTTGTAAGCAAAGTCACTAGGAGACTTCGGGATAGGGATGAGGACCACATTCTTGCATCCACACCTTCAAGTGACTGTATTTACATGTAATATAGATGTACCTGTTTTCATTTGCTCTGGAACCCTGATTTGAAATGGCATCCCAGTCCACATACCTGTACCCCTGCGACTCCAGATGGCTGTGGATGTAAACAGTTACAACTCCAAAAGTATTAAGGCATGTGTGCAACTATATTATGTCAATGCTACTAAGGCATAAAACTAGGTCAGAAGCATCATGATGACAGTTTTACAAACTCATATGATGCGGACATTAAAAGTAAGTAGCAGGGCACTTCCTAAATGTTTTGCACATACATATGTATTATAGAATAGCCTATAGGCCAAGAGACAAGGCTGGATTAAGAGTTTCTGAGTGCCCTAGGAAATACTTGGAGCCAGCGACCCTACCTATTACCCATTTTGCAGGATCATGATCTATGGTGAAGTGTCCACTGTCCATCAGTGGTAGGTTTAGTAATAGACTAATAGCATTTTCATTTTTCTTTTCTTGCATTGTCTGCTCATTTCCTGTGGACTATAATTATTTAGTCTTGTCGCTAGCACTGGAGATTGAAGAATCATCTTCATGTTCATCGCAAACCACATTTGGGCAAGAATTTGTATTTGATGCACTTAAAAATGTATTTATATTCACTATTTTTCAAAATGTTATTTGTTTCCTCACTGTTACACTTAGCATTTTTTTGAAATTGAGCACCACTTAATCTTTTAGTCTTCTCCATTACAAAGTTTTGTTACACAAGTTATGGACAGAAATGCTGAACATATCTAGACTTGGTAACGCTATGGAAGACAGTCGGCTCTCAACTGTATCAGTTTCTACAATGTAACAAATTATGTGTTATTGTTTTGGACTACAAATCATGATTCATGTGGCGACACCAGCACCCCTGTGCAACATCATAACCTTCAGTGGCATCAGTGCTGTATAAAATCTAAGTGTATCAATAAGGTGGCAATTGAAGGGGGAGGAGGACAAGGGGGGTGTGATAACATATAACAATCGTTGCTAATACATCATAAATAGTCGGGATTGCTGACAACTGTTTGTAAATACAGTACAAAAAATTAAAAAATAAAACTAGCACCCTACAGGGCCCAAGGGAATGGCGCCCCCTGGATGATGGCACCTTAGGCACCTGCTACTTTGCCTAGACATCCAACCTTGTCAAGAGCCTAGAAATACAGAGATGATAATCCATAGAAGCATGCAAACGTGCAAAGAGCATTGTCTTTACACTTCTTGGGAAGAAAGTAAATAACCTGATGTTACTGCACTGCCAGAACTTTCAGAATTGTTAGATGTTCCCATCAATGAAACATGGGTTGGAGCACTCGAGTGACCACTTTGCCGGATTTTTTTGCAGCCTGTATCACCTAAAAACTCTGCCATGGATTCAAACATTTGCATGCGGAAGCTTGCAGGCAATTCTTTTGCCTTAGTCTTTTCCCTCTTAAACGCCTCATCCAACTCCCAGTAACTTTGTTGTCCTGGCTGCTTGTTCCAATCAACTATTTGCTTGAATGCAGTAAGCAAATTGGACCATTTTCGTTCAATTTCTTTCGGTTGGCGATCGACTCCAACTGTAAGCAACAAGTTCCTGACTTCCGTCCACTTCTCATTAGCACTCTTAAAAATATGTCTTCCCTTATTTCCAGCAGACATCAATTTTGAATGGATTTGCCTGTAAGCACTGACAAGGGCATCCATTTCTGCATCCTGCCACAGCTCTGCCCTTTTCTTCTTTCCAGCATGATCCCTCTCGTCTTTCTCCTTTGTTTCCCCATCTAAATCTTCTCCTATTTCAGGCTCAGAAGTAAGCTCCGCAAAAGCGCCTCTGCTTGTCATGCACATCATGTGACCAGGTGCTCCATTAACTTCGTGCCTGCTCATAACTGCATATCCCAACGGATTTCTTTGCATTTGTTCAACTGGGTCACTAGGGCTAACCCTAAAATGGGTACTATCTTCTTCTGGCCTTCCAAGTACAGAATTGTTTGCTGAACTTTCCATAACATTTTCATCTGACCCTTTGCCTTTGCCATACATTGCTTGTTCTGTTTCACTTTCATAGCTTGTTATTCCCGTTCCTACGGCCGAAACATTTTCTACTTCAGACTTGAAATAACCACTGGTCGTCGCATTACAGTCTATTTCATTCCACCAATGTGTTTGTTTCGCCATCATTTTATAGCATGCTTCTCTCAGCTAGCAAAATGAATTGAGCTGCTGTAAACAAAACCTTTTTAAATAATTTCGACCCCGAAATGGAACGCCTTTCATGAAATTTGACGATAAAATTGAAAACCCTGACGACGTTTCCACCCGCGTATAAGCTCAGCCATTTCAAAATCTGTATGATCAAACGCAAAATCAAAAAACTTAAAACTTTTTTGGTATGATGGTTTTTACCTCAGGTACCCGTGCTCAATAAAAACTAGGTAAAGTGTTTTGAAAAAAAAAAAACTAAATTATCGGCGTAGTATAAGATTTAACAATTATTTTTTCAACCTTTCACTCATGATGTGATTGGCTACTCTACATAATTACTATGTCCAAAATAAATAACTACTACATAGTACTATGACAACTATTAGGTATTGTGTGATCAATAGTCATGTCAACTATTAGACCATGTTCACCTATTTGCCCCTCCCCTACATCATTTATGATTCGTTGGCCCATAAGTGGTGGTAAGTTCTATTGTTTTAAATGCAATGTTTTAGAGAAATTTGATGATAAAACCCTTAACAAAGATTCTACCACGTGTGTAAGTTGAATTGTTTTAAAAATTGAATGATCAATCTATACTTATTGGTTTGTTTATATTGTTTTCTTATGGTTGTTTTTTTAAAAAGAGTTTTTATTTTTTTCAATTATAGAAAGTTATAAATATTGTTATTTTTAATTATGAAGATATTTTGTAATATTTTCAAATTAATGATAAGATTATTGTGATCTTTAATGTGTGTTTGAAGATACAAGGATAGGGCAGGTAGGTTGCTTTGGAGTTTCAGCGTCTACAAGACCTACTTGATTACTAGGGGAGCACCCCTTATACCATGAGTTGGTTCCACTGGATCCACCACAACTAGGTTTTTCGCCACCCAATACTAGAGAGCCATTTGCAAAGTCAATTTTCATCCCTAGTTTACAGTCAGTTCTCTACCTTGCCACCTTTGCAATGGGGTACTTAAAGTGCGCCACCACCTTGAGTGAAACCTTCTATTGGGTTATTCTTATCTAAATTCCACAGCCAGGAGGATTCCTACGTTTTCGAAGCCCATTCGGAGTCGAATCTTCGCCAACGGAAAAGACTTAGCCAAATCACAAATAAAGTAGCAAGCTTGTGGACGATGCCAAGTGTCCAACCGACACAACTTCAAGAGTCAAAGGAGGGAGTAAAGTCTCAAAAGCCGCAGACTTTCCACGTAAAGCTAATTACACAAGTCCCACCCAAAAAGGGGTTTTGGCATTATATGCAGCAGGTCCTTTACTTACCCAAAGTAATGAAACGACATGCTCGTGGGCGATGTCAAGTGTCGGCATAGTGCATTCCCAAAGCCCTGAAGAAAAGTAGAAATCTTAAGAATGTGTGGGCCTCCCACGTGGATCTTGCAACAAATGAACTCCAGGTTCGAAGCAGGTCACAAAAGGTGACAAGTCATGTATCACGTATGAGTGATTACAAGACTTATTTGCAAGATTTAAATGCTCAGGACTTTTTCAAAAGATCAGAGGTAAAGGGTCATTTGGTTTGTCACTTCAGTAGCAAAGTTAATGTGTAGTCCCGTGCGAAGAGTGTCAATCTATGAATACTCGAGTTATTCACCTGCATTCAAAGGGTCGTTTCAGTAGAATGACAAAACATGTGTCGCTTGAGTCGTGAGGTCAGGAACCAATGCACAAGGGATCAGAAGATCTAGTTATTTAATAAAGAGCCGAAGGGATGTTCCTCAAAAGGTGAGTTCATCTCAAAAGAGTCGGTTGACAGGATAGTTAAAGATGCATTAAATAGGCATGGCTCTCATTCTTTAGAAAGGGTAGATAATGGGGAAGTGAGAGAAAGATCTCGAAAAAATTGTTCCTGTAACTTCACTCCATTTATCATAATTAAAAGCAGTTGGAAAGGAGTAAAGAATGGCTTCTAATCTCCTCCTCCTCCTCCTATATATATTGTAATCAAGATAGATAGAAAATAATCTTAGAGTCAGTCAGTTTTCTTCTCTGTCTCAAGCCCCTCTTCTGTAAAAGTCAGGGACCTTGAGCTCTAGCCTTCTTCCTAGGTTTTGTAATAGCAATCTTGCCTCTTTAATGTAATATTGTGCACAATTATTGGAGTAATATATATGTCATGTGGTGTGTTGTGTTCATCATTTGCATATCTTTGTTGTCTCTGATCACCTTTATTTTCACGTAGAAACTATGCATCTCTCAATGTCGTTACTATCTTTGAAGTTGTGTTTAAGTAGTTTGAGGTAGTGTTCTGTGTGATCTTCTTTAGCCTGTGGTGCAATTTCGTCCACCCTTTTCAGTCGTTCATCGTTTCCCTTTTTCAGACAGCTACATTCTCAATTGATCTCTTAGAAGGCTCACTCGGCGTATCGCCCCCGTTAAAATTCATATTTTGTTTCACTTTTCTAACCCTCATCTCGCACTACAGAGAAGAACTAGCTTCTTTAAAATCTGGAGGTCTCCTTAGGGCGCACGTCCCACTAACCTAAGGTTTCCCATGACTCTGATGGTCCAATCCACCAAGGATGATTGTTAATAGTTATCTAATGTCATTTTGTCTCGTTGGCCCTCTCCAATAAAAGGTGGTGTCATTTTTGTTGGTTCTTTACTGCCTAAATGGGGAATTATAGTACCTTGGTTATTTAGAACTCTCAGATGTTAGATGGATGGCCTATGCTAGATCCTTTGTCTGATGAGATGTCTGATTTGGGGGTTCTCCTTTCTCAAGATGATCTACCACCTCACCCAATGTTGTTATTACTTATGTTTGACCCCTACCTTCTATCATCTTGTAATTCAATTTTTTTGTTTCTCCACATGACATTTTTTTTAGTAGTGATATGTGTTTTATCAACATGGATTTTGTGCCATAACTCTTTTTAGCCACCCTTTTTATTGCAAACATGTGTATTGATTTTATAATTAATATAATGACGCATTCCAATATAAAATCTTTCTTTTTGATAACTTTTTTAGATTGAAATGAAATGAAAGATTTTCATAATGTCCGTGAAACTAAGCAATCTACGACACCAAAATCCATAACAAGGACGCCTCTTATGAAAACAACCCATTGAGATAAGGGCTCTCCCATTAATTCTTTAAGATGTTTATTCCTTTTGTGTTGGAATTTTTAGTATGAATCTTGATCAAATAATTTATTGTTTTATCATGTTTAGCTTCTTCAAACAAGGTGGTGAGGGTGTCAACTTTCATTTGTCGACATATTTGATTCAAACATTGTTGTAAGTTGGGCATCCATGATGTAATATCACTTGGCCACTATCAACCCCAAATAAAAATGAAAAAATTGTTTTTTATGCTAAAGGCATTGTCTCTATTAAAACAGGGAAAGTCCATGATGTAGTATCACTTTACCTCTATCAACCCCACAATAAAAATGAAAAAAGTCTTTTTACGCTAAAGGCACTGTCTCTATTAGAATGGGGAAAGCCCTAGCTCCCTCGTTGTGTCATGGATCCGTGTGAACAACATATTGTTATTTTATTGAATTGTGAGATTTGCAAAGGATTGCTTTTACAGCATTCGTGGCATCAGGCAAGGCGATCCCATCTCTCTATTCTCTTTATCATCATGGTAGACAACCTCAACTACACTATTAATAGAGTTGTTTCGATGTGCTATCTCAATGGTTTCAGACCCTCCACCTTTGACTTAATGGTCTCCCATCAGGAGTTTACGGATGACCCCATCCTGCTTCTCATGGCCTCTATCATTGAAGCCAAAACTATGAAGCATATTTTGCAGCTTTATAAAGAAGCTTAGGGGCAGTAAATCAATTTTGATAAAATCTCATTATACTTCTTTAACAATCCTAGACTGCAAGACAAGAAAATTACACAAATCTTGGGTTGTGAAATCAAATCTCTACCTACTACATACCTTGGGCTACCTCTTGGCACCAACAAAATTTCAAATGAGTGTGTTGACTACCCTACTAGATAGGTTTCAGTGAAAGCTTGCTGGTTGGAAGGGTTCTATTATCTCAAGTGCTAGGAAATGTCTTCTTATTAAGAGCACACTTCAAAACATACCGATTTATATCACGTCCTTATTCTTTATTACTATAGCTATTAAAGAAAAAATAGAAAGAATCCAAAGAAACTTTATGTGGACATGAACTAAATATAAGAATAGGATGCACTTGGTAGTCTTGGGACAAAGCATGCAACAACAAAAAGGCTGGAGGTGTTGGCATAAAAAAAAATACGGACCATGAATGTTGATCTCATCTCTAAAATGGGGTGGTGACTGGTGAAGGAGGAACAACCTTGGCCCAATTTCATTAAAGCCAAATATCTAAATCAAGGTAGCACCATGGACTACTTCAATAATGAAAATCACTCGTTGGGATGTATGTTCTGGAACAAAATCGTCAGGATCAAGAAATAACTAGCTGTAGGATGAAAATGGAATCTGGGAACGGGTGAGAAATTAAAGCTCTGGAAGGATAATTGGGCTAATTTTAGCACTCTATCAAACAGTGAACATTGAGAGACAACTCAAAGACAACATTTCTACAGTATTGGGATAACAGTTTTCTAACTACATTCAAAATAGTGAGGATAAATAACATTAGAAAAATCTCGAGGCATTCAAATCAAATAACTCAAAGCTCCTTGGGGAACTCCAAACCATCTTAAACCTCATACCCATCAGTCAAACCCAAACTCAAGATGAGTTTAATTGGGTTTCTTCATTTAATGGGAACTACACTGGTGAGATCAGGCTATCAGTTGTTTGCCAACGAACCCCGTCTACAACTTCCCTTGGGACAATATTTGGTTTAAATAGCTTACCCCAAAAATGAATCAATTCTTATGGTATGTGCTCAACAAAGGGATACTCACCATAGACAACCTCATTAAAATAGGATCAACCATGTTGAACATACATGCGATCATTGTAAGATGGACAATGAAACAATCCAAAAAAATGTTCCTCCACTGTCCAAGTGCTAATTCTCTTTGGAAACTCATCTTCAAAATATTTGGTGTTAAGTGTTATTTCCCTAAAGATATTACACATGTAGGCTTAGCTATAGTGGAAGCCTCCATTTAAACATTTTTTTCTTCGCATGCTATGGAAAATCATATTCCCTCACACCATCTAGAGAATCTAAAAATCCAGGAACTTAATCATTTTCGGAGATACTAACAAGATCATAAAAATCATCCTCAACGAAATCATGGTGGCTACAAAGGAAAACATCTTGAATTTTAAACCGCTAAAAATATCCACATATCCCCAGGAGGAGGTCAGATTTCTTAGGGCATGGAATATTGATCTTAATCAGTGCACTTCACCCCCATCCAAAGCATTGACACCTCTATTGTGCAATGGATTCCCCCCTTTGAAGGCTGGTTTAAGATGAATTTTTATGGTGCCTCTAAAGGCAACCTTATTCCACCTAGAGGATGTGGTTTGATCAAGAAATCATAGGGGTCATCTTATTACAGCATATGTTGGTCCCATGGGAAAGCAAACTAATCACTTCTCTCAGTCTCAAATTACACTCTAGGGAATCAAACTTGCTAAGAAACTTAGCATGGAAAACAACATCATTGAAGGTGACTCTATGAATATCATCAACATTCTCAATAATTCCTTCACTCCTAGTTGGACCATCAGGGATTTTATTAATGAAGTTCACAACTTATGCAATGGTCTAAATATTATTTTCAAGCACGTGTATAGAGAGGGAAACAAATATGCAGATTTTCTTGCTAATATGGGAGTTAGTAGCAATGATTACATAGAGTGGCATGATATCAATGAAACTCCTACCGAAGTCCAAAACATCATTTCAAATGAAGCGAGCTCACCCATTAGTACACTTCACTCAATGGTGCAAACACATGTGCAATCCTAAGGTTAGATTGCATTGGCATTTTAGAGCATGCCCAAATTTACTCTTCCAAGTCCCTCGAAAATTGGTCACACTAAGTCTTTTAGGGGGAAACAAACATATTTTATCTCTACCTCGCATAGACTTACAGGTTGCCAGAAGGGTTGCTGCGAAGCTTACTGCTCACAAGTCTTGGTTTAATCTGGTGAATTCTCAGGGGGTTTTTAGAATGGGTGGTACCCCCTTGCCGTGTGGAACCTAAATTCGATCCCTAATGGTAGAAACACGTTGAGCTGTGGGAGACCATTAATATAGAGGGATTCATCGATTTCATCTAACGCATAAAAGGGCACGACCAGTATATCTCCATACAGTTTGTGGCGAAATGGAAAGACCGTAATGTCTCCTTTGGAGATAAGAGCTTTAAAATTACTGAGGAATTCATTTCTTTCATTACTGGTCTTAGCATGGAAGGGAATAAATTTTTCAGGAACAAAATGGATGAGGAACTAGAAGAAAAGTTATTCTTGGATGAGGGAGAAATGCTCAACATCAAGAAAGAGGGCATCCTAGTTTCCTCTATCCTGCAGCCATATGATGAGGTGACAAGGATGATGGTACACTATGTCAATTTTGAAGGTGAGGTTCTCCACCATTCCATAATACCATCTTGTTCTGCTCAACCACTTTAGATGCAAGGTGAAGGTAAGCCTCTCATATTACATTATGAAATCAATGGAAAAGTCAATCCTATAAGTTCAGGGCCATAAGAGGACTATCCCCCTCCACTAAGGGTGTAATATATCTCATTAGTCAATACTTGTCTAGTGTTGTTGGTAATGACCCATGCCCTGATGTGATTTCTCACCTCCCCAAGCAAACTCGTATCCATTCTAAAAATCTTATGTATAGAGACCCTGTCTTTTAACCACCCCCTAAACGGGTTCTCCATAGCAACAGTAAAGGTAAGGAAGTGGTGGGCTCTAGGTTGAAGGGCAAAGAAATCTCTGGTTGATGATCAGCCCCCCCCTCTGTTTTCCCTGATATTGTTGTTGGCACCAGTTTAGAGAATAAATTTGACATGCAGGCTAGTGTGGTTAAACCCCTTAAAGAAAATGTGGATTTTCTACTCAAATCTACTATTAAAGAGACAACCTCGGATCCCAATGCAGGCCTCAAAGATGAAATCACTACCTTAGAAACAAAGTTTAAGGCTTTGGAGGACAAATACAATAATTTTTTAGCTATGCACAGTGCTATAATGGACATTATGCAGGTACAAATCTGACAAATCTATGACTTTAGTGGCATCCCGGACATGGCTTGGAAGAATGGAAAAATCACAAAGAAGTTCAAAGCTTCTAACTGGGACCCCACCATCACCATTGCATTAAAACTCTATTAGGATTTCAAGGTGGATGTCAAAGTTTTTAGCAAGTCTGTTGGATAATGTTGTCGGCTCCCTGTTTTCGGTGATGTAGTTTTTTTGTGTTGTTGCATAGCTGTCATTTTGTTGTTGATATGTTGTTACTGGGCTCTTAGTAGGCATTTGGCCCTTGCCTTTCCTTTTAACTACTTTTTTCTCTTGTGGCTGGGGTGTTTTGACCCCACAGATAAAAAAAACCACAATGTTTCTATTTGCTTATTTTGGTTGTTGAGCCTTTTGCTGTAAACTCGGGTAAGGTCCCACCAAAACCTTTTACCAATGATAAAAAAAATTGTCTATTTTTAAAATTATTTTGGCTCCACACGATTAGGTTGGAGACTTGGGCAATCAATGTTGACATGTACATATCATCAACTGCAAATACAAACCAATAATGGGATAGTCGAGGCATTTGGCGGAGGAGATGAATACACACACCTGGTCTATGTCTCACTAGTATGCACTTGTCCCTTACAACCTCGTTCTACATCCATATTCTTTGTTTTTTTGACATAGTTGATCACGACCTTCTTTAAGGGCCATGTGGATGGTATATTTGGATGGATGTGGCACTGCGAGGGGTTCAGGATGTTGGAGTTGATTCTTCTTGAAAACATGACATCTAATTCATATTCTTCATAGTTTCATGTCATCTTTAGGTTTACAAAGGCACAAACATACTCACTACAAGAATATTACACACCATATATAATGTATCATAGAAAATATAAGCCAAATACTCTTCAATCAATAAGCCTAAAAACCAATTCAAAACCAACTACCACATTATCCTAATTGGAATAGAATATGGAAGCAATAAATAACAAAACTGGGTGGTAGGTTATGTTGTGCTACAATTATTGTGGGGAGGATGCTCTCAAAATATCTATATGGTGCAATAGGTAGATGTTTTGAAAGCATATTTTTATATATTTAAAAATAAAAAACATTCAAGAAGAGTGCAAAGAAGTTCCAATCGAGTAAAATGGTTTATAGTGATTACTATTAGAAGAGGTATGGATGTCCCAAATCAATTGGTTTGGAGTTCCAATCTAAGATGCTTGCATACAATTTATTAGTATCCCTCCATCATTGCAATAAACCATGGCTTATAGGCAAGAACATTTGACAAGTGGAGTATGAGTTGTCTCCCTAGGATCTATACACCTGATAGTTGGCCTTGGTTACAACTTGTTTAATGTACCCTACACTATATTTTGTTGAAAACTCCACCTAAATCCTCATCCTAGGTGTGTGAAAATGTAAACAATGCTTGTACTATACATTAGTATGCATGACCATGTGTATATGTAAATAAAATTAATTTTAGATAAGGATTCAATATGCTTTTGTTGAGGAGAGAGGTCATTATCTGATTTGGATTTGATTTTTATCAAGATTCAAACTTTGTGAGAAGTTGATACACATTTCCACTCTTGTAAATTTTTTGTCGATCTCCACTTCATAACTCCATGATTGTACAGAGTCCTCATCTCGGGTTTGACTAATATAGGACAATGCATTTTGCATACAATGTTTGATAAAGTGCTTAGTTACTCCCTCATTGTCATGGTACGCTGAATAAAGGGTTTCTGGATTCTTCCACATATGTACATGACATAAAATGTTATAATGAAATGCATAGCCAAGATCAGAAATCAATCACCATTGAAGCATAAACATTACTATTAGAATGCATGCCAATTTCTACAAATATCATACCTTGTTTATAAGGGTTTATAGTTTAAACAAAACAAATTGAATGATAGTAGTAAACCATAATATAATAAGTAATCTATCTATTTCCGTTCCCATTCCAATCCTGAAACAATATTATCGACCCAAAATTCATATTTATTAGGAGCTTACCGATGCAGACAAGTGGATCCATCAGCTTTCAAAACATCCTTAAAAAAATCCACAACATTTTCCTTTGTCGAGTTTCCAACAGTTTTGCCAAGCCATGTAATGCAAAAGTGTAGTTCAAGAAAGATGCTTTTTACCTGTTGCAGACCCTTTACAAAATCTATGGATTTAACTTGAAGTCCTACCAAAAGCTTTGTAAGGTTTAGTTTGGCCCCCTCTAGTGTAATTTCAGAGACATAAATTCCTACATACTTGCATCTGCATTGCCAAAATAAAATACAAAAAAGTAAGTATTATTTGAACCCAAAATGTAAAAACAAGGTTTACTATTTGAACCAGAAGTGCAAGAAGAAGTTTTTTTGGGACTCAAAAAAATAAAAAATAAATCACAAGTATCCAAAAGTGCTACAGATATTTTTTTAATTAAAAAACAAAAACAAATTGTATATGATTAATCAAGCCACCTAATAAAAACTTTAGAAAAAGTTGTTGTCACCTTCCACATACATGTTGAGTGGTAGAGAATAGAGAAGCAATCTTACAAGCACTACCACAAACTAGTTCAATAAAAAAAAAATTGAGTGCAAATGGCTTCTATTATCTCCCTTACATTCTCTTTGAAAAGCTATAGTTCGGCATTGAACAACTAATACTCTTGGAGACATGTAATCCCTTCGTATATCAGTAAGCCTTGTTTTTTGTACAGTAAACTAAAATGGGTTTCTTCTCTTGTTTTCTCAACACCTTCACCACCACATGTTCCTCCATTTTATCCTCTATATTTTTTGGTTAGATATGCGGTTACTTTATAATAAGCCCTTCCATATTTACTATTTTTCGCAACCATGGTCTGACATGGCCATTATTTAGATATCAAAAAATAGGCTCCCATAATACACAAATTGCCTGAAATTCAATGTCGTATGGTTGCATGCATGACCTATACATTTTCCTCAACATTACTACATACTTAAGTATATTATCCTTAAATCATGGAATCACTCAACCTGTTTGTTTATTGACAGGTGAATTTTGCATGGCAGTCTTGGATGATCAAGGAGTCACATCGCTCTCTATCTTTTATGAAAGATTTCACTATTATTAAGAGGAAGGAATTTTTATTAATGAGATGAAGGCAACTAATAATGACAAAACACAATAAGTACACTGAAAGGTGTTGTCTTAGTTAGAATGGAAAAAGTCCCAATTACTTTTGACATTGTGTCAAGGACCCACTTGAGTGACATATTATTATTTTATCGGGATCATTGTCTATTTTTTAAAATTATTTTGGCTCCACTGGATTAGGTTGTAGACTTGGGAAATCAACACTGACAAATACAGACTATTGACGTGAGAGTCGAGGCGCTTGATGAGGAAGACGAATACACACACCTTCCACTGATAGTTGACACATATCATGTGGCTCAAATTTGTAACTTATTTATAATGGTTTGGGTGTTGGTTGGCAGATTAGGTGTTTACAATGAGAAAGCTTATCTGTCACAACCGAATTCATATCTATTCACACTTAATACAACATGCAACCACAAACATTATTTAATGTAGGGTTAGGTGGCCGTCAAATTTAACCCCTAGTTAAACCATTACCCAATTTCATGATACTTTTTAGCTCGTTGCGGATTCAATGTAGCGATTACAAAACCATAAACATTAAAACCTTTGGGCCCGTAAAATTTTTTATGATGACGTAATTACGTCGAAAGGGGTTGTCTTAGTTAGAATTGGGAAATATGGAGCAATGTCCCACATTGTGTCAGGGATCCATGTGAATGACATATTATTATTTTATTGGGATCATTATCTGTTTCTTAAAATTATTTTGGCTTGGCGGGAATAGGTTGCAGACTTCGAAAATTGACGCTGACATATACATATCATCGATTGCGGATACATACCAATGACAGGATATTTGAGGCACTTGGTGGAGGATGAATACATGCACCTGATCCTCGTCTCACTGGTATGTTGTTTTCCCTTTACAACCTCGTTCTACATCCATATTCTTTTCTTTTTTGGCATAATTGATCACAACCTCCTTTTAGGGACATGTAGAGGATATATTTGGATGGTTGTGGTGTTACGAGGGGTTCAAGATGTTGGAGTTGATTCCTCTTGAAAACATGACATCTAATTCAAATTCTTCATAGTTTCTTATCATCTTTAGCATTACAAAGGCACAAACATACTCACTATAAGAATATTGCACACCATATATAATGTATCATGGAAAATATAATCCAAATACTCTTTAATCAACAAGGCAAAAACCCAATTCAAAACCAATTGCCATATTATCTTGAATTGGAATAGAATATGAAAACAATAAATAACAAAATTGGGTGACATGCTATGTTATGCTACAATGGTTATGGGGAGGATGATATTGATGGGTGTCATTATGCCCTTCATTTAATCAACTCTTTGTTGATGTCATATTCAAACCAGGGGTGTGTCTAAAGCTATATGCAACAAGAAGAATATTAGCGATCTAGTAATTGATTGTAGGTATTTTGTGTTTTATGGGGGATCTTTTCAATGTCTTAAGGACTTCTTGGTTAAAAACCTTATTGGAATCAAACTATGAAAACGTGTTGGAAGTAAACACACTTTACAGAAATGAATTGCTGGAAATAAACACACTTTGCCTTGGAAGTAAACACAGTTTGCAGAAAGGAATTGCTGGAAATAAACACACTACTGAAAGTAATAGAAAATGATGGAAAGAAAATAAGAATCTAATCTAGACACCTGCAGGAACGAGTATACAACAGATTTTAACTTGAAGAATTAAAAGCGTTACAGAATTAACAGATCTAAACTATTTGCTCTAAAAATATAAATACCAATAACAAAGATCCTAGTTCTTGGAGGAGTGGGCCCTTGATCCTCCTCGAATCAGGATTTGACAACTTAATTTTCTCTCAAAATAGAAATGGCTATTTTATTGATAAAACATTCTGCATTACAAAAACATTTTGGATCTGTGTATATCAATCTATATCTATCTCTCTTGTTCTATATCTATATATCCTCTCTATATATATCTGCAGTTTGTATGTTTATATATACTTCTTCCAGGGGTGCATTTATGGCCGTAACTGTTCCACTGATACGATGGAACTGAATCATGCCCAGAATAGATGTTGAATTGGAACATGGTTGGATCATACAGTTGTGTGATAATTATCCTGGATCTGCGAGTATGGAGAGTCGGAAGTCTTCTAATCTACTCCTGATTGATAGGATCATTGATTTGACAAATCACCGGCCGTTTGGAATAGATTATTATTAGTTTTGAAACTTTAGAAGAGTTCCGAACTAAAGGAAATCGTTCCAGGCCTAACCGAGAGAGTTCCAGAGCTATCTGCAGGAGTTCCGGAACTAATTCTGATAATTCCAGAACTAAGTACTAGAGTTCCGGAACTAAGTCCAAAAGTTCCAGAACTAACTGATAACTGTAATGGTGGAGTTCCGGAACTAAGTCTGGTAGTTCTGGAACTAAACCGTATTGATCCCAATGCTTCCAAAAACATGCTATCCGCTTCATATTTGTTCATTCCGCCTAATTGTGACCTGTTTTATTACAAAACTGAGTTTCCAAAGCACTTAGTTAGGAATTACAGAGCTTTTAAACGTTAGAATCATAATCAACAAAAGATGGACAATTACATCCTAACTTATATCATATCAAACAAAAGTCACAAAATGCAGTCAAACTTAATAAAAAGGAGAGTAAGATGAGATCATTTATTGTACATTTAACGGGCATATTCTGGCCTCATCATTTCCCCCATACTTACTTGTTTGTAAGTCCCCTTACAAACTTTACTCTTCAGATCTTGGGGTTATGGATTTTGCATTCCAACTGATTGCTTAGGTCAAATGGCTGATACTGAATATTCTGAAGTGTTTTAATTCAAAGGTGTTATATCCTGATCCTAATGCTACCTTCTTCAGCCATGCCTCAAATTCAGTGGGATCTTGTGGTTCTCTATTTTGCCATGGTGACATGGGGGTGAGAAGGAGTGGAGGTCTTGTTCTCATTCCCATCCATATGCCTCTGTGCTTTTCATTGATCTGAGGAATTAGCGTACATAAGGATTTTGCTCTATGCAAACTCCAGATTAAGTTTGTGGGAGATATTACTTCCCTTCTTTTCAATGCCACCGTGAGAAATTCCCATCTTTTCAAACATGCCTCATAAATATCTTCAAAATTTTCCTCTTCATAAGAGGTGAAGGCATTAATACTTCTCTGCAAATTGGCAAGATAAGGTTCCTTGAACCTTTTATCAAATGCATGGGATCTGAAATGTGTAGCAAAGGCAGATGGTTTACCATAGTGAATCCTCATACAGAGACCAGATGAACTAGCCTTTAACAGATGCTCTGACTCCCTCTCCTTCCATGCAATCTGATTTTGAAGAAAGACACAAATGCATTAAGCTGGCTCTCCCCTACATACAAATTGATCATAAAACCTGAGTTCTTTTCCAGCATGAAATTGCAGAGATAGAATTCACAAGAATATTTTTCTGCTCTGCATTGGCTAAGGAATAGGCTGCCGTAAAATCAGCTTCATCTTTTATTTCATGTGGAAGGCCACATGCTATCCTTGACAACTTCCAGCGAATGAATTGTTCCTCCAAAAACACACTATATGCAGGAGAAGGTCTCCTGCATGCAAGTAATTTCTCACTCATCATACAAACCATTTGTATTTTCACAAGATATTTAAATTTGTCTTTTTCTTCTTTGTAAAACTTTTCTTCCCATTCTTTTCTTTCTTTCTTCTCTTCTTCTATCTTGCTTTTCAAGTCCTCATTAGATGTCTTGGCTTCACTGAGTTCTCTACAAGTATCATCCCATAGTTGTTTAAGTGGCTAATAAGTTAATTCAGTTTGTGCAGAGACTGTTGACAGAGCAGTTTGTTTTCTAGAATTTTGACATTCTTCCTCTTTCTCCATTATATGTCTGTTTAACTCTTGTCAATTCCTCAGTCTTGTTAGTGAGCTGAGTTGTTAATTCCCCAATGACCATTTCTCTCTGTTCCAATTTAAGTTTGAGAAAATTCAACTCCTCATCCTTTTCTCTAATAATGAGTTCTGCTCTGGACAAAAACAGAGCCTGTTTAACTTGGTGTTTCTCTTCTTTCTCTGAAAGTTCCTTGGGGGTTAAGCATTCTTCTTCTACCAGAGGGGATTTCCCTTTCTGTTTCCAAGATGCCAATTCATCTTCTTCATGTGATGGTACTGTTGATTCACCCATCTCTTGGAAAACTTGTTCCTCAAATCTCTCATCTTCTTTTTCTATCTTTGTTTGGCTTGGTCTAGGAGGAGTCATGGCCATGCTGCCCAAAATATCAACAACTTCCTTTTCCAGCCCATCTTGATCTTCCATCTCCTCTGAAATCTCTCTAGATCTTTTATGAATTCTCCTTCTTTGAGGAGCCTCAAAATGTACAGAAATGGGTCTCCTCCTAGAGCTTCTTTTGATTTTCACCTCTTGCTCTTGCCTAGGTGAACTGTCACTGTCAGAGACAAATATTAGCTCTCTTGTAGCTAATGCAGAGGAAGGAATTTCTTTAGAAGGCATAGTAGGTTCTGCAGTTTTAGTCCTTCTTCCAGATCTTCTTCTTTTTGGTATTTCCTCTCCACCTAGTTCTTTCTTTTCCTCTGCAGTGGCATTAATTTCCAAATTAGTTGCAGGAGTAGAAGGAGTTGTTATTACTCTCCTGAGAATATCAGGGTTCTGCTTAAACTTGCTAAGAAATTTCTCCCACATTTCTTCTCCATTTTTCTTCGAAAGGAAATGGTGTTGGCACACTAAATGCACTAACCCATGATGTCTGATTGTTCCCACACCCTAGGAATACCTCTGGGCCATTGTATGGATGGAGTCAAAAAGAAACCCTGGAAGGTTTACTATATATTCTGGTTTTGTAGCTCCATATCTAAGGTATATGAGGATCTTCAGAACTTCTCTTCCTACCGACCCGAATTGACCATCACAGGTTAAATACTTGACTATCCAAAATGCCACTCTGTCAAAGGGTTTGGGAAAGCTGACCCTTTCTGACCCCTTTATGATTTTCTTCATGTTGTAAATATATTGGGGTTCATCTTCCCCCTTTTTCAGCAGGGTTTCAACCAGGTCTTTTAATGTCCCTCTGACAGGGTTTGGGACATGCACAATTGGCACTCCAGATATATTACTTATTGTATTCACAGAAAAAGGAATGAAAACATTTCTAACCTTTGTCTTGGATTGCTCTAAATTTATAACAAATTCTCTTACCAATTCATCGTTATACTTGGGGAACTTTCTCAGAAATTCCAGCCATCCTACCTGTTGAAAGATAGTTTGCCACTTCTTCATCTGCAATGAGTTGGGTATCATCCTCTGGTTTCGACTTCTTTTTAATCCCCATGATACATAGGTGATTCAAATTCGTTCTCCTTTAATCTTGTGCGGGTTGGCTGAAGAACTCTTCACTTAGCTATGGTACTAACAAAATTTAGCTGCGGAACTACTGTACTTAGATGCGAAACTTCTGTGTTGTAGCTGTGGAATGCAAACCTAATTCCCTGCTTCTTCCTTGAAGTTTCTCTGCAACTAGTTTTCACTTTGTTGATTCCACAATAATGATAACTCATTATAACTATGCCACCAATTTATTCCATCAATATCTTTCTCATGATTACTCACTTTTAATCATGATGTACAATAGATGACTCATCATACCAATCTTTTAAATCAAATCTAATCACACATGTGAACTTTTAATCTAACCTTTAATAAGTTAAAGACATAATTACCATCCTTGATGATGTAATCCCTCCTTCATGATGACTCATCATCCCTAAAAAGTGAAACAAAAGGAAAATGGTTAGAAAAACAATTGGAATTCCAAAGAATTTTTTTATTTTGAATTAGCCATTTATTTGAGAAGATCAACCGCCATTGTTGGTTTTATATTGATCTCTGAGAGAAACTTTTTTTTGGGGAAGAGAACGTCCATTTACTGGTTTTCACTCTCTTCCTTGTTTTTTTTTTGGGAAGAGAACACCATTTACTGGTTTTCATTCTCTTCCCTTTATTCTGGATCTATCCATCTAATTATTTGATCATTTTGGAAGAACTGGGTTCTTCCATATGATCAAATTATTTGTCTCTGCTTCAATCTGCCTCAAGAATTCATCCTTAGTAGGAGGCTTCCTATAAATTTTTAGCCTATGTCCATTGACCAAGAGTGTTCTTCTGCTGCCATCAATGGGAAGTAACTGAATAGAACCATTGTCAAATATTTACTCAATCTGATAGGGTCCCAACCATCTGGTTCTCAATTTTCCTTTGAATTGTTGGTACTTAGAATCAAACAACAATGCCCAGTCTCCTACTTTGAATTTCCTTTTCTTGATATGTGTATCATGCCATTGCTTCCTTTGATCTTGGATTATCTCCATTTGATGAAGTGCTTCCATCCTCAATTCATCCAACTCGTTGAGTTGAAGGATTCTCTCCCTTTGAGCTACATCCAACTAAATACCCACCTTAACTGTTATCCTCAATGTTTTTAGTTCAAACTCAATAGGAAACAAGGGATTTTTCCCATAGACTAACTCATATGGTGAAAACCCTGTTGTAGTTTTCCAAGTTGTATTGTAAGCCCAAACAGCTTCAGGTAGTCTCTTTACCCAATCTCTTCTTCCTGCTTCAACTGTTTTGGTAAGGATGTTTTCCAATTCTCTGTTCGTTACTTCAGCTTGTCCATTTGATTGTGGGTGATAGGGAGATGACTTCCTATGATTGATCTAATAATACATTGTGAAATCCTAGATCATATTAGACATAAATTGTGGTCCCTGGTCTGAAACTATGCTCCTTGGTGCTCCAAACTTTACCATAATTTTGTGCCAAAGGAAATCAACAACTGCTTCTTCAGTGGCATTTGTTAAAGCCTGCACTTCTGCCCACTTTGTCACATAATCAGTACACACAAGAATGTGCTCTTTTCCTTATGAAGGAGGATTAAAGGGACCAAAAAAGTCCAATCCTCATCTTTCAAATGGTTCTATAACTACTTGAGGTTACAGAGGCATTTCATTGGTGAAGGTTGGTTGTCCCATCCTTTGACAAGGATCACACCGCTTGATATATTTCTTCACATCTTTGTACAGAGATGGCCAATAATAGCCAGTGCCAAGTATCTTGTGAGTTGTTCTCTTCATTGAATAGTGTCCTCCACTTGGTTCATCATGACATGCCCAGAGGATGTCAAAGATTTCATCTTCTCTTACACACCTGCGTAAAACCAAATCAGGACCACATTTAAATAGCATTCCATTTAACCATTTGAATTGTGCACTGGTTTTGATTAACTTCTTTATTTGTTTCTTAGTGAAAGAAGGAGGAAACTTCCTGTTGCAAGATAATTTTCCATATCAACAAACCATGGTGTATCAGCTGAAATAACAAACAATTGTTCATCTAGAAAGTTGTCCTTGACTGGATCTTGCTCCCATGTAGTGGTTAGTCTTGACAAGAAATCAGCTACCACATTAGATTTACCTGGATTGTCCATAATGGTAATATCAAATTCTTGTAAAAGTAATAACCATCTAATTATTCTACCTCCAACCACTGGTTTGTTCATTAAATATTTAATTGCTGAGTGATATGTATGTACAAATATTTTGTACCCTGTAATGTAATGTCTAAACTTATTAATTGCATAGATCACAACAAGAAATTCTTTTTCAGTGGTGGTGTAATTTCTTTCAGTGGGAGTAAGATTTTTACTAAGATAGTAGATAGCATACATTTTTCCTTCTTCATCTTTCTATCCCAAAACTGCACCAATTGAGTTATTTGAGGCATCAGTTTGGATGTGAAAAGGTTTCTCCCAATTAGGTCCTCTCAATATTGGGGCAATTATTAATTTCTCTTTAATTTCTTCAAAAGCATGTTGACACTTTTCATCCCAAAGAAATTCACAGTCCTTGGTAAAACAAATTAAACATGGGGGTAAAATTTTACTAAAATCCTTGATAAAGCACCTGTAGTATCCAACATGCCCTAAAAATGACTTGATATCTGTGGGGGTTTGAGGAACAGGTAAGTCTGAAATAATCCTAATTTTGTTTTGGTCAACCTGAATTCCTCTTTTTGAAATATGGTGTCCTAATATAATCCCTTCATCAACCATCATCAAACATTTTTCATGGCTAAGAGACAAGTGGTGTTGCTCACATCTTGTCAATACTCTGTCCAAATTTTTCAAGGCATCATCAAATGTATCTTCATGCACAGTAAATTCATCCATGTATACCTCTACACAGTCATTTGTTAGGTCTACAAAAATTGCTAATACAACTCTTTGAAAGGTTGTTGGAGCATTACATAGTCCAAATGGCAATACCATGTAAGCAAAGGTACCCCATGGACAAGTAAATGTAGTTTTATCCTGATCCTCAGCAACAACTCTGATTTGATTGTATCCACTAAAGCCATCCAAGAAGGAAAAGTATTGTTTACCTGAAAGGTTGTCTAAGACTTGATCTATGAATGGTAAGGGAAAATAATCTCTCAGTGTGGCTTTGTTCAGTTCCCTATAGTCAACACAAATTCTCCATTTTCCATTCTTTTTAGGGACAATTACAAGAGGAGACACCCACTGGCTATCTGAGATAGGGTAGATAAAACCTACTTGTAATAGTTTTTCAATTTCTTGTTTGACTATATCCCTTAAGGCTGGATTAATCCTTCTCTGAGGTTGCCTAACTGGTCTAATGTTTTCAGTATAGATGTGATGGGTGCAGATACTTGGATGAATTCCTTTCATGTCTTTATAGTCCCAAGAAAAAGCTTTAGTATGATCTTTTAGAACATCAAACAATTTAGCTTCTTCATCGTTCTTCAACCAACTATTAATATTCAAAATTTTACCCGAGTTGAATCTCAACATGTTTGGTTCCAGTGTATGATGAACTGATTTTTTGAAAGGGTTCCATTAAGGTGTTTAGTGGACATGCATGTGGTAACAACATATGATATGTAGCAACATCTCCAAAAGTTCCTTGAGACAGAATGCTGGACAAAGGACAACAGGAAGAGTTATGATACTTATCTTGTTGTAGGTCGAACTCCTCGTCACTGTTGTTTTCCAGAAATTCTTCATCATCTCTTGATATATGTGAAGCTGAAGCTACAAATTCTTCCTCTCCCCAAGAGAAATCTCGTTCCTCTAGAGTGAAATTATCTTCATTTGCAGGGAATTGTTGTTGGTGTGGTTCTGGAACTAATTGTGATGGTTCTGGAACTAACTGTGATGTTTCCAGAATAGATTCTATAGGTTCCAGAACTAATTTCGTAGGTTTTGGAACTAATTTTGTAGGTTCTAGAACTATTCCTGACTACTCCAATGACAATTGGTGTACATTCAATGGTGGGTTAATCATATCTTCTATTTCCTGTACATGATCCTGCAATGTTATCATAGCCAAAGAAGATAGATTTTTCTCATTAATATCAGGATTATCAACCCATAATTGCTCTTGATTATCAATAAAAGGTCATGCAGAGGGATATAATGAAATTTTCTTAGAATTCTTACCATTTGAAATAGTCATATCACTTGACCTGCAATCAATTAAGGCAACAACTGTAGCTAACCATGGTCTGCCCAAAATAATGGGATAACCAAGTGTTTTACCTTTTGGCTGCAATATAAGGAAGTCAAATGGATATTCCCATGACTCCACCATAACTGCCACATCTTCGATAACTCCTTCTAGTTTTTCTATAGACTGGTCTGCCATCTGCAATATGGTGTTAGTAGGTTGTATGCCTGTTAATGGTAATGTTTTCAAAGTGTCCACTGTCATTACATTTATAGATGCTCCCAAATCAACCAAAATGTTATGTATATCTTTATTCCCTATAGAGACATAAATAACAAGGCTTCCAAGATCTCCATATTTGGGAAGTAGGAGCTTTCCTGCTAATAAATCAACAAGTTTCCCATCTACCTTAATAGTCCTGGGGTACTGCTTCTTTCTTCCAGGTATTTTTAAACATAACAGTTTGATTAACTTGTTCAACTCTGGAATATCCTTGATTGCTTGCAACAATGGTATTTCAATATTTAATTTTCTCAATTCCTACACCAATTCAGATTCCTTGATTTCTATAGCTTCTTTAAATCTCTCTAGAAATGGAGTCTCAGTAGAGTTTCTTATCTGGCTCCTTATCTTTCTCTTTTACATCCTTCTTGGGGAACAATCGTACTAGGGGTTTCAGTTTCTTCTTGTCATTTTAGTGATTATAACAGGTGGACTGCTAACTATTTTTCTAGATCTAGTTTGAATATCCTTACAATCCATGGCATTTAGATCAACTGATTTTTCTGGTTTTGTTCCGTAGACAGGAGTTGTTTGTTTGTTTCTTGGGTTTGTTACTGGTTGTGCTGGCATTTGCATTTGGACTACATTTTCAGCCTGTGAATTTTGTGCTGGAGATCCCATTATGGCTTGTTGGTTCTGATTTGGATATGTTTTCCCTTGCACATAATTACTAGGGCCCCATCTAGGTTGTGACCAAGCATAAGGATTTCCTTGACCAGCCCAAGGTTGTTGGTGTCCCTGGGTATACCAAGCTTGACTTGCCCAATCCTGAGGATTCCATGTTGGTTGAGGTGCCCAAGGTGGTTGTCCCCAATTTTGTGGTACTGTCTGAGCTGCCCATGGCATCATCCAAGGATTAGGAGATGACCTTGGCATAAACTGCCCTTGGCTAGGTTGTCTCTGAACAAAATTCAATTCTTCTGTTGTGGATGATGTACTGGTTTGTTTGAGCTAATTCTTTATGAGTGGAAGAAGAGAACAAGTGTGAATGTCATGTTCTTTAGATTCACAGATAATACATACTTTTGTTTTATCCAAAGGACATTCCCTTATTGCATGCTTCTTCCTGCATCTAGGACAATACATGGCTAATGGTTCAGTTTTGGCATTTGCTTTAGCTTGTAATCCATCCATAGTAGAGGTTAATTGAACTAAAATGTCTATTTTAAAGTTTTCCAATTCATCCATTAGTTTGTTCATATCTGGATTCAAAATTTTCACTGATTTTCCCTTCCTAGGTCCACCCCTTGTTCTGGAATAGCTTCTACAAATGTTTTTAATTTCATTCATCCTTAATTGATCAATGTTTCCACCTCCTATCAAGTTAAGAGCTTCCCTAGATTCATCATCCAAACCTTTAAGAAAAATGGTTTTACTTAACTCTTCTTGAAGTACAAATCCACACCTTTTACTTACAAAGAGGAATCTGTCCAAATAATCTTCTATATTCTCATCCTCCTCCTACTTGATTTTGAAAAAATCTTCCTTCCTATTTCTCCCTCTATAGTAATCTTGATATTTGTTCTAGGAAGGTAGTTTCCATTTGTGCCCAAGTGGTAATAGAGTTGGATGCTAATCCCATTAACCACCTCATTGCTGCATCCTTCAGAGTGGATGGAAACAACTTGAGCTTTTGATTATCTGTCTTGTAATCATAGGTCTGACACAGTACCTTAAACTCAAACAGAAATTGGTCAGGGTCTTCAGATGACATCCCTCTAAATGTGGGTAAATGTGCAGGTGAAATATTTTTCATTGGTGTATCATCATCATCCAATTGAATTGGATAAGTAAAGGTCCTATCAGGTTCCCTTTCAGCTTCTCGTGCCATTTCTAAAGTATTTTCTAAACTTCTTTCCCAATCAATGTGGTATGTGGTATGCCTTGGGGAAGGTGAAAAATTAGGAGTAGGAGGTTGACTACTCAATTGAGAATCAAAACTTACCCTAAATGGATCTTGAGAAATAATCCTTCTCCTAAAATTTCTACTTCCTTCTTGGTGATTGATCCAAGAATTCCAAAGGTGGCAATTCTGCTTCTTGTCTTACAGGGGATAATGGTGCCTCCAATTCTTGGCCAACTTCCTTACTTGAACTAGAGGATGTTGGTAATTCTTGTTCAAATATTTTTGGGAGAAATCTCCCTTGGAGTCTCTTGGTCTACTCATAAATTTTGTGATAGCTTAGGGAAGATTTCTTCAATTACTAGATGTATGATTGTTGCTCTTGTTGACACCTCATTAGAAAATTCTAACTAGTGGGTCCCTAGAAATGGTGCCAAAAATGATGGGTGTCATTATTCCCTTCATTTAATCAACTCTCTGTTGATGTCATATTCAAACCAGGGGTGTGTCTAAAGCTATATGCAACAAGAAGAATCTTAGCGATCTAGTAATTGATTGTAGGTATTTTGTATTTTCTGGGGGATCTTTTCAATGTCTTAAGGACTTCTTGGTTAAAAACCTTATTGGAATCAAACTATGAAAACCTGTTGGAAGTAAACACACTTTACAGAAATGAATTGTTGGAAATAAACACACTTTTCCTTGGAAGTAAACACACTTTGCAGAAAGGAATTGTTGGAAATAAACACACACTATTGAAAGTGCTGGTAAAATGATGGAAAGAAAATAAGAATCTAATCTAGACACCTGCAGGAATGAGTATACAACATAAGAAATTTTAACTTGAAGAATTAAAAGTGTTATAAGAATTAACAGCATCTAAACTATTTTCTATAAAAATATAAATACCAATAACAAAGATCTTGGTTCTTGGGGGAGTGGGCCCTTGCTCCTCCTTGAATCAGGATTTGACAATTTAAAATTCTCTCAAAACAAAAATGGCTATTTTATTGATAAAACATTCTGCATTACAAAAACATGTTGGATCTGTGTATATCAATCTATATCTATCTCTCTTGTTCTATATCTATATATATATATATATATATATATATACAGGTCTGTATATATATACTTCTTCCAAGGGGTGCATTTATGGCCGTAACTATTCCACTGATATGATGGAACTGAATCGTGCCCAGAATAGATGTTGAATTGGAACATGGCTGGATGTACAACTATGTGATAATTATCCTAGATCTGTGAGTATGGAGAGTCAGAAGTCTTCTAATCTACTCCTGATTGATAGGATCATTGATTTGACAAATCATCGGCCATTTGGAATAGATTCTTATCAGTTCCGAAACTTTAGAAGAGTTCTGGAACTAAAGGAAATCGTTCTAGGCCTAACCGAGAGAGTTCCGAAGCTATCTACAGGAGTTCCGGAACTAATTCCGATAATTCCGGAACTAAGTACTAGAGTTTCGGAACTAAGTTCAAAAGTTTTGGAACTAAGTGACAAAACTCATAACTGCATGGTGGAGTTCTCGGAACTAAGTTTGGTAGTTCCATAACTAAACCGTATTGATCCCAATGCTTCCAAAAACATGTTATCCACTTCATATTTGTTCTTCCACCTGATTGTGACCTGTTTTATTACAAAACTGAGTTTCCAAAGCACTTAGTTAGGAATTACAGAGCTTTTAAATGTTAGAATCATAATCAACAAAAGATGGACAATTACATCCTAACTTATATCAGATCAAACAAAAGTCACAAAATGTAGTCAAACTTAATAAAAAGGAGAGTAAGATGAGATCATTTATTATACATTTAATAGGCATATTCTGGCCTCATCATATATCAAAATATTTGTATGATGGAACAGGTAGGTGTCTTGAAAGCATATTTTTTATACATTTAAAAATAAAAACATTCAAGAAGAATGCAGACAAATTCTAATCGAGTACAATGGTTTTGAGTGATTACTAGTAGAAGAGGTATGGATGTCATAGATCAATTTATTTGGAGTTCCAATCTATGATACATGCATACGGTTTATCAATATCCCTCTAGCATTGCAATAGACCATGACTTATAGGAAAGAAAATTTCAAAAGTGTAGTCTGCAGTTTTTCCCTAGGATCTATACACATGGTAGTAGACCTTGGTTACAACTTGTTTTATGTCCCCTACCGTTTACCAAGTCTCTTCATTCTTATCCAAGTTAATGACCTAGTAATGAAAGATACTAGCAACTCAAAACATGTAAGGGTTTATGGTACCTTGAGATGACGATGATGATGGAAGGGAAAAAAATGGACTCCTTCCTGCAAACTTGATGATCTACACAATAAAGACAACTAGAAAGAAAATGGATTAGATGGTAGATGGGGGGGGTTTCCTGACAAATTCAGTTCCAAGAAGCGTGAACTTTCTTATGTGGATGTCAACCCATGTATTGATAAAATAAGATAAGATCAATGATAACAAATTGGATAATATGCAGAATCTGAGATAAACGTAAATGCATAAATGTAAGTAAATTACAAATCTAATTAAAATAGATGCAAATTAAACCAAACCTGATTGGGTCAACAACGACCTAGGTTGCTAAGGGATAGTTGACGTGACTGGAAGTAGATGGATCAAAATAAAAACCAAGAATGCATATTTGAGAGCTTTGAATACACATCTGGAGGTGATTAAGCTCTGTAATGATTGTTGGCAACCCACGGAAGAGATTTGAGATATGAGAAACAAAATAGATGTAAGAAAATATGGATATAAAGAGATATGGTGGAGAAATGAACTGGGTCGACGACGACTTGTGTGAGTTGGCGGTGACCAAAGGCTGATAGAATGGATTTGATATGGCTGAGTGATGGGATGAAATATCTAGGAGTTGTGTGGACACATAAATAGAAAATCAACACATTGTGGATATGAATGGTGGGGAGGATGATGCAAAAGGAGGTTGATTCAATGATGACTAGACATGTTTGATGGTGACTGGGACTAGTTAGGGCTTGAATGACAATAGATGGGCTGAAATGGCAACTTGCAAACAAGATGGATGGAAGAGAAGACTCGAACTGGATCACTGATGGTAGTTAAACCTACAAAATGTTAGTGGCAGATGATAACAACAATGATAATTCAAATGATAGGTACACCAAAGCAAGATGAAAATAAACTGCCCAAAGTCTCCAAGATCGATGCAAATAAGCTCAAAGGGAGTCTAAGAAGGTTGTGACAGCTGCAGAGAAGCTCGGGCCTGAAGATGAGTTCGTAAGTTCGCAATAAAATCTTGATTTTGCATTCCTTTGCGAGGAGAGAGGGTAAATTTTAGGGTTGACGGTGACCTGAATGGGTTGCCATCGATTGTGGGGAATCACCCATTTAGGCAGTGGAAGGATGTCTAACTCGAGGCATCAAGCCCATTAGGGGCAAGATTAGGGTTTTAGGATGTTTTGGTGGGTTAGGGTTGTATAGGGAAGTGAAATGGGTAGATGAGGGATGAAATGGAGTAAATAAAGGCTAAAAGGGAGCCTAGGGATAAATAAGTAGGTAGGTTAAGGATGAGAGATAACCTAGTGAGGAGAATTAGGGTTGATTGGGGGTGATTTAAGAATAATTAGATAATGAAATGAGGATTAGGATTATGGGATAATTAATGATGATTAATAATAATTTGGGATTGATGGGAAAGTAAGAAATAAATAAAATATGAATTTGAATAGATGACCATTGTGATAAAATGTGAATGCGGGGTGAAAAGGGTAGCGATACTAAATTTTGGTGTCTACATTTTCCCCTTTTTGACAAGTGGTTTGCGTTGGGAAAGCCACAAGACAAAAATGAAAAAGAATGAAAAGATGATTCATTAGGTGTTCCCCCTCAAACTTGGGATTTTTGACAAAAAGGAAGTCGGTCACAAAGTTAAAAGAGATATATGACAAGGAAAGAAGAGAAAAAGGGAAAGAAGGGATAAGATATCCCAGATGAGGATTGAAAAAAAAGTAAAATATGGCGGTGATTCTGATATCACATTGGTATGGAACAAAGGAAGATCTCAATGGAGATGATAACAATGTCCTATAGACCCATGAATGGGAAAAATCACTGCAAAATGGAGGGAAACTAAGGGGAATCCACTCAGATAGATTAAACATGTCGTAGGACCAATGGGTCAAAGGAAAGTATGAAGTATGCACAAACAAATGTGAAAATGGTCAAGACAAAAGTCACAATAAAATTAGGAGAAGTGAGATCAATAAAATAAGTCTGGGAAGGGACGAAAGCTAACGCAATCAAAAGATGCCCCAAGAGGAAACACAAGATGAAAGATTGGACAAGATTGGATGAGACAAGGCAAATTGATAAGGTGAGGTGAAAGAATATTGGTAAGGTGAGCAACAAGATGAAAAATTGAATGAGATTAGATTGGATGAGGATAACAGATCAAATGGGATAAATGGATAAGATATGATGAGCTAGTAAAATATGAGTTAAGATGGATAAGGAGATAAGGTAAGATAAGATGAGATGAGATAAATTTGGATTGGATGCGAAAGATAAAATGCTAGTTCAATAAGGTGAACCAAAGTGTATAAGTGTATACTTCACTGTAGTAAGTATGGATGATATGGATATAAGTAATGTTGTACTTAAAAGTAAACACATAAACATGGATATAATGGTTAGATAGGAATGATATGCTTAGCTGAGGGAAAGGATACAAATTCAACAAAAGGAAACCCCAAAATGAGGCAAATGAAACATGATTGTAGCAAGGAGCATGTGAAGAAATGATGCTTTGAACCAGATCGGAGGTAAACAAAAAAGGGAGCTAATTAAGGCAATGCACTTGCAGCGAATAACATGTGTTAACACATAAGCAATGATAGTTAGTTATTCCAAGGATCATGAAGGAAAATATGGAAAGTGGGCTTATAAACCGAATATGGACATGACATAAGGGGTTTAGATATGACTTGTATGTGGGAATATAGGTTCTCCATAGGTGGGTGTCCCTAGGTCTATGCCCTAGCTCTGGGTAAGGGGACCCAAACTAATAAAAGCGGGAAGTTTGCTATAAATGAGAAAGTGGATTGATGCGGGAAGATTTTTAAGGATGCTTGTCTTTGAATTTTATTTTGCTTTATGATATAGAAGGTTGACCAAAGCGAGAAGCCTTCATTGCCATGATATAAAGGGAATAACCATCATTCGGGGGAGTGGTCCACTTTTTTCTTTTATGATTTTGACTTTGGATTTTTTTTTGACAAATGGCAAGGATAATATATGCATGATAGTTGTTCTTCGAGGGATCAACCTATACTTTTGAATTTATGCTTTTATGAATAGTTGTCCTTTGAGGGAGCTGTTTGTTTTTGGATAAGATAGCTTTTCTATTTTTTTATATGAGCATCCATGGAATTTTGAATTTTTAGGGAAGAGCTGGGGATAGTTAGGTAGACCACTTAGGAGGGGATAATGGATGCAAAAGATAGACCTGTGAACCCTTGGCATGGTTCCAAAGGGTAAATAATAAGGTAATGGATGTAATGATCATGGAGTTCTCACCAAGAAGGAAGAACCTATCCATAAGGAATATGCTATGAGCAGAGACTTGGTGCCCATATCTAAGGTCATGACGAAGAAAGTGGTGATAGACTACATAATTCTAAATCATTACAATGAGAGATGGAAAAGGTTAATGATGGATGGATGACCATGTAAAAAACTAAGTGCATGATGCTAGGTATGCTAATGGTAGAATAGCCACAAGTATAATGCATTGAGAGGTTCCATTTTTGGTTTACCATCAAGAGATGATAGGTTCATGATTCACGTGTATGATCCAATCCAGTTGGGAGAAAACTTTCAATGTGTATTTTGTTCTAGAGAGGTGATGTTTTGATTTTAAGGACAAGGTCACTGATGTTAAAGTCACGCTCCTTGAGAGGTGGGATTGGATGGGATAATATGATATCTCGTGGAAGATTAGGATGATGTGAAATATATAAGATTATGCGTTATCTTTCAAATAGAGAGGAAATACACACCCATGGTGAGACGAAGATGGAAAAAAAATGTGGGCTTAGGATGAAGTATGTTTCCTCAAGAGAGGCACAAAGATAACCATAAAGGCGGACTTAGAGTGAGATGCAATAATATATAAATAGATTAGATAAGATGAGATAACAAACTAGATGAAAGATAAGTAGATCTAGATGAGATTAGGTGAGATTAGATGAGACATTGTAGGTGATATAAATGAAGGAGGAGATGTAAGAAGACTAAAATATGGGAGTGAATTATCCCCCAATGAGGGATGTTGCATCACTTTAGGCAAATTATATACAATTATGGATAAGCTAGCGGATACAACAAGATATTGGGTAGGATTTTTAGAAGGAGAAGCGATGATGCCTCTATGTTTTGATTGGATATATGATTGAGGGGCATGAGGGTGAGGAGGATTAGTGACATTGATGGCGTTGATGAAGAGAGAGGGCCTCCCTTTAGGAGAGATAGATCTTGGAGGAGGGATTACGATGAATGATTTTGGTGAAGAACTCAATTTAGATGTCTTAGGATATGAGGGTTCAAATGGAGGAATGGATTTGGATGTGGATGAGATAGAAGGGAAAGGATGGTTTTCGTAGATAAGAAGGCCATCTTATGTTATTAAGTTATGGAGGAGAGTTTGGATGGCCTTGCAGTGTTTTGTGTCATGACCTAGGGTATGATGATAAGTACATATGACATTAGGATCAAACCAAGAAGGTTTTATAACGCATGGATTAAAAGTTTTGATAGGAGGAAGGGTGATTATTGAGGTTTGAAGTAGGCGTTGAAATATTTCATTATAGAATCCAATGGGGATTTTTTAAGGAGAGGGTATACATGAAGTGGTTTTGGTAGATGAAGGAAAAAGAGGTGGTCTACTTTGATGAGGCCTCATGAAGGCCTTTGGTTCAAATTCAAAGTTGGAGGGAGAAGTGGGTATCTGTGATTTAGTTTTAATGACTTGGAACTTAGATGATTTTAAAGTAAAATTGGATTTAAAAGGGGGCTAGATTGGTTGGATTTGGGTTGGTTGGTGATGGGTGTCTTAGATGAAGGGCCTGGTCCTAAAATGGATGGAGATGCCCCGAAAGAGTGATGATGTAACATTAGTTTTCTTAGGCTTGGGAGGAGGGAGCTCTAAATTTTTGTGAAGATGTGTAAGGGTTTTTGGATAGGTAAGCCAAGGTTCTTAGTCTTTGGATATGAGATATTTCCTTTGGTAGGAATGATGAGAGTTTTAATTGGGGGTATGTAGAAGAAGAATCAAATGATGCAGAGGGTATTGTAGATGTGGATATTGTAGATGAAAGGGGTTTTTGGATAATGTGCTTGATGAGATGAAGAGGGGTTGTAGATTGTATAAGTCTCAAACTGATTCGTGTAGGGATGATTAGTTTTGTAAATGGGTTGCGAACACCTTTTGTGGTCGTCTTAAGTGGGGGTGTTTGTGTAAGAAATATTTCAAGGGGTATCATAGATATATGTGCAAATTAAGATGTATATAGAGGTTTGGTTATGATAGGAGATGTTGAGTTGTGGAGCTAAATTGCTTCACAAATAACATGCTTTATAAAATTGCAAGTTTACACAGTACCCGACGTCGGTTGGGTAATCGGCGTCACTCACCTGGGAGTAACCAACATCGATTACCTATGCGTTTATGTTTTTATCGTAGACATGGGATTAGATCCAACCTTTGATTAAAAGGTGATCTAAAGGTTGTAAATGTATAAATAAGATGCTCTAAGTTTGTATATGTTTATATATAGCTTGAAAATTAGGATTAGATCTAAGATTGTGAGTATATGTAATGTTCATTCTCCTTATTTGTAGATGTATTTGAAAGAAGAAAAAAAGAACATTTGTATTATATTTATATTACCTACCTCATCGTATCCATATAAATAAGCTGTACAAAAGGATCCTCACTTATGTTCATATGATTTTTTTAATAAAAATGCATTACTGTATTCTAAAATATATTTTGTTTGTTAGTCATGTAGTTTGTCTCAAAACAATGGCTTCCTTTTTCATGCATCCAATCACATTTTACCATGTATCTATTTTTATAGATTTCAAATATAATTGTTATGATTGAAAAATAACACTTTTTCATTTTCTTTTTTCATAAATCTTATTGGTATCAGAGTGATGGCAAATTCCCCAGGTTTTAGAGACACTAAGGTTTTCAAATAGGCTAAAACTAAATACTTTTCCAGTGACCAACTGTAAAAGTGCAAAGTTTTGTTTTTCAAAATGTTTAACTAACTATGGTTTTTGACAAAAACTTGCATAACATCAGTGGGAGATGATATTGTTGCAAGGTTCACTTGCCATGCAATATTTGTCTTAATGACTGACATCGGTATTTTAAAATTTTATCGTACATCTGTTCCTAAGACCTTATGTCGGCAAGGTGACCATGGTCGGTTAGTTCGACACTTGTGTCGGTGACCTAATAAACATAAAAAAATCACATACTCTTGAAGTAATTTGATAACTAAGTATTTATAACCAATCATATATTTGATTAAATTTGGTGTCTATTTGTTCTTGATACTCTACTATCCCTTATGTTGGTCATATGTGCTAAATCTTTGTTTTTTCAGAGGTGAATGTCATATTAATATTTTTCACCTTTTCGTATTGACGAGTAGGCCTCAAAGAATATTTGTATTGCTACATGCATTGATTAGGGATTACAGACCTTGACTAGTGAGATAGAGGAGTGGCTATGCATCCTTCATGCAGTTAGATTCATGGGCTATCGTTAGAGAGGCAAAATATAATTTTCCTAAGATGAACTATGGGGATTTTCATCAGAGTTGCAAGTTAACTTAGCCAGCCTTAAAGATGCAGGTGAATAAACACTTGATGCTGGTAAGGTGATGTATTTCATCTTAGTGTAGTTTTATTGCATGCATTATTAGCTGTAAAGTTTCTTTGTGCAAGATTTGGGTGCTTCTTGAAATAACTGGCTCAACACTAGCTATCAGCTTTGGTCAGAGTAGGCACCTAGTTTGGTGTATTATGTAAATTCTGTGGTGTTATGATTACATTCTAACAACACCAGACAATACTGATCAGTAAACTGACATTGGTCATAGACGAAACTGGTACCGGTCACAAGCGATCCTAGGTCAGGTCTCTTGTGACAATAAGTCCTGTACTGGGTTTTTTGCAATAGAAGAGGGCATGAAAGCTTTAGTGTCTAGTTTTGAGGATTAGGTTTCTTGCATTCAAGTGTATAGGTAGAAACACCAAGTAGATCACTTAAATATAAAGCTTTGAATAAAAAAGAGGACGAATCTGGCTCTGATGAGTCACCAGGTAAGACTTGGGTAAAATTCAGAGTATCTCTATATGAATCACATCTTTTGTTTCTTTCATTTGAAGCAACTGGTATTATGTTTGGATTGTCTGCACAAGTAAAATATGCACCAGGCATAGTTTATGAGTTTGACATTTTATTTCCATTGATGTGTTGGTTATCTTGAGAACAAGGGTATATAGTCATAAGGATGATATCCTCAATGCAAAATTCATGTTTAGACACAGTTGTAGGTAACATGAGATGTTGAGTACATATGTATGAAAAGAATGTTGTTAAGCCTACTTCACAATAATTCCTAAAATTCTGTGATGTAGAAGTATTCTTTGATAAGAAGGAAATCAATTTTATTATTTTCTTTCATCTGTTTTATTTCTCACTGATATATATTGGAGCTTTTGAGCTTACAGGTGAATTAGAGCATAAGTGCACAGGGAGTTGACGTTGAGTGGGAGAAAACCATGGTTGTTGGCATTGCATGTTGGACACATATGCCCACATGTAGAGTGAATAGGAGAATGCTGACCTATTCAAGAGTGCGCCCCATGAAGAACATAAGTTGTTGTGGAGGACAATCATGGTTTTGTAGGTATTTTAGTGTGTAGTGCATGTGACATCACTTCTAGTTCATTATTTTGTAGTTCCTGGATATCCTTATGGGATGACAATTGATGGAAGTTGGGTTAAGAAGAGATGAAATTTTTAGAGTTTCCTGGGTTGCACAAGAAGGAGTTCCAATGTTTGTTATAGAGTTACAGGTTGACATCAGTGTGTGTTTAAATTGATGTTTCCCTTGTTTTCTTTCATCTTGGATGGAAGTATGTTAACGACATTTTTGTTGGTATTACATTTTTGTTGGGATCATGTTGAGTGGGAGAAATCCAAGGTTGTTTGATTGCATGTTGGACACATGCACGTGCAGATGAAAGGGAATTACATTGAAAGTGGCATGAGGAACAATAGTGTTGTGGAGGATTGTCATAGGTTTTTATTTTGTGTTTAGTGCATGATGATGTCACTTGTTTTATTCCAACCTTCTTGTATTCTTATGGGATGACAGTTTGGATGTTTAGTTGGGTTAAGAAGAGAGATATGTTTGTTTCAAGGGTGAAAGAAGGAACATATGTTTGTTACATGTTACAGGGTGACATTTTGTGTTTACTAGTTTATTGAGTTTCCCATCATCTTGGATGAATGTTTAGTATGTTGATGACATTGGTATTTTACACTAGTCATTAGTAGCATGATTAGCATGGTTGTTTTTTACATTGATGGTACATGATTCATTGTGGAATTTAGTTAGTGGTAAAGACTTGGAGCTTTTGGAGAGCCTGGTGATATGGATGGATGGATGTATATGGTGAGTTTATACATGTGGATAGATTCTGTTTTATGAGTCTATAATGATGTAGATATTTGTTTTGCACATGGATGCCTATTAGCATGGTTTAGATTCCCTTGAGCATGAGTAGGGGATGTTTGTATTTCCTCTTATTACTATGTTACTCCATGATAGATATGTTTTCTACAGATGGTTGTCTTGGACATGCAAGTTGTTTATGCAGGGTTGGATTTACAGAATGTTGTGTTTATATTCTTTGAGTTATGTATGTGTTGTGGATTGATCACCCACTAGTTGAATGTAGAACTCATTTGGGTTGTCTTTACCCAGGATCTTGTTTTTTTCTTTTGCATATTCCAGTTTGACTTGTCTTTGGTCAGTTGCATTGGTGGTTGCATGGAGACATGGATAGATGGTTGGAGAGCATGGTTGGTTTTATAGGAATGGTTATGGTTGTGATTGAAGCTCAGTATTTTAGTTTGAGTGGGAGATCTTGTAGGTGTGTTAGTCATGGTGGCTTGGTTGCATGAGAGGCTTGGTGTTACGATTCAATGGGAGCTTGATGTATGGATAACTCGTGTATCACTGATCATTAGTAGCTTCATGCAGGTATATGGTAAGTCACATGTTTGTTATCTTATTGGTTTTAGAAGATGGTTTAATCTTCCTGATTTTAGAGAGAATTGTTGAAGTAAAGAATAGTTGGTCTTCATGGTATGTAGAGGAACAGTAATGTACAAGTACAGGTTCAACAATTTATCTCCAAGTGGGAGATTGTTGAGTTCTGGAGCTAAATTACTTCACAAATAACATGCTTTACAAACTTGCAGGTTTACACAGTAACTGGGGTCGGTTGGGTAACCGACGTTAGTCACCTTAGGAGTAACTGACATCAGTTGGGATAACCTGACATCAGTTACCTGTGCATTTATGTTTTTATTTTAGACGTGGGATTAGATCCAACCTTTGATTAAAAGGTGATCTAAAGGTTGTAAATGCATAGCTAAGATGCCCTAAGTTTGTATATGCTTATATAAGCTAGAAAACTAGGGTTAGAAGTAAGAATTGAGTGAGAAAATCCTTGATTCTCCTTGGTTGATAGAGGATGAAGAAGAAGAAAAAAAGAAAAAGGTTACATGAAGATAGAGCTTCCATGGAGAGAAGTTGGACAAAAGGAAATGGCATGTACACATCTGAATGGTGAGAAGAGGGTAATGTCTTCTACTGTATTTCCTTTGTATTGTTTAGTCTCAATGTAATGACTTGCATAGTATGCAAAGCACATAGTTTCTTGTAAATCCACATGGTTATTCTTCTTGTAGATCCACATGTTGTTGTGAGATCTTGTATTGTAGATCCATGAGATCATATTGTATTGTTGGTCCCTAGAGATCTAGTATTGTAGCTCATTGGATAGCTTGTGAGTTACGTGATAGTATCCATATATTGTAGAGGAGGTTGTCTTCTTGTTTGCACAGGTTGATGCAGTGATGGAGGAGAGACTTACTTCTTGGTGCACAGTTATGGTTGCACATTGGTAGACCCCATTTGAGAGGTCTTGTTTGCAGATTCACAGGAGAGCTTGGTTGCATTGTTTAGAGATGCAGTAGTTCCTGGTTATGTGAGATATGGTGGTGGTTTGGAGGCATGGTTGTAGTGCACTCATGTAGATCCATTTAGAGATATGGAGGAGGAGATACTCTTAGAGAGATGCATTGTACTCTTGTATGGAAGAGTTTGTTTCCACCAAAGATACTCTTGTTCATTATATATATTGAGATATCTATCTTTGGTGGACGTAGCCCACATTGGGTGAACCACAGTACATGTTGTGTTATGTGTGTACTTTGTTTTGATTTGGATTTTCTAGTATATAATTTCCACTGTTCCATAGATTTTGGGGAATTGTCTACTTCCATATTTGCATGATTTGGTTTGTTATTGAATTATCGCACTAGTCCATAGTCCAGTTCCCAACAATAGATGTAATTAAGGTGGAAGTGGGTATAGATGTAGGAATGGTAGGCATTGATGAAGAATTTTATAGGATAGATTAGGATGTAGTGATAGTGGGTATGGTTGAGATGGTTATAGATACAGGCAGTATAGATGCAATAGTAGGCATATTTGAGATGGATGAAGGACTAGATGTCATAGGTTGAGATGTGGTAGGTGTAGAGATAGGCATATAAGTTATTGTCGTAGAAGTGTCTAAATTAAAGGTAGATGTTATAGATAATGGGTTAGTAGATGTAGGTAATAATGTAGGTTCCTGATTTATGGTATTAATTGTGTGAGCATTAGGTTAATAAGACGTGGGGTGAAACTTGATTTGTTGATGGATGATTTTGGAATGATTGTTTAGAGATATCAATGGGTTGATTAGGAAATGTGTTAGGATTGTCTACTTGAATTTCCCCCTGGTTTATAAGTTGTTTGACGTGGTTCTTAAAGGAACGACACTTCTCAATGTTGTGACCTTGGACATGATGATACTTATAATAATGCCCCTCGCGATACCATATTGGTTTGGGTTCTGAGTCATTAATAGGGCAGATGAGAGGAAGTTGGATGAAATGTACCACCATCAAATTGTCAAATACACTATATGATTCCCCCATAATAGTATTGTTAGGAGATGGTCTAGAATCTCTTTGTAAAGGCTCCATGCAAAAGGTAGATGTGGATGAAGATTGAACCATGATGGTGTTAGTGGTAGTTTTAGATTTGTCACCATGCATGTGAGGCTTGGTGAACTTGGTTTTGGGCTTGTTTGATTTAAGATTAAGTTGGCCTTACTCAAATGTGCTTCGCACAAGACTATGAGAAAATCTCAATGAGTTCATTTTATGGAAGGGTGAATGATAGCTAGTTAATAATGCTACATCATCGTGTGATGAAATCTGCAATGGATTCACCGTCATATTTTTGGATGGCATAAAGGTCCGTGATGGCAATCTTACGTGTAATGTGCATCAATAAATATTCAAGAAATAATTGTACAAGTTGAGTAAAGGTGAATAGGAAGTGTTGTGGGATATTGTTGTACCAATCCAATGCAGGAACGACCAATGACATGGGAAATGTGTGAAGCATGAGATCTTTATCATGGGCGATAAGGTAACATGCATGTGTAAAAGCTTGAAGGTGCTGGTGAGGATCCTCATTTCTATTGAACTTGGAGAATTTTGGTAATTCCCAATGAGGAGGATATGGTTTGATGGGAATAGATGGATTGATGGGTTCTTTACAAATTTGATCATATGAAAAAAGTGGTCTTGGATCCCAGGGTTGTGGCTTCAAGGTTAACCATTCTACTCAACAATGCTTGCAAGGGATCGTTGGATGGATGATATGTTGAAGGATGAGATTGTGATGCATATGAGTTGGATGGGTTAGGTTGTTGGTATGTTTGATATATTTGAGAATGTGTTGGTGTAGGTGGAAGTGGTTGATAATGAGTAATATAATTAAGAGGTTACGATTGAATGGGTTGAGATAAAGCTTGATGTTGAGATACGAGGATATGGTAAGATTTATTAGATATGGTTGGTTGTGCGTTGGGGACATTTGATTGATTTTTTATGGGGTTAGTTGGGATGTAAGTGATGGGTGGTCGAGATACTTGAATAGGTTGAGTGGGAAGTATGTATTGATACAGCACCTTAGCAAGATAAGGTTGATTAAGTTTGCATTGAATCAGATAAATAGAGGTTGTGAAGTGATTAAATTGGCATGAACATGTGAAGTAGAGATAAGGGTTAGTGTTGTTTTATGTTGTACAAATGTAGAAGAAATAAAGTTTGATTGTTGAGATGATTGCATAGGCATACTAGTGATAGTAGTAGATGAAGTGAGGGATAGTGCTGATATGAAGTGATTTGGGTGGAATGAGATCCACTAATTGAGTATATTGTTGGGATTGAGGTATTTTGGATGACTTACGAAGTAGGTAGTCATAAAGAGTGATAGGGATTAGCATCAAGGAGTTATTGAAACTCCAAGCATCCATGAGGGATAGTAGGAGGTCCAAGAGTCTCTAAAGGAGAAAGAGATGGAGGCGAAGCTGGTCTATAAGAAATGGAATGAGGTGAAGTTGGTCTGGAGGGATTGGTTTCAATACGAGGATCACTTTGGATGACGTGTTCTTCATGAAGAGAGACCATAGAAACAAGAGGTTGGGAGACCAAAGGTGTGGTCTCAAGTTCAAAAGGTTATTGGGAAGGATCATTGGAAGAAAGGATGTCATTAGATGAGGTGGATTGCCGCGTTTTCTTGGCCTGAGAAGGAGTAATAAAATGCATGAAGTAGATTAAAATATGTCTATATAGTTTATTAACAAACAAATCAAGCAATTTTTTTTATCATCATGATTATTTAAAAGAGTGTAGAATAAGTGAAAAGGGGGTTGCAAGGAAACCTAGGAAAATGACCGATTCTAAGGCTAGTTTTAGGTGCTTTCAGCTTGTGGAGTCCTCAATATAGCTTGAAGGTACGTGAGGCCCAAGTCTGTATAGGATTTATAATGGGGCCAAAAAACCACGGAGGACTTTCCTATTAGGTGATCAAATCCCAATTAGGTCCACCTGGTAAAGGATTGTTTAAATTTGTGAATTGGTTTGTGTATTTGGATGTGTTTGAAGAAGCGTGAAATAAAACCAATCAAACCTTCTACTTACACTAGATTTGCAAGCAAGAATGAAAGAGGTTCATTTTAAATCCAAAACCAAATATGGAGATTCAATGAGAACAACCACATAAGAAGTGGAAAATATGCGATGCAAAAGGAGAAACTAAGAAAAAAAGGGGAATACTATGGTTTTTCACTTTTCCTTTTTATCTGATACAACAAGCAACAAAATATATCAAAGCAATCCAAAAGCCCAACATGAACAAGTAAAATAAAATCCTCTACCTGCACTATTAGTAGAAGATGGAAGAAATACACGAAAATGCAAAATGAAAGAAGCAAGAGACTCGCCTAAAAGGGTTGTCCCACCGGGCGTGCTAGAATTTTTACCAAGTTTCTTTGTTCATATCTAAGTCAATGAACTAGTACTGAGAGAAACAAGTAACTTGAAATATGCAAGGGTTCATGGTACCTTGAGAGGATGATCATGGATGGATACGGGCACAAAATGGACTCCTTGCTATGAAGCTTGACGACTCTACACAACAAAGATGACTAGAAAGAAAATGGATTAGATGGTAGATGAGGGGGTTGTCCCGATGAAATCGGTTCCAAGAAGCGTGAACTTCCTTATACGTGAATGTCAACCCCCGTATTGATAAAAGAAGATATGATCAATGATAATAAATTATGGAAAATATGTCGAATCTGAGATAAACAGAAACTGGAAATGTAGAAATGTAAGGAAAGTACATATCTGATTAAAATAGATATAAATTAAACCAAACTCTGAATGGGTCGATAGACGACCCTAGCTGTAGAGGGCTAATCAACAGCAACTAGGGGCAAGATAGATCAAAACAGTCAACCAAGGATGCCGCTATCTGAGAGCTTTGAATGTGGATATAAAGGTGATGAAGCTTTGTAATGAATGTTGGCAACCCACAGAAGAGATCTGAGCCAGGAGAAACAGAAAGGATGCAAGAAGATAGGGATCTAATGGAGATATGGATGGAGAAATGGAATGGGATGACGATAACTGGTCTTATTTGGCAGTGACCGAAGGCTGACATAGTGGATCCGGGATGGCAAAGTGACATGATAACATATATGGGAGTTGCGTAGAAACAAAAATAGAAAAGATAACAGATTGTGGATCTGAATGATAGGAGAGGATGATGCAAAAGTGAGGCTGGGTCGACGACGACCTAACAAGGTCAGCGGTGACCTGGGCTAACCTAGGGCTTGAACGAATAATAGATGGGTTGGAATGATAACCTGCAAACAAGATGGATGGAAGAGAAGGCTGGAACATTGGATTTCTTATGGCAGCTGAACCTACAAAATGTTAATAGCAGACAATAACAAAAATGATAATACAAATTATAATTGCACCAAAGAAAGGTGAAGATAAACTCCTCAAAGTCTCCAATATTGATGCAAATAAACTCAAAGGGACTCCAAGAAGACTATGAACAACTGCAAAGAGGCTTCGGACCTAAAGATAAGTGTATAAGTTTCGCACTAAAATTCTTAATTTTGGATCCCTTTGGGAGGAGGGGATGAAGATGGTTTTATAGGGTTGATGATCTAGACCGGGGTGGTCACCGTCGATTATGGGGAAGCTGTTTATTTGGGCGGTGGGAGGATTCTTAGCTCAATGACATCAAGCCCATTAGATGCAGGATTAGGGTTTTAGGATGTTTATGTGGGTTAGGGTTGCATAAGGAGATGTTAAATGGGTAGGTGAGGGATGAAATGGAGTAAATAAAGGCTAAAGGGGAGCCTAGGGATAAACAACTAGGTAGCTTAGGGATGAGAGACAACCTAGGGAGGAGAAATAGGGTTGATTAGGGGCGATTTAGGAATAATTAAATAATTAAATGAGGATTAGGATTATGGGATAATTAATGATGATTAATAATAATTTAGGATGGATGTGATAATAGATGGGAAAGGTAGGAAATAGATAAAATATGTATTTGAATAGATGACCATGGTGATAAAATGCGTATGTGGGGCGACAAGGGTAGCAATACCAAATTTTGGTGTCTACACCTACACTATATTTTATGGAAAACTCCACCTAAATCCTCCCCCTAGGTGTGTGAAAATGTAAACAATTTTTTTACTATACATTAGTATGCATGACCATGTGTATATGTAAATAAAATTAATTTCAGACAAGGATTCAATATGCTTTTGTTGAGGAGAGAGGTCATTATTTAATTTGGATTTGGATTTGATCAAGATGCGATCTTTGGGGGAATTTGACATACATTTCCAATCTTGTAAGAAGTTTGTCAATGTCCACTTCATAACTCCATGATTGTACAAAGTCCTCATCTCGGGCATGACTAATACAAGATAAATCATTTTGCATACCATGCTCGATAAAGTGCTTAGTCACTCCATCATTGTCATGGTACTTTGAATAAAGGGTTTCCAGATTCTTCCACATATGTACACAACATAAAATGCTATAATGAAATGCATAGAAAATATGGGAAATCAATCACCATTGAAGTATAAACATTACTATTAGAATGTATGTCAATTTCTACAAATATCATACCTTGTTTATATGGGTATATAGTTTAGACAATCGAAATTGAATGATAGTAGTAAACCATAAAATAGTACATAATCAATCTATATCCCTTCCCATTCCAATCCTGAAATAATATTATTGACCCCAAAATTCATATCTATCAGGAGCTTACCCATGCAGACAAGTGGATCTAACAAATTTTAAAACATCTTTTAAAAAATCCACATCATTTTCCTTTGTTGAATTTCTGACACTTCTTCCAAGCCATGCAATGCAGAGTTGTTGTTCAAGAAAGGCGTTTTTAACTTATTGTAGACCCTTTATAAAATCTATGACTTTAGCTTTAAGTCCTACCATAAGCTTTGTAAGGTTTATTTTGGCTTCCTCTAGTGTAATTTCATAGACATAAATTCCTACATACTTGCATCTACATTGCCAAAATAAAATATAGAAAAGGTAAGAATTATTTGAACTGAAAATGTAAAAACAATGTTTACTATTTAAACCAGAAGTGCAAGAAGACCTTTTTTTGGGACTCAGAAAATATAAGGAAACAAACCAGAAGTATTCAAAAGTGCAAAATTTATTTTTTTAATTAAAAAACAATAACAAAATGTAGTTGATTAATCAATTCACGTAATAAAAACATTAGAAAAAGTTGTTGTCACCTTCCACAGACATGTTGATTGGAAGATAATAAAGAAGTAATGTTACAAGCGCTACTACAACCCATTTCAATAAAAAAAATTGATGGCTAATGGCTTTTGCTATCTCCCTTACATTCTCTTTGAACAACTAGAGTTCAACATTGAACAAGTAATACTCTTAGAAGGCATGTACTCTCTTCATATACCCGTCAGCCTTGTTTTGCATACAATAAGCTGAAAATAATTTCTTCTCTTATTTTCTCAACACCGTTCACCAACGTATGTGTTCCTCCATTTTATCCTCCATATTTTTTCTGCTAGATATATGACTACTTTATATCAATCCCTACCATATTTACTATTTTTGCAACCATATCCTAACGACATGGTGACTATTTAGTTATCGAAAAATAGGATCCCATAATACACAAGATTCCTCAAATTCAGTTTCATGTGGCTACATGCATGACCTATACCTTTTCCTCAAGATTATTATATACTTAAGTGTATTATACTTAAATCATGAAATCACTTGCAACCTGTTTTCTTATTAACAGGTGAATTTTGCATGGACGGTCTTGGATGATCAAGGTATTCATGTCGTTCTCTCTATGTTTTTTATGCCATATTTCACTATAATTAAGAGGAAGGCATTTAAATAAATGAGATGAAGGAAACTAATAGTAACAAAACACAATAATTACACCGAAAGGTGTTGTCTTAGTTAGAATGGAAAAATTCCCAGACTACTTTTGACATTGTGTTAGGGATCTGTGTGAATGACATATTATTATTGTATTGGGATCATTATTCTACTTTTTAAACATTATTTTGGTTTCACTTGAATTAGGTTGTAGACTAGGGAAATCAATACTGAAAAATACATACTATTAACAAGATATTCAATGTGCTTGAAGAGGAAGATGAATACACACATCTTTTGCTAACAGTTGACACATATCATGCGACTCAAAGTTGTTCACTTATTTTTAATGGTTTGGGTGTTGGTTGGTAGATCAGGTTTTTATGATGGGACATCTCATCTATTGTCACAAGCATGATTCATATATATTGCACACTTAATATAATATGCAACCATAAACATTATTTAATGTAGGGTTACATGCTAGGATGGTTTCTTTACTATGCATGTACATGTCAATATTGTTTAAAGTAAAAATATGGCAAAATATCTAGTGCATTTAGTGTTCCTATTAATGGATAGCTAACCATAATTTTGTCATAACAAAATGTGGCTATCTACAAGACTTTGTGGCACTGGGCATGTCATCAACATTTTATTTTGTAAATGGATATAGTGGAGGGTTAGGATTGATGCATGTATGTTGTGGATAAAGCTGATACATTTTATTTTTTTCATCCCTTAAATACATATGTTTTCTACTATTCTCTCATATTTGTAATATATTACACTTGGCATTATTTAATCGAAACTATCTACCTCATTATTTTTCTCTCACATTCTCATCTCTTGGAGGATTTAAAATTTTGAAAAGGGTTTTAATATGCTAACCATCTATAAATGTGTAGATCTATTTTTTTGGTTAGTAATTAGAAATGTGCCAAGCTCATAATCATTTGATAGCTCCATGATAACATCTTTATGGGGTGGTGAAACACCTCAAATAATAATATTTATAAAAATTTATTTATGTTAAATAATTTTACCACAATGTACAAATAAGATTAGCTTCTTTATTTATTAGAAGGGTGAGACAATTTTTCCAAAAATAAAACCGAGAAGAGATGACACTTTGTTTGTCTTGTAAACATACAAAGAAGTCAACATAATTTCGTTAAGGTCTTGACCAAATTGTCATAGAAAATAGAAGAAAGTGAATTTTAATACCGATTCTTTTTGTTCTTTTAAATTTTATTAGCATATGTCTACCATGTCAAAAGGATTATCATTTAAAGAGGGGGCACTAAATTTTAAGGACATTTATCATCCACTTGGTTCACTCTTACTATGGACACTAATGTGGTAATGTGTGATGTGCTCAAGCGCATGCAAGATTCTTATCCATAGGAAGTCAATGTAGGAGAATCTGTGCAAAGCCTTTGAGAGTGAGAATAATGTGGATGCCAAGATCAATTACATGAGTCTTTCCCCCTTAGGCATGGAGTCATCATGTTTCCTCAACAGCCGATGAAGATTTTTATTTTGGAATCATGTACGACATTTCATTGTGTCTCTTCCTCTATTAGGCGTGTACATTGTGTGAATAATTATGTTATATGGTGGGAATTTTCGCTATCCCATTCATATAATCCTTTATGATTTAATTTATGTCCTCCATTTGTACTTTTGAAATATCATTCCTTTGTTTTGTGTGGCATTGTTAGAAAATATGATTTGTTTTCAATATTCCTACATTTTTCATGTTATCCACCATGTGCCAAAATAGTTGTGGATGGACAATGTTGAGGTTACTGATATTTTTCTTCTACATATCTTCTAGGTTGGACAAATCTCGCACTACAATTACACCACACATAGTACCTCAATCATTGTTGAGAGTGAATAATTTTCCCCTCCCACTTGAAAAAAATATATCGACAACGTGAGATTTTCCACCATGCGAGCTCATCTAACATTGTATGCCTTCTCAATTTAAATTTGTGAAGTAATTTAATTGTTTATTTTATTTTAAAATAAATATGCATTAGAACTTTTTGAATTCTAGATCAATAAAATTTACAACACTTGATGATATGATTAAAAAAGACATTTACAAGCTTCCCTATCCGTAAAATTTCATATCTCTTTTGGTTCCATCCATCTACCCCCCCGATCCATGTTGTCCTTTATCAAATTCCACTAATAAATTTATTTCCTTCAAATTAGACCCTTCACACCTCCTCCACTCTTCACTCCTCCACCTAATCCCTTTCGACATTCATGTTACATTGCTTGTGTGCGATTTCTAGTTTTTAAAAATTAAATTATCGGTGTTGTATGAGATTTGATCAGTTGAAACAATTATTTTTTGATCATATACCTACATCATTTATGATTCATTGGCCCATAAGATGTGGTACCTCCTACTTCAAAATGCAACGTCTTACATAAATTTGATATTAAAACCCTTAACAAAGTTTGTACCATGTGTATAAGTTTGGGAGAGGACTCAGTAGTTGAGCATGGTTTAATAGTGGAGATGGTTATTATGGGTGTGAGTCCAATTCAAATACATTTCTGCAATGAAAAATAGTTTAATAAAAACTAATAGCTGGGGCTTGCATATTTAATAGTAATACATAGTGAACCATTTAGTTGTACGTAAAATATTGTATAATGTCAAGTCATTCCATCTCAAAAAGTCACAATTCAATATAAAATATATAATAGTAAATGCAAATATTAAATCACATCATATTGAGTTTCACACTAATTCCAAAATAAGTTTGTATCCTTGTTCAATAATGAAAAGTCAAAATCTCAACAAATTTCTCCTCTGACATGTCATATTAAGAGTAAAGTATGTGCAAGTATACACACACTTAGTTATAATTATATAATTGAGACAAAATTTGAAATAGTTGAGTAATATGTAATTTATGATTACATCCATTGTCAAATTCTATACTTTGATTTTCATTAAAAAGACCAAAGATTCTCCATTAACAACGCTTTCAACTTCATTGATTCTGTATCCAAGTACCTATAAGGTTTTTAAAGATATAAGGCTCACCTAGACTATTTTTTTTTTGAAGAAAACAAAATGAATTGATATAGATTCGACAAAGTACAATAAAAATCAATATGGACAAGAGTGAATTAACCATTGAGATGTAAGTCCATGGATCAAAGAATTGAATAATCAAATGAGATGCAAGTCCATTGATCAAATAAGTTTCAAAGTTTGGTTTTAAATTCCTTGTATAAATGAAGCAATGTAAATGTATTCAATTTACTCCAGATATTTTCATCATATTCAATGTTCTTCCAACAACCAAATTTGTGGAGTTCTTCCTACAACCACCTAGAGAGTTCTTATTCCATCATCCGTTGATTTTTTCCATTTGCATGCACAACTGACAAGTAGTAAATTACAGTTTTCATATAAATGTTGCAACTTGTACATAAATGACACTATAATAATATTACGGAAATTTACACTGATGGATACACACACAAATATATGTGTGTGTATATATATATATATATATATATATATATATATATATATATATATATATATATATATATATGTTAGCTCAAATTTTCTTACTATTACTACAATTATGTGTGTGTGTGTGTGTGTGCGCGTGCGTGCATATATGTATGTATGTATCTGTTAGCACAAAATTTCTTACTATTACTACAATTATATATATAATTGTAGTAATAGTAAGAAATTTTGTGCTAACAGATACACACACACACACACACACACACACACACACACATATTTCTTACTATTACTACAATTATATGTGTGTGTGTGTAGTAATAGTAAGAAAATTTGTGCTAGAGAGAGAGAGAGAGAGAGAGAGAGAGAGAGAGAGAGAGAGAGAGAGAGAGAGAGAGAGAGAGAGAGAGAGAGAGAATTTATACTAACAGATACACACACATTATATAATTTTAGTAATAGTAAGAAAAATATATATATCCAACTGCAGTAATAGTACAAAAATTTGTGCTAACAGATACATACATATACATATACATATACAATGTACATATACATATACATATACATATACATATACATATACATATACATATATATACATATATCCAAAAAAATTAGACTAACAAATACATACATACACACAGACACACACCACGTAATATGTATGTGTGTGTGTGTGTGTGTGTGTGTGTGTGTGTGTGTGTGTGTGTGTGTGTGTGTGTGTGTGTGTGTGTGTGTTTGTTTGTATCCAACTACAGGAATAATAAGAAAATTTGCACTAACACACACACACACACACACGTATACATAATATTGTAGTAAGAGTACAAAAATATATATATCAAATTATATATATATATATATAGGTAAGAAAATTGATATATTTGTTAGTGTTATTTGGTATATATAAATTTTCTTATTATTACTGCAATTTACTATATATAACTTTTCTTACTATTACTGCAATTTGATGTACATAAATTTTGTTACTATTAGTTCAGTTTGATATATATTACTAGTTAATTCTAGACTTTGAGAGTGTGATGTGTCATGGAGCTAGCAGGGATTGCATTTGAATAAAAAATTCCACGATAGATTCCAAATGTCAACCATGCCCCTTGCATGTGAATTAATTGGCCAACTTGTGGAAAATGCCATGTTAGTAAATGCCATCAAAGATGTTGCCATTAAAACACTATGCCCTACAATAAAGGTGGATCCTCTCCCTAAATTACACCTTATTGCCCCACAGAGTAGCATTCAAGATTACATCGCAGATAATGAAGAAGGCCATACCTTCACACTTTTCCTCCAATATTTATTAAATAACATATGACATTAATTTGTTTTTATGTTGCATATATAATGACACATTCTAAGAGAAAGAAAATAATTCACAGGACAAGGAATAATGAAAACATGGGAGTAAGATTGAATTATAATTCAGATGTTGAAGAAGTTGCAGATCCACACACTCATTTTGAACATACTACATGTTGGGTTTTAGATTTGCACTTGGAATGAAACCATAGTCGGGGGACAAGCAAGTCCCTCCTCTTTAATGGGAGAGGTTCCCTTATTGAAAGCAGGGGTAAAACCTATGTACAAATTCATAGTATTTCATTCAATGGTGGTTTCTCGATATCCTAAAATGTGTTTTAAGCCTTGAAAGTTATCAATACATGAGGATAGAAGACTTTGAAGAGGAGGGAAGCAGAAGAGGACAATATTTTCAGGGAAAAGAGATGGTAGAGAAAACCCTTATATGTATTGTGCAAATGAGATACAAAGTAGAACCATCCACATTTATAATAGACACAATTCACAGACTCAGAGTTCTAGAGATTGTACAGACTAGAACAAAAAGTTTCCAAGCACGCAAGGATTAGATGATTCACAGATCAGAACCAGAAGGAAAGAGAAAGAAGAAGAAAAAGGGAAAAACCTTTGTATTGATTTCTTCCAATTCAAAATTACAATTCCAGAATAATCAAAATTCCAACCCCATACAATGGCTTTGAAATCTCTGTTAGTGCAAAATCACAGCATCCCCAAATGAGTTCTATAGATATGCTTTTCTAAGGCAGAGTCATTTGGTGTGATCCGCATAACATTGAACTTTCCCCAAGGTGTGGGACCTTGCAAATGGAAAAGCTCTCCAGATTAAAGGCTAGTTCCTATTCCTCTGTTTACGTGCATACGTGAGAACTTGTAGAGGATCTATCTCTATACCTAATCTAAAATTTACCAAGGAAACAGGGATAAAAAGGTATATAAGAAATAAGAAATGACTAAACTATAAGGTGATGTACCTAAGGAATGATGAACATTAGTTTTGCTGATAGACACAAACCAACAAAATACATACAATAATCAAGCACAGATAACCAAATTTATAATGAAAGACCAGATGCAAGCAGAAGAGATAGAAAGGATCTAGAATCGATCACAAATGTGTTTTATTGCTTTGTAGATTCATACAATGCATTACAAAATAGCCAGGAGGTAAGAACATACTACAATTTTAATGGAAGGCTTGAACTCCACAAATTCCTTTGCTAGAAGGAAATGGGAGCTTGCAAAACAAAATAATGTCCAACCCTTTACAACGAGTCCCGAGACTGTATTTATAGATTTGATACAGACGAGAGAAAAATAAAGAAGTGGGAAAACAGCTCCAAGCTCAACCACCACTATTTAATGTCTCCCATAAGATCTGTTCTAAATCTATCTTGATTGCATCAAATCCTTATTCAGCACCTCGAAGGAGGAAGAAATGACAGAGCAGATTGAATTTGATCTGGTTGTTGAGGCAAGAAGATACTGCACTAAAGGCCTGAAGATGTTTCTCCATTTTTACCTACCAAGACCTGAATTTTTTTTTTAATCTTTTCATGGCATAGAGGACATCGAGACGCTTCTAACGGTGTAAGATTTGCAATATTTCGAGCCTTAAGTCGAAAGATATGCTCCTTCGAAGTTGGTATCGGGTCTGTACAAATGGGTGGGAAAACAATTTGAAAAATGGATCTCCTTTTTAATACGGGGCAAGTGGCAGCTAGATTAGGGAAAAATTGGGTTTGCGGGTCCGTGATTTATCTTTTCCCCCCTTTTCCGTGCAAAAAAATGCAAAACTCAGAAAACTCTCGTAGCCTCGACGCTCTGCTTGGACACGTGGCACCCTTTGGTTGGTTGGGGATACGCGCTTAAATTTTTATCTCTGTGTCTTTTGACAAAAGGAAAATTTTCACCTTTTCCTCCGACTCCCAACTTTGACCTTGACTTAGGCTCAAATGCTGACTTTTTCCTTTGGGTGGAATTATGACCCATTTTGTAACTTTTACACCTTTGGAATAACAAGGGGCAAAAGACCAAATTTCCCCCCGATGGCCCACTTTAGCGCTGCTAGTTTAGGCTTGCCATGTGGCGCTTCCTTCACTACCTACCTAATTTCTATATTTTGGTTAAGTCCTTTGTTTGGTGGGGTCATATTTCTTGACCTAGGACAAGCGGCAGTCTAACACTTGTTTGGAAACCCTCTCTCAATTTGATCCTTGAATTAGCGCCGTTCGGACACTTGGCACTCTCTGCCAATCTGCCCCTTGCATTGACTATTCAACCAACTCTACCCCTTCTTTTCTGACCCTGCTATTCCATTGTTGAGTCTACATGTAACTTGAAAATGGATTTAAGACATGGAAACAGCTTGACAGAGTCATTTCTTTTTACATAGGGTCATTTAAACTTTCTCATAGCCTGCCACTCCATTGTTGAGTCATTCTGCGACCTATTTACAAGATTTGAATGAGTTTTCTCAGGTTCTTTCTATGCGGGGTCATGGCTGATCCAATATTTGCCCGAGGGGGCAAAATATGGATAACAAGCTCATGATATAGCTCAAAAGAGACAGTTACAACTTCCTCGATCAAGAAAGAAACAATTACAACTTATTCCTATCATCCACGCCCTCTTGAATTATTGAAAACGCAAAGAAAATGCTAATGGTGGAAAAACCAGTTTTTAAATATACGAACGTTACATTATTTTACTAGTTAAAACATGGGCCATTCGATTTTCTTTTATAACTTCAAATTTGGGCCACCCACATGGGAGAAATTGATTGGAGCAGGCCTGTGAACACCTCTTGCATTCTTTGCCTTTGAAGTAGTCCTAGGTTGACACATGGAGAGCTCCACCAGTTCCTTTATACCTAGCTGATTCAGGCCAATTTTCTACTTGACTTATATTGACCCCTAGACACGTGGAGGGTTGGCGCTCATTTGAGTTTCTACTTTGGAAACGCCCCATGAAGCTGCGCCGAGCTAACGCGCGTCTCCTTCCTGTCAGTCTTGGACTTTTCAACAGCCAACTCCGTCTTCATATTGACTTTAACCACGTGGCGAGTTGGTGCTACTTGGAGACTAACCTTTTGATTTCACTTCTGAAATGGCGTTGTTAAGGCACGTGGCAGCTTCCGCCAACCCGCCCATACTTAGTCAATTTTAACTACCAGCTCTGTCCCTTTTTGGACCTAGGACAAGTGGAGGACTGGCACAAGTTTGAGAACTGCCCCAGTTTTAACTCTTGAAGTTGCGCCGATGAGGCACGTGTCGCCGTCCGCTGACCTTCCATACTTAGCTGATTTTAGCTTGTTCTATCTTCATTTTGTATTTGGGACACGTGGAAAGCCTGCACTTATTTGAGGTCTGTCCTAGGAACCTGCCCCTGGAGTTGCGTCGTTTGGACACGTGGAGGCTTCCGTTGAATCTTGAAATATGGACAAACCGCATCTAATCAAAGATATTCATGTATTACCCATGGACTCAGGGGCAAAAATTAATAGGGAAAATATGCCTGTCATTCCCGACTGCGGGAAGAAAATAAAAAAAGGAAAGGAACTTCACCATACACCCAACTTTCAAATTGTTCTCCATGAATAGGAAAATTGCAAAAAATGCTAGGCTTGACGCGATTCAATGCTCCAAGGTACAGACTCAAAAATTTTGAAACTTGACTTCAAAAGAGGGGAATTTTTGGGCCTACAACACTACATAAGTGAGATTAGGGCCTTCAAACAATAAGAAGGTTTTGATCAGAAGTCAATGGATAGTAATTAAAATCTAAAATCTAATGAAGTCTAAAACCTATTATTGAAATGGCTCTTTAATCACTACAAGCTTGAGAGGCAAAGCGACCAACTTAGGTCTTCCAAAAAATGTTTGACATGCTTCACATTTACCAACCCATTTTGATGCATCTTTGAACAGAGTGGGCCAATACTAACCAGCACGAAGTATTTTATGATCTATTACAGAAGAGGAGAAACGACCTCCACAAGCCTGGTCATGAAAAGTAGAGAACAACTTATTTTGTTATTCCTTGTCTACACACTTCAAAAACCTTCCATCCATGCCTCGTTTGAACAAAACATTTTCCCATAGCACATACTATGCAGAACTTAGTTTGATGGCCCTCTTCTCTTTGGCACTCAAGTGAGATGGACACTCTCCATAGGTCAAAAAGTGAGGAATGTCATCATACCATACATTTGTCGAGCCGAGGAACAAAACAACAGGGACATCAATTTCATATTTGGACAACTCCTAGGCAGCTCCCTCAGCAATGAGTTCACACAGGCCCTTACCCCGAACTAGCTTTGTTGGCCTGATACCAAGATCATACTCTTACAACTTTGCTACCCAATTACCTCTCTTGGTTCCAAATTCTTATTGAGTAAGAATGGATTTGATTGTTGTATCAGGCACCAACACCACAGAATGAGAATTAAGGATGTAAAACCTAAATTGCTCGACAACTTTGACAATTGTAAAAGCATGCTTCTCCATTGTGGTGTACTTCAGCTCATGATTTTTCAAGACATAAGTCATGAAGGCAATTGGGAGCTCATGATCTTCAGCATTCTTTTGGGCTAACACATTAGCTAGGGTATTTTTAGTGGCATAACAATAGATAATGAAATCTTTGCTAAAGTCAGGGCACACCAAGATTGGAGTCTTTGCAATAGCCTGTTTAATGTCCTCAAATGATTTCTTCCCTTCAGAGGACCAACTAAAGGTTTGTTTCCCTTGCATCATGTGAGCAATGCTCAAAGTAAGTTTTGTAAAATCGAGGATGAATCTCCTTAGGAAATTGATCCTACTAAAGAAAGAATGGACACCCTTCTTACTTGATGGAAGAGGAATTTGCTAGATGGCCTGAAATCTCTCAGAATCAATCTTGATCCCTTCCTTTGAAACAATGTGTCCCAATAACTTTCCTTCTATGACACAAAACATAGACTTCTTAGGGTTTAAAGAAATCCCATGCTCTCTACACTTATGCAATATTATTTCAAGGTGTTGGAAGTGATCTTTTCTTGCTTTAGAAAACATCGTCAAGTCATCCAAATACACAACAATGCATTTCCCTTTCAAACTACCAAATCCAAGTCCATGGCCCTTTGGAAAGTAGCACCAACATTGATGAGACCAAATGGCATTCTCTTGTATGCAAAGGTGCCCTAAGGAGTTATAAAGGAAGTCTTATGTTGATCTATAATATTCACCTCTACTTGATTATACCTCGAGAATCCATCTAACATAGATAGCATCTCTGAGCCTATGATAACTTACAATACTTGATCCATCATGGGGAGAGGGTAGTTGTCCTTCAAAGAACCCTAATTTAGATTTCTGAAGTCCACACAGATCTGAATCTCACCATTCTTCTTCCTGACAAGCACTATATTAGTAATCCACATTGAATGGTGGATGGGAAAGATGATCCTAGCCTTCAGAAGCTTTTGTATTTCTTGGAAAATTGTATCAGCTATCTTTGGATTATATTGCTTTTGCTTCTGTTTCAAGGGTTTGATCCCAGGCTTAAGAGGAATGAAATGTTACATTTATTTAGGCTGAAAAGCCTTAAGATCATCATAAGAATAAGCCAGAACATCAACATACCTCTTCAACAGATTCACCACCTTCTTTTTCTATTCCTGAGTAAAGTATTTTCCAATGTTGATCATTTTGGGATCATCAAGACTCCCAATATTCGCTTTCTCAGTCTCAACAGATTTCCGGTATCCTTGGGAAACTTTAGACTTCATATATCTATCATGTTTATCAGAAAGATCCTCCAAACTCACTAGCCCTTTAGGAATTTTGTTGCCTTTCAGTTTGATGCATCCATCTTGATCCATCTCTTCTTTGACACCTTCTTCATTTGATGACACACACTCTCTAGGAAGATTGTCACTTCTTTCAAAGTACAACTGATCAAAGTTGTCTCTGAGCTCAAAGAAAGAAAGAAAATGCTGGTCATTATTAAAAAATTGCCAATTATTTACATTGTCAGGCACACTGGGTCTATGTATCAGCTCAATGGTGAATTTCTCTTGAGGGAAATCAGGGTGAGGAATCAACAAGGACCCAAAAATAGCTAGAGAGTCAGCCCTAGTGTTCCTCTCCCTTGGCACAACTTCAATGGAAAAAACATCAAGGAATTCAATGGAATCCCATACTAGATTCCTATAGTGTTTCAACCTTATGCTCTTTACCTGATAAAGGTCTCTAACTTGTTTTACAATTAGCTCGGTATCTCCACAAGCAAGAAGGTTCTTCACTCCCATCTCCTTCGCCATGCTCAACCCAAGAATATGGGCCTCATACTCAGCAGTATTGTTGGTATTTTCAAACTGAAATTTGAAGGAGAAAGGATGAACCTTACCCCTAGGAGAAATGAGCACTACACCAGGTCCAGAACAAGCTGAAGAACAACTCCCATAAAACTCCAAAGTGCACACACCATTAGTATCAAGCAACACTCCCTTTAGCAGACTTGTCTCCTCTTGTGACATGATCATGTAGTTCCAGTGCCCTATATCTACATACAATATTTGTGCTTTAGGATCATCTGTCTTTGCACAATATACTCTGTTTGTTTCTTAGGTAGCAACTTCTTCATCTTCTTATTGATAGGGATCAAGGCATGTGACCAATCCATTTGAATTTCCCCTCCTACCTCCTTGCAGAAATTTCTACTCAACAACATCCCATATGAAGGAGGAATATCAGATACCAAAATGGTGGCTAGGATTATTTTCTCTGGAAAAGCAGCAAAAACTACTTGTGCATCTTTAATTCTACCCACTAAAGGTACTTTCTTACTCTCCATGGAATAACAGGAACCAAAGGCATGTGTTAGGGTTAGACCCAAAGCATGGGCTACCTTTACAGGAATTACATTATCTGAGGCTCTTGAATCTATGACACAATTACTGAGTTTGTAGCCAACTATGAGAAGGGTCAGATAGAATGGTTAAATTTTATCATTAGAGGAAGTGACTACAGCCACAAGGCTTGATTGAGGTGAGGGAGAGGGAGTGGGAAAAGGGCCCTTAAAAGTACTGGATGAGACTTTGGATTTGGAATTTACAAAGTTAACCATTTTGGAAAAGGCTTTAGGATGGTTTTGATAGAACTCTGTTTCAAAAATCTGAATCTTGGTCTTTTTAAGATGGTCTATAATGTCAAAAGATCCAAATGTGGATGGGGAATCACTACTAGGAGTAGGAGGAGCTTTTGATCTATCAGCTTTATCATTTGTTGGGAAAGAATTCCCAGAAGCAGAAGTAGAGGGATAAGGACTAGCAAAGCTTACCTTTTGAGTGGGAGTAGTAGGAATAGGAGCTTCTCTTCTTGTAATCACCGTTATGGTGATGGGGTACTCCTTGGATCTTTTTGCAGGTTGCACCACTTTTTGCTTTTTTTTGGTCTACTCCCTGGTCATAACAACATATGATTCACTGTTCATATCAACCACTACATCATCATAATCATCCACATCTTCCATACCCTTAGTAGTGAGGAAATGAACTTGAGAACCACCAGGCTCCTCCAGTTCTTCATCAGCTTCCTCTTCTTGTTCATCATAGAGCCCATTTTCTTCTTGATCATCAGGCTCAAGAAATTCACAAGTAGCATTAACAAGCACCTTGAGGGGTGGACCTTTAATGGCCAATTTGGTTTGAGAAGAGGGCAAGCGGTTCCTAGGCTGAAAGTTCTTCTTTGGAACATCTTGATATGGAGCATGCTGAGCCAATTGTTTCTTAATGGCAATGAGGTCATTAGCCAGCTTGTGCACCAATTGATCTGTATTACCTCTAGGAGAAGGAGAAGAAGAAGATGCTTTGTATTTGAAAGACTCCCTTTTCAGCTTGCCAGACATGATCAAGTCATATTCCACACTGATAGCCAATCTCTGATCAACATCCAAAGTTGTAAGATTTGCTCTCCTCAAGGCATAACTTACTTCTGAAAATTGAGCATTCAAGAAGAAACACTTCTAAATCTGATCAAAAGGTCTAGTATCTAGTGGAATCTTGTTAATCAACTTGTTGAACTTGGCCAAAAATTCTCTCATTGGCTCATGTAGCTCCTTCTTGATTTGAGAAATTTGATCTAGCAAAGCATGCACATCTTCAAAAAATTTGAAACATTGCTCAAATTTAGTCATCATAGTAGTCCAATCAATGATGGTCCTAGCAGGAAGATGGTAAAACCAATCTGCAACATTGTCTTGCTAGGTTTCCACAAACAGCCTCACAGAGACATCCTCATGTTCAACTCTAAGGACCCCACATGCAATAATAAAGGCTGAATGGATTCATCAGGGTGCACTTTGCCATCACCTCTAAATTTGGGAAAATTCTTCCTGTTACCCCTCGGTAACTCATGCAATGGTTTAGGAAGAGCTAGAGGCCCAACTCTTTGTCCCCAAGGCTAAGGTCCTACCATCCTTGGAAAGATTACTTGAAGTGGAACTGAGACACCAATAAGAATTAGGGCACGAAGATTAGGGCTAAGTTGTGCTTGAGGAATGCTACTACCAAAAGCTCTATCTTCAATATGAGGTGTGCTTATGGAACGAGCTCTTCTATTTCTTCTTGTTGGAGGAAGTTTAAAACCTTGTTGATATAAGAGTTGGAATTGGGGATCTTCAATTCCAAGAGCCCTTCTACCACGAGTATATCTTAGAGTCGCCAGATCAAAGAAATGATCAAATTAGTTGTTCTTTTAGAAAGGAAATTTGTTGAATAAATTCCCCAATAGAGTCGGCAAAAATTGTGGGGTTTTAGATTTGCACTTGGAATAAAACCATAGTCAGGGGACAAGCAAGTCCCTCCTCTTTAATGGGAGAGGTTCCCGTATTGAAAGTAGGGGCAAAACCTATGTACAAATGCACAGTCTTTCATTCAATGGTGGTTTCCTTATATCCTAAAATGTGGTTTAAGCTTGGAAAGTTATCAATACATGAGGATAGAAGACTTTTAAGAGAGAAGGGAGGCAGAAGAAGACAATATTTTCAGGGAAAAGAGATGGCAGAGAAAACCCTTATATGTATTGTGTAAATGAGATACATAGTAGAACCATCCATGTTTATAACAGACACAATTCAAAGACTCAAATTTCTGGAGATTGTACAAACTAGAACACAAATTTTCCAAGCATGCAAAGATTAGATGATTCATAGATCAGAACCAGAAGGAAAGAGAAAGCAAAAGAAAAAGGGAAAAACCTTTGTATTGATTTCTTCCAATTCGAAATTACAGTTGTAGAATAATCAAAATTCCAACCCCATACAATGGCTTTGAAAGCTCATGATATAGCTCACAAGAGATGGTTACAACTTCCTCGAGTAAGTAAGAAACAATTACAACTTATTCCAATCATCCACGCCCTTTTGAATTCTTAAAAACGCAAAGAAAATGCTAATGCCAGAAAAACCAGTTTTTAAATATACGGTCATTATATTATTTTACTAGTTAAAACATGGGCCATTTTATTTGCTTTTACAACTTCAAATTTGGGCCACCCATGTGGGAGAAATTGATTGGAGCGGGCCTGCGAACATCTCTTGCATTCTTTTCCTTTGAAGCAATGCTAGGATGACACATGGAGAGCTTTGATGGTTCCTTTATACTTAGTCGATTCAGGCCAATTTTCTGCTTGACTTATGTTGACCCCTAGACACATGGAGGGCTAGCGCTCATTTGAGTTTCTACTTTGGAAACACCCCCTGAAGTTGTGCTGAGTTGACGCGTGTCTCTTTTCGCCGATCTTGGACTTTTCAACGGAAAACTCCGTCTTCATATTGAATTTAACCATGTGGCGATCTGATGCTACTTAGAGACTGCTTTTGGTTTCACTTCCGAAATGGCGCCGTTAATGCACGTGCCAGCTTCCGCCAACCCGCCCATACTTAGTCAATTTTAACTATCGGCTCTATCCCTTTTTGGACCTAGGACACGTGGAAGACTGGAAAAAGTTTGATAACTATCCCTGACTTTGACTCTTGAAGCTGCGCTGATGAGGCATGTGTCACCGTCCGCTGAACCTTCCATACTTAGCCGATTTTAGGTTGTTCTATCTTCATTTTGTACCTGGGACACGTGGAAAGCCTGTGATTATTTGAGGACTGTCCCAAGACCCTGCCCTTGGAGTTGCACCATTTGGACACGTTGAGGCTTCCATTGAACCTTGAAATATGGTCAAACTGCATCCAATCAAAGATATTCACGTATTACCCGTGGACTCTGGGGCAAAAATTAATGGGGAAAATACGCCTGTCATTCCTGACTGCGGGAAGAAAATAAAAAAAGGAAAGGAACTTCACCATATGCCCAAATTTAAAATTGTTCTCCATGAATAGGAAAACTACAAAAAATGCCAAGCTTGACGCGATTCAATACTCCAAGGTACAAAATCAAAATTTTTGAAACTTGACTTCAAAAGAGGGGAATTTTGGGGCCGACAACACTACACAAGTGAGATTAGGGCCTTCAAACAATAAGAAGGTTTTGATCAGAATTCAACGGATAGTAATTGAAATGGAAGATGCTATGAGGGATGTTGAAAACAATGGATATTCCACTTGAGTTGCTACAAAGAAGTGGAATATTCCCACAACCACCCTTGGCTATTGATTACTTGGAATTATAACTACAAAAAGGGATCGCCTACCATTTTGAAAGAGGAATAAGAACTTGAGGTTGTCTGATGGTGCAAAGATATGGTATAACTTGGACATGGAATTGAAATCATGCAACTCAAATCATATGTAGCTCACATATGTGAAAATAGGCCTAACCATTCACTAATGGATTCCCTAGAAAATCTTGGTGGGCTGGATTTAAGAGGAGGCATCCAAAATTTTCCATTTGAACAGTTGAGGGCTTGGATAGAGATTGAAATTTAGTTTAGGCATTCCATTGTAGATGTATTTTATAAAAACTTGGAGACTTTCTATGAAGCTAACCAATATGTACCTTATAAAATTTGGAATTGCGATGAATCTCGAGTGTAGGCTGGTAAGAACGATGGTATGAAGGTGGTAGAAAAAAGAGGTAGTCAAAGTTTTCCCCAAATAATTCCAAAGAGTATGTAATGGATCACCATTCTTTATTGTGTCAATATAATATGCCAAAACATTCATGGATTCTATCTTTTCAAGGATAAAATACAATTAAAGAACTACATTACACACTATGAACTGGGGGCATGTATAGAAACCCAATCCCATATATGGATGACCAAGAAATTATTTCTTAATTATATACATCATTTCAAGAGGTCAATACCACATGTTTCTCCTATAAATAGGTAGTTGTTGATAGTTGATGGTCATGGTAGTCATATATCAATGACAACTGTTGAAGAGGCTAGAAATTTGGGAATTGATCTTGTAAATTTTCCAGCACACACTTCACATAGGCTAAATTTTTTGGACATGAGTATCTTATTTCCATTTAAGAACTACTTCAAAGCTAAAAGGTCAAGGTGGATGGATCAAAATCATGGACTTGACATCTACAAGATTGAGCTGGGTAGGAAAGATTTCAAGAAGGATATTACCATAGAAAGTATTTAGTCATTTTTTCAGAGGACAAGGATGCAACCACTTAATAGAGAGGATCTTCTAAATGACATGACACCAAGTCAAACATATGAAATTAGAGGTGAAGATGATAAACATGCAATTTCAAACATCCTACAGTTGGTTGGGTATACACAGAAGGAGATATATCCAATTCTACCTTATATCAACCAAGTCACACATGTAACCTAAAAACAAGAGAGTTCTCAAGAAGGTGATGATATGGTTCAAGGTATTCATATGAAAAACATTCCAAAAGAAATTGGAGAATAAGTTGGTGAGGGGTTAAGCTTGCCTTCACAAGTAAGTCAACCAAACTAGATCAAAGAGGGGGCAACACAACCAAGTTTTAATTTGGACATTTCTAACACAAATGTAGGCCTTTCAATGTCATCTCCCCATGTTAATGCACCCAATGAAGAGGTTTTTCACTATTATGTTGTTACTGGTGAATTTGATGTATGTGACGATGCAATATAATTAGGAGCAATAGAAGACACTACAATATGTATGAACCAAGAACCTGAAGAAATTGTAACATGTACTCAAACTCAAGAACATCAAACAAGTAAGAGTTCAAGTACTTTTCTTAAGCTTCCAATAGAAAGGATTGTTCAAGAATCCCATGAATTACTAAATGTTGCAATGATATTAAGTAGAGAGTCACAAATACTAACTACAAATGATTTTTAAAAAATGTTTCATGACCAAGAAATAAAAAAAAGAAATAGAGATAATTAAGGCCAGGAAGAAACAATAGTTACAAGAGAAGAAGTCATTAAGACTCATTGAGAGGGATTTGAAGTTGCAAAAAAAATTGAAAATGATTTGAAACATAAAGAAAAGGAAGAAAAAGGCAAAGGGAAAAGCATGAGAAGGAGAATAAGAAAAATATGAGGGAGTATGACATAATGATGAAGGAGATGGAGAAACAAAGAAAATTAAATAACATCGCTAATCCTTTTCATGATCAACATCCAATGATGATGGAAATGATAAACATCTATGCTCCGAGCTTTGCAACTTTATGCAGTTATCATCTAGGAATTCCATGTAATCAAATGCAACTGGCAGGGTTTCCTCAATAAGGGAGGACAATGAATATGCTAGCAATGATAAGTGATATGGATAACACACTAACAACATCAATGATAGTGGGTAACATCTCAACAAGACCTTCAAAGGAGAAAGCTTAACAAAGATCACAAGTTAATATCTCTGAAATTAGAAGATTATATAAGTATAAATAAAATTTGAATGCCAAATTTTGCATATTTTATAATGATTGGACAAAGGTTATTGTCACAAGGAAAATTGAACTTGTTTTTCAAGCACGTCTATTGTTTTTATGTGTAACCCATTTTTTCTATATATACTATAATATTGAATATATATATTTTTAATTGTGCATGTAATCCATTAGTAATGTAAATAGCACAAGTCACAGTCTCAAAAAATTGGTTAATAATTCAATAAACAACACAAGTCACCCAACTTAGCTCACAACCTTAGTGAGGTAGGAAAAACATCACCTTTTAAGTACAATATCCATTGCAATATCCGCATGCAAGGCATCTTAACATTGAAGGATTAAAAAATAAAACCTAACCACATGACGCTTTTAAAAACACTAAGGGAAAATATGAACTTTTATGACACCATCAATGCAATATATTTTTGTGAATCTTGGTTGCATCCACTATTTTTAATGCTGGAAAAAAATGAGCATCAAATAAATCAAAACATATAATGGCAATGGAAAAGGAATAATTTTTTTTTATAATGACTGTTATAACATACAATGGCGGTGGATTATTATAACATACAAGGCCATAAAAAAATTATATTATATATGTGTAAAAGATAATTATTAGTTTGCATGGATCATAGCCTTAGTAGGGTTTAAACAACCTCACATGTAATCTCTTAGCAACTCGATCTTTGCAATCTCCAAACAACCTAATCTTTGCAATCACCAAACAACATGATGTCACTTTGTGGGTAAGTCGAACACCACTATTGGGTGTGAAAATAGAGCAATAAAAACCAAGTTGCAGTCTTTAGATGCATTTCTGCTCAATTTCTAGAGGAAATGCATGACATTCTGACCTTTTTCATTGTCAGTGAGGCAGTCTTGAATGTGAGTCTATGAGGAAGTAAGGTGTGACCTGAGGAGAGGATCCACCTTTATTGCATGGCGTAGTGTTTTAATGGCAAGGTACTTATTACCATTTACTAACACGTCATTTGCCACAAGTTGGTGTTCGCATGCAAGGGGCAGGGTTGAAATTTGGATTTTATTGTGGCATTGTTTGTTCAAATGCAATCCTAGTTGGCTCTATGACACGTCACACTCTCAAAATCTAGATTTGACTAGTTAAAACACTGCCACGTCAAATGCATGTTTTTTTTGCACCGACTTGCCATAATTTAACCTCCACCCTGGTGTTAAGTTAAGGTTCCCAACTATTGGGTCCTCTCCCCTTATGTTTTAAAATTTGAATGATCAATCTAAATCTTATTGGTTTGTTTATATTGTTTTTATGGTTGTTTTTTCTTAAAAGTTTTATTCTTTTTCAATTATGGAAAGTTATAGATATTATTTTTAATTATGATGATATTTTGTAATATTTTCAAATTAATGATAAGATCATTGTTATCTTTTATGTGTGCTTGAAGATGCAATGATAGGGTAGAAAGGTGGCTTTGGAGTTTCAACATCTATAAGACCTACTTGATCACTAGGGGAACACCCCTTGTACCATGAGTTAGTTCCATTAGCTCCACCACAACTGGGATTTTTTCCACCCAATGCTAGACAAAGCCATTTGAAAATTCAATTTTCATCCGTAGTTCACGGTCACTTCTCTACCTTGCCACCTTTACGATGGGGTGCTTAAAGTGCACCAACACCTCGGGGAAACCTTTTATTGGGTTATTTATTATTGCTATGTCTAGTTAGCCCTATCCAATACAAGGTGACATCATTTTTGTTGGATATTTACTGCCTAATTGGGGAACTATGGTACATTGGCTATATATAACTCTTAGATGTTAGATGGATGGCCCACACTAGATCCTTTGTTTGACGAGATGTCTACCTTGGGGGTTCTCCTTCCTCGGGACGATCTGCCACCTCCCCCCAATATTGTTATTACTGGTGCTTGAATCCATTCCTTCTATCATCTTGTAATTTTTTTTTTGTTTTTCCACATGACATTTTTTTTTCGTAGTGATTTGTGTGTTTTACCAACATGGATTTCGTGTCATAACTCTTTTCAAACACCCTTTTTATTGTAACCATATATATAGATTTTTTATTAATATAATGATGCATTCCAATATAAAATATTTCTTTTTGATAATTTTTTTGGATTGAAATGAAATGAAAGATTATGATAATGCCCATAAAACTAAGTAATCTATGACACAAAAATCCATAACAAGGATGCCTCATGCAAAAACAACCCATTGAGAGAAGGGATGCCCCATTAATTATTTGAGATATCTATTCCTTTTGTGTTGGATTTTTTAGGTATGAATTTTGATCAATTAATTTCTTGTTTTATCAAGCCTAACTTATTCAAAAAAGGTGGCGAGGGTGTCAACTTTCATTTGTTGACATATTTGATTAACATTTTGTTGTAAGTTGGGCATCCATGATGTAGTATCACTATGCATCCATAAACCCCATACTAAAATATTTGTAATGTTATCTTTCCCACAATTATTTAGGAGTTAGTCCCCCCATTAGTTTCACATCTAAGAGGATGAATGGTAATCCATAGCTAAACCTTAAATTTTTTTTTCCTTCCACTTGATTCATGATCCTATATTGGTTTTTTTGTCACAATCACATGTGGGACTAAATTATTCAAGGCATATAATTCCTTCTTCAATACAAGTTTCTTTATCCGCATGGTTACCTTGAATTTTTCCCTAACATAGTTTTTTATTTACTCATTGATGTTTAGGTACTCTTGCATGTTAATTACCCATTTTCTCATCCAATTTGGTTTTGTTTAATCCATATGTTCTTATACATTCTTAAATCTTCCTCTAATAGATTTTGTTTGTTAGGTTTCCCCTGGTAAGAGAGAGGTGTGAGACTATCAGCCTTCATATGCTTCGCAAGCACTGTACACACAACACATAGGAAGTCAGAGGGGCCATGCATTTTACCTTTTTAAATGTATCTTAGCATGTGAATCACAATGGATGAGCTTATAGTGGGAAAGTATATGTTTCCAATAATAAATATCATATGGTGATGATGTTTAGTTTTTAGACTATTTATTAGTAGGAATTTTTGAATTATTTTTTATATATCTCCATTTAAAATTAGACATATTGTTGCCCCAAGCTTCATATTTGTAGAGCATTGTTATTGTGAAAAATAACTCAAAAAAGGTCTTAGTTTTTTTCCCAATCTCACTATTCTGCATCACTACATACATTTTGTAGTGAGTGTAAAGCCTTCCAAATTCCATTGTATTATTTTTATTCTACTAGTATCGTAACTAAGATTTTTGTTGAAATCAAGGTTGAGGTACTTGTTTTTTTCTACCACTTCCAAGAAGGATTCCTGTAAAAAATTTATTTGATTTTCTTATTTTTCTCCATAACGCAAAGTTCATAACTCTTTTTCATGATATTCACTTACATACCAGCTTCTAAAAAAAATCTCTACTACTCTTGAGTTCTCTCTCAAACTCTATTTTGTTATTGTAAAGTTAGTTTTTTTTCTACGCTAACTCATTAAGTCATGTGCTGGACTAAGCTATGCACAACATAAAGCAACACATCACACTATGTCAAAATATTAGCTAATATTGTAGTTGAAAGTCTCACCTAAGGCATAAAGAGAACATTAAGGGCCTCACGAGTCATTATATGAGAGAATTACAAAGATCAAATACATGCGTTAATAGAAGAAACGAACATGCATGGATAAAAATCATTAATCAATTAATAAGATAACTAAACTATATCCATTTTATATATTAGTATTCACAAGAAGAGTAAATTCATAAAGCATATACCTTTTTCACAGTTTGCACCAAGTGATACTAGATTACAATAATATTCAATTTACATACAAACAAATCATACACCAATGTTAATCCGCAAAACCTAACTTGAAACCCTAAGGCTTGTTACTCCCTTAAAAAGATCCAAGATATTGATCAATCTAATACTTCTTTATTATATGTAACGAACCGTTACACACCAAAACCTTGAGGCATTAGTGAATTCACACACCAAGATCATAACATCCCACTATGATCTTTAGTCTGAACCTTAGGATATATTTGTGCTCGTATAGCAGGACCATGCCCAACCCTATATGAGTCGTAGGTGAGCACTGCAGTGTTGGCGTAGCCACCTGTGCTAGGAATCAAAATTAGGTGGTTTCTCTGATACAAAATGTAAAGAACTGTTACAACCAAAACCTTGAGGTGTTAGTGAATCCACACACAAGGATCATAACATCCCACCAAATTCTATAGCCCGAACCCCGTATTAGATTTTAGCTCGTATAATAGGACCATGCCCAACCCTATACGAGCCCCAGGTGAACACCACAATACCGGCGTAGCCACTGGTGCTAAGACTCAAACCTAGGTGGTCACTCTAATACCAAATGTAACAAACCATTACACCAAAATCTCAAGGCATTAATGTGTTCATATACTAAGATAATAACATTATAATATCCCAAATGAGAGCCCAAAGTATCTCTTTATAGTATCTTATGGGATTATTATGGGATTACATCCTAGATCCTTTAGAGGACACTTTGTTTGAGTTGATTTTTCACATAGTTCAAGTCCTAGGATATTATTGATGCACCTTTATCATCTTGCTTAGTCTTAGATGACCTATAACATCTTGTCTTTGAAGGGACATGAAAGAAATTTTCCCACACTAAATATATTGTTTATCCCTAGTTGATCTCTATTCATTCCCTTGTTTTCTATGTGGCCAAAAACCTTTGGTACCTATACAAATGAAAGTGAAATTCTCACATCTACACTCAACTTCTCTAGGTTGGACTAAGATAATCTAGGGAAGGATTGATCAGATTGGGGTTATTGGTTTAGTTAAATAGGTTGGATAGGTTAAATTAGTTGAACTGGTTGGACTAGTTGAACAAGTCTTTAAAGTAGGAATCTTGGAGGATTTTCTCTTCATAGATAATGTTGGGAACCTGTATGCTATATTATTTATTATTTATATTATTTATCCATTGACCATTATTTATAGGTGCGGGAATATACTAAGGATGTGCACAAAACAAGACTAGGGGAGTGCGAGAGAAGTATGCGTGTAAGGGAAGGAGAAGTAACATGCATGTAAGAGAAATCGTGGGGATGTATGGGAGACATCAGGAACCAAAATACGAAGAAAAGGGAAAGAATACATAAAAGGAAATGCAAGGTAACAAGGAAATAGGGATAAACATGAGTTTGAGAAGTGGACTTAGAATTTACTTCTCGGTGAGTGCATGGAAAGGATGGAGGGGATGTATAAGGATAAGAATAGCCAGCATACTAGAATAGAGGATGGACATGCAAAACATAGGATTATGAAAATATGAGCTAATTATTGGTAAAATGACTAAATGGGGTAGTTAACTAGAAGTTGTGAACTCAAGGGTCTATTCTTATTCTTTATAAGACTGGTGAAGGGGAAAGTAACCTAGTAGTATAAATACTTATGTAAGGGTCTGGGATAGATATACCGAGAGATAGAGATATAAGGATATAGATGACATTAATTTAGTGAGATAGTTATGCGTGATAACTTTGTAATTAACATGTGTACGGCTTATGAAATATAAATGGAGCAACAAGTTTTATGGAAGATGAACAACATATGTGGAATGCGCATGGTTTTATGTTAACATAGCAGAAATCCATAGTTTGAATTAAATGCTAGATTAACCATTTATTAAAGTGGTATTATCTTCAATAACCTATAATGGGACCTTGGAAACCTCTCACATGCTTCGGGTGAGCGTGTCATTAGTATAACTAAGTGTGGTATGCCAACACAGATGGTAAGGAATAATTGTGCATAACTAATTAGGTAATGTCTATATTCATGAGGGTTGTGGACTAGACTCTGATATTTTTGTTCCATTTTCGGGACCTTCATTAATATGCGAGGGTATGAAATGGACAAAAGAGGCAACACTTAACTCAGGAAAACGTCAATTTTTTTTCTACACATTGTTGAATGACAGTTTTCGCAAAACAACATCCAAGTTATAAGGGTTACTCTCTAAGAAAGCGGGTCAAAGATAATATTTATGATGCGTTGTATGAAACATTTTTATGTATGAACTTATTGGTATGCAACTATATGCATGGTTAACGTGACTTATTTATTAGAGAAAAGTAGGAATCTTGGAATAGTATGTATCCTTAGACCTCTAAGCTCGCACGAAGAAGCTATCAAAATACGACACTACTTAGTCACGTACGGTAGATTTTTGGTGGAAAGGAACACTTCCGAAGTTATATCCCTTGAGTATTTTTGTCTCATCATTCTCTTGTACAGGTGAAGCACAATATAAATTCTTTAGGGAACTATTTGGATCATACTTATAACATTTACCATGTTGGAGATCTCAAGAAGATGATGATTGATATGGGGATATAAATTTTACCCAATAGTAAGGATAAAACACTTTACAGTGTGGATTGTGTAAGGCATGAGAAGGACACACATGATACTCACGAAACACATATTATGGATTCCCTAGATGAGTACACTCTAAAAAAATAATGAGTTAAAGAGAAAATATGCACAAGGATTTAGAATGGAAGATCTCGTAAGATTGTGTGACTCAACTCCGAGGAACCATGAGATAGATGACCAACAACATTGGTTAAGGTGGGGATAAAGTGACAAAGAGAAGGAGCTTCAGGAAGGGATAACGATAAAATAAGAATCTGTGTAAAATCTAGAGGACGAAGAGGGACAATATGATGCTAATGGTATCTTGATACACCATTACTATGCCTACCCACGTGACTGGGCCCACAAATATAAAATGAGTCCTAATAGAAAGTTAAAAGTGATGAAGAAGCTAAATAATCTAAGGTGAAGAAAACTTTAGATAGTAGGTTATCATATGTGATACAATCATTTGTAACCCACACCAAGGAGGCACCCATTAAATTCCAATCTACCAAAAATTACAACAGATTCAGAATGATGAACATGAATCTAACAACACCAATTGCCATAGGTGCATAAGGAAATATAACAACATATCATAGTTGCTAGGACTAATCCTTCGTCGACAATTGAAAGTGGGAACGCTGCAAACCTATGAACACATGCCCTAGTACATGGAAGTGTTGTGAGACAACATATAATAAGCAGCTGTGTAAAATATATTTTAGGATATTTTCATTACACCTGCTAAAGTATCATGGGGTCGAAAATGCAACAGAGCATGTGCTTAAATATGATCTTAGATGGATCAAGCGAAGGCTGTAAAAAACTCATCTGAACAAAAGGAAACATAATTTGGGATGACACTACTTGACCACACACACACTTGGTATCAGAAACATGAACCATAACAAGCAATAGTAGATTATGAGAAAGTCAAGGTGACATTCTTAAGTGAATTTGACCTCCCATAATTTGAGTGAAAAAGTATTTCAGAGCTCAAGGAAATCAAACAAGTGCTTAATGAAAGTGTATGAACTTATGATGTGGGTGATTTAAAACCCCAATCTCTAAGTTATCTTATGAGATACATCTGACAAAACATGCACAATGGTTTGTAGGGGGAATCTTACTACCCTTCCAACATGCACGTTGTCACATAAGACTTTCACAAATCCACGGGAAGCATTAGAGGAAGCATCTTATGTGTTGAGGTGGTAGGAAGTAGTGATACCGGAGTGAGCCCATTCATGGAAGTGTAAATTACATCTATGTGAGACGACACAACTATAAAAAATTAACAGTCCAAAAATTCCCACATAAACATGTAGTGGCATTTTGTGCACTGACTGTGAGGTAGAAGGCCCACACCAAAAACAAGTCACCCATGCCGCAGTTTGAAGGCCCTACTTCTAGACATGTGAAATTTGTGAAGGACAACCACGAATTGCTCAAAATTTCCCCCTTACTCTACCATCGTGCCAAGCAAGAAAAGGTAGCCACATATTATAAGATATGTGATGCAAACACTTATGATACATCAAAGTACCACATCATCAATAAAATTCATGAAGCAATATCCCTGAGAATTCAACAAGCTATTATAGAAGGTACAACATGGAGAATGAGGTGGATACAGGTGTGGAAGAAATGGATATGTGACCAAGGAGTACATGGAGGTGGCCGATACCCACCTAGGACTTGCTATAAATGTGGATCACCAGATCATTATCAACATGATTTCCCTAACCTTCCCCAAATGCACACACTATTAGAAAGCACACAAGGTGGAATATTTCCCCGACATGTTTAAATTGATGAAGGAAAAATGTGAGAAGGGGGGCCATGGAATGATTAAGATCACTTGAATTCTTAGGAATGAAAATGATCCACAAGCCATACCCACAGAGTAACCAATTTCTAAAGTACAAGTAACAAACATGTATTGCGGTACACATGTATAAGAAACACCTTACAATAAATTCTAGCCTGTCGAATTCAATCAACAAGGTCTTTATCCCAATGGTAAAGCAATAGAAGGATAGTTCTCCAAGAAGAAAAAATATTTAATAAGAGAACTCTAGGTGGAAATAGAGTTCCTCAGAGATGAGGCAAAGTTGCAAAAAGGAAGTTCACAAATTTTGAAGATGAGTGGGTTAGAAAAAATGAATTTTAGGAGGTGTGTAGGTTTTTACGCATAGAAGGTGTATACCATTTTTATTAGGATAATGGCTATCCCATAAGTTAAGAAAAATGATGCTTTAGAAACAGGTGGGTAAGACACATAAATAAGATGTTAAAACCATGAAGAAAACTAATTTTTTTGATCGAGAGATACTCTTCAATGCTTGTATCGATGGCTGGAACATAAATGACATAATATTGGTCGATACAGGGTAGAATTTAATATTCTTATGGAAGATGGATGGAATAAGATGGGGCATCTAGTGTTAGCACCCATCACCACACATATTGTACATGGCTAACAATATGGTAGTGTCGATCAGAGTCCTGAAGAATGCCATAATCAGTATTATGGGGGTCAAGTTCCATGCAAACTTTGAAGTCATACCACTTGTAGAGGAAGATAACTTTATGACACTACTTAGGTGGCCCTGGTTTTACATAAATAATGTAGACCTAAGATTCAAGAAACACTATGTGAGTTTTGAAAGTGATTTGTCACATCATTTTCCTAATGGATCCTAAACATAATGCACCATATTTAGAGCCTATAGAGGAACATGAAGATTTAGAACATATATATAACATCCAAAGCTACATGGATCAAAGATCTTGAACCCAAAAGTTAGGGATAATTGAAATGGGGTGATAACCAATCAATTCTAGATACCACTAATATGGCATATGAAAATTGGGTGCAGGACTCATATAAGCTACTTAGACGAGAATATAGTATGATAAAACACACATCACATAACTATGTCCTCTAAGCACCTACATATATTCATAGGGGTATTCGGTGTATATTAGTACAAATAATCCTCACTTTTAACTTAGTTTTAGTGTGAGTGAAGATGTCCATAAAGTTTTGCGGCACAATGAACACCTATATGACAACCAATGAAGCTCAGCTAAATTGTTTGACTTATCTATTAAAAGGTACTTCAGAAAGATGGTGGTAAGTACATCAACCTATGGTATTATCATGGGGAACTGTAAAGGAGGCCATGAAGGATATATTCAGGTGAAACAATGGAACATGCAGATATCCTTTATATAATGAGATTACAAGTCCAGAAATACATTTTAATAAATGTGTGGAGATATGGAGTGTAGAGAAGATTAACACTACATTATGGGCACATTTATTCTATCTTACACTCTATGTCTAGGCCCACACATGATATGTTGGCTATGAGTTGCAATGAGAAACATGTACCTGTGAAGGATTAATTCAAGGATTTCTACAAAAAAAATCATTTATATCCTCAATACCTTGCTTGAATACTGCCCTTCACAATATAAATGATATAATTTTTAGATATGATGCGATCGTAGAAGATAAAATTTTAGCATTACGCAAAAATAAATATTTTGCACTGAAATAAAAAATTTCTAAGATACCAAGGACAACATCATCAGTGATCAGAAAGAAGTATTAGTCAACCAATCGATTGGTATACATAAGGAAAAGAAAAGATGGTACTCTAAGTAGCAGATGAGGAATACAACTACCATTTGCATTTGGATGTTTCCTATGGAACAAGGAGGGTCATAGAAGAAAATAAACCTATATATTAACCATAGAATGTTCCTTTTAAGTCCATTCAGAAGATTGGAAGTGTGGAAGAACCAAAGATAACGACAATTGGTGACTAATGAGGTGAATTGAAAGTCACTAAAATTGTTGAGTTAATATGTGAATAAAAATACATTTTTCCTTGTAGTTACCATGACATTAAGGGTTTATACCTATCCTTGGGGAATATGTAGATTAAATTAGTACCAAGGGCCAAACCAGTTCACAAGAGGCCATACCAGATGAACCCACATTTACGTGCTAATGTAAAACAAGAGATTGATAATATACTATCCACATGGGTTATAATAAAATTCGAAGAGTCTGAGTGGGTCATCCCTATGGTAATTAGTATAAAGAAGGATGTGTGTATCAGAAACTATGTGGATTATCACGTTTTGAACATTGTGTTCATAATAGATCCATTCCATACCCATTTTATAGAAGATTTTTTGGAAGGAGTTTCCAAAAGTGAGATCTATATATTCACATATGGATTTTCAAGGTATCACCAGGTCAAAATTTCAGAGGAATACCACTTGAAAACAAATTTTGCAACTAAATGGGGATCTAATGCTTACACCATCATGCCATTTGGACTAAAAAATGTGTTCAATGTGTTTTTATATATTGTTGTGACAACTTTTGAAGACTTTATACTTAAGTTTCTTCAAGTCTACTTAGACAATTGGAAAATCTATGGTTTGGTAAAATACCATTATGACACCTTGTGCTTAATGTTTGAGTGTTGTAGACAGTTGCATATATCTTTAAACTTGAAGAAGTGTATGTTTGATACTCCTTTTAGCTCTTTACTTGGCCACATTATCTGTAAGGATGGATTATTGGTTGATCCAACAAATATTTTCATGATAGTAAATATTATATATCCATGAACAAAGAAGGAGGTTCAAAACTTTTTGGGACATTAGGGTACTATCTCAAATTTATTAAAGATATAACAAATCTTGCAACCCCATTGGAAAATCTCATACGAAAAATAGAAGAATTTAAGTGGGGAGCGTATCATGAAAATGCTTTTGATCGGCTCCAGGAGAGGCTAACAAAAACAACTACCTTGTAATTTATAGACTGGAACACTTCGTTTCATGTACATGTATATGTTTTAGGAATTGTTGTGGAAATAATATTGGAAAAAAAGGGGGATGAAACCCTTGATTATCTAATTTATTTCTCTAGTTATAAGTTGACACGCATGGAAATAAATTATACTACAACCGAATGTGAGAGAATATCTATGTTTTATACACTACAAAGGTTTTGAAACTATCTATTGGCTACAAATTTCATGTTCTTCATTGATCATATGGATTTTAAAAATTTGTTAATAAGGAAATGTTGCATGAGTGCATTTTTTGATGGACAATAGTGTTTCAAGAATTTCAATTTATAGTGATGATAAAAGTAGGAAAAAAATTTGGACCTAATCATTTATCACACGTTGATAGTGGTGAACAAGAACAACCTATAAAATATAATATGTAACATGCTCAACTACTTATCATCTAGAGTGAACAAGGTGAGATGGAGGATGTGCTTGTCTTTTTACAAACTGGAATGGTTCCTGAACATTATAAAGTCATCAAGCATAATAAATTAGTTGTCAAAGTGAAAACATATCAACTAATTTCTAATATAAAATGAGGCACAATGAGTTTATGGTGATGTGTTCTACCTCATGAACATGATGTTATACTAATTGAAGCATATGAAGGAATTTTTGGTGGTAACTACGTAGGGGAAGTGATAAATAGAAAAATACTCAACTCAAGGATTTGGCTGAAAATTATATTTAAAGATGCCAAATAATATGTAAATTCATGTGAGCAATTCCAAATATTTATAAATATAGGGAAGCATGACAATATTCCTCTCATCTCAGTGACTGTATAAGAACAATTTGAGAAGTGGGAAATTGATTTTTTCATACCAATCACTTTGACGACATGTATAACAGGCACACATTATACTATAATGGCTACAAAATATATTACATGTTGGGTGGAATCTTCCCCAACTAATATTCTATGGAAATAGTGGTAGCACAATTTATATGGGAAAATATTATCAACAGTTTTAGTTGTCCTATAAGTGTGACAAGCGACTGCGGAACTCACTTCTTAAATGAAACGATCCATTTTTTTTTTTGTGGATTCATGGTTGTGCACCATAAAATAACCCCTGTATCACCCACTGGCTAATGGAACTGTGGAATATTTCAACAAAATCATGAGCCATACGTTGACCAAGATCTATAATGTTGGAAGAAAATAATGGGATGATAAAGTATCGAGGATATTATGGGCATATCGAACAACCTACAAATGAATAAATAAAGTAACACCCTTTTAATTAGGTTATGGGACAAAGGTCATGTTACCACTGGATTTTTTAGTACCATCACTATGGATTACGTACATAGAAAACTTGGATGATTCAGACTCCATCTAGGACTAGTTGACAAGATTAGTGCAACTCGACGAAAACACACTTACAAGCGAGATGATAACAGAACATTGAAAAAGTCTAACATAAATCATGGTTTGATAGAAAAATTAGAAATAAAAATCTTTACGAGGGTGATAAAATGTTACTCTATGACTCTAAGTTTGTGTGACATCTAGGAAAACTAAAAAATAATTGGCTTGAACCTTATGATATTGTTGAAATACTTCTAATTGGGGTGTGTAAATTGATATATTTTAGCGACAAGCTACTTCAATGGGAGTACGATGAAGCCATTTTTCTAATCTGAATTGCAATTTCATAAATAAGGGGTATACCATTATATTAGCGGTTATTTATTTTCTTTGGGGTATATTTATTTATTTTTATAATAAGAGCAATAATCACACATTCATGTTGCTCAAAATAAAATTGCAAACCATACTTCAATATCATTTTTCTCAGAGGACTCCGCAACATTTTCAAATTGGTGAAGAGATTGGTGAAAAGGGATAAAAAAATCAAAGGAGCATGATAAAAGAAACAAACCTATAATGACACATTCACAAGTTTATCTGAGTAACATGGAATGAAACAAGGATGGAGTGTGGTTGATAGAGAAATAAAGGGTCTTCTAAGGGAATAAAATATTAAATATGGATCTAGTAGGAGGAGGCGTGTAAGATATGAAACATGGAAACATGGCCTACATCAAAAGCTTATGGAAATGTAATTAAAGGCATGATGGAAAATTTTTAAAGAACAGGCTCATACTGCACACATAACAGTCACTTGGTATGATTGGAAGTAAGAGACAATTGTCAACTGAGTATTAATGGTAGTTACGGGGAGTTGACAACTCACACATGCAAAAAATAAATGGAAAGAACATGTATTACCCCTCTTCTAAGGGTATAAATAGGTGGAGAGGTGATTCATTTTTAGCTTGCAGTAAAAATAGAAGCAATGGAGTGAAAATAATTGAAGAGAGTTTCAAAAATGAATCCACGCTAAAATTTCACCAAGAAACCAAACACCATTAATGCAACTCAATTTGTTTTTATCAAGAACACACATAGGCGGGTGAAACAATTTAATCCATAAAACTACAAATCAGTTTTGACCTCCATTACATTGGGGTCGTAGATCTTGGGAAAATGACAAAATTTGGGGTTACAAGCCTCCCTAGGGTAATCCATAGTGGTTTTGGGTCAACCAGGAAACATGGAAGAATGGAAGTAAAGGCACAAGGATATGATTGTAAAAAAAAGATCACAAGTTTGATGAGTATGTCAAATACCGCATCTTTAAGAGAATCTGAAACCATGCCAATAGTATAATCTACGAACGTCAAAGAATATGTCGCCATCATCAAGGAAACAACATCAAGGGAGGATGTAAGCACTTCAAAGGTTCAAAAAGGAAAGGTCACTATGATTGTAATGAAATTTCCCAAGAATCCCAAACCTCTAGATCTCTAACATTAAACATTGAGATGCAGTACCCCATGGAAGATAAAAACCACTAGGTACTGATGACCTCCTCAAGTATAAGCATCGAGGAAATTTAATGTACATAGAGGATATATGAGACCTTAGGACAATATTTTTTACGTGAATCATTTCTGTTACCAAAATATTGTGTAACATTATTAAATAAATTGTATTATTATTAATAATGAGTTTATAGAACTCATATTAATAATATAGTTGTAATAGTTTTATTATTTTTGAGTTATGAGAACAACTCACGTAGTTATGTTAGTGTGAGATATATCCTAGAGATTAACTAGAGATATATTAGGAGATAATGTTGAGAGATTGTAGGGATTGAAGATGATTGTTGACTCCACCATTGTAGGAGATCAAACACTATATATGTAACCTCTATCAATATCAATTATTATCTCAAATGAATTCAGTTTCTCAATTATAATATTCGGTGTTTTATTATTGTGTAGTTGTTATCAGTTTCTGCCAAAATTTTAAGAGTAGAAAGATGGACAAAAATCAATAAGATGTTTTTTATGTATTATGCACCAAGTAGCGCATGGGACTGATTTTAACTACTCCTCATTAATTTCTCAAAATATAGTGGTGGAAACTAAACTATCCAAAGAAACCAAAGGGATTAAATTCTGATGGGGTGTGATTTTGTTGTTGATCGTAGTCAAAGATATCAACATACCAAAAGGGGATAATGAATTGACATGGTCATTTCTAAGTGAAAACTCGTCACTTAGAATTATGGATAAGAGATTCATAGCACCCCTATATCTTAAAAATGCTTATAAAGAAAGGTATACCAATTGTTTCAAACACATACATAGTGTCTTAAAGCTATAATGGAGGATTCTACGCATGTTACCTCAAGAGTTGGATGGAGAAGCGGAATTCAATGTCGTTATGAATTACTTAGTGGAAATAATAAATAAGGATGATGAGACTTTGAAACCATGGGATAAGATTCCATATGATTTTACAACAAATTACTTTCTCTATTCTATCAAAATGGTTAAGGGGGACAAAAATTTTAACATAGATACCGAAATAATATATGAGGATGTTCATGTATTGCGAAAAACATACAAAAATTCAAACCAAGATGTGCATAAAGGATCCTAAGTCATAGATATATGTCATCTCACCAAATGGGAGACTATCATAGTAGGAAATGAGGCACATAATTTGTTCCTTTTTTTTCACCTAAAGAAGAAGGCTAACCCAGATGATACAACATATGAGGATCCCGATGAATAATTGGTTATGCCTAAACACAAGTGTCAAGGAGCTTGAGGATATGTAGAACTTGTTGCAAATGTCTCAGAAAAGAGGAAAATAGTATGTGAAACATTGACCCAATCTACTAAAAAGTAAAAAATTAAGCCCACAACATGCACCAAGAAATGAAGAATCCAAAAACCAACAACAAACACTTGGGCAAACTCTAAGTGCAACCCCTTTAGAAGCACAATGTTAGAAAGAAGCAAATGTGGATGTATAGGTACAACAATCACCACATGATGTAGGGCCAAAATTGAATATGGAATATTATAGCCTTGTTAAAATAACCTTAGATTTCAAGTCACCTCCAAAAGTGGTGGAGATTGAAGATACCTCAGAGGGGAAAGAACTGAGCAAGAAGAGTGGGAGCAATAAAGCAAGTCATGGGTAGAAAATAACCCATGAAGAAGAAGTTCACCCAAGTAAGGGTAATGAGAAAATAAAGAGCAAGAGTAGGGCCATGATGAGGAGAAGAAATATCAAGCTATGAACCTATAAGCAAGAGATCAATGCACTCCTTTTTCCAAGAAGGGAAAAATTATTATGAGTTGTTCCAATCGAGCACTCTTAAAACTACAATGGAATCTAGGTGCTCCAAAAAGGCTTTATCCTTTTCCTTGGATGCTTGCACAGAGGAACCACTCATTGAGTTTCCTAATGACAACATTCTTACCATTCCATCAAAGGAAGGAGACCTAATTTTCCTTGCAACAATTTATAATCTGTCTAAAACCAAAGTAGAAGAAGCATTTTTCAAGATTGTAGGAGTGTAACGTAATCTAAAAAACAGTAGTGAGATCCATACATATAAAGTAAAGGAAAGAATTTTGGAGGAATAACTATGAGAAACAAAACGAAAATTGTGGGGATCCCAACATGAGAATAATTGCCTAAGGGACAAGTATTTACACATAGAAACAAAAGTGTAAGCCCTTACTGAGTGAATACTATGTACTGAGCCCAAACTAATAAAAGTTGACTCACTCATAATAGGAGAGAAACTATATGAGCTTGACTAGATCATAAGTCTATTATTTAAAGAGACAGAGAGGGAACATCAGAAGGAAAAGTGATAAGGAGGTGACAGTGAAAACATATGTGCCATATAAAATAGGAAGCTCCCGACTTGCGAGGAAAGTACACAGAAATTGGAGGCCGCAACAGAAAATTCTGTTAAGCTGCTTTAGGGGTTGTATAAATAACCGTGAATAATCTAAACAAAAATAAAAGATCTATAAGAAAATTTGCTAGCGTATGAATCCCAGTTGGATGATGACTCCTTAGACAGAGCCTCCCAGAATAGGATACGAGAATAATCATAAGCAGTCATAGAGGATATCACAACGTAAAAGGGGCAAATAAAACAACACCTAACCAACTTAATGAATATCACCAACACAGAGGAAACAGAGCCAGGATTAACACATTAAGATTTTAAGTAGCAAGTCGACCAATTGCAGGTCATGGTTACCACATGAGTAAAATGTGCATCAGTGTTCAATCAATTTTCTTCACAGTTGGATAAGGTATATCAATATATTGAACACCATACAAAAATGACATACACATGAAGGATTTTTATGTACAAAAGTCCCTGAATTATTTGAAGAATTCCAATAAATGTTTCCCAAGGAAAGACAACTAGTTTAGTACGAGGTGATGTTGGGCCCTTGTCTTTTATATTCTTTACTCAATGATCATTCTTTGGAGGTGTTGGCGAGAAAATTTTTCAGGGAAAAATTGGTGGTTATCTTGCCAACGCTGTGGGAGTCTAGGTCCCTCTACTTAACCGGTGTAGCTATCGTATGTGCATGCATGAGTAAATTATGAGTTTTATCTTGGTGGCCTTTTAGCCGGGGATCCAATAGGGGAACTCCATTGACCCTGCGGCAAATGCTTGTAAGTATCTGCAAGGGAAGAATTTTATTCGAAGGCAATAAAGGGGAGTGAGAATATTTAGAAAGGAGAAACTAATGTTGCAAATAGAGAATTAGAGACTTGCATACACTAGCCAAAAGTTTCAAAACATGCACTTGTATTTAAGAAGAAAACAAATATAGTGTGGGAAGTAGAAAACATTTTTTAGTGGGAGAAATGGAAGAAACTTGCTATCTCTTTCTCTCTTCACAAGGATATCTCTCTCGTGAATTCACAAAAAACAGCTCCAACACCTAATAATTTTCAGAAGACAAAATTCAGAAGAAGTTCAAATGAGGACCTTGCTACAATTTATAGAAGAAGAGGTAATTCTTCATCTTCCTGGTGACTTTTCGAATACCTTAATATGACTTAATACTGTTCATATTCCACTTTAAATATTTAAGTCCCTTTTATAATAGGAAGGTGACTTAAAGTTACATTATATTTCTAAAGTCACTTAAGTCATATTAAAAAGTGCAACGCTCAGCGTAAAAATATAACATTGAGGAGAGAGAGTGTTGTATGAGAAGTGAAGAGAGACAGAAAGAAGGCTCGGATCCCTGAGAAGAAGTCAAGAGTATCCTTAGTGAAGGAAAATGGGTCACCCACACCTTTCTTGACATATTCTTTGAAAGGATTGATCAACTCATCAGCAGTTATATGTTCGCTCATTGTAGGTACTCCCAAGTTTCTGAACTTTCTTATTTATACTATCCTGTAGCTTGTATGCTTGTTCTTCTATCTCCTCTAGCTCTGTGAAGGCCCGATTGATTGCTTTAAATCTGATTTCCAAGGCCCTAATCCACACATGTGTCAAGTCTTCTAAAGGAGTTTCAAAGACCTTCCTGTCAACCAAATCCTAGCAATGGGTGTTTCTCATCTCACTCACTACTGGTCCCAGATGTTCCCAGTAATATCTTTCTTTCCCCAGATCCTCTTTGCATGTTTACATTCTATTGTCCGTGGTGCACATGTACGTAAAGAGCTTGATTGGATTTTGGAGCAATGGCTTCCCTTTTTTGGAGATTGAGTCGATCCATTCATTATTCACTTGCCCCTGCATCATGATCTCATGTGTTCTTCTAATGGATTCTAGATTGAAGCTACTGATGGGCGCCACTTTCTCAATAGGAAGTGTTGTAGTGTTTGGTTCCACCAGGTGTTGCACATAAGTTGAAAGAGATTGTAATTTTTCCTCTAGTACCTTAATCTTCTCTTTATATTCTTTGTTCCTTTCCATCATGCGAGCATAATATTATTGATATATGTGTAAGTTTCCCTCATGAGTAGCTGGTCCCAATTGGATTATGTTCATCTCGTAGTCAGCTAGTGTCATCTCATCCACTGACTTGATTACTTTTGGCTGAGCTACTTTGATGTACGAATTACCAGTCTCCCCAATGTAGAATTGTGATGTTGTATGTGTAATCTTTCTTAACCTTTTTCCTTTAGCCAATGAGACAATCGCTGATAGATCAGGGCCACTACTTGTTGCACAGTGTGAGTGTCGGGGGTGACCATTTCCCACATCCACGGAAACATCTCATCGGATTTAGGTTCGATGATGGGTACACCAACCATTCTTTATTCTGAAGGAGAGGGAAAGTCTTGAATGAGAGGGGCATTGGTGTCAACAAGAGGTGAGACCTCTTGCAGTGGTTCGAAGACTGGATCATGAACCATGTATTCATCGTTCACCTGTGCATTTTCTACTATATTTTCTGTTTGCATCACTGAGATCACATCTTCCTCATGTGGCGATGTTAATGAAACTTCTCCTTCCTTGAATTTCTTGGGTGTCTTCTCGTGGGGAGAAGCTTCTGATTCCATGACCTTCCTTTTTGAGCTCGCTCTAGAGTGTTTAGAGCTGGAAGTTACCTCTACTACTTTTGAAGACAAATGATGTGAAGCTTTCCTCTAGCTTGGATAAATTCCTCGTGACTGAATGATCATAGTTTGCTTATTTTGAAACTAGTTCCTCATTCTCCTCACCACCTTTTCAGTCTGCTCCAATATATCTCCTGATTCACGAACATGCCAGTTGATTTGGGGCATTGGGGACATCTTGACTATTACGTACTCAAGATCATGCATCTCTGTCCCATCATCATCCAAGATGTCTTCGTACCAAGAGAAATTGAATTTCCTCATCTCACCGATTGTCCTCGTCTTGTGGTCCTTGTCACATACTTCAAACTTGTCAATACAATTTTCCCAGTAGTCCTCGACTTGTGGCTCCTGTTGCAATTCTGGGACATAGAATTAGTTGGATGTAAAAGTTGGGCCCGATGATGTAGGAATGAAAATTTAGCTGTGAGAAAGTGGCCTCTAAGTGAGATGCGTCATTTGAGCTTTTGCACATAAACTCCCTTAGAGATATAGGGAATGAAATCAGTTTCTTTCTCTTACTTTTGAGCTTGTTATTCACCTGAGTGATCTGCCTACAGAGCTCAAACAATACAATCTGGTCACTGAGGTACCTAGGTAGTTTTAGTGGAGCTTGGTCAAAGCTAGCGACTCTTATGTAGGAGAATGTTGAGAATTGCATGAAGTACGAGCAATATTCCTTAATCAGGGATGCTACTTTTAGTGACATCCTAGCTTCAAGATCCCCTTCTAAGCTTCAGACCACGTACATGGTGAACACATCGTTCACACGAGGTGAAATGCCTATTTCTGTTATCCATTACTGCTTGTGGAAGTTTCTCGAATGTAGGTACCTTATAAGAAATGTTTTGCATTAGAGCCAATCCCTTGAATGATCTCAAGCTTGTGAGGAGATAAAATAGGTAATAAGTCATGTGGAACTTCTTTGTCATGGGCACTATGGAGTAGTTGTAGATCGAGATTGTCACTGATGATCTTGCCCCAGTCAATTCTCTACTTCCCTTTTGTCAATGTCAGGATGAAAAGGCCCATCTAGTCCTGGAAATATTTTGTGCTTGCTTTTCCCATAACTCTATTGAGGAGAGTGATGACATTGGAATACCCTTCTCAAAACTCACAGCTTAGTAGATTCTTGGGCATCTTGGAAGGATTTCTTCCCGTTTATAACCATGAGCTGAGCGCTACTCCTTAGACATATGAATATATTATTTCCCAATCATGCACAAATCTTTCCTTTGAGATGATGACCATATTGGGGGATGTCAATATCTGTAGAGAGATTGAAATGGTCCTAGGGCTGATGAATGCCATTGTTATATCGTTGTCAGCTCAGATGGTTCATGCCTCGAGCTAGTAGTGGAAAAAGCTGACTAGGACTAGCTCGAGACTCTACACAGACACTAGGTGTTCTACGTTAGCGAACAAACCACTTGTGAATATTTGATCTTCAATCCTTAGAGGCCATGCGAGTCTTAAGTTTATTTAGGTCCATGTACAAGACATCGCTGTCTTCCACATCATAATCGTATGCAAAGGGCTGTGTCAACTTTTGAGCCATTCACTTTGGCTTCATGTATCCCTTAGAAAAAAAAACTTAGTATTTTTAGTAAGTGTGAAAAATTAAGTCCCTGGAACTTCTATTGAGTGTTGTGACCTTGATTCCTCTTTCTCCCTACGTTCCTCATTCCTTCTAGATCAACTTTCTATTTTTAGAAGGTGCTCGTGGGCACACTTTCTATTTTTAGTAAGTTCCAAAAATTCCCATTTTGGTGAATTCTCAGTTGTAGTGCACCCCCAATGTCTTCGCCTCCTTCATAGGTCCTTTTGTCGATGGCTTTCCCAAAATAGTAGTCCCTATGTAATAAACTTGCTATTTTTAGAAATTTGGCTTCTGGAGGCTGGATTGACACGCAACAAAGTTTTTTGATATGGGTTTTTTCCCAATATCGCCCCTCTAAAATTTTTGGTATCCCCCCTTAATAGTCCAGGAGATTTTAAAGTTTTAATTTTCAGACTTGACAGTGCTTCTGCATGTGACATCCATTAATGGACCTCAAAATTACTGGTATGCTTTTCTCCTTTGTTTGTGAATAAAATTATATTTTTTATGTGGGTTTTTTCTTCTGGTGCTTTACATGCACATCTACTTCATTTCGCCCAATGGTTTAACGGGAAATTGGATTTTTTCTTCGTTGAGCCAGAAGTGGGATTTCTTCACTGTGGATGCTCTGTAGCACGAGGGGAGAGTTTGAAGGTGTCTTCTTGATTACCTTAGGTAAAGGATTGAACAGTAAAATATATCTTTTTGTTTCACACTTCTATTTGGGAGATTTCTTCAACTTTTTATTTTATGGCCATGGAGTTTTCTCCGTGCCTCTCCTTCTTTGTTTTGTGCTTCTCCTTCTGTGTTTGCTCCAATTTTCCTTTAGGACTTACATGAATTTGTGGGGTGGAAGAGGATTACCTATGTGGCAGGTCTGGTATGAGGTTCAGCAATGGAGTAATGGAGGTGAGAAGTTACAGAGTAAGAATGGAGGAAAAATGTGCATGGGAGTGGAAGCAGTTGGAAGCACTGAAGTGATAGTTCAATTTTTTGAATTTTTGAAATTATGAGAGGAGAAGATTGGGTGAATTTTTCCATTCTTGATGTCCTTGACCTCAGGGATGTGAAGGAAATAAAATTCCACGGTGTTCAAGAGGACGACACGTGGCGACAATCCGACAACAGGGAATGAAGGTGAGAAAAGTTGCTTTAAAGCATTAGGAGCTGAAAGCAGGGCACATGGATGTCCAAAAGGATCCCCATATGGGGATGGGCACATATTTTCATGTCTGATGTCCCTCACCTTAGGGAAATAAGGGACATAAGTTTCCACAGTGGTCCTAGAGCTGACACGTGGCGCTTGATTTGATGGTAGGGAATGAATCCTTTAAAAATGCACCTACGGGATGAAAGTCAGTCACGTGGGTGTCCAAAAGGATCCACACAGGGGGCTGGGATCATTTTTCAAGGTTTGATTTCCCTCACCTTAGGGACATAAGGGACATCAATTTGCATGGTGGTCTTGGAGTTGACACGTGGCGCTTGATTCGACGGCAGGAAATGAATGCTCCAAAAATGCACTTAGGGGTTGAAAGTCGGTCACATGGATGTCCAAAAGGCTCCCCATAGTGGGTTGGGAAATTTTTTAAAGGTCTGATGTCCCTGACGTCCCTCACCTTAGGGGCATAAGGGACATCAGTTTCCATGGTGGTCTTGGAGTTGACACGTGGTGCTTGATATGACGGTAGGGAATGGATGCTCCAAAAATGCACTTGGGGGCTGAACTATCAAGTTTGGAGGTCACATGAGGGTCCAAAAGGTCACATGGGGGCTGGGAAAAATTTTCAAGGGTTGGTGTACCTGACCTTAGTGACTTTGGGGACATGAAATCCCACCAGGCTCTTGGTGCTGACACATTTCCTCCCGAAAAATGACCAAGTCCTTAACTGCCTTTGAGAGGGCAACTTAGAAAGAAGATAACTTGAGCTCTCAGTGGAATTTATTAGTGAAATTTTATATGATCCTGAATTGAAATGGAATTTTGAATGTAGTGATGGTAGTCTCATGTCTTGATTCATCCATATGATTCCTAAAAAAGAGGATTTGTGATTTGAGACTCCACTTGTGCTTGATAAAAACTGCCTGCAAATCCTATGCGCGAAGGTGTTGTGAAAAATATTATTTCATCATCATGTAGGTCTTGGAATCCTCTTTTTGGAGATGTTTTTTTGCTTATGAATACATATGGAGCTCTCAGAATCTTCTTTTGAATCCCGATAACTATTTTAGGCCTGTGTACTATCTAGGCTTGTGAACCTTATTTTTTATTCAAACTACTCTAGGTATTTCAAAGCTTCCCCAAACATTCCAAAATAATTTCAATGATGTTATAATATCTTCAATTCAACTCCATGTTGAATTTTTCCCTTCCGTTCCACTCCAGGGTGGTTGGTCCAGTCTTGGGAAGGCCAGTAATAGCCCTTTCCAATACTGCCAAAAGAGATCATCTTTTTAGAACTCCTTAAAATCACCTAGGGGACCAATTTGACACCAAATAAGGGGTGGTAACTAGACTGACGGATTTGGCTTGGGGTGCCTAGGAATGATAAAAGATGAAAATTTTGGCATAGGGGTATGGTTGTCGTGCTTGGAAACTTCCAATTTCCATGTTTCACATTTGCATGACAACAGGAGGCACGTGGAATATATTTAGGACGGGTGAAAAAAAAGACTAGGGGATCACATGAGAAGTATGTGTGTAAGGGAAAGAGAAAGAACATGCATATAAGATAAATAGTGGGGATGCATGGGAGACATCAGGAACCTAGATACGAAGAAAAGGGAAAGAATACAGAGAAGGACATGCATGGTAACAAGGAAATAAGGATAAATATAAGTCTGGAAGTGGACTTAAACTTACAATCTCAGTGATTACATGGAATGGATGAAGGGTGTGGATGAGGATAAGAATAACCACATGCTAGATAGAGGATCGACATGTAACATAGGTTTATGGTGACATGATCTATTTTTGGTAAACTGACTAAATGGGGTAGTTAACTATGATTTATGAACTCAAGGTCTATTCTTAGCCTTTGTAATATTAGTGAAGGAAAAGTACCCACTAGTATAAATACCTATGTAAAGGCCTGGGATAGATATACTGGGAGAAATTTACTGAGAGAGATATACAAAGATAACAAAGATATTGAGACATAAAGAGATAGTTATTTATGGGAAATTTGTAATGAATGTGTATGGATTATGATTTTTGATAGAGAAACAACTTATATGGAATATCCCCATGGAAGCTATGTGCATGAGGGAGGAAGCAACAACAACATCCATAGTAACCCCTAATATCTTACATTGATGACCCCTCAAAGGTGTTAAGTGCCAGATTTCAGAGTTCAATACTAGTAGAGGACCTATTATGTTGGGAATTTTTTGATAAGGTTGATGCCATTTTGTGCACAAGGAAAATTATCTTGCGGAAATTGTAGACCCATTTGGAGGAGCTTGAGTTTGAGGTGAGAAAAGAGTTGTTCTCAAAGAAGTAACTGAAGAAGGAGGTAGGAAGGGTATTTCTTGTAATTGATTCCATAAAGCTCTTAAATGAACAATCCTGCGACACATTAAATAAAATGGTTTTCAAAGTGGGAAGGAGGAATATCGACAAAGGGGTCCTAGTAAAGATGTGCATTAGGACATACATCACAAAGGGTTGAGAAACTAGTAGCTTGTAGAAGATTTGAATGATGAAAAGAAGAGAATGACTAACACGTACAGTAAAACAATTGATATTGGCTCTCCCTCAGTCATCAGTCATATCACGTATAGAATAGTGATCCCCCAGTGAATAATATTAAATGTGCATGCACAGACTTGGTGAAATAGGCTAAACCAGAATATGACACATAAATTGACTATTTGGGGGATTTGGTTTGGATGTTGTTGATCAAGGTTAAAAGCGAGCCAGGGCCGTCAGTTGAAGAATTGGCCAAGATGAATAAGGAAAAGAGAAAGAAAACTATTGAATACTATGAGATATTGGTCACAGAGGTAAAGGAGGCCACACAGAAGGAAGATAATGTTTTTGAAAACTACCAAGATTTCTCTCTGATATGTAATGCTTACACCACAATTGAAGAGGAAAAGTTGAAGAAAATGCAGGGCATGACGAAGAAAAATAAGGATGAGCATAAGAAGGTGATGCAAGAAGTTTCAAAGAAGAGGGAATTAATAAAATCCAAGCATGACGCTATTAATGAGAGGCTCAAAGAGATCCAACCTATGGTGATGCACATGATGGATATTTTGGAAAGTCTTGCTGCATACTTGGATGCAATGCTTAAGGAGTTGAAGGAGAAGATAGACGAGATAACTTTGGAGAAGATAGCAAATATTGTGGAAAAGGAACTAGATAAGGTTACTAAAGAGATCTAAGTATGGAAGCATCTAGAACCTGTATTAAATAGAGGGTTTCTAAAAATTCTTCAATCACCTAAGGCTTAAATTTTGGACGTGTGAGGGGAGAACAAATTCTTCATTCATTAGGGTAAATTTCCTATATTCTTTATTCTTAAGAGATTCTTTTCATTCTTTTTAGTTATTATTTGAGGATCTATTCTTTGATTCAATTTGCTGCTAAGGATGGACACTACTCCTAGTTTGGGGAAATGTTGAGTGAATAAAATGGCTAAGTACTAGCCATGCCTAAAAGTTGAAGACCATGATTAGGAGCACATGTGTGAATGGAGATAAAATGGCCAAGGCTAAAGTAATGCATGGAAGCACACACATAAGAAGAGGATAATTATAAGGACGGCATAGTGCATGAAAAGGTATGCACGTGAGGGAAAAGAAGAATTAGGATGCAAGGGACCACACATACACACATAGGTTATATGACTTAAAAGGATTTTCGAGTGAAGGATAAAAATAGGAAAAGTAGACATTACATAGCACACAAGGCACATCCAGAAATAGAAAAAACACCAACCACAAGCAAAGAACATACAAGATAGATGAAGACCATGTATGGAAAGAGATAATTATAGGATGAAATAATGAACTATTTATAGTGCAAGATGAATATCAAGAAAGGGTTAAAAGCATGCAACCTATATTTAGGACATTTATTGATAGAATTAAAATATCTAAGGGGTGAAGGAAAATTTCCCACCGTATATAAATAGGTGTTGCAATATTTTTAGTTAAGGAGATGAAGGGAGAGGTAGATAGAGCTATAGGTACGCAGCTATGGAGATATATGGCATATGCACGCATGGATGTAATCAGTTAGTTTATATAATAGTATGAACCATGCTTATGATGGATAACTGTATATCCAGATTGATATGGTTAGTAATGATGGAAATGATGTAATGGGAATTCAAATACTATTGTTAATTTCCTATGTTGATTAGTTTCCTTATTACATGTTTTATATTTTTTATACTTTGTTATTATATTCAGTTATGTTATAATGGTTAAGAATACAAACCACATATTGACAAGTGAATAGAGGAGGAACTCATTATGATGCGTTCTTTGGGTGAGTGTTTAGACATCTATCTAAGTGAATTTATAACGTTCCCGACCATGTGAATTTTTGGTAACTAGGCTCTAACACCCACTTTGTCAAATAATCAATACAAGTAATAATGTACTACACATTTGTTCATCATGTTGTTGGCGCAATTGGTTTAATAAAATATATGTCCCATTTCTCAAATGGTTTTGTGGATGATATGAGGTGTAATGACATATCATCTCTTTGTCCTAGATTTCCAATTAGTTAACAATTGTCACAAGCCTTGACAAACTCCTTTGTATCCTTATATAGCATTTCCCACCATAATCCAACTATAATTATCTTGCGTGCGGTGGCTTCTCTAGCATAATGTCCTCTAACAATACCATCATGTTCCTCTTCCATATTAATTTTCATTCATGATCGAAGAAGCATTTGTGCAATAATCTATCATGACGCATTTTGTAAATGTTTCCCCTAACTAATTGATAAGGCACAACTTGTATAGTTAACTAATTCTTCTCCATAGTTTTATTCCCATCAGGTGCAATACCCATTTGAAAAAATTATGTTATGTCATCAAGGTCCATCGGTGAATGCTATAACCTAAAAACCTAGGCATCTGACATGATTCCCTTAATACTATGTACATCCTCACCATAACTGATGCGTGATAGGCGATTAGGTCCCATATTACTCTTACTAGGTTTCACTATTATTGAAAATTCAAACTACTGGAACAAGAGAATCCATCTACAAATGTGACCTTACAAAATAGGATTATTAACCAAGTACTTCACTGCCATATGGTTAGTATAAAATATAAAAGGTTTTTTTAGAAGATATTGCCTGAATTTATGAAGTGCAAACACCATATATAAATCCTTGCGATCAGTAGTTATATAATTTTTTTTTGTAGGTGTTAGATTATTGCTTGCAAAAAATGGGTTGCTCGATATTGGAATCTCCAGGTTGTGCTAAAATAGATCCAATCGTAGTACTTGTGGCATCGACATGGACATGAAAAGGAAAATTCCATGTAGGGAAGTGAAGGATATGCACGGTGGTTAATCGTTTCTCCAAATGCTCAAAATCCTATTGTTGTGCATCTTTCCTGGAAAACTTACCCTTAGCCTTCAAGAGCTCTTACAGTGTCGCAACTATATTTACACATCCCTTGATGAATTTATTATAATAAATTTTATGACCAAGGAATCCACACACCTCACATTGGTTGGTGGGATCTTCTAATCCCAAAATAATTGCGATCTTGGCCGGATAAACTAGGATGCCCTCCTTGTAGATAATGTGTCCTAACAATGTACCACACAGTGTGGAAAAAATATATTTTTTATAGTCAAGTATATACTTAGTTGTCTACATATTTTAAACATTATCCTCAAACAGTCGCAATGATCCTTAACCAAGTCATACACATTCTAATAATCTAGATATACTTGAAGAAAGTTATGGATGTAGTCTTTAAAAGCTTGTACAATAATGTGTGAAAACACTATTGGTGCATTATTAAGTCCAAAGGCATGACTATATAAGAAAAACAACCCCATTATGTGGAAAATGTAGTCTTGGCTTGATCTTCACGCACAATCCAAACTTGATGGTATCCTGAGAAACCATATGTGCATGAATAGATTTCGTGCCCTGCTACACCCTCAATTATTTCTTTAGTAAATTATGTAGGGAATGGATCAATGGCATAAGAAGAGTGTAACACTCTATAGTCCACATAAATTTTGATTCTTCTGTATTTCTTGATACTCATGACAATAGGGCTAATCCATTCTGATTATGCTACGGGATCAATAATGCCAGCTTGTATCATCTTGTTAATCTCATTTTTTACCTTGACATGAAAATTGGGATTCATCATATATTGTCTTTTCCAAACTGGTCACACCTTATTTTCATTTGTAATTCATCTCTCCTAGAAAATTATGGACACCTTTTAGCCCATGGTATCCCTTAGGAAAGAGATCCTAAAATTCGGGCAACAATTCAAAAATCTTTGTAACTTCTTCCTCAAACCATTAATAGCCAATGATTGCTTCCTTTGGTTCATCATCCGACCCAATATTTAATTTTTTTGTCTTTAAGTGATACACATGTGCCTATTCATATTCGTTATCCAAGACCTCAAACTCACCTTATATGTGATCTATATTAAAGTCTTCAACCTCTTAATCATCAATCAGGTATACTATCTTTCCTTTCTCTTTTTCCTTCCAAGCGTGCTCTAAGAGATCCTCATCAAATTATAACCATACATATTTGTTGGCATGCCCATCCAGAGTAATATCCTTATACAACTGAGACAAAAGATCTGCACCTTTGTGCTATCCCCCAGAGTGATGCACTTTATAAACTATAGGGCATTATGCATTGGAGGGTTAGATGAAAAATAATTAATGACATGTATGATACTTGATGTCATGTCTTACAAATTGGCAGTCTCTTGCTTCAGCTCAGTATGTATAAACCATGCTCACTCACACTCATGTAAATATGAATATAATTTGTGGACCCATGAGGATGGTGGTAGTGTGTCGGAACCATCAAGCCAACTCTTCTCATAATTCTATATGTGGGTGCAGGGTGATGCCTTTCTATAATAAGTTGGTACCTTCAAAGGAAGATTATCTCTGACAAACCTACTTAAGAATGTAAACATGTTCTTGCGCATCTCAATAACTTATCTCGATATGTGGCTCACCATCGTGATGTTATCCCTCTGAGTGAATATACCATCATGTTCCTTCTTTCACCTTTATTGCGCAACTGTTATTCCATGTCGTATAATAATGCTTTAGGATTATCCTCTCCAATATACCATGAAAGTGAAGTCCTTCCTAAATTCCTAACTATCTGTGATCTGATCACTTTGGTCACTCATCCATGACATTCATGTCCAACCATTTCATAGGTGTCATGTCTCCAATTATCACACATAATGCTATTAATGTCACTAATCGATTGCATGTCTTCCCATCTGAGTACCCCTTCCTTTATAGGCTTAATACATTCTGGATCATGTAGAATCTATGATAGATTTGATTGAGGTATTCCTCACTTACTGGTTTTGTGTATGGCCTGATTTGATTACCATCCATCGGAATTACTACATTCTTATCCTCAATCTCAAAACTAACACAACACTTATTAAAGTGTAGATCTGAATTGTTTGTATAACACCAAGGCAATTTAAGTAATGAATGGAAATTGTATGCCTATGCTAATTCTAACACCTCAAAGTCTCCTTTAAAATTGGCTCCTTGTATAGTGATGCTTGCATCCTTTAGAACCCCAATGAAAATTTCCCTTGTCTTATTATCCATATAGAGCACATTAGATGGACTTTGTAGTGGAGATCTTCCCATCTTGGTACATGCATCCAAAGTAAGCACATTTATCTCTAGGCTTATATCAATAAGAATGTTGCTTACCATCTAGCCATTAATAATTACATCCAAGGTGATTTCCTGATTATATTCATGGTGTTCTGGTGGTAGATTTTCATGTAATATATGTTTATCCTTATCCTTTTCCATGCACAAAAGCTTCTCAAGTAACCATTTTCCTAATAGGGGTATGATGTTTTCTTATCTAAGCATCTGACATACCTCCTTAGTTTCATCAATGTCCTTATCATGTACTTCTATATGTTTTACACGCTCCTTATCCCATGATTACTCTTTTACGCATTATATCTCCCATGTAAATCTCTAACTAGGCTCATGGTTTCCTAAAAAACTTCCATTTGTTGACCTAAATCAAGATACTTATTTAGTTGTACTATCTCTTATCATTGGATGAGTGGTTTAGTTCTCACTTGCTCTCACACGCATGAAGCCTCAGTACGTGTGGTAAATAATAATTGCTCTTTCTTAGCTATTGTCATCTCCTTAGGATTCTGTTGCCTTTTCTTGGCATTCTCAACATGTATCATCATCATGCCCCTCTCATTTTTTTCTTGCACATGTGTTCATATAAGTCTAGACATTATTCCATCTTATGCCCCTTTCCACAATATGTGTAATATAAATTCTTGGGGTACTCGCGTTGGTAGTGATTAGGAGATCCACATGAGTAACAAGTTCCATGACTGAACCTACCTCCAAAACCACCACAACCTCTACCTTGATAGCCTCCCCGGTAGCCTCCATTGCCATTATGACCGACACCATTATTTTTACCTTTGTGTGTTTACGAACTGCCTTTTGTACTAGTCTGGCATAACCCGGTCTCATACGCTTCATGGATGCAATCAAGCAACCAACATTGAGTTGTATCCTTGTGTTTACATCACAAATTTTACAGTAGATTGATACATTCTTCTATGTAACATGTTAAAGGAGTAGGAACTCCCATACATCATAGTACTTGTGGCATATCTCACAAGACAATAGTAGGGTGTGCACATTCCTGCATGGTAAAATATTTTTAGTATGCCCCTCTACTTCACAATATGTACACCAGATTACACTTTGAGTTTCATGCACAAAGCTAGAAGATAGTTTCTCCAATTATGTGGCCATAACTGTGATCTGTGCTTCTAGAAATGGGCTCACCCCAGTGTTCACACTACTAACTACTTCAATGTGTAGAGTTGCTTACAGAGTTTTGTGTGGATTGGTAAACATCTTGTGTTAGCTGTGATATTAGCTTCTAGAAATGGGCTCACCCCAGTGTCCACACTACCAACTACTTCAGCGTGTAGAGATGCTTCTAGAGTTTCGTGTGGATTGGTAAGCATATTGTGTGAAAGCGTCCTCCTGAAAGGTTTCAATAGTCCACCTAAAAAACATTACGTGTATTGAATTTAGTGGATATCATATGAAAGTTTTGACAATAGAGTTTTGAACCACACATCATATTCATGGACACTTTCATAAATTCATTGATTGATGTATTTCAGCACACTGATGCTCTGCTATTCAAACTCAGGGATATGGAATTCTTCCAATAAGATAGTGTGCAAGGTGTCGTAATCCATTACTGTCTAGTGCAGATCATACTTTTGGTACCAACTATGCATGTAGTCCTAAACTGAATGCCCTTCTTGTCTAAAGTGGTGATCCCATTAGCTCTCTATAAGAGCTCACATTTGTGCACATGCTCAACTACATCCTCAATCTAAGGCTGTTATGGTGGGTTATTACCTTTTCCTGGATAAAGACTAGATCTTGACCTTGAACCTCAACTAGGATTACCTCCATTATAGGGAGGACCAGAGCCTCCCGAACCCCATGTTTTTGGAATTCTTGTATGTGTACATGTGGTAGAATTAGTCTGTGGGATAGTGGTAGAGCTAATATGCACTCTAATGCTGTATGTGTGTGTTGTTCCTATGTCACTGCTTCTAGAAATTAGTGCACCAAAACTTAGTCCTGGTGTTGCACCTATAATACTACATCCAAAAAAATTATTTTGACTAACTATTAAAGTCTGCTGAGAAGAAGAGATCCTTACCATGTGTGTTACTTTTATCTATCATTCTTTCTAAATTGACATTAATACAATTCTACCTATGTCACCTTCCCAATGTGGCGATCTTGGATTGCGCTTATGATCTTCACCCTCATTAAGATAATATTCTATATGAAATTCCAAATATTGAGTACTATGTGCAAGGGCTAAGGGTCCAGGGTGGTCCAGATACATGCCAATGGATCCCAAATATTCACTAGATTCACTTTCACCAGAAGTTGAGGGGTCCTTTTGCACTTGCCTAATATTAGAGGGACATGACACTATGCCACCTCACTTTCCTCATCGTTCTCATCACTTCCACTTGGCCCTAATCCTCTTTGTCTCAATGCCTCTTCAACCACCCTTTCTCACACATAATTATATCTATGCTCTCTCTCTTCTCTATCTACTTCCAACTAGCTCAACACCATCATTTCCAACCCATTTCCTTGTCCTTGCACATGAATTTTTTTTAGCTAGCCATGGTGATATTTTCAAATCTGAGTTCAATCATCAATATATTAATGGAAAGAGGAAGTGCACATAAATATGATCCTATGGGATCACGAAGAGACTGGAACTTAGCTTCCTCCATGCATGAATAAGTTGAGATCACATACTATAAAATGTAATTCCTTAAGACACCTTCCCACCAACAACCTATTACAAACATCCATGAATTGTCCAAATTAGATAATACTTGATACTTTTCATGATTCCAGGTCTGTATCTTTCCCAACCTAGTCCTTTTATTCTATGTGTATGCTGCTAACCAATCGTATAACTCTTGAGGCAAGAAACAAAATAACATCTCATAAAGTGCATCGTACAGATTGTCTTCAACCCATTTTCACAGATTAAAGGTATAACCAGTGTTGTCTATTTGCACAAATTTGTCTTCACCCTTATGTAGCTAACATTCAATACTCTCAAAGGATAATCAAAATGGCATGTGCATGCCACATCTTGAGAGTCTGAATTAAAAAAGGTCCTGACAATGGAACCAAAATATTGTACCGGATTCTAGGTTTAGCAAAACATGGTTTGGCACACTAGCCCTTCACCTAGACAAAGGTCTAGATGCTCACCCAAAGCACGTGCAAACCTACAAGGTTTCTTATTATGTTGGTTGTTAAGATGTAGTTCCTGCACTCATGGTTATCACAACATACACAAGATCATTGTATACAACCAAAAGAGAGCTGCATATCCATTATAATCATGATGTTTATATAAATTACATTAAACATTAACACAACTTCATGATATGCTCAGACAATCTTCATCTTCAAACCCATGTGTAAGATAGGAACCGGTATGGACCCTAACAACACTACTAGGACTCTCCTATTACACAGATATTTACAAATATTTATAGGATGGGAAATTTTCCTTCATTGCTAAATCAAACTATAGTCTAAGAATAGACCAACCTTATACATATATTGCATGCTTTTACAACTAGCACTTTCTTATAATTAGATACATATCCATGGTTCTCCTTAAGCGGTTGTCTTTCTTATGGAAGCTCTCTTTTTGTCCACATGTTATAAATAGCCTTGATTTATTCCCATACTACGTTATAATTAGATCTTCCCCTTCTATGTGTTATTCATGTCTATACCTATCCCGACATGTACTTGTCCTATTTTAGCTTTACTCTATCGAAGCTCTATCTATTTTTAACATGTCTTGGTGATCACGCGAACCTCTTATTTTTTCCTATTTTTTTAGCTTGCTTATCGATCACACTATCTCATGTTCCTTTTTTTCCCATGTTCATACCTTCGCACATGCTCTATCATACTTCCATGTGAAAGTGTTGCACACTTCTTCAACCTTCCCGTATCTCCAACACTTAGTCATTTCATTGTCCCAACATAAATATACTCTACATAATACTTCATCTTTTCCCAATTTATATAGGAATCCATTGATGATTGTGTATAGTAATTCCTTAGTGACAAGATGTTTCTTCTATTTTTCTATGTAATGGCTTGGTAGAAATTTGTACTAAAGGAATTGCACAATCTCTTCTAACTATTTTGGGAATGAAACATCCTTGAACAAGTGCACATTGGGAGAACCTTCATTCAATTACTCCATTTATTCCTCTGTAACAATTCTAATTAAATGGTCTAGCCCCATATGTTCCCTTCTTATTTTCACATTGATTTTAAACCTCTATTCTTGAAACAACATTAGTTATTTATATATCATTCCTCCTAATAATAATTTCTTTACCATATATCACAATACTTGATATTACATGAAAAAATCAAAAGGTGTTATCAACTGATGTTATTTAAAATTCTAAAGTGCGAAGACCATAACTAAGACTTCTCTCTTTGTAGTTTTATAGTTTCTTTTTGTTAGTGATAACTTATGGGTTGAAAAGTGTATTAGGTGGTCAACAACCCCTTCTCCTAGTTGCACAAATATTTCTTCGATTGTGATTCATGAGACATCTACATACACATGAAATACATTATTCCAATATGGGAACAAAAAGTATATGAGCATTGACAAATTTTTTCTTGAGCTGCATAAATAAATTTGACACTTTGGAGTCCATTTAAAATTAGACCCCTTTAATACCAAAATTTTCATTGATTACACAATATTAGCATACCCCCTTATGAATTTCCTATAATATCCCATGTGTCCTAAAAATGTGTGTACTTTAGATGGGTTTGTGTGAGGTTTGAGTCCAATTATTACTGCAATCTTTTCCTGGTCTATTAATATCCCATATTTTTTAACAACATGTCCAAAAAATACTGAAAGGCATGTAAAATAAAAATTATTTAAATTCGTAGCAATACATAATGTTCTACATATTTCTAGAATTAGGTGTACGTCATACATATATTCCTTAAATATATATTACTACCCACTCATTAAGATACACTTTAAGGAAATTATGTATGAAATCATTAAACATGGTCACTACTACTTGATAAAAAACTACGGTTGTAATATTTAATCTAAATGACATTACTTTGTATGAAAATATTCCCCATTTTCTAGAAAAATTAGTCTTATAATAGTCATATTGTGTAATTGGGATATGATGGTAGCCACTAGATCTATTGTTGAATGAATATACTTCATGATATGCCACTTCTTCTAAAATATCATCTGTGAATGAAGTGAGAAATGGATCCTTTACATGGGTATTGTTAAGAGCCTTATAATCACCACAAATACTTATTTCCATTATCTTCTATGGTAGAGTGACCATTGGAATTACCCAATTTGAATTTTTTATGGGGTATATTAAGTATTCTTCTATCATGTGATCTAATTTGGCCATAACCTTAGCGTTAATATTGGGTTTTAACTTATATGATCTCCTTTTAATGGGATTTGTACCTTCTTTCAAATACGTACACATCTATCATATGGACGTGACAAATCATTTGATTTCACTGAACTTGGTTGGAAACACATCCTCATAATAGCTATGGGATTTTAGATATTTCTTTCTTTATCTAATAATCTCTAACAATGGCTAGCATACTTGTTTCTACAAGTCTAATGTCTTCCACCATTTTTCATATTACATCAGAGATAAAAGTTAGGGAATAAGAGATAAAAGTTGCGGAATAATCCCTTACAAAATCGCAACAGTAGAAACTAATATGCAAAAAATATTACAAATCTCAAATAAAAGTGCAGAATAAATAACACAACACAAAAAGATAGTATTTAACGTGGTTCACCCAATTTGGGCTACGTCCACCAAGAATCACTTGCTCAGATTTTATTACAAGCCTCCACTCTCTCAATACAATACCCATATCCGTTTGGAGCTATGCTCAACAAACTCTACAGAATTCACACCCGAATTCAAAGCACATCTGCAATGCATTTGCTTGTATATCTATCATATGCATAAGACCATATAAATAGACAATTGCTTAAGCAATTTGATACAAAACCGTGGGTATCAAAACCATGGGCAAAAACCGTGGGTATCAAAACCATGGGCAAAAAACCGTGGGTATCAAAACAATGGGTACCGAAAAACCATGGGCCCAAAAATAGCCCATAACGGTTACCCATTACCCATGGGTTAATAAACCACCCATGAAAATTTTCTTCGGGGGCTTCACCCCCGAACCCCCTAACCTGCTCACCGGCGAGCGGGACCGCTGTAAAAATACCTGAGTGTAACACATAGAAGGTGTACCACACTCTAACATGAAAATAGGCTCCACAAACATAACATCTTCCACCATTTTTCATATTACATCATCATATAGTTTAGCTTTTCCTTTATTCATGGTATCTTTAATTATTGTTGGACCTTATTTTTATTCCATGTTTAGATTTTTGTAATAACATTAAACTTGTCAGATACGATAGTTAGTTTGGACAAACTGGTAAACCTATTGCAACAAGAGGAAGCCATGCATAACAAGGATGATGAAGAGGAGCATGCACTTTATTTTCATCAAAAATGGAAAGGAAAAGGGAAAGGAAATCCTAATTCATATCAAAAGTCCCAAAATCAGAATCAGGATCAACAAGGAGACAAGTAATAGAAGAAGCAATGTCCAATCTGCAAAAGAGGACATGAATTAAAGGATTGTTGGTATAATACATAAAAAAGGTTGATCAAGTAATTCTAGAACTCAACACCAAAAATATTACAAGGGACATATGAACTACAATCAAGGGTAGAAAAAGGGGAATTGGAAAAGAAAACCCTATTAGCAAGGAAATATTGTTGAGCAAGAAGAACATTAAGATAATGAAGATTACTTGTAAACTGCTCGATTAAGTGAACCTTCCACGTCATCTAGTGATGTCTGGAATGTTAATTCAGAAGCCACTCAACACATGACTGGCCACAGAGACTGGTTTACTTCAACGAGGGATACACCTTCAAAAAACCATGTTTCATTAGGTGACGACTCTTCATACACAGTTCAGGGGATTGGAAACATTTCTCTACCCTTTGGTTTACGCAACTGTAGATTATCAGATGTACTATATGTCCTTGGGTTGACTAAAAATATGTTTTTAGTCAGTCAAATCCTAGATCACAACTTACAAATTTACTTTGATAGACATTCTGGCAATAAAACATGTTTAATTCGAGACAAATCATGAGGCTCAAAAATAGTTGCAAAAACCTCCAATGTGGGATGCATGTTCCAGCTTGATTTTTTCCACAGAGATGATCGGAAAACTTGTGGCTAAGAACTCTACCTCTAAAAAGTTATGGCATTAGAGACTTGGTCATATTAGTTTCAATTATCTTGAGACACTTCATCGGTGCAATATGGTACATGGTTTATCATCTCTTCAGAAGGATTAGATAAATGTCCTCACTGCCTAGTAGGAAAACAACACAAAGATTCATTTCAGGAGATTACTTTTTGAGCTCATAGTAAGCTTGATCTGGTTCATACTGATCTTTGTTTTCAAATGCAATTGAGTCATTTTGGATATTAGTACTTCATGCTTTGTGTTGATGACTATTCAAGAAAAATGTGATTTTTTTTTTCACAAGAAAAGTACAGCTTTTTAAACGTTCAAGAAGTTCAAAATAGTTGTTGAGAACGAAACTAGTTGTCACATCAGAACTCTCCACTTAGATCGAGGTGGGAATTCACCAGTGATGATTTCAAAGACTAACTACAAGCTCACGAGATTCATTGACAAATGCCTCTTCCACACACACTACAGTAGGATGGCATTGTTGAGAGAAGAAATCATATTATCATGGAAATGGTGCGATGTATGATCAATGACTCTAGAATAGAAAAGACATTCTCGGTAGAAGCAAAAAATACAACAATGTATTTGATGGAGTAACACCACATAAAGCATGCTTAAAGTTAAAACCATATGCTGCACACCTTAGAGTATTCAGGTGCAAAGCGAGTATGCACATACCCAAGTACAATAGAAAAAAATTGGATATGAAATCATAAAAAATCACCTTCACTGGGTATAGTGAAGAGACTCTTGGGTACAGATTGATGGATATAAAGATTAGGAGAGTCTACACTAACACAGATGTTGAGTTCTTTGAGAAGAAGGAAGCAGCGTCTCCTCCTCCAGACTCACCTAATGTAGATTCTTCACCAGATATAAAAACCGAAGTTGATGTTCCCACAGATAATGAAAGTGACGATGGTGATGATATGATAGAACCACGACCCACATGAAATACTCAGTGTATGCCCAAGTGGTATACTAGCATGTTATGAGATGTAAGAATGGATGCTCCACCAGATACATCCACCCCTGGACCACAGAATCGCAATAAAGAAAGAGAAGAAGTGAACTTTGATTTGATGAGTAAAGTTATTGAATTTGATGAGCCCTCTACAGTCTAGGAATCCCTACAGTCAAAAGCTTGGAAAGATGCCATGGATGCTAAATACAAATTAGTGAGGAAAAACAACACTTGGTAGCCTGTCAATCTTCCACCAGGGAAGAAACCCATTGGATGTAGATGGATATTCGAAATAAAGTAAAAAGTAGATGGGATAGTGGACAAGTGTAAAGAGATACTAGTAGCAAAGGGGTATGAACAAAAAGAAGGCATTGGCTACGAGGAGACATTTTCTCCCACAAATAAGATCTTTGTTGATGATCTAGTCATCACTGGAAGTTCAGTGAGGATGATTAATGCACCAAAGAAATATCTTAATCAATCCTTTGACATAATAGATCTCAGGCTAATGCACTATTGTCTTTGATTAGAAGTATGGTAGAAAGAGAATCACATCTATGTTTCTTAGATACAATATACTAAGACAACACTTGAGAAATTCAGGATGATGGATTGCACACCAATTGCTACACATATGGAGAATAGATTGTAGTTATCTCGTTCAGATCCATCTCTTGTGGTAAATGCCACTCTCTATCGGTAGTTGATCGGGAGTCTCATTTACCTAACCTACACTAGAGCAGATATCAAATTTGTAGTGATCTATCTATCTAGGTTCATGTAGGAACCCAAAGTTTTTCATTGGAAGGCAACAAGGCACATTTTGAGATATCTCAAAGGATAAGTGGATCTTGGTCTAGATTACAATAAGAATGACAACTTCTTCTTATCAGAATATTCAAATTTAGATCATGCAGGTAACATTGATGACATAAAATACACTTCAGGGTTTGTGTTACTTATGGGATCTAGACCAATATCACGGGGAAGAAAGAAACAACACTTTGTTTCTCACTCTTCCAAAGAAGCTGAGTATCATTCTACAGGTGAAGCTGTCTATGAAGCGATATGGCTATGTCGCATACTAGAAGGACTTGGAATACCACCAGACAAGCCAACCACCTTGTATGTTGAAAATGAAGGTGTTATTAAACTTGTTCAAAATCCATTTTTTCATGAAAGAACAAAATATATTGAGGTACATGTACATTTCATACATGAACATGTCTTGAATCACAATATACAACTTCAATTTTTTCTAACAGCTGAATAATGAGAAGATATCTTCACAAAGTCACTTGCACATGACAAGTTTGAGATGTTCAAAGTGTTTCTCTCCTCATCCCTTAAGGAAATGCAAAATTAAGGGGGGGAATGTTAGGGTAAATATATTATTACCTTAATTAATTATGCATTGCATAATTAGTTTGTTTATTTGTTAATTGTTATATGGTTATGTTTAATTATAACCATCTATTTTCTTTTATTCAAAATATGGGAGTTATTGTATTGTTTTAACAATACTGTTGTTTGTATTGGTTCACAATTGTACCTGTGCAACCCATTTATTTATTTGTATATTGTTGTCCAATATGTATAAATATTGCAACACATATTTTGTAATTTGATTTGAATGATTATTAATAAAATCATCCAGGCTTTCGTCCCTATTTCACAATAAATGTAATAGATTTAGTGGGCCATAGAAGCAAATTTTGCACTGGATAAAATGCCAAATTCTCTCTCTCTTTAAATTGCCATGGGAAAAAACTGGATTTTTGATTCCTTCCAATGAGAGTCAACACAATTTCCTGTACAATGTTGCATTCGGAAATACTACAAGATTAAATTGAGAATTTAGTGACCAAAATGAAAATGCCATAGTTCCCTTAAGATTTGAATTTTTCTACCTTGTACTATGAATTGGGTTTAACCAAGATAATTTTAAAACAGGTAACTAGATAGAAGAATAAAATTGTGCTGGGTATAAAAATAGATTAGCAAAGATGATATGGTTAGCATGGGGTATTTATAATTGAAAATCATTTTTCAGGCCATTTAACACATTCAAGAACAAATTAGAATGTTTCACATAACCCCAACTTTTCATGATTTGAACTAGCTCCTTGTTTGGACATGGATTGGATTGGAAATAGGTTGAGAATATCATGAACAAGTCATATCTTAGACTCTAGAATCTTTGGGATTAAATGAATAGTGTTGGTATCCAAATTGATTCTCCTTTGAGGGATGAGCAACATCATGAAATTGGTGGGATTGCTTAGAGACAGACAAATAATTATAAGTCATTTTGTAGACAGGGAGGGGATTTAAGTGACTCTTTGTCACTCAAGAATTGGAGAAATGTATATCACCTTACTAAGGGTTTGATCTACCCTCACTAATTTAGGTTGTGCCTTTAACCAGGGTGAGAGGACCCGTTCTGTAACCCGTGTTAGTGAAGGATATAAAGATATCCTTCTTTGCACAATTTTCATGAAAACCTTGAGAAAATATGATGAATACAACACAATCTAATTCTCACGAGTTGTCACACTAGAGAGTGGAGATGTTTCTTGGACAAGGTTCAGGTTACTAAAGACAATAATTGAAACCTGATTGTCTCTACATATTTTGGCATTGAAATTTGTTAAATATTTGTGGATACACAATACAAACAGGGGTATTTCATGAAGGATTTATCATTTGAGAATTTTTTGGTGGGAAGTTAAGCAAGATAAAGTTAATTATACCAGATATTTGAGAGAGCCTTTACAAGTATTAGAACACTCACAGAAAAAATGCTTCAAAATAGCCAAAATATTCCTTCAACCAGAAGGTGTGTATCAATGGAGGCCCAAAAATGCATGATTTCATGCACTCTTCAAGAGTTCAACACAAAGGCTTGTGTTAAAGACTCAATTAAATGTTGGAAATCCCTTATTAGTCAAGCCTAAGATACACTCAGAGGCTAACAAACAATCTTTGTCAACATAGTGAAACTAAAGTGATTTTAAATTATTTATTTCATTACACGATGAAAGCTCTCCTCACAATCAAATTGCAAATTCCACAATACTACCATGTGGATAAGATCTTGCATGATTCAAAGGGATTTTAACATAAGATTGCAACAAGAATATGAAAAAACTATTTGACAAATTATAAAATAAAAGCAAACATAATTATGCTCATGATCAACACAAATTCATTCAAGGTTCACTATATTCATTAGCAGGGGAGAGTTTCTTCAACAATCTCAGATCTTGTCAATGGTTGTACACTTGCAACCATCTTGACATGACTAAATCTACAAACATAGGGAAATAAACAGGTTTCTCAGACGAATTCTCGAGAAAATGGTTTTTCTCAAAATTTCTCAGAAAAATTAACCCCTCTTATGCAAGAGTATCCTCATTACATTTATACAATTTCACTCGCTCACACATCGTAAATTTTCCCCCCAAAAGTATAAATCTTCAAGAGAATATTCCTCTTTACAACATACCATTTAATCATGTTTATTCCCTTGAAAATATCTTACTTTCTATTTCCAGGTGGATAAATCATGAACTGATCATGTTTCTTAGTTCCTCAACTATGACTGGGATGCCATGTCATAACCTTTGACAATATTTTTATTCATTATTTTATTTTTTCGTGCAAGAAATAACTTTTTCAATAATTGTCAGGTGCCTCCATATGGCTTGATCTGACAAGCAATCCTTTTCACCTTTGAGAATACACCTTGAGGAATAGATACCTACATTCCTGCCTCTAAAAAATGAGTGTCCTCACATGGATTATGCCACATATCTGCGCAACGAGTCCAAGTTAGCCAAGTGTAAAGAGGATCCAACAGAATCCTCCACGTGTCTCCTTGGTGCAACTACAAAAGTGAAGTCTAGAGGCAAGTTCTCAAAAGAGCACGGGCCCTCCACATGTTCAAAACCTGAGAGAGTTGCACAGGTTGCTGAAAAGTTTGAGCATGGGAAGGTCCAATGGAAGCTTCCATATGTCTCTTCAGCGCAACTTTAAAGATGAATTCTAGAGGTGGGACCTCAAATGAGAACATGCTCTCCCCATGCCCTAGGCCCAAGAAAGTCACCTCAGCCGTTGAAAAATTCTCAGCATAAAGAGGAGCCAACGGAAGCCTCCCATGTGTCTCTTCGGCGCACTTTTGATATGGTGCCCAAAAGTGGAGAATCCAAACAAGTGCGGGCTCTCCACGTGTCTCAGGCCAAGAAAAGTTATACCATCCATTAAAAAAGTTTAAGAACCAGTAGAAGGTGCCACATGCCTATTGTCTGAGAAAGTTACATCAAATGCTTGAAAAGTATGAGTATGGGAAGATCTAGTGAAAACCTCCACGTGTCTCTTCAGCGCTATTTCAAAAGTAAAATTCAGGGGCAAATCCCCAAATAGGCGCGAGCTCTCCACATGGAAAATATCTTAGTTGAGGTGGGCTTGGGGGGGGGGGGGGGAGCTTTTGCATTCTATGCCACTTAGAAGAATTGTTTGCTTTTAAACATTCTGGCTTGCTCACCCACTTTCAATATAGGCTGAACACATGGCTTTCCTAGGGTGCTAGTGGACTCGTGACTTATTTTTACACCTTTTTTACCTTTTCAAAACAAAGCCAAAAATTCTAGAATACCTCCGACGACTCGCCTTCCCGTCTTTGATGTAAACTCAACATGTGGCTTTATCTAGGCACTTGCGGGGTCACACTTCACTTTTATACCTTACTCCCTTTTTCAAAACAAGGCTAAAAGTTCCAAAGTCTTCTAGCGACCTGCCTCCCCGCTTTTAACTTAAAAAATGGCCACGTGTCCATTTACGGGCTCTAGGCATTCCTTTTACACTTTTACACCTTTCATCATAATGCCTCAAAATTACAAAAGTGCCCGCCTTCCCAAAACAACTCGACTTATGACACGTGTACATCTTTGGGGTCAAAGTAAGAAAATTGCTTTGTCGCTTCACATTGTTGAATAGCCAATTAGAAACTATTGGGGCCATGGGACCAATTTGGCATTTTTACAATTGTGAAAAAAGTGACAAGTTCACCAAATAGACCCGTTGTGTTGTGTCCAATTAGAGATCAGCATGTATCCACAGACGTTGGGACAAAATTTTGACAGGGAAAACATGACCGTAGGAAAAATAAAAAGAAGGGGAAACTCCAACATTCACTCTCAAATTACAAACTGGTCTTCATGGAAAGAAACCAGTAAACAATACCAGGCACGACATGATCCATGACCATAGAAAAGGATTTGACGACAACAACCTGATAAAGATAATACTTCCTGCATCCACACTGAAGACAAAGAGACTTCAAACCACGATGATTGAAAATACTAACTAGTCCGAAAGGGGTGAGGTTAAAACCAATCACCAATAAACAACACCTTATCCATTGGCGAAAAAAACTCAAGCTCAACACAACCACATAGGGTAATACTCTCTTAAGCTACATTTACTTAAAGTACACACAACAAAGACAAGAAAATGCAAAGGGAAACAAGATAAAAATGGGAAAAGCAAACTATATACAAAGGGAAACATGGAATATAAAAGTTTATACAAACCCAATAATTGATTAAGAGAAGTATGTACCCTTATGGTGCAATGAATTAAAGATTTTGAGGATGAAATATGTTCATTCGATAATACCAAGACTTCGTGACAACTTATTTAGACTTAAGAGAATAAAATAAAATATAAAAGCATCCTTAAATTGATAATGCATAGAGAAGTTTTTTTGGATCCAATGAGTGATCTGACACTTGTTCAAAAAATTTACTCTTGCAGTGATAAAGAAATGAAATGAACTTATCACTTTCTCTTGGTATCACACCATGCACTAAAAAAAATGGACATATGTGTAATGCCCATCATATTTCTTCTCTATAATTATGATGACTCATTGTCTTATTTATATGGAGACATTAGATACAATACTATTACAGTTATTGTTTTGGGACATTATTATGATTTTGTCATCGTTTTACTCTTTATATGCTAACTTGTGTTAACAAGATGTTGTATGTGTCATACAATGCTAATTCACAGCTTTTATAATTATTAATTGATTTAAATGTGATGTTATGGATAATGTTGATTTGACATTTATATGGAATTTGTTTTGGATATATCATGCATAATTATCATAAATTTTATATATATCTCATCGATGGATGAATGTTTGCATGATTAATTGGATTAGTTAACATATTATTGATTCAATTCATTTTGACATGTGTATTCTTACTTAATTTTTTGGAATCAATTAGGTATGATATGTGATTTGAGTGTGTAGGATATAGGTTATACCACAAGAGAATGTGGGATTTAGGGGATGTACCTCCAAGTGGAATAATAGACCATATAGGCCGAATCTACCCCCTTGTTTTTTTTGGCCTTGTTTTATCATGTTGTGGACTATGGTTGGAAAAGGGGAAATTACCCTCTTGTCATGTTTTATTAGATTATTTTGGTCACTTTTATCTCACCTTTCCCCACTTGAATTAATTTGGTTTTATCCCTCTTTTATTAGTTTATTTGATTTTATTTTTGGGAGATAATTGTTTCCCACTTGTTTGAGATGCCTTAATTTGGTTTATACTTGATTTAATGAGTTTAGTGTCACCTAATCATGGATTAGGTAGACTAACCATGATAATGACTTGGCCTCTATCTGATAATCTTGGAACCCTTCGTTTATCAGTTTTAACACAGTGGTGGAAAATTGTTTATGTTTTTCTTATATATTTTTGAATGGCCATACGTCATCTACAAAAAATTCTTCTCTCTAACGGAGCATATACATCCCTCTATGGGGTTCTACAAATTTTGGTACCTCCTAGACCTCAACAAGTCTCTTCTCACTCTATTGTTTTGGCTTCCATGGCTGATCCTGATCTCTTCTTAGTTCCTTTGGCCTGCAACTCTTCTTTTGGTCCTTGGTTGTCAACTCAACATCACCACCTAATCCTTGACTCACCTCATCTTTTATTCTAACTCCAAGCCAACTAACTCAAATTCGGCGGTCTCTTTGGCCTTTTATAGCTGCACAATCCTACTTTCCCACTTCTCTTTCCTCTGTGTTTGCTCCTCGAAAATTCCCGCTCAAATTTGTATTTGAATTTTCTTTATGGCCCTTATCCGCATAATCTATCTCTTGTCAATCTCCTTGCACCACGTCACCTGGTGGTTGTATCCTCCTTATCCGTCTCCCCATCAGCCGGTCAACATCAACCATGTGACTATGCAAACCCGTTTCGTTCGTCCTTCTTCTGCCAAGTGTCGCCTTGCCTTTTCTCCTTGGGATTTGTCCTTGAGCTAACTCCTGCGAGCTTTTTTTACTCATTTCTCCGCGCCTGCTATTCTTGCGCTCCTCTTCTCCTTGGTTGCATACCTTCTGTAACTATCTCTTGGGCGCCTTACTTTGGTGCAGCATATTTTCTTGCACGTCCTTTCTCTGGTATGCCTTACTGTCACATCTTTGTACTCATGATTTCTTGCGCATCTACTGTCCTTGTGCTACTCCCTATGGGAAACTAGCTTTCTACGCATCCACACTGCTTCCTCCTTTGTTGCCTTTAGGACAACTCCTCGCCTCCTTTTGTAGTGTCTCTGCACCACCACTGCGTCGTTCTCTCTACGCGTCTCCTTCTCTCCTCCTAGCCCATTCCTTTGGCCTTTTCTATGTCTTACGCGCACCCATTCTTGTGCGCCACCCTTTGTCCTTTTGTAAAATTCTTCTGCACATGCCTCTATACTTTAGTGACTCTCTAGTCAACTTCTCTCTTCATGCCTTTTGGCAATTCTTTTGCACATGCCTTCTAGACTTTAGCTTGACTCTCGGTCACTTGACCTCTTCTGTCTTCGACTCTCCTCCTCAGAGTCAATGATCTACCAGTTTTGTCTTTTGGCAATATCTTTTGCACATGCTTTCTATGACAATTTAGTGACTCTCAGTCACTTCCCTTCATCTGTATTGCGCATCTCTACCTTATTTCTCGCTAAGTCTAGTTTCCTCATAGGTTGATCGACCTACTTCAATATTCAGTCCTTCATCCTGCCACTCATTTAAATCGGCGATCTACCATATTATCCCTTCCTTTTGGAAGCTTCTGTCGCTAAATATGTCTGCGACGCATGCTCTCTCTTGGTAGCTCTTCATGATTTCCGCGCATCTCCACCTAGATCCTTCCCTCGATTAGTTGCTCTCTTCTGGTACGGCTTTCTTTCCTCGCATATATCCTCTGTCAGTTATGTCCTTTTAGGCCACTCCTCACTATCTCCTTTGAGACAACTCCCCTTCCTCTTGACTAGTTGCCTCACAGACGGCGGTCCTACCTTGTCCTTGTGTACTCTCTTGCTACACGTACTTCTTTCCTAGACCCTTCATTGGCCTCATAGGTCGACTCTTAGATAACCCTAGTCTGCACGTGCTCTCCTTTTCTTTACTCTTTTCTTGTCTCATTCTTCCGCGATTAGTCCTCCTTTTCCTAACAACACCTTCTCATTCTGACCATGTTGCACACTCCTTCTTGCTCTTCTCCTTCCTTTTCTCCTGTGCGTCCTCTAATGGCTCTTGCGCACATCTTCCTCCTCCAGTGCAGGTTTTGCCTAAGTCCTTGGATGTTCACTGCATCAAACATCCATGGGGTACTTTAAACTTGAGGTCTTCCTCAAGCGGATTCAGTGAGTGGTAGAACCACCCTTTCAGACAACTGGTCTCTAGTTTCTTCATCCCTTGAGCTTTCCCTTCGTTTGATGCTTCTTCCGGCGCTTCATCCAGTCTTTCGTCCACCTCTCATGCTAACTTCTCCACGCTACCCTTGCGCACACTTGTGAGCTTTTGCTCACCATAGCTCGACCTCCTTCCGATGGGTCCTTCTTCTCGATCCTTCGCAAGTCTCTCCTCACTATTATCCTTCTCTCTTGCACAAGTCTCTACTTGCCTCAAATCGTCTTCCTCCTCCTAAGACTTCTTCCCACGAGCCTTTTGCTTTGTGAGCCTTCGGTCATCTCCAACTCGTCTTCTACATGGGCGTGAGTCCATGCACTCGCATCCTCTTTTACAGTCTGTATTGTTTGCTGGACTTAAAGCCTCTCTTTATGCTCTATCTCCACTCTTCCCCACCTTTTCTCTTGACGTAACTCCCATGCGCCTGCACGTATCCATTTCCTATAGAATTCGTGCAGGCTTGTTCCATCCCTTGTCTTCTCAAGATCTGTCTAGAACACACTCTTACTGATGCCTCGCTGTCATCCTTTTTCCCCCTTACTTCATGGTCGCCTCTTCCATGCACAACTCCTTTGACTACCTTCTTTGCTTCTTCAAGCGTGACTCTTGAACTTGCGTAAGAATTCTGGAGCCTCTCCATTGTGATGCGGACTTCTTGAAAGCTATCTCCTGATTTTCTCTCCTTCTCATGCACCTCTGTTAGATCGCACTCTTGCTGACGACCTTGGCTTCTTAGTTGCCCTACTTTTTTGTGGCTTTGGGGTAACCTTATCAGTGTTTGACTACTCTCATCCTCTTTCGATCCTAGTTTTCTCTTCTACATTCTCCCACATTTCTTTCAAACTATCATCACACTTTCCTTAGCTCATGCAATCTTCTTATTTTACACAATCCACTACATGCTTCCTCTCTTAATATTCTAGGATATCCTTTCTAAGTATGTAATGTTTCATGCACACTCTCATAATATCCCAATATTACTCGGATTATCCTACTATGGTACTATTAGTGCAAAAATCACAGCACCCCTGGATGCAGATCAGGCTTCTAGGTTGATCACTCAGGCATCCAGTGTGATTGCACAACATGGAAACCTCTCTCCAAGCGTGGGACTTGTAAAACCGAGAGAGGAATCTCCAGAGAAGGCTGGTTCCTGCTCCTAAACTACCTGCTACAAGCTATTCCAGTGCATGCAAGCTAATCTAATCCTAATCTAACCATGCCAAGGAGACAGAGAGAGAGAGAGAAGGGAAAAACAGAAAAATCCTACACTAAAACGATGATACAACAGAGAAGGAGAATGTTGAACATCTATCAAAACTACCATGGGACAAAGAGAGGTGAGCAATGGGAAGGATGGACAGATGCATCATAGGCCCAAGGATAGATTTCACACAGAAAATGTCCCAAAACTCCATGAACACAGCTCCAAACCTGCAATGAACATTCAAACATGCACAAATACCTGTAATGAAGAGAGGCAAGAAGAGAACAAGCAAAAACGAGCAAGGATGGACAGATGCATCACAAAACATCTTTTGTTGCTTCAGAAGTTTGCACAAAACATCATTCCATTAGTAAGAGGCAAAAACGCCATTACGGAGCAGGGAGGAGGTTCGAACTCCATTTTCGACCCTAGAGAAGAAAAGAAGGGAGGGCAGAGCAGAAAGAATGAACAACCTTTTCACTCAATTTAATGCCTCTTACAGGTGGTTGAAGGACAGATTTTGGGATTTCCATTTTCCCTTCTCTTTTCCTTCTCATTTTTCTATAAATTGGAGTGTTGGGGCTCATTGTAAAGGAGGGAGTTTTTTGGGTAGCAAAGCTTTGCCAAAATTGCTTTGTGAAGCCAGTGTGTTGTAGGCCCTTGTAGTGGACTCCTTGCATGGTGATCCAGGCCCTTATCTTGTAATAGATTTGAACTGTGCATATCATGAAGCAATAAAATACCAGTTGGTGGATGTATCTTCCCATGCTGTGTTTTCTTGCATTCTTCTTGCCCCTTTAATCTTTCTATAAGAATATTGTGTCTATTTACTATGTTCTTGCAGGGATTCATTAACATTGTGTATGCTTGGAATATTGTTGTGAATGCATTTTGCTAGATTATGGTGAACTGTCATCACCTCTTCTAGTGTGCACTTTGCCTCTGTATTTCACACATTTGGAGATTACTCTCACACCATCCTTTTCTGGTGTATCACCGCTTTAGTGTAGGCTTTCATTTTATGCATTCTCTCTCCCTGGTCCCTTGGAAATTTAGATTAGAATAGTTAGCTTATCCTGCATTAGAGTAGATTGTGGCAGGTAGTTTAGGAGCAAGAACCAGCTTTCTCTGGAGGTCTATCTCAAGTATCAAGTCCCATAACTTGGAGATAGTACCCATGTTATCCAATCACACTGTGAGTTCAGGTATATACACAGGGGTGCGGTGATTCGGTGATAACAGGTACTCCCATTTCCACGTGTATCTTTACCTTTGCACTCCTGTAATCCTCTCGGAGTCTACTCCTCTATGCATCCTGCTATGCCTTGTTCCATTGTTGGGGTTTCCTCTCTTATGCCTCCATTTGTACCTCCCACTCCTTGTTCCTTTGATATGCCACCCCATTCATATAATGTGTTTTTTGTGTGCATCTCTTCCTCATGCATACATTTATTTTCTTCTTATTTTGTTGCCACAGTCTCCTCCCGCGAGTCTACACATGTCTTTGTGAGCTCATGGTCTCTATCAACCATCTCTCTTTCTTCCTTAGAAACCACCTTCATTTGCGTGATACTCTAATGCATTGTCAACTAATGCATCCTCCACTTGCACATCTTCCTGCGAGTACTCCTGCATATTTGGGCTCTTTGTCTACTTATTGTGATTCTGCACTTGCGTAACTCTCTTATCCAATGCGATATTCTTACGAAGCACACTTTCTTCTAATGTACCTTCAAGCAACACTTTATTCTAATGTCCTTCTAAGCATCCTTTGCATGTCTCACTTCATGTCGTATCCTTCAACTCCCTCCGTTGAGTCTTTTACTTCCTCTTCACCTCCTCCATCTTTGGTCACGCAAGACTCTTTCTTCACTGGGCGGTCTTCTTTTACGCGTTCCAATCGGACCCTTACCTGCTCATATTTCGTGAAGCTCCTTTATCATTTCCTCGAAGCTTTTCAAGGATTGCCGCGTCTGATACACCTTCCTTCCTAGGTGCCATCTGACTTCTCTCCTGTGTTCATCTACCCACTTTCACACAGTGGAGAACACAAACTCTTGTGCCAACCTCAACATCATTGTGCGTCCTCTACCTATACCCATCTTCTCGTCGATGGAGAACACAACTTTTCTGCCATACTAGCTTCCTCACATTCGACCATTCTATCAACTACTTTTCCGCTTCATCACTTTCCCGTAGGAAAGAACTAGCTCTGATACCACTTGACGAGTGACATGGACCATCTATCGGGTACTGCCCCGAGGTTGTCATTCGTTCTAATAGTAAACACAACAGTGGAAAATTGTTTATGTTTTTCTTATATCATTTTTTTAATGGCCATACAACATCTACATACATTAATTCTCTCTAATAGAGAATATAAATCCCTCTACGGGGTTCTCAAAATGATGAAACCTACTAAGGCTTAATCAGTTTCTCCTCAATCATTTATTTCAGATTTAATGGCCAATCCCATCCTCTTCTCGGTCCTTCTAGCTTGCAACTCTTCTTTTGGCCCTTCATCAACAACTTGACCTCACTACCTGATCCTCGACTCACCTCATATTTTCTTCTAACTCTAATTCTAATAAATGCATCATGGTGATTTCTTTGGAATTTTATATCCACGCATGCTCCTACCTTTCCCACTTATCTCTCCTCTTAGCTAGCTCATCCATTATTCCCACCTAGACTTTAAATTTGAACTGAGATCATTAATGAGCTTATCCACCACAATTTTATTTCAGCCAATCCTTGTGTGCTACATCCCCTAGTGGTTAGCTTCACCTTATCATATTCCCATCATCCATTCAAAATCAACCACATGACCTTCTAAGCTCATCCTTTGTCCTTTCCCTAATAGATGTCACCATGTCTTTTCATCTTGGGCTTCACTTCATTGTGTTATCTAACCTCTTCAAAACTTCAATGCACTTATTTTGTTCTTCTGTTCATTCCCTTATGTGTCAGTGTCTCCTTTCTCACCTCTTCCCCTACAACCTTTAGTTAATATCTTCTCCCATTGATCCTTGCACCCTCTTGCACTCAGTTGCTACAATGGGTAACTATCTCTTATGTACCTCACCTTTGCACACCTTTTCTTTCTTTCCCTTTTCTATGTTCTCTCCTTCACATTCTACACTCATGCTTTCTTACACACCTCTACCCTTCTATCTTATGGTAAAATATCCTTCTTTGTGTCCTTGTGCTTATTCATACCTTTTCACCACCATGAAAAATGTCTTCTGCACATTTCCCTTCACATTGCTTCCCCCTTTTATGCCTTTAGGACAACTCTTGCATCTTTTTACAGTGTCCTCACACTACCATTGTGGCTTCCTTTACATGTATCTTTTCTCTCCTTCTAGCCTATTCCTTTGGCCTTTCCCATGTATTACAAACCCATTCTTGTGAACCATCTTTCTTCTTATGTATAACTCATCCAAACATTCCTCTATACTTTATGACTCCCATCCAATTCTCTATTTATCCTTTTTACTTCCTCTAATGACACTTCTTTAGTCGGTCTACTTCTCATGGCCTCTTCTTTCTTTGAACAGTTGCCTTAGGGTCGATAATCTACCAGTCTTCCTTTTGTTCTTCCATCACTACTTTTCACAACCATCTATCTCTCTTGGAAATATCTTCATCCTGTTGTGCATCTCCACCTTCTTTCTCCTAACCAGTTACCTCATAGGTTATTAATCTACCAGTATTCAATCTTTTATCCTGTCACACATTTCTTCCATGATTTTCTTTTCCTTTCCTCTGGGCATATTCTTATAAATCAATGTCACACATATTTTTATTCCTTTATGCTTTCTGAGATCTATCTGGATCTTGTCTTTTAATTATCTCTTCTTTTGCACTATATTCCTTGCACACCTCCTCTGTAGTTGTCTCATTTCTATTTTTCTCCATTTCCTTCGAGATAACTCCTTTTGAACCATTCTCTGTTGCATTACTACCCCTTTGGGTGCTCTCTCACACTCTCTAATTCTTGGAGACCATCACCAACCTCTTCTTCTCTCTTGGTGCACCCTATTACATGTGCACTCTAGCAGCCCTTCTCTTCCAGATGCTCCTCTCAGCTGTCCCCACAACAATCCACCCTTATTAAATTCCATATTTCCCCAAAACTAGGATTTGAGTGAAAGGAAAGTAAAAGTATGTATTTTCATTGAAAATTTTCCCCCAAGTACCATACTTATGGGTGGGTGAGATATTTTTAAGGCTCATAAATTCTTTTTTCCATCTTTGACCCCCTTTTCAAACCAATTTTATTTACGACTCTTGGATTTGGGTTTGAAGAAGATTTGGATGCTTGATTCTCCATGGGGAGATGTGATTTGATTTTTTTTTGAATTATTATTTTCTTTTATTGATTTATTGGTGAAAATTTAGGGTTCATGGAGGAGATGGAATTGTGAGGGGATACGTGACACATGTCACCATCCCATTAGTATGTTGTTTTGGAGACTATTATCCTATTTAATCCTCCATTTTGGAGGGTAGAGGGGTTATTTTTGTATTTGATCTACTTAGGAGATAGAATATTTTTTTGGCTTGGGAGAGATTCTATTGGGAATTTTCAAAGATTTTGCTTGGACTCTCTTACTTTGTGAGGTAGGCCTCACATCTTCAAAATATGGTTATTTCTTTAGAAATAATTTTTCTTACTTTCTTGTTTGTTCTTGGTCTTGAAATGACATGTTGTTTATGTTCTTTTGTTCCATTTCTTATTTTTCTCCATCCACCCCATTGGGGGAGTATATTTTTGGAGTGTTTGGGGAAGATGGAAGAATCACTCTTATTTCCCACAAGGATTGATGGGAAAGCCTTGTTAGGATTCTTTACAAACTCCATTCATTTGGCTTGAAGTGGGAGAATTATTTCCATATGGTTTGAAAAAAAGATCCCATCCATGCTAAGGAGACCTCCAAGGTTTGAAAAACATTATAAATGAGGAGGCAAGGAGATATATGGATTATTGAAGGGATATGGAGCATTTGTATGTTTTGTGGATACTTGAAAAAATTGTGAACTCTCTTGGATACATGTTTAATTCTGATGAAAATGAGATTCCTAACCTATCTTATCCACTTGCTAGAAGCATGAAGCTTCTTGTTTGATGTTTTGGTTTTTATCTCCTTCTAGTTATTTGAATGTTGTATTTTGGTATTTTCCTTTATACCTCATTGTGGTTACTTAAAGGCATGATTATTCTCTCTTCCATGGGATTTGAGAGAGGCTAGCATGCCCTATTTTGTTTGAAGAGGCATGTATTGATTCCATTTAGCTGGGTGAAAAACCAAGTCATCTTATTGTGGGTTGGGTGCTTGGTATTTGGAGATGGAGATTGATTTTAGAGATTTATTAGAGCTTTTATCTTATATGGAATAATGGATGTTTTAATTACAATTTTACCATGTTTTTATCACTTAGTGGGAGGAATTTACTCTTGTATTTGAGAGTGGACTAATTAATTGAATATTTTATGTAAATAAATATATAAAATTATGTTGCATTAGATTGTAAATTTCATTGTTATTTCTCTTGCGTTGGAAAGAAGAGTGTCACGAGTTTTCATTAAAAGGAGTTCTTGATTTACCATGGTTTTTTAATGGACATTTTTTGGGACCAATCTCCTTAATTTTTTTTATAATACCATAAAACTTTGGTGATGGTTTTAATATTGGAATGGATAAATAACTCTCTTAAAATTATATAGTTTTGCAAGTTATCCTTCTAGTTTTGATTGATTCAAGTGCAAGAGAGAAGGAAACTAAATATCAGGTTTTTGCATTTCTTTGGTTATAGATAATTTTCTTGAGTTTAAATCTCTTTAAAATATTCTTCTTATGAATTTTCTTTCCAAATTGACACTTTAATTATAAAATTAATCTCTTCTTCATTTGTTTATATGGAAACATGCTTGTTTGCTAATAGGATCACACTGAATCAAATGAAGTTATTTAAGAGATTCCTTATATCCCATTCTGTCTTGTTTTTGTAACATTTCCAAATAATTTTTTTTAGCGATCTCATACCACTGTCCTCCTCTCCTATTTGAGTTACAAAACCAGTTTTAGACCTCAATTTTTATATATAAGTTTGAAAATTTGATATACCCTTGTAGGTATAGGGTTAAAAATATAAGTGTATGAATATATATACATGTGAATACATACATACATACATACATACATACATACATACATACATGAAAATGGAATATAATGAACTTCCCCTTCGTATGTGGATTTGTGGGTTTTGTAAGTGAACATATCTTTTGTAGGTTACAAGTACATCCAAAAATCAAGGTGTGACATATAGGTGACCAAGAGTGAATATCATAGAACTCTTACGACGCTACAAAAATTATATTATGAGATCTTATGGAGTCATGAGCTCTCATTAGAGGTATCTAGTACCTTGGTACTCTCACCCCCACTCCAAGCACCCTAGTTTGGGCTCATTCGATAGCTCCATATTTTACACTGCACAATAATGACATAGTTTAGCTTCTGCTCAATAGTTTCCCCTATTTGATACAGTCTCAGATCAAGAAAAAATTATCCAATCCCTTCTCTCTCTATCTTGCACTTAGGGTTTCATATTTTATTAGCTTATTGCTTATGTCATAGTGTATCTAGCAGCTATAATTCATTGTTTCTATAAGTTACTCTGTAATATTAGGGTTTAGAATAATTCTATTTTTGTTAAATCATTTGGTGAACCAAGACTTACTACTCCCCACACCTCTCAAGCTTGATTTCAATTATAAGAAAAAGATATCCTTCTGCAATTCCTCACTCATCAATTGATCAAATTATCATATACTCATTGTTATCCTCCTTCTTTTATTGCAAATTATCAAGGTCATCCATATTGCAGTTATCATCGAATTAATGGACATAATGACAACGATTGTTATTTTCTTAAGAGACAAATTGGCTACCTTACACATTATGGTCCCATGTCATTTGCTATAAAAAATGTTGTTACATGTTCATCTCCAATTTCTACATCCCATTGGGTTCCTAAATCTGATTAATGTATGTCTAATGAGCATAATGTAATTGTTACTAATGTTCCTTATATAGTAAATAAAGATCCACCTAATAAACTTCCTCTCAAAATCAGTCCAACCCCTCCTCGTTTCAATTCTTCTCCTACATCACCAACTCCTTTGAAAATTCCACTAAAAATCATTCCAATCCCTCCTTCTCTCAAGTCCTCTACAATGTTATCAATCCCAAATAAGCTACCTCCATTCAAGATCCCTTCACATCCTACTCCACTTCAATTTCCAATTCATTTTATCAAACAAACTATTCCTTATACAGATGTCCAAGATATGTTTTCAGCTCCACCACCATGGTATGGTCTTTATCACATCTCCACATAGATATCCATCACTCACACATTTGGGGGGTATTGCACTTCTCGCCCCTTCGAGCACTATTAATTGTCTCTAGAATCTCCTATCACACTTAATGCTTCGTGCTTCATGATTCATATTTCTTAGCACTTTAAAACCCTTAGATACAGACAATGTATTGTTGTTACCCTATGACACACTCTTGTGCTAAGGTTCACACTTTAATGTTGAAGGCATACTACATCCACGAACCTCACACACTACACATTTCGCGCTCTGTGCTTCATGATACATCTTTCTAGAATTCTAATCTCACACATTATACTACCATATGAAACACTCTAGTTCCATGGTTCATACTTGACTATTGAGGGTCAAAATCTTAAATGAACCTCACCACATTTTCTTTTCATTATCTATGTTTCACGATCTATCTTTCTAGTGCACAATTTCAAACCATTTCCCAATGAAACACTCTTATTCTATAGTTAATTCTTGACCGTTGAGGGGTTTTTTTTATAAATGAACCTCATCTCATACATACACATCCATTAGGGGGCACGCTTCTCCTATCACATTCACATCTTGTATACCATCATATCACTCATACATCATTTACATATCTTGGTTACACATAATCTTACTTTCTTGTACTTACATGTAAACTTTGTTTTCCATGTTATAAGGATACTTAGTATGTCAATATATTTTCTATATACACATGTGCGTTCACTCAGTTTTTTGTTACAAATGCACTCTTATTAAATATATTTGCACGTTACAATGATGCTTTTCATTGTACCTCTTACTAGTCCCATCGAGGCTCTTGGGGTCATCTACATTTTCTACCCTCACACATTACAAGTGCTATTGTTTCATTATTTACTACTTCTACTTTCTAGCACACTACTATACATCAATCTATACATGCTTTGACATATTTTTTTATCTTTATAACATTCTAATAGGTGCTTCATGTGCATCATTTTCTTTTCATGACTATATGCCACCATGGTTGTCTATTAATTTTTTTTTTTTCCACTATTTTCATTGTATGCTATTGTTTATGGGCTATGCCCTTTTTCTTGTGTGCACAATGTATGATTTTTTCCACTTCAAACTTGATTATCTTGTGACATTGTGAGTGATGTCCCATGTTTGAAACCCACTTTTCTTGGTCTATCTGATCTTCTTGCTTGATTACACATTGTCTTATTTATGCATACTATATTTGATTACACTAACACATGTTACTAGCGATTTTGTTTGCATGTGCCTTGGTTTCTACCATGCACATCCCCTTGCAGGGTAAGCATTTCAACACAATTTTAGGTCCTCTCCTTTAGAATGCATGCTCCTATCAACATCACATGCACCAAAAAACAAGGGGGAATAAATTTGGTGAATAAATCACCCCATATAACAACTTAGAGCTACATTATAGGCCTACACAATAAAAGAACAAAGAATTCATACAGTCACAAAATGGCTCAGAATCTGACTTGGGTCCTCAACACAACATAGACATCAACACCCAACACAAGAAAACAATGTCTGGGCACCTGTTTCCTCCTTTGGGTGTGTATATCCATGGGGAACACATAATAAGTTTATCAAATCAACACAATAGACACCATTCTACAGAGTAATTTTTCATATTCAATCAAAGGTTGTTACATTATCTTAGTTTTCTCTTGGTTTTGTGCTACCCAAGCCATCCCTTCCATGCATCATTTATGTCTCAAGCTCATCCAACGTAAAAAACTTATCACCATAGAAGCTGTTCCACTATGAAGATCATTTCCTTAACCCACTCTTACTAATATCTATGCACCAGTCATGACATATAGGATTCATATGCCTCTCAAGTATAAAGCCACCTCTACACCCAACTCTCCTATTCGCACACTACCTACATCACAATCTTGTCATCCTTATCAGTCTATTAGCCAATATATTAGGCCTAAGTCCTCTACTTGGGAAGCCCCTTCACATAGGTTTTTGTGACCTCCTTCACCACATAAGTCTCCTTCATGTATACATTGTTACTCCCATACACCACTGATCTTAGAGCATCATCACATGCCTTTGTCTTCTTGGATATCAGGTGGAGGGCCCTCACCCTTCACTATCATAAGAAATCCTTTAATTTATTTCACAATTGGGGGAATCACACTTTCTCCCCCTATTGCTACCAATTATTTCTAGTGTCAACTATTACACTTCACGCTCTGTGTTTCACATCTAATCTTTCTAAGCTCTCCTACACCTTTGGTACACACATTGTACCATCATACCCGATGATGAACTTGAGTTCCATGGTTCATTATCCATTGCTGAGGGTATAATTCTGAAATGAACATCATATCACCCATACTTTATGCTTCATGATTCACGATACATATTTCTAACATCTACCCTCATATAACACACTCATTTCCCGATGACACACTCTTGTTCTATGGTTAATTCTTGACTGTTGAGAGAGAATTTATAAATGAACCTCCTCTCATACATGTTTGCTAGGGGGAAATGGTGCTCCTACCATCTTCACAGCATCACACTCACATCATTTTAATATCTTGGTTGTATTTACTCTTTCTAGTTTATTCTACTTACATGTACACTTTGTTTCCTATGTTAGACAGATTCTTAGTATGTCATTATCTTTTTCTATATACACATACACATTCAATTGGTCTCTGGAAGTGAATTCAGATCTCCTAAAACTTCTTACATGTTGCATGATGCTTGACACTAAATCCCTTGCCAGTCCCACAAAGGCTCTTGGGGGCATCTACCTTTTACTACTCTAACACATTACAAGTTCTATTATTTTATCATTCATTACTTCTTCTTACTAGCACTTACTTTCCATTACATGCTTTGACATAATATTTATATTTCTAACATGCTAATAGGTGCTTCATATGTAGCATTTGTATTGCAAGATCTATAAAACCATTGCTATATGTTCCTAATTTCTTCTTATTGTTTACTATTGTCTACCAGCTATGCCTTATGTCTTGTTTGATCATTGTATGCTTGTGGCCACTTCGGCCTTGATTTTCTTGTGACATTGTGAGTGATGTCCCATTTCTCAAACCCACTTTTCACGGCCCATCTTATCTTCCTACTTTCTTGTTACATAGTATTTTATATTGCATGCTAGCTTTTATACTAACAATTGTTACTATCCCATATTTTCTATATGTGGCTTGGTTTATACCATGCACATCCCCTACCCCATGTAGGTATTCCTTATCAGATATGTACATCAGTATCTGGTTCCTCTCATTTGGGTGGAATTCTCCTACTATCGTCACATGTACCCTAAATGATGGGAGACATATATTAGGTGAACAAATCACCCTTACAACAACTCAAAGCTACAACACAGTATAAAATTAACACAAAAACACAGTCACATAATAGTCTAGAAAAAAATTTGGACCTCACATACAGAGTGGACACTAGCACCTAATATCAGACATTAATGCCAATTGTTTATGTCCTCCTCTGAGCATTAATGTCCTAGGGGAAAAAATAAATTTATCACATCAACATAATCTCTAGTAGTAGGCATTGACCTCTAGTCATAGAATGCATTCTATCTCCTACAACCAATTACAATTAGAAAAAATCAGAACAATTTGGAACTAATAAGAACAAATCGGGAAAAATGGAACAAATAGGTACGTACCATACCCAATGGTGATTATTGGGTAGAGTCATGGAAGGAGAGTAAAACTAGACCTCTCTCCTCAACAATCCTCAATATTGGCGTGAGATCTCCCAAAAATGTCACCATCAGAATACAAATTCAGAAATCTCCAAGCAACAAGGAAACATTTCTCTCTTACACTCTTATACATCAGGTGCACAATTTCTTTGTACATACTTTCACACTTTTACTTACTTATACACATGCATCAGTTTAATTTATATTATACGAAACTTTGAATACCTTTTTACTCTTATTTTGCAGGTCCATCCTTAATAAGCAACAAGGAACATCTCACATCAGAAAAAACAACATACTACTACGCATATGTTTCATCTCTAGGGTCCACTCCCCTTTCCTAGTCTCCACGATTCACATTGCAATCACTTCACACTTCACTTGTCCACTCGGCACGCAATCAGTTACACTCTTCTCTATAAGGTCATAAGGTACACATATTCTATCTACTTTATGATATCTAGTGTTAACTCAACAACATAAAGTGGGGGAAAATTTAGACAAAAAATCTATGCACTTGGGTACATTTTTAGGTCCTAAAATCATGCTAGCATTTACATGATTCCTAAGCAAGAAAACTAGTAACTGACAAATTTGTTTATCCTTATGTTTTATGTTCTACACTTTTATTGGCTTTAAACATCTTGAAATCTTATCGACATTTGATTGTTTTATATTTCTATGGCCTCATACACTAGCACCTAGTTGGGACACTAGCACTAGTCACTTCTGTCCTCTTGGGAACTCCTGTCCTTCTTTACCTTTTTCTTATCCTTTCGGAACCCTTTCACTTATTAACTAATTTTTACTACTTTTTGTCAGATTTCTAGTTGTCAATTACGAAATTCAAACAAGGGAATCATATAAATACACAATTATGTTTTCAAAATAAAGGACCAAGCGCTAGCATTACTCACTATCACCTAAGCTTGCATCCAAAAGGCATAAGAACATCAAAAGTATCCATCTAGTAACTCATTTAAGGGAAAATGGTTGCATTCTTCTACGTACACAACATAGGAGGGGAAGTTTATTCTATTTCATCACACAAATTCTATACATTTGCTACATTTTAGGTTTAACCCGCTATCATTGTGAAACTTGCACATGGGAATCCTAGGGCATCATTACACACACTATCATAAATAAATACATGGGTTCTGAGATGGAGGGAAATGCTTCATTGTAAGTTCACTATTCAGGTAACCTTCAGGGTCAGTCTAACTCCCCATTCTGCATTTTAATTTTTAGGTTTGATGTGGTTTGTGGGTATGCACAAGTGAAGTTATTTACTACAGGTTAGAGGTACCTTCGGTGATCAAAGAGAGAATCTCAAGTGAAAAACATGAATAAACAATGAATCTCTTCTGACACAGAAGATATCATAATCTAAGCATTTTCCTAGCCACCAACGCCTAGATCTAGTCACTAGTGCCCAAGCACTCCTTCCCTCTTGCGTGTGCCTTTGTCCTATGTTGTTCCAAGTTCTAGAAACTCCAGAGAGCTTTGAAGACACTGCATACCGTTTGTTTCAACTATTCACCTACCTAGATCACTTCTAGTTTTCTCAGAAATCATCTAAGTCTCCCTATCTCCCTCTATTTCTTAGGGTTTGGACATTGCACATGCTTTTTTCTTGTGTATTATCATTTGTATATCATTATTTACAGTAGTTTCTCTATAATTAGATTTAATTCAATTTATATTTAATCAACTACGTGTTTGATTTCATTTCTTGTGATCTATGTGCCTTGATGTTCTTGTGACACCATGGGTGTCCCATGTTTTTGGCATCCTGCCTATCTTGTTACAATTTATTTCTCTTGTTTATAGGATTATGATCGTTTATTTCCTTATGATATTGTGGGTTTCCCATGTTTACATGCTTTACACCTTTTGTGTGAAACTACTTTCCTACTTCTTGCATCTGATTGCACTATTCTTACGCCTCCCTTCATTCTGAATACTTTTGTTATCCACTATGTGGTTTTATATCAATTCCTATTGCTTATTTTCTTGCACACCATGGTTTCCACCACGCGTAAGAAACTTCCTTTATATAGGTACAAATTATTCCAAGTGGCCACTACTTCAAGCACTCTAGACTCTATAACAATTTCTTAGATACCTACTTCATTAGTAAATATCTATTTATTTTGAATCACATGTTCAATATGGTTTTTGCACATGCCTAAAAAAAGGGGGATTCTATCTAGGTTGAATTTTATATTTATATTAGGCACAAATAGAATTATAGTTACACACATAGGTACAAATAAAGTACATGAATGTAGAAACACATTCTAGCACAAAAATTTAGAAAAACATTCACATGTCCATAACCATATATTTGGGTCAAAACTGTATGGTATGGTACAAACCTTCCCACACATTTTTTCCCAAGGGGAAGAAACATTAGTTTTATTAGTAGTTCCATATTTTCATCTTCATTCTTATGGTTTTGACACATTTTCAGAATCAACCGACTCATTTCAGATCAATACAAGGGTCATGAAATAATTCACTCCTTCACCATGACATTTAAGTTTACACTAATTTTTCAAGTATCTTGGGGACATGAGTCTCCTTTATGTATCAACATTTAGCATATTTTTTAGTTTCTACTCAACTTCTACTTAATTACTATCATTTGTATGGCATATGGGGAGAGTTTTGGGGTACATATCCTCTTTTCTATTATATGTCCTTATTTACAGAATTGACTATATGTCTATCTACATCAGTGTGATCCATGGGGTTAGGGAAGGTATCAAAACAACTAAGGTTTTCATAGGAAATCCTTCCTCCCTTGTCAAATGCAAAGGGGAAGATATTGGTGTTGTTGAATAAATTTAGTATGCGGTCTTATTATTTTACATGGGTAAATTATACCTATTTCATATTACATATCAATGTGTGTTTCATGCACCTAACACTCAAGTTTCTCCATGACATGAATTGGGGACTACTCATCCCCAATTCCTTAACAAATTCAAAAATATAAATCTCCAAGTACAAGGTTCTCTTCTTTTGTTAAACAAATACTTGTATTCCTTCATTGTTTACATATTTTCATTTCAATTTTTATGAAAATTAAAATATTTCACATTACAAATTATATTTTAGTTTAATTTCACTTCTTTATGAGGGGCATTGGCTACACTTTGTGTTGTAGGTTTCATAATGGAACATGTCGACCCCAATAACAACATGGACAACTGCAAAATAAAAATTCGAGCAAATTAAAAGTGTGTATACACACATGGTTATATTTTCCTTTAAGAATACAAATATAGACACTCAAATTTGACAATTTACACTTTGACGACATTTGATTTTACAATGCACTCTTGTTATGATAAATACAATATCTCCACAATCACTTAGCATTTTCTGAGCTCTATTTTATAGCTTGTTTATCCTTGCACACTGAAATGCTAAACAAATATCATAATACAATGAAAAAAATACATAGAAAAACATCATTTATAGGTTCCAAACTTTATTTTGCATTATTTTATCTCTAGTCAAGTTTGTAAAAATTGGTTGGAAATTTGTATCCAGTCATTGCCAATCTGTATAGTCTTAGATGTACATGTCCTCTAACTATTCTTTCAAATCAATATCCTTTATTGGGTCTTATATGTCATCTAGGTCAACCTTTCTTAGATAAATCACCTACAAAACATTATATAAAAAGTAAACAATACCTCATTTGCTAACTTGGAAATTATATTGCAATGCACTGATACACTCATTTCCTACACCTACAAAGGAAACTTATAGCTCTATAAATATTACAATAGCATATCTATAGTCATTATGGAAACACCCACATCATCTCTAAAGATTCTTACCATGAAAATATAACATTATCTATCATTTGCAGGAACTCAAACATCCATCCTCCAATTATTTTAGCAAGATCCAAATCTAAAGTAAACATTGTCAAATAAATTATAAAAATCTCTTTGATCTATCAATATATCACATGCTAGGTGGAAAATGACATGTGGTTTGAGGCCTATTCAGAGTAGTTCCAATGTTGGAAGTACACGAGGGTGCCCAAAACCCAACTAATATTTTTTTACACAAATCTACATTTATGGATACGATTTGAGATAATGTTTAACATGTTTAGAAAGCTTTGTTGCATGATTAAAAAATGGGTGTTACAAAAAAAGAAAACTCTAGGAAAAAACCCACCATAGAAAACTACAAGATTAGAAATAAATTATGTACAAGACTGTATAGAAGGGTCAAGACCATATAGTATGGTCCTGGCATATTAGTATGGTCGTTCTCTAACTCCAAGATAGTTTGTTGTTACAATCTCATTTTCAAAGCACCTTCAAGTTTAAATCTCTTTGTTTCAACATTCTCAAGTCTAAAACTTCCCATCAGATTTTGTAACAAGATAAGTGCACTCATTTATTTATGTTTACAAGTTCATATCTTGTATTGCATACTTTAGAACACTATTTTGATATTGAATGATTATTGTTGTAAGTTAATTAATCAAGATAGCCATGTGTATCTAATCTACATCCCTTTAGTGTAAATTTGACCTCACTAAATCAAATTTAGATTAACAAGCCCTATATAGGGCCATATCTAAAACATGTGTAAACACCCGGAGCATGGAAGAGGAGAAAAGTAGTATTTGTTATGAATATAATTTAAATATCCATCTTTATGGAATATTCCATCTTCCACATGGCTCGTCATTATTTGATTAGTAAGAAAATTAGGCTAGGTGTAAATTAACATGCATTGAGGAACTAAATTTCCTTTGGTGCATTTACTGAGTGATTTGGATACTAAACATATTCGTAGCGTACCAAAATACGACACTTGTCATATCCTTAGAAAAAGTGCACCATTTTCCCTCATTGATAACTTTTGACAATACATGAAGTGTATTTCCCAAGTAATTTGGGAACCTTTTACAAATGCAAGTCCAAGCTCCATGGAAAACTAAAGATAAAGTGTATTTTTAATGTATGGTAATTCTCATTAGCAAAAGTGCATTTCATACGTGCTTGAGGAGCAAACACAAAGTGCCAAGGACATGAATTTATGTCATGTGAAATGGTTTAAGAAAGATGATGAGAACATTGGAAAATTCTTTATCTCCACCTGGGGATCCTAAAAGACATATATATGCATGTTTAGTGTATGCGAAATCTTCCTGCAAACCAAAACACATTAATTGAATCCAATGGGAACCAAATTATATTCCAAGTGCATATTTCAATGTGTTTAGGAACCAATTAATAAAGAGAGTGAAATTTAAAGTGGTTCTAAGAACCTTAGGTTGGTAAAAAGTGTTTTTGAGAATCAATTTAAGAAAAAGTGCATGTGGAGGTGAGTTTTGGAACTAAAGTGCACCATTTCACAACCTTAGGAACTTGATTAATATGAAGCAAAAAATTTAAATACATTGGGAAGTAGGATTAGTTTATGACACAAAAGTTTAGTGTTTTTAAAACCACAATATAAGGGTGGCATTGGAGGAGATTCCAACAACCTATGATGGGTCTACAAACATATTTGAGACCAAATTACAAAAGTGATTTTTTTAACTAGCTTAGGAACTAAACATGTCAAGTGTGTTTGAAATAACAAAATGTAACCAATGTAATATCTTGAGAGGTCCATAAAAACAAGTGTTGATTTGGATAAAATTCCAAATGCTCACTCTTTTTAAAATGGCATGGGAACAAATTGGCTCCATGATTCCTTCCAATGAGATTTAACATGTTTTCAAGTATAATGATGCCGTTGGAAAGGGCGTCTAAGATCAAATTGAGAACGTGGTGACCAAAATGAAAATGCCATAGTTCCACCAAGATGAAAATTTCCCAACCTCATGTCATGAACCCAGTTAACAGAGACAATTTTAAAATTAATGACCAGAAATAGAAACAAAATGGTCTTAAGGCCAAAACTATACTGACAAAGATGATATGGTTAATGTGGGGTATTTATACTTGAAATCTATTTTCCAAGACATTTGAACACATTTGAGAACAATTTTAATGTTTTAGACAACCCATTTTTTCTGTGATGATAAGACTAGAATTATATTATTGATTAAGGAATTAGACATGAATTCATGATGGAAAATATAGATCAAGATCAAATATTAATTTCTCCACAATTCCCTTAAATGATTTTACACAATTTGAGGTGAATTTTTGTTTACTAGTACCATATTCTTCCATTCCTTGAAAAAAGAGGCTCTTCACATTCTCTACTTATGCTTAGAGAGCATTGCATACTATTTACCTTTTCTTTTCTATACTATGCACAAACATTAGGAATTACGCAATATACAACAATATCCAAAACATATTTAACTAAATTTTTTATCCTCTACACACCACCAACATTTAACATGATATTTAAGGATGACTATATTATGGAATTCAAGTCCCTTTCAAGATTTTAAACATTGTTGATATCCTTTATCAATGTTATTCCTTAGAAGGATTTTCTAATAGTCTTAGCTAGCACTAGCTTAGATGATCCATTAAGCACATAAGGTAACACCTTCATGGATAATTTCTAAAATTCCAAGCCACCCTAGCTCCTTGGGGGGAAACGTAAATCCTAAGACATATTGTGAAAAACCTTTCAATTTTGAGTTATAAGCCAAATATGTGTCAAGACAAGGGATGGAAAATATATTAACCAATTTTATTAAATGTGAAGTTTAACATTATGAATAAATGTAAATATAATTGTACACAACATAAATAAAGGTAAATAGAACATAAAATACAATGACACTATATAGAACATGGAAAACCCCTAAATGGGTAAAAACCATAAAGAATAAATCCATTAAGTGAGAAACTTTTACATCCACCAGTCTAGTAACTCCTTCCTTATTTCTATTCCCTTTTTTTTACTAGGATTTACCTTCATATTCACATTTGAATATTATTATTTAATCTATGATCAATCTTTGATATCTTGAATATATGAACTATGGTCATATTTAAATAACCCGAAGGGTTATGACCTTCTTAAGTGATGGGGCACACCTCGATTTGATTAGTTAGTTATTAAATTAACCAACCACATAATATAAAGTTTATATTTAAATAATAAGAATATAGATCATTCTATATTATTTAAATATAAACTATATATTATAATACACTTAATATTATAGTTCTAATGCTCCCCCTAAATATTAAGTGGGGATCCATATGCCAACATTACCTATTTGTACAATAGGATTTACAAATCCATAAACCCTAAAAGTTTAGGCTAGCATATGTGTTTGGGAGACTAAATCTCACAGTTTCTCAGGGGAATATTATTATACCGCATCTCTAGGATCCTTTTATAACACAAGGATCTACTTTAAAAATAGATGTACATTGACTGTATTTTTTGTAAACTATATCAATTTACTTGAAAAACATACCAGTTTACATAGATCATTCAAGATATTTTTTACAATGCTTTTAAACCAAAATAGAAGTATAGAGGAGCCAAAAATCAGCGGATCATTAGGAGGTGGCATTGCATACACACTCCCCCTCAATGAACACTTTGAAAGTCCAAGCATTGCACACACTTGCAGTATTTTACAACATACAATGGTTCGTAAACATAACTGCAATTTGATCTTAAGATAAGTAGAACTGGAGATCTCTATCACCGTAAAGAACCTTCTCTCAGATAACATGCAAATGAACTTCAATATGCTTCATTCTCTGAATTTGAAATGGATTCTTTAACAAGAGTAATATAAATCTGACCACCACATAGAAGAGAAAAACTTCCTTTAATTACCATGTGTATCTCTTCCAACAACCGCTTTAGCCGCATGGATTCTTTGCTGCTTCCATTGTACTTATCTGCCTTAGTAGAAGAAATGGAGACTATTGGTTGCTTTTTTTGTTCCAAGTAATGGTTCCTACACCAAAAAACTTGAATGCATATCTAGTTTATTTTACATCTAATACAACATCATCATGGTTAGAGTCACAATATCCATATATACATCATAATAAACATATAAATAAATATTGATTCCACTTTTGAACATATGTAAAATTTAAACATTAGTTGTATAATAAAAATATGCTTAACAACTAACCATGATAGAATATGTTGAAAAATTTCAACATACTATTCTTGAAAAATATATTAGATGCAATCAGTATTATACGTTTCCAATACAAACACAAAGGCATCCCCAAGTGTCATTTAATATACATATAATAATATTTTAGTTTCACATACTAAGAAATGTTTTATAAAAAACATATACATCTTCATTATTTTATTGTAATCCTTTACAAATGAGATAAGACTTGATAGATAATATATCTAAACATATAAAAATAATCACAATATTCACTAAAAACATAATCCACTAACAGTGGACACTTCCCATGGATTTTACTTCAAACAATGATCATGTAAGAACTTTTAATACATTTAATTTTTTTTAAGCCTATACATGTCATAAATGATCAATTTTTCATGCCAAAAAATGAACAACAATTATATTTTTTTGAATAAACTATCAAAAAATGAAGCAACTTTTTTAAAAAACACATATAATCCATTTTGTGTATTGTTTTCAGTTGTAGCTACTTCTAGTTCATTTTTACTAACCCATCTGAGTTAATTATGAAAGAAAAAAAAACTCCTTTTTCAACAATATACATAATAGAAAATATAATTTTTATTTAGAAGTAATTTATAAATCTATTATATTAGCACTATGGTTATTCTCATTATCATCATCATTATCTTAATTTTGATATGATTTATTCTAGTTGTGATTTTTGAAATTTGTCTTGTTTTTAAATTTACAACCCTCTTTCTTATGTCCATATTTCCTATAGTTATGACATTTACCATCAAAACTAACTTTTAAGTTTCCTGATTTCTTGTTTTTATAAGGAGTTTTAAAAGTTGATTTTTGGTTTTTGTTAATCCAAGAAGGTTTACCTTTTGATTTCTGAGCAAGAAGTTCCCATGTGGCATTTTCTTTTGAATCAAAAATAGTCATAACCTGCTCTTACAGAACCAAGAGAGCACTAAGGGTTTGTAAAGATGGAATGTATTGTTCTGATTGATATTTAGAATTCAAAATTGAAATGAAATTTCTAAATTTCTCATGAATATTCAACTGAATAATAAAATAAAGTAATTTATCCTTAATCAAATTACTGCCACATCCATCTAACTGTGACTTGATATTTTTGATTTTTGCTAAATAATTTATCACTTTTTCATCTCCCTTCATGGGAGTTGTCATAAGCTCTAAAATCAATTTAATAATTTTTACCAAATGTGTACCTTCGTGTATTGATTCCAATTGAGCCCAAGCCTCACTCAGACTTGTTGATTCTTGATATGAAGCAAAAACTCATCTTGTATGCTTTGCAAAATAATAGACATCACCTCTTGTAGTTTATGTTGATAAGCAACGATGTTTTCAACAGTTTTTTGTCTTCCAGTAGGATCTCTCTCAATTCCATTCACAACTACCCATAATTTCCGAGCCATGAATTCTAACTTTAATCGAATATTCCAAATGTTGTAATTGTTTCCATTCAACATCTGATATTTATCAATTGAAAATTGATTAGATCCCATTTTTGCGTAAAATAGAGATACAAATTAATAAACTTGAGGATTAAAATAAGAGTTTTATAGAAATTCCCCTTGTTGTATTTTAATCCTTGTAATCGAACACGATCAATTTACGCCAAAAAAGGAGGCCTTGTTAATTGAATAATCTATACACAAATATGCAAGAATGATATCAAAAACTTAAATTGAAATGTAAGTGATTTTTTTAGTTTTGTAACAAAATGATGACAAAAAACTTGTCGTTGTATCATATCATTTTAAACAAAAATGATACCATATTACTATTTTACAAAAATAATTTTTATAATTTGTTTATATTTATTAAAACAATAAACGAATAATTTAATTTTTTTTTAAAAAAGAATATTTATTTACAAATTTTTTTGGAGCTCTTGCTCCTTTAGGGAGGATTTTCAATCAACTCGACCAAGTTGGCTAACCAGCATGACAAGTTACTGTTGGTGTGTATTATTTTCCACATCATTAGGTGAGTCATCTCACTTAGGTGAGATCGTAGGTCCACGTGTCATTTAGGGGCCATTATGAGATTCTCTTACGTGTAAGTGCGTCAATGTGCCATATGCGTCATTGGGAGTTACACTTCTATTCTGGGAATGTAACTCCCCCTATCTACTCGAGTTGTCATGATTGCAACACTGGGGGTTACTCAACACCTCCTATATGTACACCCCATTTGATCTATGAGATAAAGGAGAGTTTGTGGATTGTAACGAGGTTTTACCCATTTTTCAAATCTTTGAATGCACATTCAGTTGATGCTCACTCCTCCCAAGATCTCTTCACGCTATCATTCCCACATCCATTGATGTGCACGTCGTCCCTCGTGATCCTTGCTTGCAGGTTTTCGTACCCTTTTACATGGTATCAGAGCCTCTGCTAGAATGTGGCACTTTATAAAGTAGTGCATTTACAAAATTGACAATGCCATCACATAAAGTATAAGAAATCATGCAACTTTGACCAAGGAAGCGCTCAAAAACGAGCTGCGAGTAAAAAGTTATGGCATTATTATGATTCCCGCAACTTATGGAAAATGCCAATAGGTCTTGTAAACGGATTAAAAAAGTGACCGAAATGGGTGCAAATGGTGTTGTGTGGGTACTCATTGGAAATGGCATCAAATTTTTGCAAGGGTTTGTTTTGCTTGCGAGGGGGGATTAGTCTCCTGCCAACCCCGGACCTCACCCTCCGTCTTCGACACGCGAATGAAGGACAATATACAAGTAAAAAAGAAGCCCAAAATTATTACAATGCCATAAGTAAATGTTTTTAACCTCAAAACATTAAAAAGGGGATTGTTTTAACCACCTAACAATGTCTAAAAGGGAGTGAGCCCACATTATGGAGTCACGCCATATCAGCAGGGAGACCGAATGAGCTATCCACGTGTAAGATGGTGGGTGAAACCACTGTTGTGGAGGATCTTTTGTTCCCTTGACATCACTTGGACATCCTTTCTACGGGTGTTCCTCTTTTTCAGTTTGACAGTTCTACGCACGTGGATTTACCTTCGGTTCTTTGGCACTCACTCGCTATACCTATGTCACACTTTGGTGGACCAGACTCAGAGTTTGCTGCTGACTTTGGTTTCCTTTGTGGAGTGGGTGGACTTCTAGCACTCCATTTTTGTCCTTCCTAAGGGCAGGCACACAATTCATTGCGGGTGGCTCTTCTTCAGTCCATAGGCAGAGGATCTCGTCATCGAATTTCTTTTGGGAGACCTCCTAGAGCTGCAGAGTTCAGATCCGTCCATGGAATCTTCTACATTCCTCTAGTCTCCCTCTTCTTATCTCTTCTTATTCTTTCCAAGAGATTGCCTCTTTGTACATGGGTACCTTTTCAGGCTCGTCTATACCTAGGACCCATATTTGTCATCTTTCTTAGATTAGAGAGTGTTTTATTCTCTTGTGGTGGATGTTTTTCCCAATGGGTTTCCTTCACTGCTTGGGACTTCTTTTTGTGCGTGGGTACCTCATCAGGATTTTTGTCGAGACCCATTTCTCATTTCTGACTTGCCGCCTCATCCTAAGTTATGATGAAGGGGGGTGTTGGTGTGTATTATTTTCCACATCATTAGGTTAGTCATCTCATTTAGGTGAGATCGTAGGTCCACGTGTCATTTAGGGGTCATTATGAGATTCTCTTACACGTCAGTGCATTAGTGTGTCAATGTGTCAGTGCGTTAGTGCGTCATATGCTTCATTAGGAGTTACACTTCTATTATGGGAATGTAACTCCCCCTCTCTACTCGAGTTGTCATGATTGCAGCACTGGGGGTTACTCAACACCTCCTATATGTACACCCCATTTGATCTATGAGATAGAGGAGAGTTTGCGGATTGTAATGAGGTTCTGCCCATTTTTCAAATCTTTGCATGCACATTCAGTTGATGCTCACTCCTCTCGAGATATCTTCACGCTCTCATTCACATGTCTGTTGACGTGCACGTCATCCCTCGTGATCCTCACTTGCGGGTTTTCATACCCTCTTATAGTTACCCACCGAGTCATAATTACCATATTTCATTGCAAACCAAATTAACCATTTAAGCCATACTAACCAATATCTATGCCAACCAAGCCATTTATAATACCACATCTGAGTCACATAGTGAGACAACACTAACACCCGTAGTTGAGCCACTCATAAGGAACCTGAGCCACAGATCGAGTTATGCCCGCAAGGGCCTAAAGAAAAATGGGGTGGTGTGACCATAGTCACACCACCAAACCTGCAAGCTAAGGCTTATAAAGATTTTAAATTTCCCCCATTGTTCTAATGTGGGACTATTCCCTGCATAGAGAAGAGGGGGTCGCAGAAGGATAGTGATGAGGGGGGTCCCGTGAGGGACATGCAGAGAATCCGGGGGAAGGCTCACAGGGGTGAGTAGGTGGTGCCATTTGGCACACAACTAGGAGGGGGGCGGTTTGGAGGGTGTGGTCCTTAACTACTCCCTAAGTTATAAAAAATCCACTAAGTGAGAAATTTTTACATCCACCAATCCAATAACTCCCTCCTCACTTCTATTCCTCGTTTTTACTAGGATTTACCTTCATATTCACATTTGAATATTATTATTTGATCTATAATCATTCTTCGATATCCTCAATATATGACCTATGGTCATATTTAAATAAGCCGAAGGGTTTTGATCTTCTTAAGTGATGGGGCACACCCCGATTTAATTAGTTAGTTAATTAAATTAACCAATCACCTAATATAAAGTTTATATTTAAATAATAAGAATATAGATCATTATATATTATTTAAATATAAACTATATATTATGATACACTTAATATTATAGTTCTAACACTCCCCCTTAATATTAAGTGGAGGTCCATTCGCCCACATTACCTATTTGTACAACATGATTTATAAATCCATAAACCATTAAGGTTTAAGCTAGCATATGTATTTGTGAGACTAAATTTCACTGTCTCTCATGGAAATATTCTTATACCACATCTTTAGGATCCTTTTATAACACAAGGAACTCCTTTACAAATAGATGCACATTGCACTATATTTTCCATAAACTCTATCAATTTACTTGTAAACTCCATCAGTTTACATAGACCATACAAGATATTTTTTTACAATGATTTAAAACCAGATTAGAAGTATAGAGGAGAAGGAGTCAACAAAAGGTCGACCATTAGGAGGTGGTATTGCATGCACAATATGGTCTCTCATATGTTAGTTAGGTTTTTTGTAGGATGCTTGCAAAGGCACCAAAAATATGAATGGTAAACATGAGTGGTCGAACTAATTTTAGATAAAAATTTAATTTACTTGAAAGAAAGAGGGGCTTATTGATCTATTAAGAAAGATTATTCTCCATGCAATCAACTACAAATCGATAGAGAATGGAAGGTGAAAATTGGAAAGTGAATGGGATCCCAAAGAGTTGAAACAATTATCTATATTGGGTCCATTTTCATTTATAGTTATCTAACAAAGGTGGCATGTTTAGGAAATACTTCTTGTAACATTTGGATTTTCTCCATTATATTCTTGAGCCCAAAACATGGCTATAATTATTAAGACACCATATAGAATTTTTGATATTTTTTCTTTGATAAGAGTGAGAAAAAAATCGTCCAAAAAATAACCATTGAAAATTTGTGTAAGTTTTGATGTAGGTAAGGATATGAATTTGAAAAGCCCTTGAATTTTATCATTCACTAGTAAATAGCCAAATTCCTTGAAACACCAAGAAATAACAATGTGGGAGCTAAAGGAAAACATTAATAAAATGAAAAACATAAATAAAATTTCTCTAAATTGAATTCATTGATTGTGAGGTAATATGAGACATCTAAAAAGGTAATTTGAATAAACTAGATGAAAAAGGGAAAATTTGAAGGATTTTAGCATAGCCAAGATGAATGGTTGTTTAATCTTGTCGCAAGCCTTATTAAAATCAATCTTGTTGATTATACTTATTGATTAGAGTGGTGAGCCCAATACATGCCTTCCTAGATACTGATAGTGTTGTCAAGGATGTATATGCTTTTAATTAATCTAATTTACTTTTGATTACAACTTAAGGGCATTATATGGAGAATACATAGAACAAGGGATTTGGTTATTAAAATTTTAAGGAAAAATGAAAAGAGAGATATTATACCAAATTCTAATAATCCCTAGGTCTCCCATGTTTAGGATGAACTTAATATTCCCCTTGTTAATAATCTAGCTAAAGGATTGAGTTATGAAGGATTCAAGATACACTTGGTAGATATATTCTCTTGCTATATCCCATATGACATTATAAATTTTTCATGGTAGGATATCAAAACCATATTAAGATTTGGAATTGGCCATCTATGTGATCCCATCGTATAATTTATCAATGGTCATGATTGTATCAAAATAAAGTTGATTTGATTGGGATAATTTACAAGGAAACACCAAAAAACATTGAAGAAGGGCCTATTAACACTCATGGGAAGGATCCAAATCTTTGGAAACTTGTTGATAATGGTATAAATAATATTCATCCATGTCAAGAACCTTCATGGGCTAATGGTTTTCTTCTTGAATGTCTTTTATCTATTGGGAAGAGTATTTTTCCTTAACCATATGGAAAAATTTCTTAGATATTTTTCACCAACTGTTGACAAGTGTAATTTGGCCTTTATTTTCACCCCATGTGCAATGTGTACTTATAAAATTTGGAGGTGTTATTAGAGGGATTCCATTTTTAATTGAAAAGGCTTGTGAAAATGTGTTTTGTGTAAGGTGTCTGTACATCTAAGAGTCAACACGTGACTCTAAGATGTACTCGACCTCTCGAGGTTGTGTCGGGACAACTGATATGATATGTGAAGATGGATATGGAATGGATAAATAGGGAAAATAGTTGAAATATGTGAAAATAGGTAGAAATGGCTAAAAGGTAGATCAAGAAAAACAAATGTCTACTACAAGCACTACAGAAATGTGCTCATCTAAGGAAATGAAATCCTGTCTAACCTATGCGGGTGAAATGGAAAGGTCAAGGAGGATAGCCACATGAAGGTTTCTTTCATTATCAGAGTCACCAAATATACCTCAAATGAGTTGTGGAATCCAGGGGAATCATCTTGTGTCTGCTTTGTAAAAATATCCAGACAAGGTCATGGAAGTGTTAAAAGAGACGTATGGGAGGGACGAACCTATAGATCACAGAATCTAATCTCAATTAGGCTGATTGTTCTAGAAAACGTAAGTGTTATCCACTTCAATGTTCAAATCCATCAACTGTGAGATAATATTGGGTGGAATTGGGGTGGTCTATAAAATGAGGTGTCTAAGGCCCTAATCAATATCTTTCAATTGTGTAGTTATGTTTCTTTGTGGCACTCTTGAGTCGCACACTAAATCTCTAGGATGCCTAGGGCCTTGGATGGTCATGTGGATGTGAAAAAAACTAATATAGTAAAATACATAAACACAAAAAGAATACGCAAGAGGCAAGGCCAATATTTTAGGCAACCTAAACCAACTAGGGAAATGTAAAAAGTTGTGTTAATTTATGTCTAATTAACTCTATGTCCCTAAATTAACAAATAAAAGAAAGCATATTTAAATTAAATCAATTTTATTACTCTCCTTGAATCTAATTGAATCTACGTTCAACTAATTAATATAAGAAATGAAAGCTAATTAATTAAACAATGAAAGTAAAACTAATCTATTTGTTTTTGTGCTTTTTCTCTGATTTTAAACAAAATGGAATAACAAAATTAAAAGAACTAACTAATTTAATCTAATGTTTTTGGAATTTTGTGTTTACTAGAAAATAAACAAAATGTGCCTAGATAATACTACTTCCTTTAATTAAATGAAATCAATTCTCCTCTAAAAAAATTAAACTAAATAGTGAAATAGTCAGATATGGCTATTTCCCCGTTGTAGAGGATTTAATCTAATCTAATAAAATAATGTAACACCTTGTCAAATTGTTATATTCCTCTTTTGCATTGCAAGCGTTGACATGTGATTTTCAGGACAAATGTGTGTTCCGTTGGTTGTTGAAAAATCATGCTTGCCATGGATAAATCATTTCTGCTCTTTGATTGTAGGGCTAATATGTTGTTGCTTGCAATAATCTATTTTCACTTCTTATGAGTAAGTTGTAATCTGGTTTGAATGGTTGTAAACTTATCCCTTACTATTGGACTCATCCTTGGGTCAATTCCGTTGATCCAAGGTATGTTTTAAATCTTCTTATCTAAACTGAATGAAAAACTAACATTCATTGATTAAGAGACTTAATAGACTGAACTTGTGTTTGTTGTAAATTCTTTATTATCTTGGAAGACCATGCCTACATTCTGTTGTGTGTTGTGCTCATCTCTTCTTAATTGACCATTGCAGGGTGCTTAGTGGCGTTAAGGGAAATAGAAACATGCTTCAAGATTCTTGAGAAAGAGAGAATATAAATGTGTCCTATATCTAATAAGGTCTATCCTAATGGGATTCAAGACTCAGGTAAAATTGCCTAACTCTTTCTACGCCACTCTATGTGGGATGACATCCTAACCTAAGTTGTTAATACTAAGTTAGTATGAAGGGAAATAACCTAAGGGATGCTAAGTTATTTCTAACCTATTGCCTAATACTATTTGGTTAAGCTATGTCCTAACCTAATGTGGCAATCTATTTGTTTGAAGGTTATATCCTAAGGTTATACTTTTAAATTAACCTAAGATATAACCTAAGCAAATTGTATCTATCCTAAACTAATGGGGTATGAAAGGGAACCTATGGGTCGATTGGTAAGTGGGAGCTAAGCGGTGGTTCCTAAGCTATTAATGAGATGTGATTTTGATTTAATAGGGCAGAGTACTGCCAGACTTGGTAATTGCATGAAAATTTAGTGGAACCTATGTGGAGGCATCACTAAGTTTGGAAATGCATGTTGAAGTTCAATTTGGTCTTGCCAACTTTGGATGATGGTGGCAAGGAGAGATATGCGGGAATATGCAATTTAATGTCATTAATTCACCTCGATTTTGGTGAGCAAACCATCTTGGAAGGCATGCTGGTGGATTTGTTGGGGGTTGTTTGGTTTTGTATGATTCATGATTTTTTCTTTGCATGGAGCTATCTGGTTCTTCGAACCAACATTTTGACCTTCACTTTGTGGCTATTTTTGATTTCTCTTATCTAATTTTGATTCGAGGAAAGTATATGAGGCATTGTGGAAAAATATTATGGTTGGTTGATCTTGCTTGGATAAGAAGAGGTGTTGGAAACTCGGCTGGAAGTCTTCTTTGAATTGGCAGAGGCAATATCAGGCATGATAGGATCTACCCATTAAGATTTCTTGCTCTTCTCTAAATGTTTTCATAAAAACAACTCTACTCTTTGCGGGTAAATAGTTTTCTATTTACTTTGGTTAATTTCTTGCTTGATAGAAGAAATTTGTGGTTTATGGATTCATATTTCTTGCATGAGAAGGTTGTACTTGTGTGTGTGTTCTCTCTGAATTATTTAAATGTGATAATACATTTTGAGCTACGAGACTCTTCTGTTTGGTTTTAGTTTAGATTTTTGGACTGTATACTCGAAAGTGGATTTGGGTATATGAGATTTGTTGGAACTTTTAACAAGAAGTCTCTACTGTGAATGGGAAGTGTATTGTTATGTTTATTTATGCTTTTTTGAGTTGGTTTTGTTGCATTGTTTACTCTACTTTACGTTTCGTAAAGGAATGCACTTAACGGATTCTAAACAGGAGTTGTGAAAAAGTATATCGTGACAATTTGTTCCCATCTTTGGGTATCGTGCATTACCCTTTTTGTTGTCTTCGATTGTTTATATGATTGTCAAAAACTTCTTGAGTTGTGTTGTGAAAGGAGTTTTATAATCTTCTTTCAATCTGTATTTTATCTTATATACATTTTGGACTGGAACTCGTGTTTTGTTGATAAAAGAGAAGTGTAGTTTTGAGTTGTTGTAAGTCATACTTTGGCTTGTTTAAACAACGAAGGGGGGGAATACCCTTTTCTTATTTGAGTTTCTCTACCTTGAACTTTGATTTTATTAAGAGTTGTATAGTTGTATTGTTTGGTTCTGAGAGGCAATACGAGTTATTAAGGGATAATAGTCTTGTTTGATTGTAGCTCGGTTTGAGTTCTTGTATTCGAGTTGTTAAGGATGAGAACTTTGTTTGACTATAGCTATGTATTGAGTTTTGTATTCATACTAAACTTGAATGGAACTATTTGATACATTGAACTTGGTTTGGGGTTCTTTCCTTTCGATCTTTCTTTTCAAATGTGGAAAGTTTAGATTATTTTTGGTGGAACTCGACTGATCGTGTTTCTTTGTAGATCGAATTTCTTTTTTCGATATGGAAACTATCTTGTTAGTCTGATAGAGTTTCTTGGAATCATTTTTCTGTCCATTCTGATATTGAAGATATTATTGTAAAATTACTCTCTAAAACTAGAAAACAACTTTTCTCTATCTGCATGTCAAGAGGGAATTACCTTCTCAGGTCTGTTTGGTTTATTCAATTTATTCTCAGAAACATTTCGATGTTAGACTTACTTCTTTTTAAGTTTGTCTTTCTAGTTTTATTAGGAAACCAAATCAACTCTGTTTGATCCTACTTGGTTTCGTAATTGACGTGTTGATCAGATTGTCTTGTCGACTCAAGGTGGTTTTTAGTTAAGTCAGACCTATTGAATGTGGATGGTAATTGTTATGCTTTGACTGTTGCATATGGCTAAGGAATACATCTTTTGGAAGTTGTATTTGTTATTACTCTCTATGTACTTAATAGATAGTATGATCCTTTCTCGATTGGATAAGGGTAAAAGATAATCCTGTATGAGTCATATCTTGCATAATGGAATGTAGGAGTTTGATCAATTACTAATATCTGAATGAATGTTGAAAACTCATAATGGTTGAAAGTGAGTTTATAACTGTTTGTTCCTCTTCCTTCTTGGATTAGATTGGAATTCTTGTTAAGGAATGGTTATCTTTTAAAGAAATGATGAATCTATTTCTTTATTTCATATGTATGAACAATATATGTATGAATTCGGTTCACTCTGAACCTAACTGCTATTTCATAATGAATGTTGAATTCGAGAATAGTTATACTGAATTTTCTTTTTTATTATTTAAGTTGTTTAAATTGAGGATGTTGATCCTTCCTTTCTAAGGATAAAAAGAAGGATTCAGTTAAATTGGATGAAAAGGAAATGGAAATTATGTACTTTCAGTTTGTTCTCCTTTATCTTTTTATGAACCTGTATAGGTTTGATTGAATCAAATACTTTACTTATTGTAAGTAATTGACTAGTATTTGATACTATTTACTTTTATACTTGATGTATACCTATGGAAATTTGGGTATGTCTCAATTTGGTAAATGAAACATTGATGACTTGGCATACATTCTTGTATTGTTAAGAGGCCTAATATAGAACCTAGGTTATTTTACTTAACCTAGAATTAGGTTGCCTTTTATCATTTGTAAATATTTTGTTTATTTAAGATGTAGGACGATTCATCTTAAAAGGATTACATTGCTGTAATTAACTTGAATTTACATATTTTCTATAAACTTGGAAAGAATGATAAGGAATTCTTTGATTTTGAAAGAAACTCTTGTCGATAGAAAGATCAATTCTGTATTTCAAATTCTGTAAGAATTATGAGAAAGTTAAATGCCAAGGACTGCTAATTAATGTAAATAAGTATCTATTGGGACAATACTTATATGATATAATGTAGTAGTTGTTGATTATATAATGGTCTCTCATAAAGTTATTATAAATTTATATTTGTGCTTATTTTTGGGATGTTATTACTTATGCTTATTTTAAATGATTGCATTAATTGCTTCATTAAAGCAGAGTTGTTTTAATGAAACAATTAGTTAAGTGCACTTCATTTTAATGCTTAGTGCTTATCATGCTCAGTTCAATGAATTGACCCGTGCTAGCAATTTTTGCAGATGGACTTCGTAAGTGATAAAATAAGTCAGTAAATTTTATGATGTTTTGGCTGATTTAAGTTTGACTCTTTGTAAAGAAGTCTGATTCATTCTTGAGTTTTATTGAAAAATAAAAGTTGTATTCTTTTTAGAATGAAGGGTATTTGTTATACAGTATGCTTGAAATGCATAGTCTTGTAAATGTATAAGTTTATAACGATGAATTGAAAGTTGGAGATTTACTTGTATTGGTTGTGTAAATTATCTTGTATTTTATGAAGGAGATGGAAATCTCATCTTGATGATATTCTTCATATTTGTTATATTCTTATTTCGAATAAACTTGATAAGTTGGATAAAGGGAATTAGTTCAATTTCCCTTATTAAGATGCAACTTGTTAAGTTGTATAAGATAACATTTTTTTATCTAAACAATTCTAACATAGTAATGGAATGTGTAATGAATATGCAGTAAAACTATAGAAATTTTGAAAGATAAGAAGGGTATGACAAACCCTAACACTTAATCATGTAGAGGAAGACTCTTCCTCGCTCAAAGGAATGTAATCTAAAGAATGGTGATATGATCGTCAATCATTATAATTCATTTCCTATGAAGTCTACTATAGTTGAACCTATTTGGTTGCTACACCTTCTTTGAATGGTTAAGTTACATTATAATGGAACTTATGATGTGTTGTCATGTTTTTGGATAACTATTTTTTAAGCCAAGTAAAACGAACATAAAAAGCAATCATAAGTTAAGGAAGTTCTTTAATGATTAATTGAATCAAATATAGAAAAGAACTTAAGGAGTATTGGATTAGGGTTTAGCAGGGTTGCTATAATTTGTTTAATAATCCAAATTAATAATGTATTAATAACATCCTAGGGGTATGCACATCTTGGTGAGGTAGTTTCTGTAGGATGTTGGCACATGCCAACTGTAGGACTATACCTTCGAGAAGACTAGGGTCTTCTCGAGGATACAATGTTACAGTTGACATGTGGTAAGACCCTTCTACATTGATCATCTAGATCTACACACATAAGGACTTGAACCTAGTTTCTCTCTAGATCAAGTTAGTAGCATGTTTTTGGATTGGGAGTAGACTTCCATAACTCAGGGTACCTTGGCACATTCGGTTGACTTAGGTCGACTGAGTATGCCCATTTACCCTCAGTCATCAGGGGCATCTTCCTAAACAAATTATGTTGTTAATCTGAGTTAGGGACAAAACTTGGGCAAGTGGACTAACAAAATTCATTAAAGACCATTCTAGATAACCGATGAGTGAGGTGAAGGACGTATTCCGAAATGACGAGTATGATGTATAGGAATAGTGATATGAACAATATGTTGAAAATATTTTGCCAAAGTATCATAAGCTACTGGTTGCGTTGTCCTATGTCACCCAGTTTAAAGCAACGGGATGTCAGATGAATATTGGTAACAAATATTTAGACAGGTTCTTTAAACAAATCACTCAGTACCTGATTTAGGGTAGGAAAACCAAGTATACGTAGTATACATAAAGTATTCTATACTAAAGTCAAACATGAGAGATCGGTTGGTAACCGAGTCAAGGAATGAGAGATCAGTAGCATACCAAGTCATTACAGCTGCATATGGTTATCTGTTATGAGATTGATTGGCATGGAATGTGTGTTCTAAATGATGCCTTATTTAGAACAGAGAATATTCTGTTTCAAAAAAAAATTCCCTTGTTTCTAAAGTCTTAAAATGGGAATGTTACATCCTTTAATTAAATGAAATCAATTCTACTCTAAAAAAATTAAACTAAATAGTGAAATAGTCGGATATGGCTATTTCCTTGTTGTAGAGGATTTAATCTAATCTAATAAAATAAAGTTTTTCCTAATTTGTAGTTGTGGATATTACTTCTTCTAGCTCTACCTCAAAATCACGGGAAGAATGAAAAGTTTTTCAAAAGCAATTCTTCCCCTAAAGCTTCCCTAATAAAAAAAGATTTTTAATGAAGAAATAGAAACACTAAGCACATAGATATAGAAGCTTCTAAAGCTAACTTCCCGTGCAAATCCATAGGGATAGGAAAAGAAGCAACTTTTAATAGAATATTTTCTCATGTGCAAACTAAATCTGAAATATGAATGCAATGAACTTTCTAAACAATTTAACAATGAAGAAATGAAAATACACGCTGGTAACAACCTCATTTGAATTCTTCCAAGGAAAATCCATAAGGATGTGCTGGGAGGAAATCATCAATGAAAGATTTAAAAAATGAAATCCACTGTAACTACTACTGTAATTGTACCTTTCTAAACAAATGTATTCTAATAGATTGTAACTTTAAATCTATCCGAATAAACAATAGAAACCTCTAGGAATTTAATGACACCCCTAACTTGGAAATGTTGTATAGAGACAAATCCAATGCTAGAAATGATTTTTGATATCCTCTCAACTTCTTTCCCAATGAGTATCCAAATGTGTCTAGGGAGCAGTGCTGAAAAATGTGCATAAAGAATGAGAGAGTGTTGGAGCTAGTTGGTTTGCAAATAGTTTGGTCGCAATGTGAGCAAGAGAGAAATAAGTAAAATGAACTAGTTTTCTTGCGTACTTCTTAGAAGGATTCCAACAACATAACAATGAAATTTCAAATCAAGAAAATCCAACCAATACCTCGGGAAGAAGCTTGGTTGTTATAGAAATTTGGTAGGGAAGTGGTTTAGCCCACTTGACAGCCAAGAAATTCCATATCATTCAAATAAGGGGGAGTTAACTTACTAATAATCATAAGTATGTAAGAAGAGGTTTGTACACATCAAACAAGCTCAAGAACAACCAATTTGGTCAAGAAACGTGCACAAAATATGAGCTTGAAGAAGGTGACACATTTAAAACATGTTGGAAAAGGCTCGGTCAAATGTGCATGGAACTACTGGTCTATGTAAACCATTGGTTACATAACCATTGGGGTGGCTACATAACCGCTGTCATATAACTGCCAACATGGTTTCATAACTAAAGGGCAGAAAGCTAAGGAAAGATGCAAATTAACTAAGGAAAATTGGGAAAAATCTAGGAAAAGATAAGTAAAGCATAATGAGCTACAAGAACATGTTGTAAGCTAGGAAATTATACTTGGACATCATTGGAATTTATAGTTTTCATCATTAGCGATTTAAACTATTTCAAAAATGTTGTACCATGTAAAATCGAGTGTGTACAATGTCCAACAAGTGGCTTAGCTCTAAAGTGGTGGAAAATTAATATCACTAACAAGTGAGAGAAATTTTCATACCAAAATTATGAATGAACATTGAAAGTTAAGTAACAGAAATTATCTACCTTCCAATCAAATTATAGTGTCTTATTAGTTGTAACTCTAACCTTTGAACCTGCTTGATATGATCCTCAACAAATTTCATCCCATTTTATATTAATGTAGTGTTGAGGAAAAAGTATATTTTATAGATTTTGGGGAATATGAAAATCCATTCATATTGGTAGGTGATTGAAGAAAATAAAATCAATCATATCTTGAAACTGGTACAAAAAAACAACAATAAAAGGAGAAGTATGGATGAGTGGATATTATGTCCTAATATAGCCACATAAATAACCTTTCTAGGCCCTAACATATATTTGACCAAGTGTGGAAAACAACAGAGCCATCATGACGTGAACTATAGAGGTTATAAATTCCAAATTTATTTCACATGTACATCCACACTTCTCACTTGCCATCTATCCATCTCATAAGGAGGTGAACAAGTTTTTCAAATGAAAGATCCACCATATAAAATTCACCACACATCACCCAATGTGCCTCTAGCATTTATTTTTTAACCAATGCCAAATAGTCTCACTTGTAGTGGTTTTGTTAGATGCATAAACATTAATGATCTTAAAAGAGTGGGTTTCAATATTGAAAAGCACATAGTAGACATGATTATTTGGGCCATATCTATGACCAACATAATGAGAATTCCATTTTGGAGAAATAAATGTAGTAATTCGTTCATGTCTTGGCTCATAAATACTAGTTAGGGATAAACTATAACCCTTATAAATTTAGTGGTAACTGTAAAGAAATCCCTTCCACGTTGAATTCTTACGGAAAATAAACATTGATATCTAGAAAGTATTTCCAAAAATATTTTAATATATTTGTAAGGAGGGTCTTTGTGACCTCACACATTCCATGGGAAGATATTCATGGATCACATGTATTAAGGTACATATACTTAGAGACTACAACATTAAGGGATTCATAGTTATTCATGAAAAAATGATGTCAATTAGTTTGTAGAAAATCATTAAGTTTACAAGGCCACTGAGATTTAGGAAAAATTTCCCCATCCTCAAGTTGATGAGGAGGAAATAAAGAATGTTGTAAGGAAGAATTGCACACAAAAAAAATTGAAAGGATTGATTGTGAAGGTTGATATTTAAATTAATTAGTAGTTTGAGGTATCAAAAAATAAGAAGAGGCTAGAGGTCTACTATAAAATTAAATATTTTTTTGACATATTTTGACATGGTCCCTAAAACTTGATTTTGATCCTGTAAGGGAATTGAAATTTCTATTGACTTCAAAGTACCAAGTATGATTGTAATAGAGATAGGGGTTTCCTTTTTACAGTGGATGCACCCATAAGTGGGTCAAAAGCCATGTTTTTGTGACCACCTACATTGGTCCAACCATATTGATAATAACCAATGGATCATTTTTCATTTGTTTTAAAACAACTTTATTGTAAGTAACCAACATAGGATAATCAAGATTTTATGTTTAGAGGATTGGCATTAAAAAATATTATTAGGAAGATTAATGCACAACACCCTTTGTGTTAAAGTTTCATAAGCGTTCCATCTTAACACAAATGTACACTTTGAGGCCAAGATGGATAAAAATTTTGTGTTTCCTTGAAAATAACATGGTCAATTGGAAACAATCTTATTAAGAAAGTGCAAACATAGCATGGGAAGACCAATTTTTTTTTTGGAAACATAATGGATTGAGAGGAGGGGGTGAATCAATACTATAAATATTTCAATTCATTTACTATATCATACATTTATCATTTCATTCCTTCATTCAACATCCATAACCATGTGCGTATATTAAGTGTGTATTAAGCATTCACTACAACATGAAATAAAAAAAAAGACACATGAACACCACATATAAGATGGAAACCCTCAAGGGGAAGAAAAACCACTGAAATTTTACTTATATTACTCACAACTAAAAAATTTAGTGAAGCACAAACTTCACAAGGAGCACCAACCCCTAGTTTAGTAGAACACCAACCCTACAAGGGGTACCAACCCACAATTTATGAAGAACCAAATACACAAGGAGGATACAATCCCCTAAGATGAATAATAAAAAACTAAACTTCCTGATGATGATGATATTTGAATTTTTTTTTTGCCACAACTAATGGAGATCACTAATTCAGCTCACACAATCACAAGCAAACCCTCATTCCTTTAGCTCCCTCTATCTTCTTCTTCTTTGACTTATCTTGGATATAAAACCTTGAACTCAAGCTATTAATCAGTGTTCAACCTATCACACACATAATAATATTTAAAATCATGCATTATAATCTCCTTCACATCCTTAGGTAGGTTACACTTTTCCCTCTCACAAGACTAGGACACAAATGGACTCAAAACTTCACTTTTATATGCTTATAATATCATAAAACCAAAAGAGGTAGGTCCTTTATGAATAAATATACCAATTAAACATAATAAAATTTAAATAAATTCATTATTATGGTCACATATGACCCATATAGATCGTCCATGCCAAAAACCACTCATCTTGCACTAAACAAGCTCAAAACCCCATCTCTAGGATGCGCTAAAACCATAAACCACAAAACCATGCTTAAAAAATCTCCTAATTAATAAAACATGAGTAATTTTACATATAATAACCATTGATGGTCTCAAATTTTCTTGTACCAATCAAATAATTCATAACATAAGCCAAAAGGCTCATATCCTTCACTAAACATCTGTTTCTAGCACCCTGTCTTCACCTTTGAGCATCATGCACACTAAAAAAAATAATATATGACATATAACCACTATATATAATCCTCAAGAAATTTAAATTACATCCATACATGTTATATCTCCTTAAACATCCATGTGTTCAATCCATAACAACTTTACTCTTCACCAAAACATGTTGCCTAGAAACTAGTTTTACAAAATCAACTAGTTTGCACCCTTTCTACCACTTTTAAGACATCCAAAGGCCTTAAATAGGAACAAAATTCATCCCTCTTACCTCTCCAACTGATATCAAGAATCAAATAGTCCATTTCATTCCTCAATCAACTAAATCTTTCAACATGAGTAATCATGTCCTGAAATCCAACAAACCTTCTTATCGATAAAATGACCTAAAAGATACATCAAATAAAATAACCAAGAAAAAAACATATATCACTATATATCTCTATAAATCCTCTCTCCATAACACATTATAACTCCTTACAACTCCAAGTGGAAGGCCTTCAACCAAGCCAATCTCTGCAAACTGCTTCTTAAGCCTTTTAGGACTCAAGAACTGACTATAAGCTCAACTTGCTCCATCACCTCAAAAAAATTTTTTGACACTTAAAATAATAATTTAAAACCATTATAAATGATTTCTAAGCACTCAAAAATCTTCACTAAGAAATAACAACTCAGAAGCACCACTTTACATCTTGAAGCCACTTGACACCTTGCTAGAACAAGCATCCTCCACATTTGACCCTCAAAGATAAGATCATAACTTCTACATACCATATAATTTTTTTTTATATACCAATGGAAATATCTCTGAAACATGATCACACAACAACTTTAATGGATTCCCAAATCCTCTTGTAACTCTTGCAATTCCACTTTTTGTGCAGACTGCTCCAAAGTGCCCCAAAAAATAGTCATGAAAAATAGGGCACACTTTTTAATTTTTCAACTCAACCATGATCTGAAACTATCATGGAAATGTATAAAAAATAAGGGTATAAAAAATTTCAATTTATTTCACACCTTCTTTGGGAAACTTTTCCTCAAACTAGAATTCTTCAAAGACAAGCCATTTCAGGTGGGGCCCACATAAAATAACATGCTCTAATATACTTTTCTAGAAATTTGAAAGAATCCTATATAATATCCAATCATCACATTTGTAAAAATAATAAAAACTGGGATGGTATACTCAATCTTCTCCAAGTCGCTCTTAGCTAGTGTTTAGTTAGGGTTTCAAACCAACTTATCTTGTTAACGATCGTTTATAAAAATGTGAGAATTAAACCACTTAATTATTTTTTTAAAACATTCATAAATGACCTAAGAAGAAATTCCAAATATATCATGTCCCCATGAAAAGAAAACAACTCACAATGAGCATTAGAAGGTCCACTTTCTCTCTAAAAACACATTGTAACTTACCTGGTTTTGCCAAAACTTGCATATATTGCAATTCCCATTTCATAATGACTTGAAAATTGTCATGAAGCATCATGAGAATATATTATAACTTTCCATACTAACCATATATATCAAATATTCTTGAAACTCTCCATGCTTTAAGATTTACCTTTTCCTAACTGCATGTTTCTCACTGTTTGCTTCCCAATGACCTCATAAATGCATTGTATCACTTAATACTGACCTAAAACTCACTACACACCTTATGAAAACTAAAAAAATGTTTCTACCATGCTAGGATAGGACTTATTAGGTCCAAATTTTATACCTCCATACCATTTTGCATGCTTCAAGGCTAGGAATAGGCCTGCAAAGACCTGACTCAACACATACAACCCATGAAATGAAATTGATAAACTCATGCAGAATCATGTACTCGTAAAAAAAACCTCATGGAATTTAAATGACTAGATGAAAACCTTTAACCAACTCAAGAGAGCTCATACCATGAATAGGCCTACTCAACCAAACACCAGGACAAGATAGAACATACAAAATCTTGACACTACCAATAAACCTTCATGTTTGAAAAATTATTAACACCTTATGGAGACTCAAATGACCTCATGAAACCCTTTTCCATAAATGAAATCGACATAAATGAAAACACAAACACATAATTGCCAAGAATTTCCCCCTTTGTCATTGATGACAACCACCTTCAGAAACATTGATGGCAACCAACACGACCAACACACCTACTTGACTTATTTCCATGTTTTTTATGCTTCGCTCCCCTTTTGAAATATATGAAAAAGGATAAATGATAATATAACATGGAAAATGACAATACACGTTGACAACAATGCAAAACACAACTTACTTGACTCACAAAGCTCCCAATGGGACTATACTCTCCATCTTTTTTGAATCCTTCAACAACATATAAAGATCCATGGACCTGATATGAGCCTTAAATTATCTCCCCTTGAGCTGATACTCTCCATTATTTCCTTCATCTTATCAAAAACATCATTCGCTAGGTCTATTTATGCACAAAAACAAAAAAATCGCCTCTAACTCCTTTAGGACCATTGGACCTAAAGTACATCTTTAGTGTATCTGAGACAAACTTCTTCCATCCATGAAAATCCATACAAAACATAAAAACATACCTTATAGATCCCCCTGGGATTGTACCAACCTTCTCTAATGAAAAAATACAAAATGTAATAACATACCTTGATTTATCTGCCTTGTAGATACTCAAGTAATTTATCAAAGTCCTTGAAGCATTATTTCAGTGATTTCAACCTAAATTTTATGGAAATACCACTTTATAGCATACAACGAGAACCTCTGCCTATAATACCTCCTTTATTCAATCAAACTTGTAAATAATCATTCATTTTTCCTTTCTCGCCCTTTTGATTTATTTGGAACTTCCTCTATTAATCACCATACCTGATTCAAGTCAAAAATTATCTCCCATGTCTCTAAGAATCTTTTCAGGCCTATAGAAAACTGTGTAACACCTTGAAAGTATGCACTACAATCCTAAAGTACAAAATTCTAGATACCCCGCCTTCTTCTCATGAGACTCACTATTTTTCCTAGAATAGCTTTCACTTTTTAATCCAAACATCACAATAAGTACATGCATTGACGTATTATATCTCTATTTTAGGAACAACTTTTTAGTCTTAGTTAATCATACTTAGTATTGACTCCCTAATTATCTGTTGACCTTGTTTTATGTAGACTTAGGACTTTTCTCACATTTTCAAGGATGTTTAAGGCTTTTTCAATCAACTATACAGTCATATATACATGTAACAATCCATTTTCACTTCCATAGTCAGTTTATATTGCTTTGTCTCAGCTTTTGTTTACCTTTACATTATCTAGAATGATAATGCATGCTTCAATTCATCGTCATTGTCAAAACCACTGGAATATATCAATATTTAAGCCATCTTCTCAGACCTTCAAACCCTGATGCATCTAACCTTTTTCCATATTCAATCTTAGTCAATGAATTTATCATGCTAAATTTAGTCTTTTTACTCTTCATACTTTTGGATTTATCCCAGAAAAGGATTGAATACACTAAGCATCTTAGCTCTAAAGAAACTACATATTACATCCTTGCTAACACTAAGACATTTTACAACTTGTCAAAAATCTTTAATTATGTAACCTTGATTGAAAACTATAAAATATTCATATCTTGTCATATTCATTTTACACACTCTCTTGAGCCATACACATGCCTCATACACAGATTCTTAATGGAGGAAAACATATCAAGACCATTTGAATAGTTAACCTTGCATGGTGCACTTCACAGACTCTGCAAAACCCTTCACATACCATACTCAATCTTAAAACACCTTATAACATCTTTTATATTTGTACACAATGAAAACAACTCCTCACCTATATTTAAGATTTCAATGCTAAAAAACCTTGACAATATCAATATTATGATTTGAACAACTCAGTCTAAGAACAAATATATTTTCTTTGAACTTGAGTGAACAACCACCTATGTTCTTGAGTCAACTCTTTAAATGACTTCCCTTATATTGGTATCCATCATATAATCTATACATAGCTATGAAAGTTACATTTTAGGATTTTGAAACACACACTGCTCTACAACAATCATTTGTCATCTTTGTAACTTCTTATGGATCCTGACTATCCTTCATGAATTTAAACTTGTTATACATCCTTGACCTTGGATTTTAAGCACCTTACCCTATCACAGAACATAGAGAACATTATTTAATACATCATGAAGACATATTTAGGAAGATTCAGCATAACCTGATCAATACTTGACTTGGATGATTTACTATGTTCTTTCGAGGATCTTCATGAAACCTAAACCTCTATTTTATGAACCAAAAAACTCATCTCCAAAGCATTGTAGAATTTTTTGATGCCTCTTATATTGGTAATTGTACCTTGTAATCTTAAATAATGTGTAACAGAGAAATTTATTACCAACCTTTCCTATTATACACACTTAGAGCACCTATACCTCTGCCTCTTGTTCAAACATTTGAGGACACAAAATCTCTCTAACATGCACTAAATCCTAAAATTCAAGCTTTCACATTACTCAATTGGTATATAGTAACTTAGATTAGCAACTTGGTGTACCATTCAACTTTAGGTCTCCTTGATACACTGAATAAAATTATTTTTGAATCCATTAAGACAACATAGATCTTGACACTATTTCATACTTTTTTTCCTCTGACTTAGACCACTTAACATACTGATACAAACCTATCATGGTACTTACATTACAAAGAAAATTTAAGTTGGAGCTTAGATACAAAACATAGACCCATTTGAATAGGATATGATACACACACAGACCTTAACTCAATAAGTTTCTCATGAAAGGTGACTATTAGAGCCAAATACACATTTGATACACTTGAATCTACTCCTAAAAACCAATAAATTCACATAACAAGTAAACACAATTCAAACCTTGAAACATATTGCATTTCAATGATAGAGACACCTCAGATCCAAACACAGACTATTTCAATATTTTAGGTCCAACACTACATCATCAGAACATATTTTGAAACCCTGAATAGACTAAGGGAACATTCATATCTCCTTGATTTTTCACATTCTTGGAAAAGCACATGATCATTGAGACCTCATACACATATGACCAAACAAGATACATTTGGACACACCTCTTGACACAGATAATATATTTCTTGACCCTAAACACTACATTGAATGTTCCAAAGTTTGATACAAACCTTATAAAAATGGAATAAAGTAGGAGAGACACAAACTCCTATTATCAATAAATTTTCAACATCACACTAAATTTTTCCTCTCATTGCAATGAAATTAGACCACCACATAGAATTCATGATACCTTTATAGATTTCACGTTAATGGCACATACCTTTAGATTGTTCACAGATACCTTTTCAATTCATTATCTTTCTAACACCATGGATTCAAACTCTTTTGAATGGGATATGATTGATGATCACTTAGTTATGAAAAAGACAAAGATACACTTATATGATTTTCATGGTTTAAAAACTAGAACTAGCCATTTGACATTGTCACACTTGATCACTTTATTGATCCTTGAAACAAACCTTAGAATCAAATGTATTTCTTAAACTGAACATAAAAAATTAGACCTTTTGATGGATGGAAAAAGGCTTTAGACTGAGACACAAAATCATTTTTCAATCTAATAGACATATGGATGACCAATAAAAACATCACAAAACAACATGCAACTTAAACATGTCATGGATGAACATATGACTTAAAACTTGGACACCTTCATGTTGTAAGGACTGAAATGTCATAAATGGGTCAAATGACATACGTTACAACTTTTGAGGTATCCCACACCCCTAGAATTTTGAACTTGTCATGCATAGGAGAATGAAAGGTTGTTAGACACATATTCTCTTCTTCACCTCTTGCTACAAAATTCTCATTGCTAATTTCATGGATATGATTCTTATCATCCTTGACCACATTTTTCTCATTCACCTTGACGGGATCTAATTGACTGATTTTTGCACCCATACTTCATTCCTTTTGAGGACCTGAAACTTATTCAGTTTTATATATGATTCATGAGGGTAAAACTTTGCATCATGACCCTTGAGATGACACTTGTGGAAAATAAACCCTTGTATATCTCTTGACTGATGATTTTTATATTCCATTCCATTCCTCTAAGGGTAGACACAACTAAAACATTTCCTACATTCCCTTTCTCTATGACCAAAACCATTGAAAGCATAATAATAACAATGAAATTTTGCATACCTCATTACATTAGGATGTTTAAAGGGATTAGGAATTGAATATAGGTCTTCCTACCATAAACACCATTATCTTCACTTCCTTTGAAACTAAGACCAACTACTTGATCTACAAGATTAGGCTTTTCATCTTTTTTGACCCTTAAGGTTTGTACCTATTCCTTAAGCTTGACAAGATATTATTAATTGGCCTTGAGTGTACTTAAAATATATATGATTTCAAACTTCAAACAATTTTTTTCCTTTCTGTGGAATGCAAGATATGCTTATAGATCCATCACTATCTCTTTGAGATCATCTTGACTATGCATACAAACATCTCATGGTTTGTTTTTTAACCTTTTCACATTCCTCTTTCTTTGAAATCAAATCTGAAATAATATTATCCAATTGAGTATTGATACTTTTTATGGTTTCTTCATCCCTCTTGGCCATGGATCTCAAATCCTATTTCTCTTTCCTAATTTTCTTAGCCATCTTATGCTTCTAGGATCTCCTCCAAGCTATTAAACTTGCTTCACAAGGACCTGCTCTAATACAAATTTTTAGAAACACAATGGACTGAGAGGGGTGGTGAATTAGTCCTAAAAATATTTCAATTCATTTACCATCTCATACATTCATCATTTCATTCATTCATTCAACATAGATAACCATATGTGCATATTAGTTGTGTATTAAGCATTCACAAGAACGTGGAACAAGAAATAAGACACATTAACACCATATATAAGTGGGAAACCCTCAAGGGGAAGAAAATACATTCAAAATTTTCTAATGTTACTCACAATAAATAAATTTAGTAAAATACCAACTTCACAAGGAGCACTAACCTCTAATTTAGTAGAACACCAACCCTACAAGGAGCACCGAACCCTAATTTAGTGAAGCACCAACTCCAAAAGAAGGCTAAAACCCCATAAGATGACTAAGCATGAAATTAGCCACTTGATGATGATGATAGATGATTTTTTTTCTACCACAAATGATGGAGATCTCTAATTCAGCTCACACAATCATAATCAAACCCTCACTCATCTAGCTCACTATATCTTCTTATTCTTTGACATGTTTTGGCTCTAAAACCTTGCTCACATGATATTAATTAGTATTATCACACACATCATAATATGAGAAATCATGTATTATAAGCTCCTTCACATCCTGAGGAAGGTCACACTTTTCCCTCTCATAAGACTAACACACAAATGGACTCAAAACTTCAATTTATATGCTTCTAATGTCATAAACCCAAAATAGGTCAATAATTTAGGACTAATTCAACCAATAAAACATAATAAAATTCATATACATTCATTACAAAGGTAACATATGACCCATATAGGTCGTCCATGCCCAAAAACCACTCATCTTGCACCAAACAAGCTCAAAACCCCATCACTAGGATCAAATAAAACCAAAAACCACAAAACCATGCTCATTCAAGATCCCAAATTCATAAAACAGGTGTAATATGACATATACACACCTTCTATGGTCAGAAAGTTTCTTGGAACAGTAAAATAATTCATAACATAAGCCAAAAGGCTCATATATTTCACTAAACAGTTTTTTCCAACACCATGTCTTCACCTTTGGGCATCAAGCACACTCCAAAACAACTCAAATTGTTAATTTAACAACTACATAGATTCCCTAGGTCATGTAAATCACATCCACTCACATTATATCTCTTGAAACATCCATGTGTTCAATCTACAAAAAAATTACTCTCACCAAAATATGCTTCCCAGAAACCAATTTTGCAAACTTAACTAGTTTTCACCTTTTATGCCACTTTCAAGACCTAAAAATACCTTAAATAGGGAAAAAAATCATCCCTATTCAATAATTAAATAATATAAAGCATCAAATAATCCATTTCATACCTTAACCAACGCAATCTTTCATCCTAAACAATGTTGTCCTGAAATCCATCAAACCTTCTTCTCTACAAAATAGCATGAAGGAAGCATAAAAGCAAATCACCAAGACACAATAATTATATCACTAGAAATAAATTTTAATCCTCTTTCCAGAACAGATTATAACTCCTTTCAAATCCAAGTGGAAGGCATTCAACCAAGCCAATTTTTACAAATTGATTCTTAAGCCTTCTAGAACTCAAGAACTGACTATGAGCTCAACTTGCTCAATCACCTCAAAAACTAATTAAACACTTAACCAAAGCATGGGACACCCTTATAATTTTTTTATAAGAACTCAAAAACCTTCACCAAGTAAGAAAATTTCAGAATAATCACTTTACCTCTTGAAGCCACTTGACACCTTGCTAGAATAGGCATTCTCCAGATTTGACCCTTAAAGATCAAGTCATAAATTATAAATAGCATATAAAAAATACAAGTTTTATATACCAATAGAAATATATTTGAATCATGATCATAACAAAAATTTAATGGAGTCATAAATCCTCTTGTATCTTTTGTAATTCCACTTTTTGTGCAGACTGCTCCAGACTGCCCCAAATACTAGTCTTTACAAATAGGGAAAAATTTGTACATTTTCACCTCAACCATGAGCTGAGACTATCATGTACATGTATAAAAACTTAGGGGATAAAAAAATTTTCAATTTATTTCACACCCTCTTTGGGAAACTTTTCCTCAAACTAGACTTCTTCATAAACAAGCCATTTCAGGTGGGGCCCACATACAGTGACATGATATAATATACCTTTCTGGAAATTTTAAAGTTTCCTATACAATATCAAATCATAAAATTTGTAAAACCAATACAAATTGGGCTGGTATATTCAATCTTCTCCAAGTTGCTCTTAGCTAGGGTTTAACTTGGGTTTCAAACGAACTTATCTTGTTAACGATCATTCATAAAAATGTGATGATTAAACCACCTAATTTTTTTTGTGATACCTTCATAACTGACCTAAGAAAATATTCCAAAGATATAATTCTCCCATGAAAATCATGCAGCTCACAATGATCATCAAAAGGTCTCGTTTTTCTCTAAAAACACATTATAACTTACCTAGTTTTACCAAAACTTGCATATCTTGCAATTCCCATTTCATAATGACCTGGAAATTCTCATGAATAATAATGAAAATATATTATAGCTTTCCATATTCACGATATAGTTCAAATATTCCTGAAACTCTCCAGCCATTAAGACTTACCTTTTAAAAACTGTATGTTTCTCATTGTTTGCTTCACAAGAACATCATACATAAATTGCATCACTAAGTAAAGAATTGAAACTAAAAACACACCTTATTTACACTTCCATTATTCTTATACCATGCTCTAATAAAACTTCTTAGGTTCAAATCTCATACCTCCATACCATTCTGCATGCTTTAGGGCTAGGAATTGGCCTGGAAAGACCTGACTCAACACAGACAACCAATGAATTGACCTTGCTGACCTCATACAAACTCATGTACACCTCTAACACATCTCATGGACCATGAATGACCTTATGAAACCCTTTAACCAACTATATAGAGCTCATACCATCACTAGGCCTACTCAACCATGCACTAGGACAACGTAGAACACACCAAAACTTGACACTACAAATTAACCTTCATGCGTGATAACTGATTAACACCTCACATGACCTCATGACACCATTTTCCATCAATGTAATTAACATTAAAAATGAAACAAACAAATAATGGCCAATTTTTTTACCCAAAACAAGACCTTTAAGGTAGATGTTTTTTGAAACAATGAAGTATTGTGTTCATGTGGATAGTACAAACAAGGAGATCCACACATACCAGGTAGAAGAATTTTCTAAAATAATAAAGGCATGGGACAGTAAGAAAATTAGAAAATAAATGGTCATATTTTGGACCATGTCTAACTTCATGCCATGTTTAGGTCCAAATGAATTGCACCTAGTTTTGAGCATAATTTTAGAGGGAATTCTCCCAACAAAATAACCTAATAAGTTAGTTTTTTAATCTAGTGATGCACAATATTAAACTCAAGAGAATAAAAAACACTATTAGGAGAGGGGTTATTATCTTGTAGAATACCTTTGGCACAAATTTACATAGTTTTTTCCTTGAAGGTGTCATTCTACTCAATTTCATAATCTTTCATAGTTGAAACTATTGGACTTGGATTATGAGAAGCCCTTCCAAATAATCCACCCTAAGACGGAGTTTCCTAAATGGGGGAAGTAAATTCCATAGAGGATTCATTAAGTAAACTTGTGAAATATCACTTGTGTTCATAAGATACTAAATCATACCCATATTTTAAATTTTACTTCTTGATCTTTTAGTATTAATACATCCCATCCCAATACACCATTCTTATTATTAAATACCCCTTAATTTACCTTCTTAATTTACCAACTATCACATGTACCCATTTTTTCTAACATTTTTAATACCCTTATTATTTCTACATCTTTTATGTTAAATCCAATATTTAAAATTTACAACAACATTCAATCATGTTGATAGTTAAATCCTTGTTGAAATAGATCTTAAAATATAAAAAATGGTCTGAACATACCTAGTTTTATGTATCTCTTCTTTTCTATTTTATATACAAACTGTGTTTTTTTAGTATTTTTTATTTATATCCTTTTCACATACTTTTGTTATGCTAAATAATGCATAACAAGTACTACAAAAAAATGTGCCCATGAAAACCTATAGGGATGCCTAAGGAATATCACTTCTCGTAAAAAAAACTATGAAAATAATGTGTCCATATACCTTAACCCCAATATTTATCTAGAATCATTTATTTTTAAAACCTTTACACCCCTTAATATAGGGAAATAGATTGGGACAAAATTGATTAATATTAAAAGCTTCAATGTGCATGTATATTGGTTAGTATGTGAATATCTCATATGAATATATAAGACCCAATAATATAATAATATTAACTCATAAACCATTAAAAAATAGAAAAACCTTTAAATATATTTAATCTAAAAAAACACTTACATATAAACAATGTCATAGAAGTATTACATATCATATTCCATTTTATTGATTTTAAACTTTTATGTTAAGAAATAAATAATTAAATTAATATGTTAAATAAGTTATGGAGCAGTTCATTATTTACACAAATAATGTAAAAACATCATGAAAAAAGAATCACCTAAAAATTAATTCATAGTTTAAAATTTTCTAGAAATTTGAGAGTTTAATTTTCACTGCCCTTATTTATTTTGGAAAGTGAACTTTTGAATATTGTTTGTTATTGTAAATTTTTGATTTTCCTAGTCGAATCAACAACCTAATTACACAAAAAGGTGTGTTTATAGGTATAAATCATAAGGGGCTTTGACAACATGTTATAATTTTCACCATTCATATTTGTGTTGTATCAATGACCCTAAAAAAATATGGGTTGTTAACGTCCACTTGGTGATGTCTATGTCTATATCATAAAAGTACGATTCACAGCGGAATAAATGGCCATTAAATCCTCATCACATGAATATCAATAGTGGTGGAGTATCACCCAGCCATGTGAACTGAAAATGTAGAGACTGAGGTATTTGAAGAGCATCATAATTATTCACTAATTGGTTAAGAAATAATGTGATCTCATGGAGAGGACGGATTTCTAGATGGCAGTCAGGTGGGCTCTCTAGAAGCATGTAATTCATGAGCATGTCACTGAAATTCTCACGGGATAAACACATTTGAGAGATTTATACACTAAAATTAAATGGGAGGGTGTGTGCGAATATGATGATATTTCAGTCGGTATGTTGGTTGTGCAGACATTTTGGTTTGATTCTATTCTTGAGGCCACTTTGTGTTGTTTCCAGAGAGACAGACAAGTAGTGTTTCTTGGCACAAGTTTGATCGTAAAATCTTATTTCCTTACTTCTATATGATATACATTACCATAAAAACAAGGGCTACGTTGTAGAAAGAGTACTTGCCTCTTTTGTAGTGTAAAAGATAATGGCGTGCAACAGTAAAATGGTGAGTGTGGTTAAAAAATTGTAGAGAATGAGGGGAAAATGTTAAACAAATTTCTAGGACCAAAAAAAATAAACTAGTAAAATAACCACCGACATGTTTGATGGAACAACCATCGTTTCAATTTCTACAACCCCACATCCCCAACTCATCTTTTTACGACACTAAAGGGATGTAATGTTTCTACTATAAGCATAGCCATAGATTATATCTTCTGAGCCACAATTTGTCCTAGGCTGAGTGAACTATATACATGACTTGAACCTATAAATAAGAAAATTCTTATCTTGCCCACATAATTGAGGATAGTTGGAAGTAATTTCGCAACTCATAGCCTATTACCAAATTTTAAACATTATAATCATGGTGATGGTCACATAAGTGTTGACTCACAATCCATAACTAGCTAGAATGTGCATGGAAGTAAGAGGATAACTAGCATAGAGATGAAAAGATTCCCCACCAAGCCATCACCATTGTTGTCACTTTTTCTACCTAGTTTTACATCTATGTCTTCTAGACACTATATACATATATCTAAGACTATGAATACCACCTTTCCATAAAAATTCCATGCATGCATCAAAATTCATCCCATATATGCATCTAGATGCATCTCATGCGGAAATTCATCTGTCCTCAACACCAATTTATCAAAATTAACCAAAAGGGAGGTACTAAAAAATGAACGATAATGAATAAATAGTTTTAACCAATCAAATTGATACTTAAAAATCATTTGTATAAAAAAATGTAATAATTTAGCAAATAATTTTTGTAACACTAACCTTTCTAATATACATGTAAGTAAATTAATTTTCAGAGGAAAATTCCTGGTGAATTATAATTGAAGTAAAAATATTTTAGAAAATATAGGGTGTATCTGCACTTTTATCCACAACAAATATTGACCGGAAATATTTGGGTAGCAATTGTAAATGGATAAAACATGAAAAAATTGGATTTTAATTTATTCCTTCATTCCATGATTGGTTTCTATTGTAATCTGTAATATTATTTAATTGGAAATAATTTTGTGAGCACGGAAAAATGAGCTAAAATGGAAGACAAACAAATAGGTGTGTAAACCTACATGTCAGTTCTTCCTTGCAAACCTTAAATAAGGTTGTGGGAAGATTTAAGATTGGGTAACCTTATGAAATGAATATTTTGGGGTGCTCTTGAATGACCTACAAATAAGGATGAAAAATTTTTACAGACACATATTTTGGCCTTGGAAAACTTCCAATATGTAGATATTGGATAGAAAAATTGACAGAGTACTTATACAAGAATCAAAGAGGATTTTGGCAGAGTAATTATACATAAATCCAAGAGAGTTAAGAGGATTTGTAAAGGATAAGCTTACTCTTTTATAAAAGACAAGTAGTGGTATGGAAGTGGTTGCAAGTGGTTGAATGCACATGCTAAAAATAACAGTTGAGGGGGGTTAAATAATTCTAATGGTTTTATTCCCATGAGGGGCAGTAAATAAATTCGGTTGTAGAAGTTGCATCTAGAATTGTGGTTGTGCATGAAATTCAATTTCCTCCACCTTACTAGGATTCTAGAAGTGTAGTTGACTGGACTGATGAAGTGAAGTCTAAGTGGAGTTGACTGGAATGAGGAAGTGGAGTCTAAGTGGGGTCCAAATGGAACCTAAGTGGTTGTTGACTAGGAAAATGTGAGTATTTTCCTAATTAAGTAACTAATTTAATAAGCTACAATGTGCAAGATAAATATTATTTATTTATTTAATGAATGATAATCAAGCTAACTAAGGTGCATTAGAGATTAATTTAATTAATATTAATAAGGTGAAGTTATTAATTAACTGCATTAATCAATCATAAAGAGAAATGCACTAGGAAGTGAACTCATATAATACTCGGAATAAGTGTGTGAATTTAATGTGTCTACATTTTCCCCTCTTTAAAGTTTTATTATGAAGTAATAACATTTTAAATATAATAGATGTATGCATATCAGAAGATGGTGAAGCATTTAGATGCCTCAACAAGAAGGATGGTAAGGGAACACCCCCTCAAGTGAGTGGCTGACATAGCAAAGTGGTGGATAGTCATTTGATAAGAAGAAGCCAAGGGATTGTGAACAAGGATAGGAAAGACTATGCTCATAGCATGAGCATCATTTGGAGAGTAAAATTTCTAAAAACCTTATTCTTGTTGTTACACAAAAGAGTTGTCACCATAGTTATGAAAGAATCAATATGGGTAACCCAGATGCATGTAAACAAACACACACACACACAACAAAGAAAAGATTAAAAAGGAAAACAAAACCAATATACAATAGTAGGTGTAGGAGTCATGGTTATAACTGAACCAAGATTTTATCACACTACTTGCAATCGATCCATAAGGGTAAACATCAACAATGAAACACAACATCAAAAAAGAAGACAATCAGCTATGCCCCTAATGCGTGACAAACTAGTGATTAAGAATATCAAAAATGCCCCCAAACACCAAAATCGATGGAATGCATGGGAATATGATCATATTGGAAGAGAGGAGTAAGGTTAATCCTAATGATATTCTTGTGGGATCCATTTTGCAAATTATCTGAGAGAAATTTCCCTAGACAAAGTTATATCACGAAGGAAAAACAATTGTGACATTCCCTAAGCAGAGTTAGGAACCCACATAAAGGAAAGAAAGTGGGAGTGATAGTTGTAAGATTCGAACGAATACTACGGTAGTAGAGAAAAGTAGGAATTTATCAAAAATTGTGTTGAAATGTTGAAATATCCATTACAAGGGTTGTCCAATTATAGGATTTCTGTGATAAGTGAATGCTTGTTTGAATTTTTTTATAATTTTTGATTTTTTTTGGAATTTTTTAAATATATGTTTTTTTGGGACTTTTGTGAGTTTTTGAAAAATTTGAAATAAAAATGAAAATAAATGGAAAAAAAACCTAGATAAAATGTTAAAAAATTAAAACACTCCATGGCTTATTTAATAAACCAGGAGGAAAACACAACACATACAAGCGACACAAAGACACGAGACAAAAAATTGCAAGAAAACCCAATATGAACAGGAAGGAACTACACCAAAGCTATATGTGAACTAAGATGCAAATTTTTTTTCCTTCAATTTGTCTATAAAAACAAAGGTAAAAAAAGTAAAACAAAATAACAAACTAAAAGAATATTAAAACATCGTCACAATGTTGACAAAAAACACAATAATACAACACAATTTTCAATAATGACGTCTAATGACACTTCGAATGTCTTCCACATTGAAGAACTAGAAATATTTGAATGCATTTGAATGATATCTTTGAAAGTGAGAGGATTGGATCAAGCCAAAGAGTGGAGTGATAATTAGATACTCCAAAAGATACTCTTCTCGGATCTCATTGAAGTTTGATCTATATTAGATTAAAATGTGAAATTCAAGCGTGCCCCAAGAAAATTTAGACTACGAAAGGGTAAATAATTTCCTCTAGCATCTAGATATACACCACGGGAAAGAAAATTTATTATCAAAAGATGATTTGGAATGATCATTAGGAGCGCCATCAAATAGCGAAATTGTTGAACTATGTTATCCAGTTGTTGAAAAGTTGGTCAAACATTATCAATTTTTTTTTATTTTGGCAATTTTATATTGTTTTTGTATTTTATAAACAATTTTTATATTGTTTTTTAATATTTAAAAACATATTTATATGTTTTTTATTTTGTAGAAACATATTCAATTTTTTTTGTAATTTTGGAAACATATTTGAATGTTTTTGTAATTTGTGAAACATATTTGAAATGTTTTTTTATTTGTTTTGACTCGGGTAAAGGGTTGCATAGTCTGAACTCATGTTCAACAACAATTGTAATCATTTCATTCCTTTTGAATAAATGTAGATTATGTAATAATAGGATGTCTCACTCCACTTGTGACTACACACAACTAGGAATATGTGAGGGCTCATCACCAAGAGGCAAGAAGGATGTAAGAACAAAGTGAATAGTGATATGAAAGTGAAGATAATGGATACTAATAAACAAGGTGTAACAATGATTCATGTGAGAAAAAATTAATGCATCTCTAGTTAATATTATTTGACCAATTCTAGATGATTCCACTTTATAGGTTTAGACTAGGGTTAGATCCATTAATGGGATACTGATTGGAAAGATCTGGTTGAAGGAATTGTTTTTCTCTCTTAACATGAGTAGTTAAATTAATTCTTGGGATATATATGATTAAGCACTTTTGACTGTAAATAATTTATTCATTAATTTTTTTTTGTGAAGGACCCCTTACATCTTGCCCCATGCCACCATAAGTGGCAAGGACTCAACACCCGAAGAAAACATTTAGGTGAGTAAGGACATCTTCCTTTGTTCCTAGTCTCATATTGCTAGTAAGAAGTATGGGCTCATGATCGAAGATTGTGATGGATGAAGGTGTAATGAATTTTTTTTTGTATTTAGTATTTGTTTTGCTTTATATATTAATATTGTGCTTGTTGGGAAGGAACATTTTTCCACCATGTCTCAACCGCATGTGGCTAATAGGATGCAAGGGTTCAACATTGTTAGACCAAGATGGACGGTCAAAAGGTTTAGGTAAAGAAGTTTTAACTTTTTAATTAAAGAGAGAACTTATTTAAAATGAGGAGTTTCCATTAGTAAGCTTCGAGTCAAAACCATGGGTAAATAGATCTAAAATGATATAAACCATAACATATATGAGAAACACAATGCCCAATAAGAACCATGTTAACCTATGTCGTGATAGGTGAAGAAAAAAAAGATATGATAATGGCATGGTTAACATATATGCCACTATATGGAATGTTTAATATTATTTGTACTCACTTTTTTGCTTCTTTGCAAATAGTTCTTTAAGGAACGATTTAATACAAAGTTTTATTTTCTTTTTATGTTTTTTTATTTTTTTGAATTTTTGATTATGAGGATTTGAAATGGAATCTTCAAGAGAGAGTTTCATGTTTATGAAATTTGAATGATCCTACAAAGATGGGACTTGGTCAGATGAGATCTAAGTCAAGAGAGGGAATCTAAAGATTCGATAGGTCCTGAGATACAAGACTTGAGTGAACAAGTTCCAAGTCAAAGGAGGAAATCTAATGATTTGATAAGTCTTGACTTACAATACTTGGGAAGACAAGATCCAAGTTGAAGGAGAGAATCAATTTTTTTTGATAAGTATTGAAATACAATACTTGGGCAGATAGGTTCCAAGTCAAAGGAAAGAATCAAAAGATTTAATAGGTACCTAAAGTACAATACTTGGGTGGAAAAGATCCAAGTAAAAGGAAAGAATCAAAATACTCAATGAGTCCTGTGTTACGAGACTTGGTTGGATGGGATCCAAGTCAAAGTATGTGTGATTAGATAAGTCTTCAATGGAATTGAAATACCTTTGTGATTTTCTAATAGGATTGTTGATGTAGGTAATATGTTGAGATTCATATTCATTTGTGAGTGGAAGTGTGCGAGGAAAGAAGGTTTGATCTCTAGATGTATATCAAAGGTTCCTTATAGTTCGTAGAGAGAAAATAGTCAATGTTTCTCCTTCTAGGCTATGGATTAATTGAATTGATGATAGATTTAAAATTAAAGTGTGAAAAGGTTGTATAAGGATATTCTTGCATATAAATACCTCGTAGACTGTATGAATGTAGATGTCTTTATAGGTAGGAATCATAGTTGATGAGATTCCTGACAGATTTATTGTGTGAGGTATAATGGACATAGAAGGATGCATTTTTACAAGTGTCTAAGCTTGTTGTGGTTGTGTTTCGACAAAAATACTAGAGATGTTAGACATATGATCCAATAGTGAAAGACTATAATCAAGCTCAAACGTACTTGATGGTGGACCCTCTTCTATAGTGTCTACAGTTATATCAAGGGTTGAAAGAGATTATTGAAGAAAGGCCAAGTTATCTTTTAATGTTGGAATATTTTTGTTTGAAACATGTTCGATTTCTATTTTGACTAAAGGAAGAAAATTTGGAGAAGAGATGGAATTTTTTAGAGGGAGAGATACTTGACCTTCGTCATGATCTCATTGAATTTCAGTATGTATAGAGGTTTGGAAAACATTCAACTCTTCATTAGAAGTTGTGGAAGTTGACATGTCATTGGTTGTCATACCTTTGTCATCGAGCTCTATGGAGATGGATCCATCATCAATTAAGTCTTGAACATAATGATAAAGAGTTGTACAATGATCAGTAGAATGACCTTCCATGTGGTGGTATTCACATTATTATAATGCATTATACCATGTAGGTTGGGTTCCCCATTAGAAAAGGGTCTCGTAGGTGGACATTCAATCATGTTAGCATTTTCTATTTTTTAAAAAGCACTAGATAGAATTTATTTGATGGGTGTAAATTGACATTCAACTTTGTGCAGAGTAGTGTCTATGATACAAGATATGATGGATTTATATTCGACATTACTTGATTATTCCCCATGTTCGGGAGCTTTTCCCACTATACCATGGTTAGGAAATGGATTAGAAACCACCTTTAGATTATTGTTGGGTATTTTGGTAGATGGTAGGTCTTTGGCTACTATGTCTCCATTATCAACGAGGTCTTGAATTTAATTGCAAAGTTTACATATGTCCGTTTGATGACCATCAATGCGATGAAAATTGTAATGTGTGTTATTTTTATACCAATTTGGCTTAGGTTCTCCTTCAGGGAAGGGTTGCATGATAAGGTAAGTGACTATATTGGTACTTGTGAGTTATTATAAGATGCTTGAAATAAATTCCCCTAAAGATGTATATTGTTTTCATTTTTAGTCATAAGGAGGAGGATTTTCTCTTCTTGGAATGGTGACAGATGGTTTAGACTTAGTTTGTTTAGATTGGTTCTTCTGTAAGTTGTGCACGTTGATATTATCTGTGACACCATCATTGAAAATGTTATGGTTGTGGTTGATATACCTAGATTTATCATTAGAAGTGATAGGGTTGTTTTTATGGTGCTTGTTATGATTTTTTCCGTTGTCTTTAAAAGGAGGCTTGACTAAGACTTTAGAGATGAGAGGATTTTTCAATTTGAGTTCCCTTTTAGATGAATTCCTCAAAGCTAGTGAGGTAGTGCATCTGCATGTGAAAATATAACTCGTCGTTAAGGTTTGGGATGAAGATTCTAACCATCTAATTTTTAAGGATTGAACATGGGAACCGACTTGTGATTCCTTGCCATTGTTGTAAAAACTATGCAAAGCTCTCGTTTGGTCATTGTTTGGCATTGTAAAAATTCATCATTGTGACTTCGAAGTCAAGGTTGAAAGAATTTTTTTGATGAACTTATTTGAGAGGTCCATGAAGGTAGAGATAGATTCCTTTGAAAGATGTTAAAACTAGTCCAAATCTTGTCCTCCTAGACTTCTAGGAAAGAGGCACAAGAGAAATATATCATTATAAGCCACTTCTTGGCATGCCATGAATAATTATTGGACATGCTCTCTAGGATCAATTTTTCCCTTGTATTTTTCAAATTTTGGCATCTCAAAAGAGCATGGGAAGGGTATGTGTAGGATGTCTATGTTGGAAGGATATGGACACAGTTCATAAAAATTCAATTGTTTGCGTTGTTCTTGCATACATGATATAATGTCCATCATTTTACACTCTTGAGTAAATGGTAAATTGGTTTGTGGGATAAATGAACTATCAATCTTATGATTCTTTTTATCTTTATGAGTCTCAGAATGAGTTTTGAAGGTGTCATCACTTTTCTTTATGTGTTCGGTACCTTTGGTATCATTGTTAGTGACTATAGACGATAAGAGAGCCAATTGTTTTTCCATTGTATTGATTCGATTGAGCAAGGCTTGGTTGGGCTTAGGAAATGAATCACTAGATTTTCCTTTATTATCAATATTTTTTTACTTGGTTGTGCATCGTCATGTTTTTATGACTCGAGTGGTGGACCCTTAGGGGATTTAGGTTGTCCTTGTATGGTTTTCAAATTATCCTCATCCTAGTCCGAGGGAAATCTTGCTCCCATGATAAAGAGATGAAGTATAAATTGGTCATTGTTTTGGTGTAAAGTGGTGTCAATGGAAATATTTTCAATTTGGTCCTTCGCAAAAACTAAAGTGGAAAGTATTTTATTCCTTCCATCAAAGGGGAATATAATCACAATGTCATGTTCCCACCATTTGTGAAAGAGGGGAGGAACAAAGAAAAGATTTGAGATAGAAAGAATCAACCCTTAGAAAATTGAATGCTAAGATGGAGGAGGGGGAAAGGATGATAAAGATTGACCCTAGAAAAAATGAGTGCTAAGGGGGAGTAGGAAAAAAGGGTTAGTTGATTTCCTGACTCTTAATAAAATGAGAGTTAAGAGGAAAGGGACCTAAAAGGGTTTAGATGTTCTATTCTCTTTAAAATAAAAGATAAATAACAAAGTTAGTGATAAAATCTTAAAAAAAATGAATGTGAACAGAGACCAAAAGGTGCAAAAAGGATAACTCTTAACTAGATTAGTGTTAAGAGGAACAAAAAATGGTGTGAAAGGTTAAATGATTCGAAACTTTAAAAAAATGAATGTTAAAGGAGAAGAGAATTAATAAGGTGAATGTTCTCAACTCTTAACAAAATGAATGATAAGAGTGACACAAATATGTGAAAAAGGTAAATCTTAACAAGATAAGTGCTAAGAGGAATGAAAAAGGGTGAATTCTCAACACTTTACGAAATAACTAGTATTAAGGTGGAAGAAGAGATTTAAATGTTAGTTTAGAGGACTCTTAGCAAAATAAGTGCTAAGAAAGATGAGGAGGTTTGAAAGGATCCAGGGTCCTTTAACAAAGTGAATGTAAAGAGGGAAGAGGTGAAATAATTTAGTTTTCTCAACTTGTGACAAAATGAGTGCTATTAGAGGAGGCTTAGAGACACAGTGTAAGATACTCAACTCTTAACAAAAATAGTTTTAAGAAGGAAGAGACTTAGAAAGATGATGAGTTTGCTCAAATTTTAACAATATGGGTATTAAAAGAGGAGACTTAGGAAGATGATGAAGGATGCCTACTATTAACAAAAGTGTGTTAAAAGAGGAGACTAAACAAAGAAATGGGAGCACTTAAAGAATGAAAAAGTGAATGTTGAAACAAGAAGTGAATAAATGACGATGATAAGGTACGAATATCATGAAAGTGGAGATAAGAGATTACATGAATGTGATTGATGAAGGTCCCTAAGTTAGAGAAAATTTAATTCTTTAAAAGAGAGGAATGAAGGAAAGTAAAAATGTCAAAAATTCAACAAAATGAATGTGAAGTATGATGACATAAGAGTATGGAATGCTCAAAGATCAAAAAGATAATGTTAAACTTAAGACTTATGAAAATAAAATATCGAGGTGATCACGAGGGTGCTTGACCGTGATAAAGTGAGTATCACAATGTCCATACTTAGATGAAAATGATGAAAGTAATCAAGTTCGGATATGGATGTCCACAACCCAAGACTTGGAATATTTTACAAAGTGACAAGGTGGATGAGAGAGAAATTTTTTTAATGAAAAGAGTGAAACACAAGTGTGTTACACATAAGAAAGATGAAAAATGATGTAGTGAAAGTCAACCTCTACCTTAAATTGGCTTGGTCAAGGTGTGGCTTCTTAGGTGGTTATCTAAACTAGGTGTCAGTAGTATACCTAAGTGAGCTTGGTGCTATTGCTAGCTATCAACGTTACTTTACCCCCTTTGAAACAATGAGCAGAGAAATTTCTCAAATGAATCGCATTGGGGTCGCCACTAAGGATATCCATGACTCTAATCTCACAAGGTGTATTAGTCAGTTGGGATGAAAGGTACCTATTCATTAGTTAGCTCCCTCAATGTATCGACTACTTTGGGGTTCTTGTGGTACTCCTCAAATGAGTTTTATGGATTAAGACAAATCACTTCCCATAGTTATAGAAGTTTGGAAATAACCTTTTCAACCGCACCTATAAATACTGTGTGAATTGTTCATTTTATCTGGATTAAAGATGAGATTGTCCTAACCACCTTTCTTTGAACAAGGCAACCCGGAGTTAGTAGATTATTTTAATCTTTGTTCAAGATAACATGTAGTTATTTGTTTTAATGTTTTATAACCTCCTATAGATTCGGTCTTGTAAACAAGGATTAGTATGTTTTCCTGAGGTAGGTAGAGGACAAGATAGAAACAATCCCATGTTTATGATTTCCAAGATCGCTTATAAAGCATGAGGAAAAATAATACACACGAACTAACTTTGATTAGAAACAGGTTAATTCTAAAACAATATTGGAAAATGATCATGTTTATGATTCTCAAGATCACTTGTAACAAGCGTAAGAGAAGAGCATACATGTGATATTTTCATGATAATCCTCACAAAAACAAAAAATGACAACAAAATGAAAACCCTCTAAAAGGTGTTAGTTTACATTGTAAAATGTTAAACATGTTCAAAAAGGCCCAAAAAATGAGTTTAATGGAACCGGACGTCTAATAACCCTATATGAGCATAACCCTATATGATAAACTTTCATGATTAGTCTAATTCAACGAAATGACAAAAATAATAATTAAAGGCCCTAATTAAGTTGAAAAGACCTAATTTAATTAATTAATTAAAAAGACCAATGAATTAATTAAAATAAACTAACTAGTTAACTAAAATAATTAATAAACTAATTAAAAAATCAACAGACTAAACTAAGTAACTAAAATAACCTAATAAAATTAAGTTTAAAAGAAAATAAGAAATTAGAATGAAAAAGAAATGCTAAACTTAACAAGGATTTTAACCCTAAGTTCTAAAAGAGGTCTCTTGAAATGAAACAAAGAAAACCTAAAAACCTAACTTGTGCAATGGAGAGGGCTCAACTCAGGTTGGAGGACTCCATGTAGGGGAGTGGTGGAGAACTCAAGATCTAGTTGAAGATACAGCTCGGAAGATCTAACATGGGTCGACGCAGGAATCTTGGATGCAGGGTGATGATCCAAGGAGGGGATTCGATGACAATTTGGTGCAACTCAGCAGTGTGATGACATGGTAAGCGATATTTGGGTGGAGGAAGGTGAGAATCCAAGGAGAGGAGGAAGATAAGGTGATGAAGGTTGTGATCAGATGACGGTGGTAGGGTGATCTATGGTAAGACTAAGGCAGAGCTCGGTGCATGGGGGGTTAGGATCGGGGTAGGAGGGAAAGGAGACTATGGGGAGAGTGGGGTGAGTCAAGACACATAGGGAGGGGTCGCAGTGTGGGCAGGGTGAGAGAGAGTGAGGAGTTAGGGGGAGCTAGGTGAGCCAGATCATCGAGTTGGGAAGAATGTTAGGGTAGCTCATTGGTGTGTGTAGGGAGTGTTTGAGGGTAGCTCGGGGAGCTAGCTTGCTGATCTGGGGGTTAAGGGTTGCGTTTAGAGTTGGGGGATAAGTGTTGCTAAATGTAGATATTTAACATGGATGTTACTATGAGAGGGGGGAGTTAGCAGAGATGTGAGGGTTGTAGAGAGTTAGGGAGGGGTGTACTTGGTGTAGGGGAGTAGGGAGTTGTGTAATCAACTTTAGCACAAAATCTTCCAAAGATACAACACCACTAAATGTAGTAGTAACTAAACATGCCACTATATTTGGATAAGAAACCCCTACTTGGTGTATTTTTTGTGATTTTTTAAAATCAGAATTTGATTTTTCCCTTTCAGTTGCTTCTAAAATACATTAAAACACCTACAAAAACACAAAAAATAGCAAACAACAAAGATAAATACCAACATAAACCTATAAATAGAATATGTTAACCAAATAAAGCCAATTACTAAGAAATAATACAAACTCTAAGAATTAATTTAAACAATAAAATGTGAAATCAAGAGGAAAATATAGTGTGGGTAAGGTCCCACCGGAGCGTACGAGAATGTGAGCATGGAAAAATGAGATAAAATGGAAGACAAAAAAATAGATGTGTAAACCTTCCTATCAATTCTTCCTTGCAAACCTCAAATAAGGTTGTGGGAATCTGTAAGCTTGTGTAACCTTGTGAAAAGAAGATTGTGGGTGCTCTTGAATGACCTCCAAACGTGGATGTAAATTTTTACGAACACAAATCTTGGCCTTGGAAATCTTCCAATATGCAGATATTGGATAGCAAAATTGACAAACTAAGTGTTTAGGAATCCAAGAGGATTTTAGAAGAGTGATTGTACAAAAATCCAAGAGAGTCAAGAGGATTTGTAAAGGATAATCTTGCTCTTTTACAAAGGCTAAGTAGTGTTCTGGAAGTAGTTGCAAGTGGTTGAATGCACACGCTAAAAATAGTAGTTGATGGGGGTTAAATAGCTCAAATGAAATTATTTCCACGAGGGGCAGTAAATAAATTCAGTTGCAGAAGTTGCATCTAGAAAGGTGGTTGTGCATGCAATTCAATTTCCCTCACCTTTCTAGGATTCTAGAAGTGCAGTTGACTAGACTGATGAAGTGGAGTTGACTAGGATAAGGAAGTGGAATGTAAGTGGGGTCCATCTGGAACTTAAGTGGCAGTTGATTAGGAAAATATGTGTATTTTCCTAATTAAGTAACTAATTTAACTAGCTATAATGTGTTAGATAAATAATTAATCATTTATTTAATAAATGACAATCAAGCTAGCTAAGGTGCACTATAGATTAATTTAATTAATCCTAATAAGGTAAAATGATTAATAAATTGGATTAACCACTTGTAAACAGATATGAACTAGGAAGTGAACTGTGAATACGTGTGTGAATTTAGGGTGTTTACAAATTTCAGCAATGATGAATAGTTACAATGGCCAATCCTCCTTTAAATAAATATAAAATAAAATATAGGAATATTTATTATTTTCACCATATGTGACATAACAATATTTAATTTTTGATCTGCACAATTTTCAAAGCAATTTAATTGCTCTTGGCATAAATAATAGTACTACTTATGAAGGTAGGTGCTAAAAATTGTTTGAACAGTTCCCCTTATTAAGCTAAAATAAGTGTGAAAATCTACCCCATTCCTAAATTTCATTTGGCTTTTAAATTACATGCTTTAACATTAAATGGTTATGAAGGTGGTTTTGAAATTACATGTTTTAACATTAAATCCAGTAAACATTCTATACTTTCAAACCTCTTGTCAAAACCAAGTCACAGTATAAGTATTAAAAAGGATAAATTAAACAAACATATTTATTTTTCAGAAATTTTAAGTTTTGACCATAGGAATTAAATTAATAATTGAACTCGTGACTTACCATTTACTAATACTACAATGTAATATTATATTACTACTTGAAATAATTTTTCAAACCCTTGTCTTAATGTTTAAATTCATTTTTACAAGTAGAAACATCGAGCATCGTCTCAAAACATCTTGTAATCTTCACCATCCATGTCCACACCCATCCACCCCTACAATGCCTTAAAAATTATGTCTGGTATGGTTTTTTTTGGTTGCAAGAAATCAAAATTCTTCAACATAGAGTAAACACATCAAAATATTCTAGAAGGCATTCAATATACCTCAATCTACATTGTTTGCACAGATTAACAAATGGTAATTGGTATAGAGGCTCCAAGCCTATTAAAGATTTATATTACTGCATACTATTCACATATTTTATTTATGGGTACATTGACAAGAACAATACAAACATCTATATTCCATCTACATTATTTACTAAAAAATGTCATTCCTATAATTTCTAGCATTATTAGGACATAATCTTCTCCATTGCAGTAAAACTAGACTTGCCTACTAACCACAAAAGATAAGGTATACCAAATTAAGAAAACAAGAAACCTTTTCTCACATGTACATTACATGGTACACTTTGATGGTTTTATTAGTTTAAATCCCTCTTTTGAATGCAAAATAAAAGCAACCTTTTGCTCATATGGCCACCTATTTAAAGGGGTTGATTATTGATGAATTTTTGTTTAGAAACTATTCTCTTGCGATTACTCGAGCTTGAGAATGAGAAGGGAGGTTTATTGGATTTTCCTCATTTTTTAATTTTGGTCCATTTAAACATAAATTGTGTTCATTTATAATGCGAATAAGATCAAGACCAAAAAGTGGAACACCTAGCAGATATTATTTAGGTATGAACAATCTAAGTCAAAGAATAGGTGTGGGACATGCAGGGAATTAATTCCTTAATTTTTACTAAGTCATGGAATAGGTGTCAAACATGTAGGTATTAAAATCCCAAATTTTTAAAAAAATCCTCTTTCGAATGGAAGATGAAATCCACTATTCGCTCATATGACAACTTGCTTAAAGGGCTTGATTATTGATGAATTTTTGTTTAGTAACTATTTTCTTATGATTACTCAAGCTTAAAATTGATAAGGGATGTTTATTAGGGTTTCCTCATTTTTATTTTGGTCCCCTTAAACATAAATTGTGTTCATTTGAATAATGTAGGAAAGATCAAGACCAAAAAAGTGGAGCACATAGCATATATTATTTGGGTAGGAATAATCTATGTCGAGGAATAGGTGTGGAACATGCAGAGAAATAATTCCTTTGTTTTGACTAAGTCATGGAATATGTGGTGAACATGCATGTATTAAAATCCCACAATTAAAAAATCCCTCTTTCAAATGGGAGAAAAAACACACCTTTCACTCATATGGCCAACTGCTAGTGTGGGTCAATTACTAATGAATGTTTGCACATTACATGTTCCTCTATAGTACTCGATCTTGGAAGTGAAAAATTAAATTTATTGGGTTATCCTTGTTTTTAAATTTTGGTCCCTTTAAATGTAAAATTCATTCATGTGTATAATGGGAGTGATATCAAAACAAAAAAGTGGAGCACATAGCATATATTATCTAGGTGGAAACAATCTAAGTCAGGGAATAAGTGTCAGGCATGTGTGTATTTAGTTCTTGCAATTCTATTTTTAGCATTTGATTCCTATGTTCATATTCCTTGAACATTCCTTTTAATTTTCTTCACTACCTAATCATGTGAGAGTAATGATAGCTATCAGGTTTCCATCTCAACAGGGCTTCCTCTCGAGCATCAAAATTTTCAAAAGTGCATACCATTTTCCTTCAGGGTGCCCTAAAAAAATACATTGATGAGTTTTTTAATAAGGGGCCATGATATGACGGAAAAATTAACAATATTAAAATTACATGAATATAATTTACTAAAGAATTGTTAGGATCCTCACATCCACCTACAGTAGGATAAGAGACTTACATTGGTCATTTATTGCTTCATATTTGATGATCTATATCCTTTAACATGTGTTTATAATACAATAATATATATTCCACATACATTATTTACTAAAGAACATCATTCCTATTGTAGACACCAAAATTGGGTTGCACCCCCCTTAGTCCCTTGTCAAATAAACACCTTGAACACATGCACCTAACCATGGCCTCTTTCATCCCACTCTAATATTAATTTAATTAAATTAATTCATTATCCTCACAATATTTATTATTTAAATATCCTAATTGGATAATGCCCACATACCCACCTCAGTTAGCCACCTCACTCTAAGACCTATTCTTAGTATGTTGCCATAACTAACTAATAACCTACCCAAACCCTAAAAATAAAATCCTATATTCCCTCTAACCACATTCCCACACGTTAGAAAATGAAGCTTCCATTATAATCCATGGAGCAAAAATGAACGAGATCCAAGAAAATCAAGGGGATCTGCCTAGTTTAGTAAACCTAGGGAATCCTAACCTAACTGACGTCGGTTACCCTAAATTGTTGACGGTCAACCCAGAATCGCCATCAATTAGCATTTAATCCCTAAAACAACCTTTTTAAGGTTGACACATTTTTTTGAGAGGTTGGGACATTTTCTGATAGGTTAACACATCTTCTGAGAGTGAGAGACGAAACTAGAGCTACATGCAAGTAGAACCAGCATTCGTACACACATCAGAGCATCCATAGCCAACACCTAAAGCAACCATAGAGCCATTTGTTTTCACGGGAGCATCTGGGGAAACGCCTGTACCACACCAAGTTCCTTTCATTTGATCACCCACCATTACCAACCAAACATCAAGCTCGTACAACAGTAAGTGTTTCTACTCCCATTTCCATTGCCCCACCATTTGCCTCCATGCAAACTTGACCATTACTTCACCCACACCCTTGAACTACCCATACTTGGATTTTAATCACCCCTGAGTATACCTAAGACCTACACAGACCCTGTCATAGCCCTCTCCATTTCCATTTAGCCTTGCATCTACCCTCACCTCAAACTTTTATTGAGTTTCTTGTACCCCGACCACACTGACACTGGTTACCCACAACCGTTGCTGGTTCACTTAAACCGACATCGGTCCTATCAGACTGGTATCGGTCTCTATTTTTTTACCATCAGACCAAGAATAGAGCCTAAAATCTCTACCCAATACCCAAAACAACCCAAAACTTGACCCTAACCAATACTAGTACCCTGACAAACACCTTGACCCTCAAATTCAGTCATAGCTTAGCCTTTTGTGAATGAATTTTCTTATTGTAGAAGAATGAGATACCTAAATCATTTTAACTACAGTAGGATTTCCTTTATTGTTAGCATTAAGTTGTTTTAAACAGTGGATTGACAGCCGTCTAGGGACTATCACACTTCCCGGATCTAGCATATGCTAGGCAGTCCACTGCATATACTGTTTAACTTTCATTTGGTGGTTTTATTTTCCATTTTAGGTAAATCCTCAAAGAAAAAAGGAAGCTGTTACGATTAGCTGTGGATCAAGAAGTCATATGCACACAACAATCTACAACCAGAATTTTGATAGGTATTCCTCCTAGCCCTTTACCCTTATCTGTTTCATCAACATTTGAAGAAACGATCTAGAATCAGGTGAAACACCTATACTTTCTCTCATTATTAGCACATAATCTTCTCCATTGCAATTAAATTAGACATGTGTACTCACCACAAAAGATAAGGATACCAATTTATGAAAATAAGCAACCTCTTTTCATATGTACATTGCACGATACACTTTGATGGATTTATTAGTTTAAATCCCTCTTTCGAATGGAAAAATAAAATCCACCTTTTGCTCATATGGCCACCTATTTGAAGGGCTTGATTATTGATGAATTTTTGTTCAAAAACTATTCTCTTGTTATTAATCAAGCTTAAAAATGAGAAATGAGATTTATTGGTTTTTTTTGGACCATTTAAACATAAATTACGTTCATTTGAATCATACGGGAAATTTTGAGACCAAAAATTGGAGCACATTGCAGATATTATTTGGGTATGAACAATCTAAGTTAGGGAATAGGTGTGGGACATGCAGGGAATTAATTCCTTGGTTTTTTACTAAGTCATGGAGTAAGTGTCGAACAACATGTAGGTATCAAAATCCCACATTTAAAAAAAAATCACTATTTCTAATGTCAGATGAAATCCATCTTTCCCTCATATGGCCAACTACTGGTGTGGATTAATTATCAATGAATGTTTGAACATTACCTATTCCTCTGCAAGTACTCGAGCTTGAAACTGAAAATGGAAATTTATCAGGTTGTCCTCGTTTTTATTTTTTTTTCCCTTCAAATGTAAATTGCATCCATGTGCATAATTGAGGTGAGATCAAAATGAAAAGGTAGAGAACATAAAAAATATTATATGGGTGGAAACAATATAAGTGATTAACTAAAATTTACTAAACTAATGTAGTAAAAGATAGTTAATCTAATCTAGGAGGATATATAACGTAGTAAGTAAATGTACTAAACAACATGTAATTGTACCAAATAATAGAACTAGTAAAATTAAAAATCATAATGTGTAAGAAGGGAAAGGACTCAATTGATAACTTATGATTTCCAGACTGTGCCGCAATGATGTATAGAAAATCAGGAAGCAGGAACAACTGTGTTGGGGTCCACAGAGAACATATCTGGGTGATTTAGCTAGAATGGAGTTCCTGGCAGAGGACTAGGGTGCCCACAGATGCTCTGGTAAGAAAAATAGGTTCCCTGGTCTAGGAAAAAGGTTTGGAACTGGTCTTCACAGGTCCGGGAGATGACTGTTATCCTTTGTTGCTTGTCTCAATAATTTCTCTGAAATGCACCAAATGATCCAAATATTCCAAAAGGAATAATAACCTGTAAAATAACCAAAATGAAGTATCAAAACCCTAAAAGAAGAAATAATGTAAATGAATGGGTTAGAATGACCTCAACTACCACAACAGTGGGCTTATTAACTGAGTGTTGCACTACATTTTGTACCTAGATGTAGTTTTTGTGTGTGTGTACATGGCGTGCCCTAGGTACTCTTGTGCCAGTCAAACTTTGTGAAATAGCGAGAGAAATATCTAAATGTATAAAATCTAATAGAATGTGTTCATGGAATATAATAGAATCCCTCCCCCTATGAAATGTGATGCAATTTTCCTAGCTTGTGCCTTGATGATGGAGCTATGTGAATGCCAATGCAATATATGGATGCAACTCTAGATGGATTGATAGTAGTAGATGATGTTAGGTCCCTCCTTATGGTCTCTTAACTTTATATTTATAGGGTTATCTTGCTCAAATTTCATAATTAACCTTGAAAAGGTTGACCACAAGAAAGATAAAGATGAAAAACATCGAGAAGAGGCCCAAAAAGTGGCGTGAAAGTGCTAGAAGTATCAGGGCACTCCCATGTGGGACTAGGGTGCCCCAATACTAAATGGGTGCCTGAGATGAGGCTAAAATAACACAGGATGTCTGGAAATGGCTATGGGTGTAATAGGTTGTAAATTATGAAATAAAATAAACAAGATAGCCAAAGGATGGGGTTTAATTAGTACTTTCTTTACTCAAGAACCTTTTAAATAGTAGTATGAGACCGGGATAAATAAAATGTCTAAAGTGCATGATTTTGTGACAACACTAAGCCATGGAATAAGTGCCAGGCATGTGTGTATTTAATTCTTGCAGTTCTATTTCTAGCCATCAATTCATGTGTTCATCTTCCTTGAACTTTCATTTTACTTTTCCTCGCTACCTAATCCCATAAAAGTAATGCTAGCTTTCATTTTAATTAAATGTAAAGGCGAGGACTAGTGGAATCAATATTCTCATTAAAGAAGTGTCACCTAGTGGCTTATTCATGTATAAGATTTAAATTTGAAATTAAAAAATTGACACCTTTGATGGTCATTTAGACGACTGCAAAAAATCTAATACAATTCATGAAAATCTAAAACTGATCACATCTTTAACATATATGATATAAGACATTACTAGATATCAAATTAACTCTTTTATTGTTTTCACATCTATGCATGTGGCTTGCTAAACATTATATTAATGTTAGGATTTACATCAGACCTAAACTACATACTTTAACTTATATGTGTCTACAGTGCATCCTTCATATTGATAATTATGTTAACCCTACACATCTCCTCTTTTACAGCTTCAATATGTAGCCCACAAACCCAATATCCATAGAACCATTGACGTATGTGAGCTATGTAAGTGGGTGTGCATTCCCCCTTCAATCCACATCGCTCACATGTCACTAATTCAACCTCATCTGTAACCATTTCCACATTCATTTGAGCATAGGTTTTGTGGATTTAAATCCTCAAATGCTTACAAAACATATGTAAAGGTAATGTATTAGTTGAATCTTCTTCAAATCCACTGCAAATATCATTTTTGTCAAGATTTAGAGTGTTATCCTTTACTAGGGTTACTAGGGTTTCCATCTCAGTGAACCTGCCTCTCGAGCATCAAAATTTCCAAAAGTACGTTCCATTTTCCTTCAAGGTGTTGCTTTCCACCTATTTTTATGAACCTAAACAATATATCGATAGGTTTTTTACGAGGGGCTAGGATATAGCGGAAAATTTTAACAATATTAAAATTACATGAATATAATTTACCAAAGGATTTTTAGAAGCCTCGCATCCACCTATAATAGGATAAGAGCCTTTCATTGGTCATTTATTTCTTTAGATCTGATAGTCCACAACCTTTAACATGTGTTTACAATAAAATAATCTATATTCAATCTACATTATTTACTAAACAATGTCATTCCTATAATTTCTACCATTATTAGCACATAATCTTCTTCATTGCAATAAAACTAGACATGCGTACTCACCACAGAATATAAGGATACCAATTTAAGAAAATAAACAACCTCTTTTCACATGTACATTGCATGCCACACTTTTCAGATGGTTTTATTAGTTTGATCCCTCTTTCGAATGGAAAAATAAAATCCACCTTTCACTCATATGACCATTTGCTTGAAGGGATTGATTATTGATGACTTTTTGTTCAACAACTACTCTCTTGCGATTACTCAAGCTTTAAAATGAGAAGGGAGGTTTATGGTTTTTCCTCATTTTTTTATTTTGGTCCCTTTAAACATAAATTGTGTTCATTTGAAACATGTAGGAAAGATTGAGACCAAAAATTGGAGTACATAGTAGATATTATTTGGGTATGAACAATCTAAGTTAGGGAATAAGTGTGGGACATCTAAGGAATTAATTCCTTCGTTTTTACTAAGTCATGGAATAGGTGTAAAAAAAGATGCAAGTATTAAAATCCCTCATTTAAAAAATACCTATTTTTAATGGTAGATGAAATCCACCTTTCACTCATATCGCCAACTGTTAATGTGGGTCAATTATTGATGAATGTTTTCACAATACTTGTTCCTCTATAAGTAATCAAGCTCAAAACTAAAAATGGACATTTATTGGGTTGTCCTCATTTTTAAATTTTGGTCCCTTTAAATGCAAATTGCATTCATGTGCATAATGGGGGTGAGATCGAAATGAAAAAGTGGAGCACATAGTAGATATTATCTGGGTGGAAACAATCTAAGCCATGGAATAAGTGTTAGGTATGCATGCATTTAATTCTTGTAGTTCTATTTCTAGTTGTCAATTCATGTATTCATCTTCCTTGAACTTTCCTTTTACTTTTCCTCACTTCTTGATCCCATGAAAGTAATGCTAGTTGTAGTGTTGCATTAAGTGTAAAATTGAGGACTAGTGGCATTGTGATTCTCATTAAAGAAGCGTCAACTAGTGGCTTATTCATTTAGAATATTTAAAGTTGAAATTAAAAGATTGGCACCTTTGATGGTCAGTTGGACGGATGGAAAAAATTCAATACAATTCACGAAAATCTAAAATTGATCATGTCTTTAACATATATGATATAAGAGATGGATTATACTACTAATAAGGAGGAGATGGAGATCCGCAATAACGAAAAATGTGAAAAAGTGAAAAATGCAAAAATAGAGAAAAAGGTGAAAAGTTTGATTTTTCAGAAAATAGGGTGGTGGTGGGTGATGGGGATTTCGCGCCGGGCGTTGGGGTCCTCACTGGTGAAAAAAATATTCCAGTGGGTAGTGGTAGGGATGAAGGCTATCCGGGTCAAGATCGATAAATTGAGGCAGAAATGGCAGTGACTGAATTGGTCAAGAACTTCGGTGCTAGCTTGGTTGTTAAATATTTGGTTTCATTGTTTGGAGAATTAGTATTGGATAACTTGGCTACGGAAAAAATTATGTTGTTGGCCAAGCCCCTCAAGGGAGTGCCTCAGGAGATCCCTTCCAATCCAATTCTGACAAAGTGTTTTGGGCCATAGTGTTCAAAGGTTTAAAGGTCGGGGGAATCAATTTTAAAATTGCTGCGGAGAGTCTTCAACTTTCTTTGCCAACCCCTCCTAAGGAAGACTTTTCAGATTCTCAAGTGAAAAGGGTGATTTGCTGTAAGTTTGTTGGAGCATGATTCTCTTGGGGGAAGATTTTGAGCTAGGTAACATGCTTCTGGGTCAATAAAGCTAAACCTAGGGTCAGCTTCCTTGCCAATGGTTTCTTCCAGGTTTATTTTCCTTCCCCTGATTTTTTGACTATGGGTGTTTAAAGGAGGCCTTTAGTTCATGAATTCTACCATCTTGTACTTTTGCCCTTGGTCTCCAAATTTCAATCCCTGTAAGGAAACAATCTCTAGGGCCCCATTATGGTTAAGCATACATGGATTGTCCTCTGATTTCCATAAATGGTCTATCCTTAAGCCAATTACAAATTCTCTAGGTGTCTTTGTGCCCATTCGAAACCCTTCCTTGAATTTTTTGAGGAAAGACTCAACGCGTCTCTGTGTGGATACGGACTTGACTGCCCCTTTGCCAATTTCTTTGTGCCTCCAAAATAAAGCTGGCCCTAAGTGCTTTCGCCATCGAGTATGAGGGATTGAATGCAAAGCACTTTTATTGTGGGAAGTTGGGGCATTTGATTAAGGTTTTCTCTATGAAAGTGGCCAAGGGTTCCAAGGATGTGGATTCACAAATCGCAGCTTCAAAAGAGGATGGTTTGTTGCTTGGATCCATTCCTTCTCTAGGTCTGGGTCTGTCAATTTCTTCTCAAGAGATTGCAAGTGGATTGGAAGCCCCTTTGGTAAGGGATTTAACCCCTCTTTCTTTGCTGAAGGAAAGAGAAGAGGTGAATAATAATTTTGGGGAACTGATGTCCCTAATCAAACAAGGGTTCGAGCAAGGGAAAGAAGAATCTCTAAATTCACTTCAAATTTAGATTTCGGATAAAGTTGAGGCAAAAACGATTCAGTCCCTTTTAGGTAGTGGTGTTTTGGAGGATGGGGAAATGGAGCCGGATATGTTGGTTTCGAATTTGGTTCCTTCAAAATTGGTGTCAGGGAAAGAGGGGTTGAAGGAGGCCATTTGTGGCTCTGCTAGTAGGAGAGGTAGAAAATCTAAGCAAGAGTTGGCCCTGAAGGAAGTGGATGTGGGGAAATAGACTGTTTTGAAATTTTCCAAAGCTGGTGTCCGGGAAGGATATTTCCCTTCCCTCCCCTAAATGAAGATCCTCTCTTATAATTTCAGGGGTCTTAATACCCCTGACAAGCAACACTTGTTCAAGCGTTATCTCTTTTCTTCGGAAGTGAGTGTGGTGTTACTTCAAGAAACCAAGATGGATGCTAGGGAGGTGGCTGAGATTTGGGGGAATTCTATTAAGGGTTGGAAGCATTTTTTTTAGATGCAGCTGGTGCCTTAGGGGTTTTGGGTTTCTTGTGGAAAGAGAGTTAGGTGCAGGTTGATCTAATCTCCTAGAATTTTAGTTGGCAATTAGGATGTGTCTGTCCTAAGCATTCTCAATCGATCTTCTACCTCTTAAATGTGTATGGTCCGAATAACATCATTGGAAAAAGAGCTATGTGGTAGGATATCTCTAGGTAATTTCTCGGGATGACTTCAATGTTATTACCTCGGAGAAGGATAAGAAAGGAGGTCTTAAAAGGAATTGATAGTCATGGGTAGATTTTTGTTCCTTCATTAATGATAAATCTCTTCTTGATGTTGAGCCTAAACAGGGGTGGTTCACCTGGAGCAATCGTAGAAGGGGTTTCAATAATATAGCTGAGAGGCTTGATATGTTCTTAGTTGGACCTAATTAGTCTATGAATAACGTTGTTTTAGAATGCTCGGTTTTTTCCTGGTGTGGTTCAAATAACTTTCTGGTTTCCCTCTCGGTTAATATCGATTTTGCTCCTCATAAATCCCCTTTTAAGTTTGAGCTTATGTGGTTGAGGGATGCTTCTCTGGAAAATAATATCAAGCAGTGGTGGAATTATTATAAGATTGAAGGAACAAAAATGTTTGTGCTTTCTCAAAAACTTAATTTTCTCAAAGGGGAATTGAGGAATTGGAATAAGTTATGCTTTAAGAATATTTTATAGGAAAAGGATAGAGTGGAAGCGGACTTGAAAGCTCTGAATGAGAATTTTTTTTTTCGGTATGGGGGAGGCAGAGTTTCCACAGGAGAAATCTCTTTTGGCTGAGCTCGGTGAGCTTCTTCTGAGAGAGGAAGATTATTGGAAGCAAAAATCAAGAGAGAAATGGCTTAAGGGAGGGGAGAGGAATTCTAAATTCTTTCATTTGGTGATCAAAGCTAGGAGGAGCTCGAATTTCATCTCTAAAATCAGAAATAGCAAAGGTGTGGCTCTTTCTGATCAGAAGCATATTTCAGCTGAAGGGGTTCAGTTCTTCACCTCCCTTTTAGGAGGTGATATTCCTTTCAAGAAGAGAAATCCTATTTTTTGGAGAATATCCCATCATTGATCATTGAAGCTCAAAACGAGGCCCTTCTTAAGCCTTTTTCCATGAGTGAAGTGGAGAAAGTGGTGTTTTCTATGGCCAAGAATAAAGCGTCGGGCCTGGATGGCTTTCAGGTGGATTTCTTTCAGAATTTATGGAGCATTTTTGGTTATGATCTATGGGCGGATGTGGAAGAATCCCAAAGGTCTAGATCAATGCTTAAATATTTGAATTTCTCCTTTATAAGTCTTTTTCTGAAAATGTACCATCCTTCTTCATTTGTAGATTTTAGGCCTGTCTCCCTGTGCAATACATCCTATAAAATCATCTCAAAAGCCATTGTTTCCAGGCTTAAAGGGGTATTGGATCCTCTTGTTCCTCAGGAGAAAACTGGGTTTGTGTTCAAGAGGTCAATTTTTGATGGTATTTTTCTTTCCCATGAGCTTATTCATTCTCTTTCCAACAGTAAATCTCTGGGTATGCTGTTAAAATTGGATATTAGCAAGGCATATGATAAGATCAATTGGCGTTTTCTAATCAGGGTGCTTCAGAAGTTTGGTTTTTTGGATAAGTTTTGTAACTGGGTGTTTAGCTACATTTTTGGTCCCTCTTTCTCTATTTTGATCAATGGAAATGCAGAAGGTTTCTTTGAAGGAAATCGGGGACTATGGCAGGGGGACCCTCTATCCTCCTTTTTATTTATTCTAGTGGTAGATTCTCTGGGAAGTGCCATTTGCAATCGAATTCGGGAGGGAAAATTACAGGGCCAGAAAATTACAGAGGGAGTGAATCTTATCTCACATCAGCAATTTGCGGATGACAAATTCTTTTTTGGTAAAGCCATTATTCAGGAGGCCAAAGAACTGAAAGGGATGCTGGATGCATATGCAATTGCTGCAAGCCAAGACGTTAGCCTTATTAAATCCTTCATCTTCTTCAATAATGTTCCCCCACTTTTGGAGGCTAGAATTTAAAGAATTTTTAGCTTTAAAAAAGGCTCCCTTCTGGTCAAATATCTTGGTGTGCCCCTATTTGGTGGCTTGGGGAGGGCATATATGTGGAATTATCTCCTTTCTTCGGTTAATTCGAAGCTTAATTCTTGGAAGGGGAAGTGGTTGTCATTGGCAGGGAGATTGGTACTCATCAAATATGTTCTCAGTGCCTCCCCTCTATATATGCTTTCCATCCATAAAATCCCCAAAGGTGTTCTTGCGAAGCTGATTAGGATTATGAGAAAGTTCTTATAGCAAGGTTCTTCAGAGGAAAGGAAAAATCCTTTGATCAGTTGGGAAAATTTTTCTAAACCCAAAGAGTTGGGTGGGGCTGGAATACTTAATTTGGGTCTTCAAAATTTGGCCTTGGGTGTCAAGCTGGTCTAGAATCTCCTCTCGAAACCGTTGAGTATTTGTAGTCAAGTGGTGGAAAAGAAATATATGGGGGCCCATCTTCCTGACTCTATTCTCTGAATTGCTAACCCCCCTTGTGGTTCTCACATTTGGAATTTCTTGATGGAATGCAGAGAGGTATTTCTATATAATGCGGCTTGGAAAATAGAAAAAGGTAACAGAGTGCTATTTTGGGATGATCCTTGGAATGGTTTTCCTGTGTTTGGGGATAATCTTGAATTTGGAGAAATTAAGTGACTTTTGGTGGAAGAATGGGGTCCATAAGTATCTAATTATGGGTAGGCTCTGAAAAATACCCCTGCATTGATGGAATGGAAAAGTATCGATCACTTGGATATCTCAGTGGAAGCTAAAAATAGTTTCCATTTGGCCTTGCAGGAGTGGCAGATCATGCTTTCCGGGGGAAAGGATGAAATTGTTTGGATTGCGGCCTCTTCTGTGAAATACTCCCCAAACTGTGGTTATAAGTTTTTGCATGCAGAGAAGGAAGCGAAGAATATGATTTGGACTACCTTTTGGTCCTTCTCTTGCCCCCCTAAAGCTGGCCTTTTTTCATGGATGGCCTTTAAAGGAAAAATACTCACTCAGGAAAGAAGGAAAAGATATGGGATTCATGGGCCCTCAATTTTCTTTCTGTGTGAGAAACATGATGAGGATCGGGACCACCTATTGTTGCATTTCCCCTTCGCAGCAAAATTTTAGAACTGGTTGTGTGCCAGGCTCAATCTTCCTTGGGTCCAACCTTTTACCCTTCCTGAGGCCATTTTGGTATGGCCAGTTAAATTGCATCAAGGCGCTCTCTCATCTATTTGGTTGTGTAGTATCGTTCTTCTCCTCTGGCATATTTTTTGGGAGTGAAACAAGAGAATCTTCTATGAGGAAAAAAATCTAGTGGAAAGGGTTATTCTCAGGCTGGAATGGGCTATTTCTGAGGCGGTTTCTTGTAATTGGTCATGTTTTCAACACTTTTCTAATTTTGATTAAGAGTTTGAGAAGCAATGGCCTGAAATCGTTAAACCTGGGGTGGGTGCCTAGCATCTTGCGATTCCTTTAGCCTCGCTTCGAAGGTTGGCTAAGTGGTATCCTCCTATCCCGGGGTTCCATAAACTCAAGTTTGATAATGTGGCTAGGGGAAATCCAGGTGCCTCGGGTGCTGGTTGCATTGTGAGAAACAAAAGGGGCCTCATGGTTGGGGTGGCTTCCTTTAAGATTAGGGATGGTACTTGTAATTCAGCCAAATCACAGGCTTTAAGCAAAGGCATGGACTTGGCTTCCTCCCTGAATGTGGATAAATTTGAGATAGAAGGGAATTCGTTAGTAATAGTGAATGCAATCATTAAGAGAAAAGCTCTGTCTTGGAAATATGACTTAGGAATCAAAAAGGTCCTTTGGGAACTCGAGAAATTTAGTACTTGGAACATTGAGCACGTGTTTTGGGAATGTAATCAATACTTTGATAGGTTGGCGAATGCAGGGATTGATCAAGTACAAATGGAGAAAGTGGCCTTCAATGCCAAAGTGTGGGAAGGATTAGAGATATTGATTTCATGTGAGGTGGCCTTAAGTGAATCCACCGCCTGATTGTGTGCTTGTGTGAGGAGCTCAGCCTATCTAAGGCAGGCGTTAAGGGTCTCTCCTTGTTTGCTATGGCTGCCCCACGTCTTTCGGATATAGCCTTGAGTTGTAATTTGAGGGAGATGGTGTTTCAGTCCAGGATTATAGATAACCGGTTGAAGAGGATTTTTCATATTACTTGTGTAGCAGAGTTGGAAGCCATCAAATCCATTTTGGGGGGAGTTTTTCTATCTGCAGAAGGATGGCCCTGTGTCAAAAGTGGTGTGGAAAATTTGTTGATTATTCGTCCTTCAAAATCGGATGTGGTAAATTTGGATTTACATTGGCTATGACCTGCATTCCGTGGAAATTTGACCTCTGACGTTGTGAACTGCTATTTGGCATTCTAGGCTACGGAGGATTCACTGCAGGGTGTGTTAGGGGTGGATGTGGGAGTTTTCAAAGAGCTTGAGAAGAGGTTCAACATTTTACTGGCTTTTACTGAGCGTTTAGTGGTGTATCCCTGGGACTATGCTGCTAACCGCATCTGCCTCGTCCTCCCAAATGTACAGGCCCTCAATGCTTTGTTGGAACTAGTCTCGTCTGGGTGGGCCGAGTTGAGGGTGGCGTGTGGGGAGAGATGGATGGCTGCAGGGGGGAGATTATGATTTCCTTTGGTTGGGTTGGGCGAATGTTGAAGCTACCGACATGGTGAAGGTGGAACTGGAAGAAGAACACTGTTTGGGTCAGGCATCCTTGGCAACAAGTGTTGTTGTCTCAATGGAGTCGGGGGAGTGATTCCCTTCTTAAAATTTTATATAGTTATAGTGTAAATCGTTAGGTGTTGGTTTTTTGTTCGTAAATACCCAATTGCTTTTGGGTAGCCTGTTTTGATAATGTTTTCTTCTGGATTCTCGAGGCTTGGCCTTTGCTACTGTAAATAGGGAACAAGTCCCTTCAACCCACTTTAACTATAAAAAAATGTATATGATATAAGACATTAGTATTGGATATTAAATTATCTCTTTTATTGTTTTCACATCCATGCATGCGGCTTGCTAAACATTATATTAATGTTAGGGTTTACATCGGACCTAAACTATACATAGTAACTTATAGGTGTCTACAGTGCATCCTTCATATTGATAATTATGTTAACCCTACACATCTCCTCTTTGACAACTTCAATATGTAGTCCACAAACCCAATATCCATAGAACCATTCATGCATGTGAGCTATGTAAGTGGGTGTGCATTCCTCCTTCAACCCACATTGCTCACATGCCACTAATTCAACCTCATATGTAACTAACTATTTCCACATTCATTTGAGCATAGGGTTTGTGGATTTAAATCCTCCAATGCTTACAAAACATATGTAAAGGTAATGTATTAGTTGTGTCTTCTTCAAATCCACTGCAAATATAATTTTTGTCAAGATTTAGAGTGTTATCCTCTACTGAGTGGTTAACCTTTTTCTTATATTTCGTTACAAATGTCTTTTCATGCCTTAGAAATGGGTTTGGAAAGAGATGATCTATGAAGGCTTGAACCATTGATATTAAGTGCCATGATAAATAAACCAAATTCTAATCTTCAAACTAAAAACTTCCCTATGTATAATCTTGGATGAGATAAAGCATTGAAAGAGAACCCAAGAGCACATTCTTTTCTCTTTTTCCAATGACTTGGACATCAATTATGTCGACAATCATTTCCAGACATGATTCTCAATGGTTGTGTTTGACAAGCGTTGGGGGATTACATGGTCGAATACGATAAATGGATCAACAAAATTTTATGTTGGTGGTCATTCACGAAAAATGTTGTTAAAACTCTTGATGAAGGAAACCATAGTTTCTACCTTTATCAATAAAGAAAAAAAACTAATCAATCCCTTCCCTTTTCTACATATTTTTCTTCCATAACATCCCTTTCGACATTCACATGGCACTATGCTAGTTATTGCAACCAATCATAAAGTGTACATATTCTACCGGTTTAACTATTTGAAACATTATTGGTTAATCTATTTGAAACCAATAAAATTTGTGTTTAAATTAAACTGCTCTTGGTATATGGTAAACTAATATTAAGTGTCAAATAGATAAAGTCATAAAATATTCTGATAATTAGTTTAGAGCACCTCATCCTCAAACATTGGTTTCACTTTCAACAATACCAGAAAAAGACATTCTCCCTGATATTCCGCCTCCTCCGACAGACTGTTCCTGCAATAACAGTTCTTCAGGCACCCTGAATGCCCCATGCGCGCACACAGTCGCCATTCCAACCATAACAGCGAAAAACACAACAGACACCACATCAGTGAAGAAGACGACCGCAATGCTTATGACCGTCAATGTCCCCAATATTTCCCCGTCGGTGAACTGCCTGTTAAACAAAACCAGAGGCCCACTGCGGGAAAAATAGAGAAAAAACCCATCCCCCAAACACCACCATCAGTAATAACAGGGAAACGGGATGCGACACCAGACTCAAACCCACTGCCGCGCATAGCAGAATCGCATAATTTATGCGGAAAAAGCTCCAGTTTTTGCGAATTCTGGCGGCTGCTTCGGCCAGGGACTCCGGTTTGGAGAAGGCGTTGTGATCTACGAGCTCCACCCATGGCCGCTTATGAAACAATGCGTTTTTAGTGCCCTCCGAGATCGTGGAGAAAAATAGTCTGGCTGCTGGAACTGAAAGCGATGGCGTCTGAGACACCGGCTGGACTGGAGCTGCTGTTGCCATGGCCGTTTAGAGGCAACTTTTTTTTTGCCACCAAACTCCACCCACTAAAATATATGATAGGATTTGAAGGAACGAGAAACCAGTTTAGACAAGTTGGACGAGTTTTCCAGCTATGCAAACCGAATAATATGTTAATAAATACCAAGTAACAAGATATTTATACCCCGGAAACATGCGAATATCTGGCAAATTTGGAGGGAGGAAATTAGTCTGTTTAAGGTATGAATGACGGTAGTAATGGTTAAGAAACGAACGATTCCAAAATTGCGCGAGAAAAATGCAGTGAGCGAGGTGGGGGAAGAAGACAGCACTAAAGTTCGGGGGTGCAAATTCACATGTCGTGCATGCCGTTTCTCATCTCCATAAATTTTATGAAGACGACAATAGTATTGAATTATTTCAATTTTATTCAATTATTTCAATTCACTATGAAGACGACAATAGTATTTTGAATTCACTTCAATTATTTCACTAAATCAAACATTCTATGGTATTTAAAGTTGTAATTGAATTTTGAACAAAGTCATCCTAAGTCCAACATCTTTATTTTTATGGGTTATACACATTTAAAAAAAAAAATCATATTCCTCTTATCTATTTTGGATTCCTACAACAATTGTTAATATAATAATATATTATCCTTAAAAAAAATTATATAAAAATACTTCACTTTAAAATATATATATATATTATATATAAATTATTATATTTATATAGAAAAATAATAGACAGGCCACCATCAAGTGGAGCCAAATGTATCATGGATTTCATGATTGAAAATTAAATTTGGGCGTGAGAGTAGAACACAAACTCTAACAATTTAACCGCAACCTCGGGCTATAAATCTAAGACACAAATAGGGCCCTAGTCTTAGGTGTGCTAATGCACTTGTTAATCAACTCGAAACCTCTTATTGTTGGTGACAGTGATAATTTTCCATCTGTTATTCCTTTATTAGATGTATTGTCACACTTGGGTGTGAGCATGGATCTTAGGTGTCATATTAGTTATGACAGATTCCATGACAAAATTGTCATATGTTAAGTGTCTGTCATAGGAGTTACATTCCCCTTTCAGAAAGTAACTCCTCTTCTCCATCATGGAGACATCATTATCTCTGCATGGGAGTTACTCAACACTCCCTATATGTACACCTCACTTCTTGATCTATTGGCAATCCAATGGAGTTTTGTTTCCCTTAATGCATGCACATTGCTTTCATAGTTGAGTGTTTGTTTGAATCTTGAAGATACTTCATCTTGAATGAGTGCAACTCCTTGATGTGCACAGATTCCCTCCAGGTCTTTGTCCTTCCTCCCTCTGTCATGCTATCAGAGCTCGGGAATCAAAATCGTGTTTCTCGTTGCAGGTGTTGCTTACCACTTTCCGCCTTGTAGTTTCATTTGCAAGTTCTCAACTCCGCCTTGTGTTTTACTTGCATTTTCAAGGGATTCTTTTATTTGGTGTGTGTGCTTGTTGTGCTCCTAGTTGTGTTGGTTGTGTTCATGTTCAAAAAATTTGCAGGTTGAAGGTGTAAAAGTTTTAAGTTTTTTTTGAAGAGATTTAAGGGTCCAACTCGGCCCCATCTCGTCGAGCTAGGAACTGAATTGCCCTAGCTCGCTTGGTAGCTTCTCGCATTGCCTTGGATTCATAACTCACCAACCTATTTTTTTACAATGGCTTGGTCTTCAACTCTACATTGACTCAACGGCTCTGACTTTGCCTTTGCGTGAACGTGTTTTCTTTGACTCGATGGCTCCAACTTTGTAGTGTTGTGCATTGTTCGTCGTTTGGTGACTTGGTCTATGATTTTTCACTCGTCAACAGCTCGTGCATTGTTTGGTTGCATCGTTTGGGCTCAATTTTTCTTATAAACCTATCTATGTGCATCACAGCCGACTCGCGTTGGTGCTGGGTACGACGTGTTCCTCCATGCGTTAGATTACCGGCTCCATCTTTCACCTTGCGCCCGTGGTTGACCTTGCATGCTCGCCATTCACTTGCATGCATTCATTTTGGCTCCTCATGCGCTTGTTCGAATGATCCCTTGGTTTGGTGCATTAACGTTAGATCTTGTATCGGTTGAAGCTAGTTGTGGACTCCCCACTCGACGCCTCGGAGTTCGCTGGTGCGAATATTCATGTGGCACACCCGCTATAAGTCTGTTCGACCGGTTTCACTATTGTAAGCATCGCGAATCTCCTTGCTGTTACAAACAGAATTACGTTGAAGACTCCTGCTTCAGCTGAGAACACATGGCTGATCGTTCGACGGTTACACTATATGTGGCCTGCTCTCCATGCACTCGGCGTTCAACAACCCACACACCGACTCGTGGCATTAACTTGGCACACCGTCGACATGAGTTAGACTTCCCAACTCAACACAAACTCAGCCCAACTCGGGCTTGTCAACCTTGGCTCGACGTGCTGACAACATACCCAACTCAGCGACAACCCTGCAGCTCGGCCGCACAGCACAACCGTTGCATACCCCACGTGGCCTCTCTTTGACCATTGATTGCCCCGCCACTTTTTCCCTCCCAACTTTAAATTTCACCTACCTTTAATCAAAGTCCTATACTATTTTTTTTTAAACGTAGGGTTTAATTTTTCTTTAAGGGAGGGTTATTAAGCTAAAAGGGGTTTAGTAATAGGTTAGGGAGGTGTTTTAATTAAGTTAGGTCTTATTCATTTAAATAGGATCTAGTCAATTTTGATTAGTGGGTTATGTAATTCTTCTTAAGTGGTTTGTTAGGAAGTCACGTCTATAATCCAGTTTTTAAATTATAGCCCTTTTTTATTTATTTTATTTTTTCACACATTTTCTGAAAATAGCAAAATTGGGGAAAAAATATTTCAAAACTAGGGTCACTGGGCTTTTTTCCTAATGGCCTCTTTGTGGGAGTGCGTAGACTTTCTAGAGTGTCTAGGTCTCGTTTGGACCCCCTTCTGGCATTTTCTAGTGGTTTTGTGCGCGTTCTGGAGCCGGTTTTGGCATTTTTGGCCCCCTTTGGTTCATCATTGCATTGTAGTGCTCTTCTTCGCCTACGGCTAATGAGCGCGTCTACCACATCCTTGTGGAAAGAGAGCCCCATTCCACAAATAGGGGGTTATTACTGTTCTTTGGTGTTGTATTGCACGCAAATGCATTCTCGGTTGAGTCAAACGTCTTGCAACCTTGCTTGTATCCACACACCCTCTTCTCATGCACCTTACACTTATTGCTTCCGCATCATGAAGGATGTTCTTTCCAAACTTGAGCGTCGCAGGATTGCCTTACAGCCTCCACCACTTCTTCTTTGGAGAGATAACTACACATCATGACGTGGTTCTATGGAACGTTACTTTACCTACAAGGGTATTTCACACTTTCTCCATGGGCTAGTTCCTGCACCCACTAATTTATTGTCTTGAGGACTATCTCAACACATGCGACCATGTTGTTGGTCACTTGATGTTGCATGTCACCAGACCTCTCCGCCTTCACGTGGCAGACTCAGATCCTCCCCACACCATCTGGAGCATCTTTCAATACTTGTATGGAGACCCTTTACATATTATCATTGTTGTTGTTGTTGATCTAGTTGTCTCCTCTTCTTCTTCATGTGATGACAGTTACGCCGACCCAGACTCACTTGTTTCCATTTGTAATGACAAGGATTGCGCTTCTAGTTATGATGACGAGAGTACTATTGAGGACTCCTCTCCTCATTCTCTCACCTTTTCAGAGTATGTCAACACTCCTCCCTTCCCATAAGACATCAAGCAATCCCATTCTCAACCTCATACATTCATTACATCTACCTCCTTTCCACTTCCAGTGTGTGAGGCTCTTTCCACTCCTCTTCCTTCAATTTATGATTCATACTTGTTCGACATCACTCTTCTGTTTATCGAGCCCCCTCCTTGGGACGAGTGTCTACCAGACCTTCGTCATTTTTTCGCAATTCATACTTGTGATGTAGTACAAGTTCCTCATCATTCTACAAGTTTTTCATAGGATTCATTCATCTCCTTTATTGGGAGTGCCCCTTCTGGGACTCTTATCACTTTTAATTTTTAGGAGATCATCATTCATACACCTTTCTTGTGGATCCTCTTTCTGTTGTGGGGGTTTTTACGTCTCCCTCACTTCACTTGGGCATCCTCTCAGTGGATGATCCTCTTTCTCACTCTGAAGGTTATACGTTCTTAGCATTACCTTCCGTTCTTTAGAACTCATTTGATAGACCCATGGTACACTTCTGTGGACTAGATTAAGAGTTCTTTGTACTGCTGCCTTCGGCTTCCTTCATGGAGAGGCAAAACTTCCAATATTCCATTTCTGTCCTTCCTAAGGGTAGACACACAGTTCGATGCAATTGGTTCTTCTTTAGTCTAGAGGCCGAGGACCACGTCATTGACACTTTTCTTGGAGTCTTTCTAGAGTTTCATAATTCAGATCCATCTATGGCTTCTTCTGCGTTGCTCTTGTCTCCTTCTTTTTCTCTCCTTCTTCTTCTTAGTTTTTTTGGGGATTTTTTCTATCTCTAATAAGTGGATATTTTTCCCACTAGGTTTTCCTTCACTACTTAAGATTTTTGTTATGCATGGGTACCTCATCAGGATTAGTTGTCGGAACCCATTTTTCATTCTCTATGTGTTTTTTTGACTTGTCTTACCTCATCTTAAGTTACGATGAAGGGGGGTTGTTGGTGAGAGTGGTAATTTTCCATCTTTTATTCATTTATCAAATGTATTGCCACCTCATAGGTAATTAATCTCACTTAGGTGTGAACATGGATCCTAGGTGTCATATTAGTTATAACAAATTCCTTCATGAAATCTATCATATGCGTAAGTGTGTGTCATAGGAGTTACATCCCCCTTTCGAAAAGTAAATCCTGTTCTCCATCATGGATGCATCATTATCTCTGCATGGGAGTTTCTCAGCACTCCCCTATATGTGCACCTCACTTCTTGATCTATGAGCAATCCCATGGAGTCTTGTTTCTCTTAATGCATGTACATTGCTTTCATGGTTGAGTGTTTGTTTGAATCTTGAAGCTACTTCATCTTTGTTGAGTGCAACTCCTTGATGTGCATAGATTCCCTCCAGGTCTTTTCCCTTCGTCCCTCCGCCACATACTTGTTAATTTTATTTTACGACAATTGTCAGCATAACATCCATTGAATAAAATTAAACATGTTAAATTTCAATTATAATATATTTTCCAAAGTCACTCATTCTAAAAGAACTTGTAAATTAGAATTTTTCTTTTTTATTTAAAGAAGTCAATTTATAAACTAATACAAATATCTTAAATGCATCTATTTAAATATCAATATTATGACTTCTATCTTAGATTTTATTATATTATTAATTTTTTTTTTGTATTTCTTAATTCCCTTTTTAAAAATCTCAAATTTGCAATAACAAGAAGATATTTTTATTTATTGATTAACTCCTCAAATAAAATAAATAAATATTTATTTTAGATAAAATCATCTTAATTATAAGGTGGAGTTTTAAGGTAGAATTTAAAACATAACATTTAAGTAGAATAATCAGTCTTATATGCCAAAAATAAAAAAATCTATCAATTTTGTAATGTGTGTGTGTGTGTGTGTGTGTTCGTTCTGAAATCTTTATTTTTATTATATCTATCATTTTTCCAAATAGTTATATTTAAAATATCGATATTAATTTTACCCTAGAACCATTATTAAATTGATGATGCCATTTCTTAATTTGTAATTAAAATTTAGCTCAACCCATTTAAAACTAGGGATTTATTTAATATTTTTCTATTAGTGAATGTAATTGAATGTAACTATGATACATACAATAAATGTAAATAGTAAACACTTTAACTATTAAAGTTGCAACATTTAATCCAATTAATGAGAATAATAAGTTAAGAGATATAGTAAACACTTTCCCTTTTAACTTTACAATGTTTAGTCCAACTAAAAAGCATGATAAATTAAGAGGTCTTCTAAGTCAATATATTACAAATTATAAATGAAATGAAATTTCATAAAAAAAATGAAAAATGAAAATAGAGAAGACAACTATTTTTATGTTGGTAGGTGTTCTACAATGACAACATAATGGTGGTCAGCTCTAATGTAATGAATTGTTCACAGTTTTTGACATTAAATTTGATGTCCAATTAACCGTCATAAAGCAATTTCAACATTAAATTCAATCTTTATTTGAGTTTATGTTGGAAGTTTTATTTTTTTGCTTGGAGTAGTCAATTGATAAATTGTAATATCTTGGCCACATGGTGTTTCAACCCTTTTTTCTTTCAAAAAATTCTTTTTGAGCTCTAGTGTAGCTAAATTAATGTTATTTTTCACCACTCAATACAAAATTCAAACGTCACACTAAAGATGATGAAATTATTAGTCAATGTGGCATGTAAAAAGTCCAAGATAAGTGACATCTTTATATTTGTTGAATCTACTTAATATGAGAATACACAATGTCACCATTATAATATCACCACAGTTAAAGGTTTAATTTCGATAAGTTTCCCAATACTCAGAGACGCAAAACAAGAAAATGATCAACATACTTGTTATGCCTATATACCTTTGGAATTTTTCTAAAATTATGTATTTAATTAATCATACTATGTAGTTTTAATCTTGCTAGAGGCATCCTTTACGGTGGGAGTCTCTTCCAGAAAGTGTCAAGCCTTTTTGGTAAGACTCTTCTCGAAATCTTTTCGACTTTTTCCATCTAAACCATATTAAATTCCCCTTATTAAAGTAATATTGTTTGTGCTTACAAAAATCTACTTCCCATACTATTTGTGCCTCTCATATTGTACTTGTGTTGTTAGGTGGAAGAAAAATATCGACATATACTTACTTTGTTTTTAGTTATGGTTGTAGCTTGGTTGCTTCATCTATCTCTACCATCCCTTGTTATGCAGTCGCCTCTACTTTGAATTTCATGATTACCAAAATTCATTTCTTTAACTTCATTATTCATTTGCAGCATGTGGGATTTGGACATATCCAACCTTCCATATCTATAGGCGATGGTGAAGGAGACTCTATGAATGCCTCCACCTATGGTCCACGCTAATCAACAACCTCAAATGTGAAGATTCGTCTTTAAAAAATGTCAATTCAACAAGCCCCAATATCTTTCCCAAGAAGCTTCTTCTAAGTGATTTGTATTATTTTTTCCTTGGATCTTCAACACTATTATCAACCTCTTGCTTCTCTTTTGCTCATGACACTAATTGATGCAAATTTTCAAATTTGAGTGATGTATACGCCTTAGCCTTGGCACTTTGAGGCTTAGAAATCGAAGGAAAAAGACGAGGCAATTCAATGGAAGGATCATTGAAGGCACAAAGAATATTTTTTCCTTTCCCATTTATAACCCTATTCTAGGAGGTGTTGGAGAAGGAGACATAATGAATGCATCCACATAGTGGTCTAAATTGTTTGCATCATTTCCATCAACTTCTCCATCCGTAACATCCCCTGGATTTTTTTGAGGTCCTCCAACTATCTGGTGAGATGGCATATCCACTTCATGTTCTATTAGTTTGTTATCGAACATTGTATTAATTCAATGCATATATATCTAAATAGCACATAAGAATAGAAATGCGCACACACACACACACACACACACACACACACACACACACACACACACACACACACACACACACACACACACACACACACACACACACACACACACACACACACACACACACACACACACACATGCACACACACACGCACGCACGCACGCACGCACACGCACGCACACACACACACACCCACACCCACATACACACACATGTACACGTGCATTTATGCACACACGTGCACACACACGCACATGCACACCCATGCACGTGCACATGCACACATGCCCATGTGCACGTACATACACATGCACACGCACACGTGCACATGCACATGCACACGTACACATGCAGGCACACACACCCACGTGCATGCGCGGGTGTGCACACACACACATGCGCATGCACCCATGCACACCCACACACGCGTGCATGCGTATACGCAGACACACGCACACGCTCACACGCGTGCACGTGCACACACACAAACATCTAAAATAATATTTATGAAAGTTCTTGGGGCAGTGAATACATGTGTACACATGTTTTGCCTTCTGAATCTTTGAGCAATGCTAAATATTTAACTTTGTATATATTGGTAGATGAAATTTTCACTTTTGCAATAGCCCTCAAGGCTTTTTTTTGGTTGCACGTTTGGAGTTTATGTCCCATACATTCTGATCCAACCAATGTGGATTTTATTAATAATAATATTCAAATCTATACAATATGTTGTAGGCTCATGAGTGCACTCATTGAAAGACTTACACATGTCTCTCATACATTTGCATTTGAGCACTACACACATGCCTAAAGTTTTGCATGTATTTGTGAGAAAGAATGAATAGAGGTGCTTATGTTCAAAATCTCTTCCTTACGGAAATCTCCAAAACATGTAACTACATGCATATATCAAGTTTGCCTTCTCTTAGACTTTTTCAGTTTTGTTGCATCCTTTTATTTTCATCCTTCATCGAACCCCATCATAGAGGCAAACAAATAACAATAATATCCCCAAAAAAAAATCATATGAGTGACTACATAACAATACATTTCCATTAAAAACATACATGTGCATCCCATCGGACCTCTCATGCACCTCATTTGCATTGCTAGTAGATATAAACTTTAAACACAAATTCAGATATGGACAATGTACTACACATTTTAAATAAAAGAAAAAAATTAACCGAACTATACCAAACTAGGAGTTTATTATCTTGCCGAAAGCAAGGATATTGTTTTCACCTTAGCAATTAGTTATTTACATTCTGTTCAATCAGATTTCTCCATTTGTATTTAAAGGGGTTGAACTAAAGTTTGATGCTTTAATTTTTGTGCTGTGGCAGGATTCCATTGGTGGTTCCCTTTATTTGGCACTGTTGAGGGGAAATAGAAATGTAATCCATTTCATTTAATGTGTGTAATACCAACAATGCAGGTTTTGTCAGTTTTGTGTAGCTCGAGGCTGACTGTGTTTATTAGTATACACATCCCCTGCATTTACCTGGTCATACTGTTAATCAGAGCCATCCTGACAACCGCAAACCTGCTCAGCATAGAAGCCAAGATTCGAAAGTAGGTCAAGGATTCAAATCCCGTTATAGCCTTCACAATACCAAAGCTCTTTCGCAAGGCCCGTGCGATGCAGCTGCCTATTGTTGTCATACAAACTGCTACTCGAATACTCAAACAAGAAGTGGATGGATGTGTCTCTACCTTGATAGATATGTTGAATTCGTGCGACGATGATTTCTCGAAAGTTGACATAAAACAAGACGACACAACAACGCTTCTGTATTTTTCGGGCGCGACGGGGAAGAGAAAAGGAGTCGTTGGGATTCACGAAAAACCATATTGCAATGGTGGCAGGGTTGTTGCAGACACAGGAAAAAATCAAAATGACATCGGTGAGAAAAAAGATATGTATTTGTGCATTATTCCGTTGTTTCATCTATATTGTTCTTTCTACATGGTGGGCTACGTTGCGAAGGGGAACAACATGGTGGTGATGCCCAAATTCATGTTGGTGAAGATCATAAAATGGTACAGAGTAACAAATTTTCCTGCTGCTCCACCACTTTTCGTGGCGTTAATTAAATTTTCCATCGTGGCAGAATATGATTTCATCGTTGAGAATTATCAATTTTGGAGGAGCCTTGCTAGGCAAGGAGGTTATCGATGAATTCATCACTCTCTTCCCTAACGTCGAATTTCGTCAAGTACCCCTCTTTCTTTTTGGCCCCCCTATTTTTTCCGTGATTAGATTTACAATGAAATGATCAACGCTAAACCCATTATCCAATCATGTTTATACAATAAAATTGATATATGTATATTTACACCATTAATTTATTTTAATTATCTTTAATATAATGTTCAACTCAATATGAAAGAAAAGGAAATTTGAACCTACAATCATTTTGGTTATTTATAATTAAAAATACAATAAAAATCTCATACTTAGACCTAAAATACCCCTCAACGTCACTGCAAAAATCTATTTAATAATATCTCGACTAAGTAAATATTGATTCATCCTCCTCATTTTTTATTGAGTTGGAAAACACAAAATCATAATCCTCAGATTATGTGGTAAAATTTGGTAACATGGTAATTCAAGATCTTTAGCGATTTTCTGGTTGTTTCGATTCCTATGACTGTATTTGTTTTTTCGGTTGTCACAATCTTCACAATTTTTTGACTTTTTTTAATTTTATGGTTGTTGCCATTCATTGAAAGGTATATAAGTTTTGGGGTAGTTTCCATCTGAAAAATTTTATTTGTTTTTATTGTCCTTGCGAAGGCAAGGATATTGCCTCCGCATTAGCAATTAGTTATTTGCATTTTGTTGAAACAGATTTTGTCATCTATATTTTAATGGGCTGAACTAAAGTTTGATGCTTTAATTTTTGTGTTGTGGCAGGGTTCTATTTGTGATCCTTTTTAGTTGGCACTTATGAGGGGACAAGGGGATGTACTCCTATCTGAAGAACAAAGAGGAAAATCTATTGCCATGATTTCTGCAAAAGAAAATGTTTGCAACAAATTATTTGTTTAGAAATAAATATGTTTCATGTTTTTCCATTGTTTGTGATGGCTTACGTTTGGTTTTACTGCACTTTCCATTTCGTTGACTGTTGGTTTCAATTTTTTGTAAATTATGGAGGCTTTGTTTCGATGAGGTGCGTCCTCAAAAATGTCAGGGGTACAGACTGCAATGTGGGTACATGACAAAAATAAAAAAGCAGGAAAAGTTCTTTGTTTGGAGAGCCATTATGGATTCAATCACAAAAATAAAAAATAGGAAAACTTCTCTGTTCAGCGTAAATTTGTTTCCATGATGGTGTCCGCACAGATAAACTAGCTTCAGTTCAGTGAACTGTTCTACTGAGCATTTCATTCCACTAACTGTATACAATACAGTTTGTTTTACACCTTTGTTTTTTTGTTTAACGTTGCAAGCTTGTTCTTTCAGGTTCCTCGCTTCATTTTTCATGCCATGCACCTGAACCCTGCACCTACTACAACTGGCTTCTAGAGAGAGCAGCTACATTTTTATGTTTTTCTACTAGCTTTTGGACCAAAAAATTCACTTTTTGGCTTCCTCGTCTGCCTTCAACAAAAAACATATTGGCTTTGTTTCGCAGCGTTTGCAATGCTTCGAAATTTGTGCCTTCTAACATATGCTCTCTGTTACACACATTTCTCCTTGCTTTCAGACAAGTTATATGCACCGTCGTGCTTCGAAAATGCCTTCTGAACTATGCACTCTACTATATGGATTTTGCCTTATTTCGAACAAGTTAGATGCAACAATAGACTTTCAAAATGCCATGCACATAATACGGTCAAAGTTAATATACATCTATTTTTTTGTTTCATTACTTCGTCTCTTTGTTCGGTTTTGTCTCCGGTTAGCTTCATTGGTTCATTTCTCCTTGTTTTACGAGTGGGGTCCCCCATGACATCAAATGCTTGTTTCATTTTCTAAATTTCAAAATCAATATATACGTGTCCACAACATGTACATCCACTCTACTATACATGTTATCGCTATTGTAAGAAACATTTTTACGGTAAAAAAAATTCCACACATTCATTCAATAATCTCATTTGTTATGCATGTTTACAACAAATCGTTTCATTAACAAACATCAACACATGTTATGAAAAGAATTAACAGCCTTTCTTCTCCTCGCTGAAGGAATAGAAAATTTCTTTCCATTTCCACATTCTAATACTTCATTTCTTTTTGCAACGGGAAATCCCTTGCAATACATACCTAACAAATCCCTATGCACAACACAAAACATCACCTTCGGCAGGATTTGCCATATCTTGGCCTTGTTTAATTTGGTCATTCAACCAGCTACAAAACAAATGATAGGTGGGCTAAGTGACACAACAAATAAATGACAGGTCCGCTCACTGACTAACTGATCTGAGCTAGAGAAATGTTCAGATAAAAAAACTTAAATATATTTTCAAATACGCAGTTTAAAAAAATTCCTACTCATACATGGGTTGCAGCAGTATTACTAGAAAAAGACTTGCTCCCAGGCATTCCTGGTTGTTCCTGCAAAAACAGATCCTGTGGCGCCCTGAATGCCCCATGCGCGCATACAATCGCCAGTCCAACCATGGTAGCAGAAATCATAAGAGACACCACATCGGTCAAGAACACAACCGCAATGCTTATGAACGTCAACGTCCACAATATTTCCTTGTCGGTGAAGTGCCTGTTATACAACACCAGAGGCTCACTGCGGAAAAAATAGAGAAAAAGCCATCCCCCAAGCGCCACCATCAGTAATAACAGAGAAACAGGATGCGATACGAGGCTGCAACCCATTACCGCGCACAGCAGAATCATATAATTTATGCGAAAAAAGCTCCAGTTTTTGCGAATTCTGGCGGCTGCTTCGGCCAGGGACTCCGGTTTGGAGAAGGTTTTGTGATCTACGAGCTCCAGCCATGGCCGCTTATAAAGCATCGCATTTTTAGCGCCCTCTGAGATCTTAGATAAAAAAGCTCTGGCTGCGGGATTTGATAGCAACGGCGTCGTCTGAGATACCGGCAGGAGTGGAGCTGCTTCTGCCATTGCCGTTCAAAGGCGCTTCTTTTGCTTTCTCCAAATTCCACGCCCTAAAATATATGATAGGGTTTTGTCAATCTTTACAAATTCAGATCTGGACTATTTTTGATAAATTTCAAGTCCTCAAAGAAATTTATTCCTGATCTGAAAAATGTGAAATTCCTTCCCAGAGCAATCAGGTAAGGGCATCGAGAAACGAAGTCTTGAAAATGCCAAATTATACGAAACAACGCCCGAACCGACTGGCACGAGACAGGTTCCAGAGAATTTGCAATCAAATCCCGTCTTTTACCCCAAACAAAATTATTTAAAAAACAAAAACAAAGATCAGGATTCCGGACATCGAAGACGAGGAACCAATTCACACAAGTTTGACGAGCTTTCCAGCCTTGCAAACCGAATATTACAGAAAAATACCAAGAAACCAGATGTTCCCCTGAATTTGCCGGATTTTTGAACAAAATTTCAGATCTTAACTTTCTTGAAAAATGTGGAGGGGGAGAAATTGGTCTGTTTGAGAAAAATCCGGACAGTCGAAATGGTTAAAGAAAGAAACAATTTCAAAATTGCACGAGAAAAATGAAATGAGCGTCGTGGTGGAAGAAAACAGCACTAAAGTTTGCTGTAGGGGGAACATGTGATAAAAGTAGAAAGAATTGTTAGTTGTAATGTAGCAATGTTTAGCAATCATATGCGAGCAAGTAAATTATCTTAAATAGATGTATGGGTAAATTTAGTAGAACCACTCCGTGGAGCTCCTCAAAAAACGTAGTTTTAAATTAGAAGGTTCATTTGTGAGGGCGCGGTTCACATGTTTTTGCACTATAAAGGAACGGTTATATGATATTCCTATGTAAAATACTCATTTTAAAAGATGACAATGGAGAGAAATAGAGGGCATTTGTTAAGTTGATAGGCGAGGAGAGGAACTAATGAAAAACATACACAAATCCAGATGATATATTATTTACGTAAAGTATGAAAGTATATAAAATTTTAGATAATATTTGCGTGCCTATTTGTTATTAAGGTGATAAGAAATTCTTGTTTCCATGTTATAAGGTCTCACATACTACTGACATAATAGTTCTTGGCTGAATTGTAGAATTTCATGCGAGTACGAAATCTACTGAAGAACCAAGTTATTTCTAGTCCAAGTCTTCAAATGAAACAAATCGGGAAAAGCTAAAGGTCCTCCAGATTACTTAGCCCTTGGGAAGGGGACTGCAAACCCATTTTCCAATGTCATATATGTTGAAAACTTTGTGCGTGTGTGTGTGCGTGCGTGCGTGCGTGCGTGGGTGTGTGTGTGCGCGCGCGCGCGTGTGTGTGTGTAAAAATACGAAAATTAGCCAACTCGGGCCCACATACGATTGAACAAGAAAAATGGGTAAAAATACGACGAGACTAAAATTTCTGCACACTCAATTCCTACCAGATTTTCGGATCGAAAAAATATGAAAAAATCCAAAATTTGGGTATCGGGGTCAAAAGTTCACATTCTGGCCTTACAAGACCCACCGAGCTAAAAATGAGCTCGCCAAGCTACTCGATGAGTAACTTGGTGAGCTGGGAGATTGTTTGAAATTAGCGAGCTAGTGAGTGACTTGTCAAGTTGGGTTGACGAGTCGAACTGGGGAGGAATGGGTCATTTTGGCCCTAGCTAAAAAATTATCCCCATGAATGGTGCATGCAGAAGGCTTGATGAGCTAGCAACTTTGGCAGAAGTTAATCCCGTAAATTCAGGGTGAGATCGATCAGGATGGTGAGATCGAAGTGAGGTTCAATCTGCTAGGAATAATAGGCATCGAATGGAAGTATCAACTGCGGTGCGACGGATGGATGGAGGTCGAATCGTTGGGAAAAGCTCGGAGCTCGAGCTCGAAAAATACAGGGAAAAAGTTGGCCATGGAAACAACAGATCTAGGTCCTGAGTGAATCACAAGTCATAGCGACGGCAGAGATTAAATGAGTCGGGCATGCTCGAGCTCAGTTGAAGCGGCACCAAAGGCATCGCAGTAGAGTCCGATGCTCTTTTTGACTTGGTAAAGCAATAGGGAGCTTTGGAAATAGAAACGATGACGTCAAGTCTACATGGTTGAAGAGAGTCAAATCGAGTAGTAAACGTCAAAACATGGAGGATGTACCGAGATCCTCATTGGCCGTAGGATCAATTTTCATGAAGAACGGCATTCACAGTTTGAGATGAGTAAGCTCAAGATCAAATGGAAGCTCAAAGTCTGAGAGAATCGTCAGACATCGGAGGTTGTACAGTTTATAGGTTACAAATCAGTTATTTTGGAGATGAGAAGGTGGAAAGCTCGAAGTGAGCTCAGTTTTGAGCTCGATAGGATAACATAGGCCCAAAAGCCCATGCAAATTTCAGTAAAGAACCAGACTCTGTGATTTAGCGAGGTATGTGTCGTGAATTCATCAATGGAGGGCCCAAGTGAAAATCTGGAGTCTTTCGAGCGAGTTACGTTTGGCATGGATTGGAGGTATGAGATCGACCATGAAGCTAGATTTGAAACAAAATGTCCGAAGAGTTGAGCTAAGCTCAGAAAAAATTCAGAGTTGAACACGCTACTAGGTTGGTGTTCAGTGGTTGGCATATGAAAAAATTCTAAAGGGCTCGAGTTCCAAAATCCCAAACATGTAAAGACTTCTGCTAAGCTAATTGGTCTTCGTGCCAAATTGGCCTGACATGGCTGGAGTTCCGAAACTCCAAACGATGAGTGCAAGGTGGAAAATGCATTCGAGCCATTCCTCCAAGTGGTGCAGTGGGTGTCGAGTGGCAATTAAACACTGGTGAGCGGTAGGTGGGAGTTGATGTCAGAGAGTTGGTGCTTAGAAAATGAGCCACACCAAATCAGCTCGGTGGAATGTGAGCATAGGTAGAGCTCATGGCCTTGCATAGGGATACAAAGGAACTTGTCATGGAGAAAGACTAGCACAACTCTGAGCTAGGAGGAAGGAGCTCAATGGAGATCGAGGAGAACATGGAAAACCCTAAACTATACCCCAACTTTCAAACCATCACATACTGGAGCTAGAGATATCTGAACCATATCACAAAATCATAGGCTTTTTGGAAAGAACTAAGAATGAAAATATACATGATGGTAACCATGTTAAAATGATATTTTCCAGGAGGTTAAATTTCTAACCCCTGATAATTATAGACAACCCTAACATTTTGAAATGACATCAGTTTGAACTATGGGTCAACCATTTCACAGTAATTTGACCAGTTAATCAAAAAGGTGATTTCGAGAAGCTCTACAATAGGGGAAAATGTCAATTTTTTATATTTTCAAATTTCTATGCACATCTGAAAATTTAGGAACATGAACAGTGCCCTTGGGTAGGTGAAGACCATTAATGGAAGTAGGTGAAAAGAATAGGGTCATGATGAAGCTACAAGATGCTAGAAACTAGACCCAGGTGCAATGATATCCAGTTCCTTCTTGAAGCACAAGTTAATATCATTAATGGAGAAGAGATTTTGGAAGATCTCTAGAGTACTTATTACAGGATTAAACAAAGTTTTTTTAATGGGTTTTTGGGGAAATTTTAGGTTTCATTTCTCTCTCTCGTCTCCTCAAATTTTTGCTATAAATATTGTAAGGGGTTGCAAAAACAAGGTGTTTGATCACATTTTTTCTCCCATACACCTCATTTCTTCTTTGGGATTAAGGCCTTCTTATCAAATTTGTAATGGTATTTCTTACCTTTCCCCTACTGAAATGTATTGTGTAAATTCATGATGAAGTAATAGGAATTATGTTTGTGTTAAATCTTCTAATATTTCATAGTTTGATTGTTCTTTCTTTGCCTTTCATTACTATTGGGTGTTCTATGCAAATTTCATTTTTCATTGCAGGTTTTGGGTGTGATCATGTGTTTGTTTGGAAATGGTGTAATGTGTGCATCTTGGTCTGTGGTACTATTGTTTACATTCTCCATGGTTCATCCTTCTCCATTTTTTAGGGCTTGGGAAGAGTGATTAACACTCCTTTCTTGGTGTATCACCACGCGTAGTGTAGGTTTTCATTCCATGCATTTTTTCTTGTGTATGGACAATTCGTAAAACAAAAATAATATATTGTATTATAGACTTCAAACCATTTACAAAGGCTATTATATAGCCATCGAAATAGAAAACCAACATCCTATAAAATAGAAATCCATACAAACAAATAACCCGTTAATAGCTTTATGGGAGCAACCAAACTATATGAATATATTGTTGTCATAACAATATATTCTACATATAACCGTAATATTTACCAAACATAAATATTAATAGCCATGTGAACATTAATATTCCTAACATTCCCCCCTTAATGTTTAGATGGTAGAAAATGAACTTTCACACTTCCTCAGCAGCTTTCCACCCGTGCTTGCTCATGATCTTGGTATAACACTCGAACTGAAGTTAGAATAAGGAATACACCGACCTCTTATCAACCATGCAATGTCAGGAACATATCTGACCGAAGAGGATGGGAACACATTCAGGAATCATCTTCTTATCAACCAGTCACTTTAAGGAATGCATCTGACCTAGCAGTGTGGGAACTCAAGCAGGAACACATGTGAACAACCTTCAATGGTTTTCCAGAGGCTAACCACAAACCTAGGTATGAACAGAGACACATTTGCTTGTTAACCTCTTCAAGAATCATGATGTTGCATTTCCCTATGCTATCTATTCTTTACTATGTTATTACATCAGGGAATTATGTAGGAATAACCACATCTACAAGTGAACAGGAAAGAATATAATCTCTTATTTCTCAATCCACGCAGAAATCCACACCAAGCTGAAATGCTGAAATCAAACACACTGCACGTTAAAATAAGGCGCACCACTCAAAAGAAAAAACACACACATGCCACCAAATCATTTTGCGCAGCCTCATCATTGGTGACTGACGAGAGGTTGCTGATCAACCTCTAACCTTTGATGCCTCCGTCCTCCAGAATACGCATTGCTAACTCAACTAAATAAATATTTGAAGCTCAATTGTTTTCACATTGTTTATTATATCTTCCCTCCCACAATGTGAAATAATTTATTTTACAGATGTCGGGTAACACCAAAAACTCATCCTTGAGGCAATTTTTTTTACGCACTGTTTACAATGACACGACTTAACACTTGTAAAGACAATAATCCTAAAATCACCTATCTGACACACAACAAACAACTAATGACTATTACATTAATAGGCAACATAAAATACACGAATAAATAGAAAGTAATTTCAATTACTTTCTATAAAATAAAAGACAATTATTAACACATAACTAAAAACTATATCTATTGACTCGCATTTTGATAACAAATAGTATTAAAAATACTATTGAATGAGACTAAGACCACTCGGAAAAAAAATGTAAATCTACCAAACTACTATAACGAAGACCAATACTATCATTGACTTGAAACAAACCTAACACAACCAAATAGAAATTTAATGACTTTAAATACATAACAAGTCTAGGCTTAGTGACCCAAAGACAAGACTTGTGCTAAAACTGTTATCAAAATCAATAAACACCGAACCTTGACAGTGATGCATGCAAATTTTCTGAGTTCCAATGAACACACAGATCATGTCGATCTTGAGACTTCTCAACGAGTTGGAGCTCGGAATGGATCACGTTCCTGCTATGGTGAGGAGGGATATCAGATTCCAGTTGCTACATAAGGTTCGATTTTCATGCAAATAAATGTTGAGCTTGTTGACTCTAAAATGTTGTATGCATGTCCGCATGCATTACAGGTCCTCACAAAATAACCAATCGAACTACAACTACAAATTTTGGAATATGCAGGAAAAGACTCGGTAAATGGGTCATAATCGAAAAAGATTACTAGAGTGTTGAATGGAGGTAGACCACAGTTGAAGATACCACCGAACGATTCAACGTTGTCACAGTCTGTTTACCGAGCAGAATAACAAGCCAAATAATCCCTATCAAAATAAGAAATGTTGGACTTCTCATGTGCTTAGCCACTGATAACTTGTGCACTGAAATATTTGATGACGTGATTCCTGCAAATGCTTAGATAAATTGATAATTTTGATGGACACTCAAATATAGTTAAGGGAGAGGAGCCACTAGTTGTGCACCCAAGTTGAGGGGTGTACAACACACATTTAAATACATCAAATTTTGAAAAAAAAAATACCCTTTAAAAGTTTTTTTTTTTTTTCTTAATTTAAATATTTTTTTTTGAGCATTTTTATTTTATGGAAAGTAGTTTTTAAATGGATTTAAATCAAGTAGTTTTTCATACAAAGGAAAAAAGGGTGGACCATTAGTAGGGCATTATGTCATGCATTTTTTTCTACTTATGTGGTATCATGTGATTGGGTGATTTTTTGATGTGATTTGATGTGACACATTTTATTAGCTCCTTTTTTTTTCAAATGTTGAATGACAAATGTACATGTACTAGTCACTTACTTCACAAATACCCTCACCATTAGTTGGATTTTTTGGCATCTAATGTAGCGATGGCACTAAAAATAAATGAAATATAAAACTCAACATGCCATTTTGGGAATCATTTGAGTGGCCATGTACATAATGTACAAGACAATCTGAGATGTGTTGACCAAGAATTTGTATCAGGATTTCAATGATGCACATCATAATAGTCTATTCATGTATTGAATGCCTCGTCTAGCTATGTCTAACCAATGAAACAATGCCCACCGAATGATATATTTATTATGTAAATTCTAGTCACTCAGACTACCAGATCTCCCACGAATGAGCACACAAACATAAATATTTCTATTAAGGGATTTTGGATGTGTGTCTTAAAGGACCACAAGTGACGTGGAGATAAAAAATAGCTCTTGACTATTGTGAACGGGAGAGTTGTAAAACTAATGTAATTTCACAAGAGCTATAGAATAATATGTGGCGCCAGGAAGAAACTAGATGGCTGTAACAACTATGTACATAAATTATAGTGGAGCGGAAATGAAAATCTCCAACAAAGCATACAATGCCAAATATTTTCAGATTCTTGAATTTCATACATGCGAAACCAATCTAATCAAGTTTCCCCCTTCATAATTCAAAACCAAATCAAGTTTCCCTCTTCATAATTCAAAACCATGACATTGCTATGATACCAAATCTTGCGTATGAGCAATTCATACAACAAAAATAATATATTGTATTATAGTCTTTAGACCATTTACAAATGAATTATTATATAGTCATCGAAATAAAAAACCAACATCCTATAAAATAGGAATCCATACAAACAAATAACCCGTTAATAGCTTTACGGGCGTAACCAAACTATATGAATATATTGTTGTTATAAAAATATATTCTACGTATAACCGTAATATTTACCAAAACATAAATATTAATACCCATGTGAACATTAATATTCCTAACATTTCTATCCCTGTCCCCTTGGAAGCATTAGATTAGGATTAGTGAGTAGGTTTTTCATGCACTTGGGTAGTTAGGGGCAGGTAGGTTAGGAGTACGAATTGACCTTCTTCGGATATTTGTTTAATTCACAAGGTCCCATACTTCACGACAACTCCATGTTGTGCAATCACGCCGAATGCCCCATTCAAACTCAGGTAATTTAGGGGGTGTTGTGATTTCGCATCAATAGTTTTGGCATGCCCGGTGGGATATCGCAGGAGTTAGATTTTTTCTCATCTTTCAGAGGTGTCTCATTATCAAACAAACAATATTAATCTCATCGTGCACCTACATCAATAGTTTTGGCATGCTCGATGGGACATCGCAGGAGTTATATTTTTCTCATCTTTCAAAGGTGTCTCATTATCAAACAACAAATCTTAAGCCACTATGTGACCACATCAACATTTTTGGCATGCCTGGTGGGATAACCAAGAGTGATTTTTTTTTATTTTTTCAGAGTTTTTCTACTAAAAACCTTGTCACATTCAAGCCAAGTTCAAAACAAAGGCATTTTTAGAGGTTTCCTTGTACTTCAGAATTTAGAGGTTGTCATTTTCGGATTTCAAAGGTTTCAGTTACAGGGTCAAAGTTTGAAATCAATTTTGTACAGCTTAAAATGTGCAAAATGGGCTCAAACTTCACCAGATGATAGATAGGGGGATGAAATTCAAAAGGGTATTTTCAAATTTTTTGAAATTTTGAACTTCGCTTAGAAATTTCATTGCCTTCATGTTCTTTTGAAATTGGTTTCATAGTGTTAGTTTCCTTTTGTATTTATCCACATAGTTGATTCTTTGTTTGAGCATCCTATCACTACCCCAGGGGCTACTTTTCATTCAAATTACTTGAACATTCCATATTCTTTTCTTTCCCAGGTCTATGCTCGCTGACCTCTTTTCCATGAGAAACCTCAGACTTATCCTTTTTTTCTACGCCATTGTGAGGTGCTTGAGTACTGACAGAAGGATTGAAAGTGACCTCATACTTGTCTTGGATGGCCATGGCATGAGTTAAGAGACCAAGAATCAGCTTGGGTTCTTCCGTAACTTCCACTTCATCCAAAAGTTCTTGCACAAAATCTCCTTTGTTACTTCCTGTAGCTCATCTTTGTGCACCTTTGAAAAATATTTATTTTACAGCTCAAGGAAACTATCCAAAGGGATTAATTCATTATCTTGGGAATTTTTGCATTCTATCAATCCTTCATCAAGAGGAGCTTCAGCTTCAAAAGCATAAAAAATCCTTGCTTCAATTTCTTCATCATGGAAAGAGTCTTCTTCTTCAAATGGGAAAGAAAATATCTCCATTTCATCGTTGCATCCATCAATCATTGGCTCAGGGGGGGCATCATATTTCTCATCTTGCTTTGTCTCAACATGGCCAACCTTCACATTGATTGAAGCTTTCAAATTAGATTCATGCTTGTCTTGTAGGTTTATGGCTTGCATCAGGAGTTTGAGACTGAGCTCAGGATCTTTTATTTCTTCTACATCTCTAAGCAGTTCTTGTACAGACAGTTCTTTCAAACCTTTCACAGGTTCATCACAAGATGGTCTTGTCCCTCCATGAATGACATGGATGAGATCATCTTCATCTCTAAATGGGAATGAAAATACTTCGATTTCATCGTGGATAAGCACACAAGCTGATTTTTCCATTTGAGATTCGCCAAGAACCTTTTCCTCTTTTGCATGGTTTACGTTGTCTGGTAATTCGGGGCTTCCCTCTTATAACTCGAATCTCCTTAATGCTTCTTCAAGGTACATACCTCTCTAGGAAGGCATGTCTAGCCATATCAAGATGGGAATATCCTCTTCCTCCTTGCTTTTCACAAAGTGATTCATCTGCCTGGTATCTTGGTACAAGATGTCGATTCCTGGACTTCCAAACTTTCACACTATGTACCTCATCTTCTTCTCTGGAAGCATTTTTTTCCATGTGTCCCTGAATTGTAATGGTTGCAGAAGACCATTTCATCTAGATCTTACCCCCAAACTACTGACAGAAACCCCTACTTAGAAACATTCCAAATGAAGTTGGAATGTCTGCTACTAAAATCATCACTAAAACTTTCTTGTCTGGAAATATGGCGAGAGCCACCTGTGTATCTTTGACCCTCCCTACAAGTGGGACTTCTTTGGACTCTAAAGAGTAACAAAAGCCACCAGGTGGAGTCATGGTGAGTTTGAGAGCCTTGGTAACCTTTAAAGGCATCGCGTTGTTTGAGGCACCAAAATCTATTATGTAATTGTCCAGTACATATTCTCCAACAAGAAGGGAGATGTAGAAAGGATCAACCTTGTCAGTCTTGGATGCGCTCAAGGAAAGCATGTTCTGTGAGGGAAGCGCAAGGGGGTTTGGTAGTACTCCTTTAGAATTGGGTGTTACAACATTGGGTGTTAAAATACCACTTTTGATGTATTGAACAAATCTCTCGAATTGTTCGGGGTGAGTATGCAAATATTCGGTTTCAGTAATTTGCACTTTGGATTTGTTCACGTATTCTATGAAGTCAAAAGGAGAAGATGTGGGCGAGGGTGATGAAGGGACTAATTTTGGATTTAGGATAGGTTTGGAAGCAAGAGTAGATTTTTGGGGAACAAAGGGGATCTTGAAAGGTACACTAGGAGCTTTCAAAGTACTAGATTTTACAAGAGCATATTTAGATTTAGAATTAGAAGATGCATCAGAAGACTTACTTGGAATTGCTAGAGACTTCTTATTTGCTACAATATTAGGATTCAACAATGCGGACCCCATGGAGGGTGGGAACGGAGATCCTCGATTGATTATTTTGTTTTATGGAGTCACCACAAAAGGATCTTTAGTCTTATTTTTCTTTGTAACAGCAGAGGAAGAGCCTCTTTTCTCAGACCGAGAACAAGTGAATACCGCACATGAGAAGCTAGGTGTATCTTCTTCATCATCTTCATTTCCTCTAGAACATTCAGAGAATATGATTTGTGTATCATTCTCAAACTCATCACTTTCTAGGAAATCACCACCTTCACTTTCTTGTTCAAACTCCTCTTCATTTTCCTTACTCCTACAACTTACATTGACAGGTGGGGCCTCCAAGGAAAGACTTCGAGTTGCTCCTCCAATCTGATTTCTGTTGCTTCTTTGAGAAGATACTCATTCAAAAAACTCCCTCTTCAATGACGCCATTTCATTCACCAATTTTTGTAGCAATGGATTTGTTCTCTTGTCATCTAGGATGTTGGATCTTTCCCTTTGACGGATTCTTGATATTTCTAGAAAGGATGAGATCATCATCAAGTTTAATGGCTATCCTTTGTGCTTCTATAATGTTCCTTGGTTGAAATATTCATAGGAGAAATCCTACCTTTGGTGATTGAGCATTGATGAAGAATATCTTGACATTATTTTTAGATGGCAAATCCTCTTTCGGTATCCTGTGAAGCAACTATTCAAAACAAGCCACAAAGTCTCTCATAGTTTCACCTTCTCTTTATTCATTTGAGCCAACTGCACCAAGAGATCCTAACAGTCTTCAATTGATTTAAATATTTCCTTGAAGGCAGTCTTGATGTCGTTCCAACTATTGATGGATCTGACAGGCAGGAGGTAGAACCATTCTGCTGCTTTTTCTTGGAGATATTCCACAAACAATCTTACGACAACGTCTTCATGTTCAACTCCAAGAATCCCACATGATGTGGTGAAAGTGGCGATGTGTTCTTCAAGTATTTGTGTGCCATCACCTTTAAACTTTGGAAAGTTCTTGCAGGAACTTGTTAGTAGATCATGAAGAGGGGGTTCAAGAGCAAGTGAGCATGTATTTCTTCCCCATGGAACAATGGGTTGGGGTATTTCTACTTCATCTTCCATTGTCGTTTCTACTTTTGTTTTAGCTCTTGCTTCTACAAATTATTCTTCAAATTCTTCTTCTTTTGGGAACTCAATGCTCAAGGTGATTGAAAAATGAGAGAATTTGAAGGGGGGGTATCAATAGGAGTTTGAATAGGATTTCCAGGTGAACTGCTTGAAAAGCCAGATGGAGAGGAGGCTTGAGAGAAGAAGTATGGATTATCTCTAATTCATTCTCGCTAATTTTGCAAAGCCTTGAAATTGGTATCAACAACACCTCTCGACATGTTCACCCTGGTGTATCTTCCTTTAGCCAGATTTTGGAAATTCTTGAAGTGGGAATATGAAAAGACACTATGGAATATGAAAGGTAACGTGCAGGAATTGATAGTGTATCTTTCAGAAATGGATTTTCATGAACTCTTTTTTAATTTTCTTTTTCAATATTTCATATTTTTATTTTGGACCTTATGGTCATATTTTGGGTGTGCAGATGCTGCTAAATCTGCCCCACGGTGGGCGCCAAAAATTGTTGGCGAGAAAATTTATCAGGGACAAAATTGGTGGATTTTTTGCCAATGCTATGGGAGTCTAAGTCCCTCTACTTAACCGGTGTAACTTCTGTATATGCATGCGTGAGTGAAAGTGAGTTTTTTCTAGGTGGCCTTACGTTCAGGGATCCAATAGGGGCACTCCATTGACCCTGCGGAAAAAGCTAACAATCTCTTTCTAGGGAAGAAATTGTTTGTAGAGAGGGAAAGGAGATTGAGAAATGAGGTAGGAGTACTAATGTTGTACGTAGAAAATCATATTCCTACACACACACTAGTTAGAAACTTCATCACATGCACTAAATTAAGAGGAAACAATATGCAAGTAGCAATAAGACCAAATAGAATTTGATGAGCACAAAGTATCATGAAATCCCTTAGTCAAAGAAAGATAGAAACTCCTTCTTCTTGTATTGATTTCTCAAACCAAATTGTACATAGTGGGGAAATGGAGGAAAGTTGAGAATGAGGGGAATGGAAGAATTTTGATATCTCCTTTGTTCTCTCAATGCACTCTTGAGTTTACAAAATCAATCACCAACCCTTTGAAATGGGAATGGCTTTACAATTTATAGAATGAGATATGACTCTTCATTTACCCCCCCCCAATGCCTTTTCATATGTCCTCGCACAAATTAAAAATTTTCAACTTCCTAGGAAACTTTTAAGTCCCTTTTTATAACATAAAGGTGACTTATTACATTAGGAACATTGATACATATGAAAAAGTGCAACCCCAACACAAAATTAGAACATTGAGAAGAGATAGAAAGTTGGGGGAAGAGGAGAGAGAAAGATCAATAGAAGAAGAAGAGGAGATGCCATTCCCGATGAATTCCATTGATCCTCTTTGATGGAAATCTCAATGCGATGAAACTCTGAATCTTCAAAATTATGTGAAAATCCTTCCAATTGGCTCACAGATGATTTGGAATGAGTGTTTTCAAAACATTGCTGAATGGTTCTACCAATGACCATAACTTCCACCCTGCACAAGATACTCTTGCAACTCGAGCCACAAAGTGAGTGTCGGGAGACACTGTTTAATTCCCTGAGATGAGTCTTGAATTCCCTATGAGAAATACCCATGGATGATCCAAAATGATGGTGTTGACATGAATGATTGTACCTCTATGTCCCATTGTGCCAAACTTTCCCTTTGAGAATGACTTGCTATTTTTAGTAAGTACAGATGGGGCTTACTATTTTAGTAAGTGTCATAGTTACCTTTTCCCAACCTCAATCAGTTATGGTAGCTTGAATTATTTCTTCTTACTATGTTCCTCTTGCTTTTTGGACCAACTGGCTATTTATAGCAGGGGCCTGTGGAACCACTTACTATTTTAGTAAGTGCCAAAATTCCCGTTCTTATGAATTCTCAACTGCAGTGCATCTCCAATGTCTCTGTCTCCTTTGTAAACTCTTCTATTGATGATTTTCCCAAAATAGCAGTCCCTTATGCAAAAGACCTACTATTTTTAGAAAGTGGGCTTTTAGAGGTCAGATTGACGATGGAACAATTTTTTCTAATATTTATTTTTTCCAAATATCGTCCCTTTGAAATTTTATCCCTACCCGCTCAATAGTCTAGGAGATTTTAATCTTTCAATTTTTTAGACCTGGCAGTGCTTCTGGACACGACAACCATTAATGGACCTCAAAAATGAAATTGCAGGTTTGGTTTTATCCTCCATTTTAAAAAAAAAATTATATTTTTGATGTGGGTTTTTTCTTCTCATGCTTCAGATGAAATCTTGTTTCAATTCGACAACCGATTTGACGGGAAATCCAACTTTTTATTCGTCGGGCTGGAAAGAAGATTTTTCCATTGTGAATGTTCTATGCAACACAAGGAGGGATTGAAGGCATGTTTCTGATGGTTTCAAAGAGAGGAATTAACATAAAAAAAATGGTGTGTTGTTTCGTGCACTAGTTTGTAAGATTTCTACGAATCTCTTTTTCATGGCAATGGAGATTTTCACTATTTTCTTCTATTCGTTCTTCACTTCTTCTTCCTTGTTTGCTCAAACCTACTTCTGAGACTTGTATGATTTCATGGAGTGGAGGAAAACCCTGCTGTTATATACAATGTTTGAGTTTCATAAATGGTGGAGTGATGGTGGGAAGTTGCAGAGGAGTTTGGAGGAAGAATTGTGCACGAGAGAGTTAGATGTAAGAAGCGAGAAAAAAGTGACACGCAAGGATTTAAAATTATGCACAGAGAGTTCTGGGCACTTTTTTTTCCCTGATGTCCCTAACCTCAAAGGGACATTGAGGGACATCAATTTTCACGGTGAGAAAAATGGTGACATGTGGCGGCGATTAGACGATAAGTAGTGAGAGCTAGAAAATCAACTTTAAAGCACTAAGGGGCTAGAAGTGGGTCACATGGGTGACCCAAAGTTTTCATTAGAAGGCTGGGTACACATTTTTCAAGGTTTAATATCCCTAACCTGTGAGGGACATGAGGGACATCAAATTCCATGGTGCTCTTGGAGCTGACACATGGTGGAGATTCGACGGTCAGGGAGTGAGAGTTCCCAATAGCACCTGGGGGCTGAAATGACGATCTTGAAGGTCGTGTGAGGTTTTAGAGGTCATATGGGGCATGGGTGACATTTTTTCATAATTTATGTCCCTAACCTTGAGGGACTCCAAGTACAAAAAATCCCACTAGGCTCCTGGAGATGACACGTGTCCTCCCAAAATTTGGCTAACTCTGAACTCGCTCCAAGAGGACAACTTGAGACGATGATAACTTGAGCTCCCGATGGAATTTTTTGGTGAAATTTTATATGATCCTAAATGGAAATGGAATTTTGAATACAATGGTGGGGGTTTCATGTCTTTATTATTCCATATGATCCCTGAAAAATGGAATTTTTGTATTTGGTACTCCACTTGTGCATGAGAAAAAATGCTTACAGACCTAATGTGCCAAAGTGTTGTGAAAAAATGATTTCACCATATTGTAGGGATTGGAATTATATTTTTGAGATGCTTAATTTTTCTCCTAACTCCATCCGGAGCTCCTAGAATCACCTTTGGAAGCTCAACGACTGTTTTGGCCTATGCACTGATTTTGGCAAAACTGCCCCAACTTCTCCCAACCCTTCTAGAATCTTCTTGAATCATTTCCATGATGTACCAAGACATTTGAATCACCTCCATGTCCATTTTGGATTTTTGAATCTTCTCCATGGGATTTCTCTAGCCCTAGGAAGGCCGGTGATAGCCCTTCCCACAACTACATGTAGCTTGCAACTTTTAATGAACTCCTAAAATCACCTAGGGGAATGAATGGAATTTCCTAAATCACCTAAGGGGATGAGATAATGTTAATCAGGAGGTCACTTGGACTGACTGGATGGACTTGGGGTGTCTTGGGATGATCAAATATGAAAATTTTTCTACAGGGGTATCATTGTCATGCTTAGAAATTGTTAATTTCCTTGTTGCATATTTGCACGACAACAAGACTTTTCCAAATTTTAGGTTTTGGAATTTCATGATTTCAGAGTTTCAAAGGTTGAAGAATTTTGGAGGTCTCTATACGCACCCAAAATAACAAGTGCTACATTATCGGAAAATGGTTACAAAAGTCCCCAATGATGATTCAAGTCCTTTCAAGAAGGTGTTCGAGCTCCAAAACCCATTCACAAGTGTATATTTTTTAGCCTAGACATCCTTACTTAGCCTTCTCACACTTTTTCCAGCTTCCAACTTCTTTCTGTGCATGTTTTGGCCTTTAGTTCCAGGACCACCACCTAGGCAGGGTAGCGGTCCTGACTGATTTTTCTAGATTCTGTCATGCGTGTTTTTAACATGTGATGATTCACTTAACTTCACTTTTAGGATGCATCCATGAGCCAAAAAATAGTTTTGATTACTTGGTTCTCCTTCCCTCTTCTATTTTTGTATGTGCTTTAATTAGTTGGAACTACCTCTTCTTTCCTCGTGCATGAAGGCATGTCCCAACCCCTATTCTTATATATTCCATGCTTGTGTTCAAGAAAAATGCCTGAGAATTTTGTGTCTTGTATTGATTTGCTTCCATAATCTTGCTAGGAATTACATAGCCAAGCTTAAATCTCCTGTGTTATCTCTCTTCTATTTGCATTGCATCCAGACTACCTTCATGCTGCTATTGGTCAAGCACCATCCTCCTGCTATTGTTATTGCATTCCCAATCCCTTGGACTCATATGAACACTTAGAGAAAGAAAGGAAAAAACTGAGGGGACAAATACAAATACAACTAGATTTGCCAAAGTTCTTGCTTATCCAAGTTGGAATTGTGTGTTTGTTTGCTTTATTTGTCAAATTGTCAATTTCAAATCACTAGTTTCAATTACCTATCGAATAGAGTAGTAAAATTTTTCATTTAAGTTAGGTAGGCAATCACAAGTAGATCAAATCATTAGAAGTTTTTCTCTTTGACATTACCTGGGAAGTTGTGGGGAATAATAGCTCTTCCAGGGTTATGATTTGTTCTTCACTTTTGAGGTAGGGTTTGAAGGGTTTTGATTAAATTAGGTTATTTGTTTTAGGTTTAGATTCACATATCCGCACAGGTAATTAGCTACATCCAGTTGATTACTTGTATTTAGTTTGTTTATTAGATTAGACACATTGTTTAAAAAACTAGAAAAGATAAAAAAATATTTACTTTTATTAGATTAGTTTGCTTTCATTGTTTTGCTCTGATATATCATGAAAATAACAAAAACATAGATTATATTTCCTTTTATAGTTAGTTTTCGTATTAAAATAATTTCAATTCATTCCTTATGACCATCAACAGTCCACAACAAGAAATAATGTAAAGTTGTGATCCTTTGGTCCGCAACGCAATGAGCCGGAATTGATAACTGACATTGATACAAGTTTGTGTTTAACAATTCTACACATACCTACAAATTTTGCTGAGAAAATAGAACAACTAAACACACTAAACATTACTGTTAATCAAGCCTATGATTATTGGACTGCTCCTGGAAATAGGGTTTGATTATGCGTATGCCCATACAAGGACCAAAACCTCCACGAGTCTTTGGTTTTGATCTTTAGGTTCCACAACCCAATGGGTCTACTAACCAATTAGACATTGAAACTAGCTTGCATACATTGGTATTCAAATCTTCACCATTTCCACTTGACATTATTACACAACTTTCCTTATGGAACATAGCAGCCGATTAGGATAATAATTTCTGGACTAGACCGGAAAATCGCCCATAGTCCCTGTGGCTCCACTACATCTCTCGTTTTCACTTCCATGACCTTGTCTGGAAATCCATACAAGGCACCCGCAAGTCACTTTCTGCGTGTTCAGCAACCAATAAACAAAATCTTAGTAGAGCTTGATATCGATTAGATTCTCTGAGCATCTATCATATCAGATCGATCCATCACACCACTATAGGCTAGAAGAGCATTCTTTGATTTTGACTCATAGATCTTGCTAAGGAGATACAAAGAAGTGCTAGAGAGTTCTCTTTGAATTGACCAAACAACCATTAAAAGTGGTTGTAAGAGTTATGGATCAAATGGAAGGTTAGTCACCCCTAATCAAAATAACCCTAGTTATGCCAATAGTACAAACAATAATCAAGGGCCCAAGGTCCTTATTAAGAATCGTGGAGCCACGACGGATGGAGTTACTGACCATCCCAAGAAGCCTAATGTTGTTAGTCCTCCCAATACAAGTGCTACCAATAACAAAAACAATGGAAACAATCAAAGAAACAATAAATTCTCGCCCTTAGTTAATGCTGTAGATTTTAACCGTTAACAACAACAATAACATCAACAATCAAGAAAAACGTAGACCCAAGGCCCTAACAAATACCCAAATGGGTATCCGAACCAATTCCAAAACCAATGGCAAGGGTTCCCAAATTTTAACTATAACAATCAACAACTAAACAATAATTGTAGTTTTAGACTGTAAAAAGGTACAAACTAAAGGCCTTGCGATTATGATCTAGATTTATATTGTGGTTTCGATAGGGTTCGTGGGCATGACACAAGAACATTTCGTGATTGTAACAAGTTTCCACAACATTTTTCAGAGGATTAAAAATAGTTTTTTTTTCAAACCCAACAACGCAAAATCAAAACACCTATATGGGACTGGTATCCCCATAGAACACACCACTCATAATCTTTAACGATCCTCTCCCCATGCATCTAAAATATGGTAGAATAGATGCCAATGGTTCGAACAAAGGTATTGTAATAGGGACCCATGATTGTGAAGCCTCAATTTCATCGAACCCAAAAGTGGTACCTTCTTTGGATGGTCGCTAGAAAATGATAATTATAGGGTTGGTGGAGTTGGACATCAAACCTTAGATTAATGCTACCACTAGAACCAATGATTATTCTTTGCAGCCAATCTTGATCTACCCAACTATATCGAATGATAATCGTGATATGCTAGACAAGCTCGTAGGATCTTATGACTTGATCAATGACTTAACCAAGACTTTCTCTCACATTTCCTTCTTGGATATGTTAAAGAATTCCCCTGTTCATAGAGCCGCTCTACTAGAAGCACTAGGTATTGGTCAGTTGATTAACATCACCCCTCCTCCAGAAGAAAAAATAAACCACGTGGAATTTGATTTCTATCCTCCAAGGAAGCCTGAAAGATGCCCACGAATGCTAAAATAGAGGTGTTGGATTTGTATTTGACATCAACAAGATGCCCATGGACACTAAAATAGCTCATAGAGGTGATTCGGCGTTATTTTTACAAGTATGGATTTAGAATAACTATGTAAAGCATGTGATGATTGACGAAGGGGAAGTAGTTAACATAGTTCCCTTCTCTTTTCTTCAAAATCTAGGTTACAGAGAGACCAATTACTCTTCAACATGAAACATGATGAGAGGCTATGAAATCCTCAAGGCAACGTTGATCAGAATTATAGTGTTGGGAGTCACCCTTGGGCATAAGATGGTACCAACCGAGTTTTACATTATAAACCGAGAAACCAACTATAATATGATCCTTGGCCATCCTTGGATTCATTGCATGAAGGCAATTCCCTCCAAGTTGTTCCAGGAAGTCAAATTCCTGCATTTAGGGGAGGTCTTTATGGCACAGGGTGATCCAAAACCCTTTGACATACATTTGGATAACTTAAAGAAGAGGCCAAGAGTCCATTCTGAATTTGAGATTCCTATGAATCAGTTAAACAAACCTACAAGTTCAACACCAGAAGAAAAGTTGATTCCTACAACAGAGTTAGAAGTCATGTGACTGATCGAAGTCATTCCAACAGTCAAATATGAAACCATCATCATAGAAACAATATCATTAGGAACCACAACAAAGATTGTCGAGCTATTGGAGAAGGATTTAATTATCCTTCTTCCATTCAATTCTATGGGTATGTGATATACCCTGTGACTCGGTTCTCTTCTAACAGATGAGGTTTGTATGGTTGAAGTAATTGAGGTAAAGGAGGAGGATTTAAAGGATGATCCAACATCAATTTTTCCAAGTAACTGTTGGAATATCCATTTTGAAGGATTCGAATGTCATTTTGGCACCACGGAAGGTTTGATTCTTACCTCTCTTAAGGGAAGGATTCTACCTTTTTCCTTCACATTAATCTTCAAATGCACAAATAATGGGGCTGAATACGAATCCCTTCTACTTGGTCTCATTGTAGCCAAAAGAATGAGTGCTCTTAATATTAGGGTGTTGGATGATTCACAACTTGTTGTAAATAAGATATCTGAGGTATATGAGACTAGAGCTGAAAATTTACAACTCTACAAAACAATAGTGTTGAATCTAACAAAGAGGTTTGACTTCATATCAATTGAAGCAATTCCATGAGAGTAGAACCTCCTCACAGAATCAATAGAAACTTCTATTTCTCTCTTTACTCCAAGCAGTGAGTTAGAAGATAAAATATTCACAGTCTCGGTTCGTGCAGAACCTTTAGTTCGTAAGACACCGGTAACTCTAATGTTGACATACATAGAGACTGAGAGCGAGTCTATCATTACAGATCACGTTGACATTGAAAAAGTAACTCTAGGATATCTAAACGCTCTTGTAGAATTATATCTTACTCATTACGAGTTTGATGTTTCCCTAATTCCACACTCTTCCTCCTATTATGGAAATCCCATGATAGAATCATCCCTATTGGGAAGGAACTTAAAATTTATGAGGTAGGAGAAGAGGGGGATTTAGAGTTTCCTCTAGCTCCGCCTCAGTTTGAGGAGGGAAACACCTCCTTAATCGAGGGAACTAATCAATATAAATATCATGATTGAGGGACGAACCAAAAATCTTGAAACTAGGATCCTCTTTAACTCCTGAGGAAGTTGAAATACATACTCGTATCCTAAAGGAGATTCAAAGATCATTCACATTTAGCTACAAAGAAATGATGAGAATTACATCACACATTGCAATGCACAATCTTATCACCAAGCCAGATGCTAAGCCAATTAAGCAAAAGTCAAGGCCCATGAAGCCAAAGGTGGCCCTCATGGTGAAGGAAGAAGTGATGAAACTCCTCCAGGTAGGGTTCATCAAGCTAGTTGACTACTCATAGTGGGTGTCTAATATTTTCCATGTCCTAAAAAAGAATGGAAGGATCTGTATTTGTATAGATTTTTAGGATATCAATAAGGCTTTTCCTAAAGGTGATTTCCCATTACCATCCATCGATGTTATTGTCGACAGAAAAACTGGTTTCAAGTTGTTGTCTCTCATGGATAGGTTCTCTGGGTACAATCAAATTAGAATCTTTGAGGAAGATCAAGCCAAAACTATGTTCATAACTCCTTGGGGAACCTACTGTTATGTTGTTATGCCGTTTGGGACTAAGAATGCTAGTGCCACGTACTAACGGGTGATGAATTATATATTCCATGATCTTATACATAATATTGTGGAATCCAATGTGGATGACCTTTTGGCTAAGGGAAGAAAATGCTGCGATCACCTAGAGGTGCTTCGTATCATCCTTTCTCATTTAATCGAATATGATGTCACGTTAAATGTAGAAAAATGTGTGTTCAGTGTAACAAGAGGCAAGCTGTTTGGATACATCATATCTTCGAGAGGAGTTGATGTTGACCCAGCCAAAATTTGAGTTGTATTGGAAATGACTCCACTGAAGGATGAGTCTGGCATCAGATATTTTCTTGGAAAACTTGGTGCAATCCAAAGGTTTATCCCTGATTTGACCTTTGATATTCACCCAAGCAACAATTTGTTGAAAAAGGATTATAACATTTACTGGATAGATGAATGCAATGAGGCATTCAAGTCAGTTAAAAGATTCTTATTTTCCCCTCCCATGTTCATCCCACCTAGGTAAGATCGCCCTTTGATTTTGTATTTGTGAGCTATGGATGTTTCGCTAGCCTACATGTTGACTCAAGAATATGATGATAAATGAGAACATGCAGTCTATTTTACTACTTGAACATTGCTTGATTATGAGACACGTTACACATAGGTAGAAAAAGAATGCCTTTCCATAGTCTTTGCGACAAATCATTTGAGACATTATATGCTGAATCAAGAAACGAGGGTTATTGTTAAGTCGGATCACTTGCAGACATTCCTCACACAAGGATCCTTATCTAAGAAAGTTGGGTACTTCATAACTCTGATGGGTGAATTTGAGTTAACATTTGTTAATTAGAAATCCGTCAAAGGAAAAATCATTGCGGACTGGTTGGCTGATAATCCATTGGATGGAGGCCATCTGGTAGATCTAAACTTACCTGGTGAGTGTGTATACTTTGTCGAGTCTAGGCCCCCAATTTCTGCGTGTCCATGGTATACTGACATCATTAATTTTATAGTAGACCATACATATCTAGAAGGAGAAACATCACAACAAACAAGGTAGTTATGCATCATTTCCGCTAAGTACATCATTTTGGAACAAGTGCTCTATCGTAGAGCCTTTGACACAATGTTGCTAAGATGTGTTGATGCAGAAGAATTTAAAAATATTCTTTATGAATCACATAGCGGAGTATGTGGAGGCCACTTCGGTGGCCACACCACTACTCGAAAGATACATCGGATGGGTTATTTCTGGCCCACTCTAGAGCATGATGTAGTAGAGTTTGTGCACATATGCCATAAATTCTAAGAGTTCTCCCATGAGATCCACATACCAGCACAAGCTCTGTAGCCAATTAAAATTCCATGGCCCTTTTCCATGTGGGGCCTGGTTTTGATAGGGAAATTCTCTCCCTCATCAACAAATGGCCATAAATTCATAATCATGGCCACAAAGTACTTTACTAAGTGAGTAGAAGCCATGCCTCTTACCACTGTACCTGAGTCTCTAATTGCTAAGTTCATCTTGAACTAGATCATTTGTAGGTATGGGGTCCCACATGTCATTATCTAGGATAATGACACATCTTTCAAAAATGACGAAGTACGTGAATTGTGTGCAAAGTTCAAGATAAGTTACCACATGGCTTCTCTTTATTATCCTCAAGCCAATGGACAGGCTGAGGCTACGACTAAGACATTAATGTCCATCCTCCTCAAGACCATTAAGGAGAATAAACGATATTGGCATTTAAAGATTTTTTTGCCCTTGTGGGCCTATTGGACATCAATTAGAACACTAACCGGGGCAACCCCCTTTTCTTTGGTATTTGGTGCAGAAGCGGTTTTGCCACTTGAAGTCAAAATACCTAGTCTCCATATTTCACTGCAAGGAATCCTAGGGGAAGAAGGCTATTGAGAAGCATGACTCTCGTAGTTATAAAGTCTTGATGAGGCTAGACTCAACACTGAACAATGACACAATGTTTACGTTGACCAAATGGATTAGAGATAAAAAAAGAAAGTATATGAGCATGAAATATATGAGGGAGATTTGGTCTTAATACTTGACATCCGGATAGACAAAAATACTGGTGAAGGAAGAAAATTCAGACCCAGGTGGTTGGGTCCATATCGAGTAATAGAGGACTACAAAAATGGGGAATTTTGCCTATGTACACTACAGGGTGAGGAGTTTAACGAGTATGTGAACTCTCTTCACCTGAAGAGGTATTATGCATGATTCATTAGCATTTTCATACGTGCATTATTGCATCTACATTGCACTTTCATTTGCCAGTTCTTTTTGTAAAATTTTTAATCAAGGGACTTATTCTTATAGCAATTCCGAAAAACTTCTAAAAATATTGGTAAAACATTCAAATCATACCTCTGCAAATCTCCACAGTGTCATCAAATGTTTCCAAATCATTTCATCAATTCATACAGGATAAGACAAAGTTTTGACCATAACCATACCAAGGCCTACATACTTGGTTTTGCTTTTGGTCTCTTTCTAGATTAGGTGTCTTTTCCTATAGTCTATTCTAGAAGCTTCATGGTGTCACATCTATCATGTATACATCTCTTTGGAAATAAGAACATTCTAAACATTTTTCTTAAATAAGTCAAATGCAAATCCACAAAAAAAATTATTTTACACATTTCTTTGCTCGACCAATATTTGGTGTTGAGCCTGCATCTCTTACTGGTGATGTAGGGTTAGGAAAGGAGATAAATGCCCTTACTTGCCTATGCCTTATCCATGGTGATGAGCCCTTTCTCCCTATTAGTAGTAGGGGGCAAGGTGTAGGAGGTCTCATTGAAAAAATTTAAAGTTAGAGAAAGTTCATTCAAATATTGTAAAATCATGATTAAAAAACAAAGTGAGTTAGATATTCAAAAATCCAAAAGAGTTTAAAACCCCAAAACCAGATTTTGTCAACCAAGTACCATCTACGGATATAATTCTAGATAAAATAGAAAGCAAATCACATTATAAACTATGAAGTAACTTGAGTAGGGTGAATTTTTAGCGTCTCAATTTGGTTCTGTAAAACCATTTTCCTTCCATCATGGTTACTATGCAAAATTTTTTATAACTTGTGCCCTTTCTAGCTCTTGGTGTTGAGCCCTTGCATCTTACTGGTTACATGGAGTTAGGAGTGGGGAAACTACATTTACTTATCATATCATTGTATCACCATGTTTTACCAAGACAACATGAAGTATCAAATATTGCTTAAGGAAACTCAAGTTTAACATCACATTGTGTTCACATTATCATAAATCAGCATTATAAAATACAAAAAGAAATCATTCTATTATCATTCATGCCCATTGCATACATTTTGAAAAGCATAGAAAAACCAAAATTCTAAATATCTAGAGTACATATGATAGATGAGTCAAAAGGAAGTCAAAGTTAGATACATTGGATTACCGAACCAAAAATAAGGGTATATATATATATCATGGTTAATCAAGTTTGTATACAATGCCATCATGCACCAAGTGGTCAAAACAATCTCAATGAGCCCAAGATATACAAAAAAAATCATATAGTGCCCGACAAAATGGTAACAAAGTAAGAAATGTCCTGGTGGCCTGTCAATCCTTGTGAGATCCCTCAGATGGATCATGATCACATTTAGGGATGCTACTACGACTGTGACAACGTTGGGAATGAACTGAATGATGTGAGTGCTCGTGGTGATATCCGATGACTATGGTCTCACTACAGGAATGGATCTGTCTCATCAATCACTCAGTGGTCTCATATCTAGCTACCTAGGTGTGAAGGGAGTTCACCACCTCCACTATCCTCCAAATAGGAGCAAACATGTGAGTGTGTCTACTTGCTGCTAATGGTTGGCTTGAGTCAATAGTAAAATCAGCTTTGGTCTTCCATGAGGGGATCAACAAAGTGTCCATGCACACCTGTCAAATGATCTCTTGCCACTCCTGTGCAGATGCTGCAAGTGAAAAATATGAAGAAACAATGAGTTAGAAAACCATAAATGCAAACAAAAAAAAAGAAGGAAAAAAAATTACATTTCCAACTAATAAAGTCAAGAGAAGAGTATCAATATACTTGGATCTCTGGGCGTGCAGGTAGGGTCAGTGGCTACTATTTCTGGTGGTTGCGGGGCCTCCCCAAAGCTAGAGGCCAAACATTTTCCTATGATAGACTAGTCATCTCTCTCCTCATCTCGAGGAAGTGTCTTCTCTGAGACCAAGGTCTCTCTCTGCACTCATCTCCTCGTGTGATACTCTCAGAATATCCAAAGTTCCATACCACTCAGGGTCACTTTCCTCCTCCATCTGGGATGCCTCACCAGCCTCAACATTTCCCCCCTCACCACCCCCCTCATCCTCCATCTCCTCTCCAACTGAGGCCTCCTCAGTCTCGTCTCATGTGTGCTCCTCACAATAAAAGTCTATGTCAATGGGCTCATCCTCCTCTCCGCTGTGAGTAGGAGCCATCACAATCTGAAGTAAAGGCTCTCCAAGGGCATCAACATCCCACCTAGCACAGACTACATGCCTAACTAAAATAAGAACTCCTGGGGTAACCATTGTCTAGATGGGATCTCCTCGAGGGCTCTTTTGGGCCTCCTAAATGGTCCTATACAGAGTGGTACCAATGTGGGAATTATGTCAACATACGGGAGGGAAACTACTGAGGAACTTGGTCAAATGTATGAGTCTCGACTCTCTCGAACCTGTCAACTAATTGTCCCGTGGTAGAGTAAGCTACCACCATGGTCACCTCCTATCCCCATAACCCTTCCATATCCTGGTAGGGTGCGGCAACCATGTCTGTCATGGTAAAAGAGGCCATGAGCTGATGTGGTACCCTAAGAACCTACATAGCAGTCCACCTCGCTGCCCAGATAACCCCTGGATCTAATACTAGCACTCCCATTTTATAGGGGTGATGTTCTCATAGAACCATCTCATAACAAGAGTGGGGTGGCTCAGTGATTTCTCTTGCAATCTGACTACCCTATACAAATCATGATAAGTAGTCCCCAAGATGTCTGCTCCCTAGGCGTATGTGTAGTCATGTGCATGAATATGAGTAATAATGGGAGCCCAACAGTAGAGTAATGTGTCACCTCCCTTGTCCCCAATCAATCGTGAGGATAAGATGACCATGATGGATCTCCAGATGATAGGGATGGGAGCAGTGGAAATGGATTGGACCTTGATTCCCTTCTTTGAACCAAATAAAACATCAACATCTCCCATGTAGGTGGCCCACTGATTCATCTTAGCCTTGGATCTTATTGTCTCCAAAGTCAGTCTCCTCCCAAGTATCGGGAGCTCAAGAATATGGTATACATGCTCCAAGGTGATGGTCCACTCACCCCTAGCACCCGAAAACCAGAAAGTGTTCCGGTCTGCATCCTAATAAGAAAATAAGTCACACAATATGTGACTGGCAGGGGAAACATGGGGCACGTGTGCAATCCTCTAGATACCTACCCTCTGGAGAGTGCCCCTCTCAGCTTGAGTCAATTGATCCGAGATCCCAGGGAGCCAATCACACTCTCACTCACAACTCCAATGGATGTACTCCTCCTTTTGTATTCACAAAAACATGTAAAAATGACAAGTTAGTAACGTATATTAAAAGATAAGATCACCAAAAACATGACAAAACATCAAAAATCCAAAAAAAAATCAAGTTAATTCATGTTTTGGTCATTCTATTCAGAACTGCCACCCAGTGTAGGGTGGTGGTTTCAAGACCACCACTCTGGTAGGGTGGCGGTCTCGTGACTTGCACCCTGCTTTGGGCGGTGGTCCTAAACCAATTTTCAAAATATGCCTTCAACCCTAAAAAATGCTCAAAAACACAAAAAAATGACCATTTGGGACAAAACAAAAGACTGCCCTATGAGTGCCCCCCCTAGAGACTCATTTAAGACAACAAATTTTGGAAATAGTCCCCCCTAGAAATTTTTTTCAAACATTTCACATTTTAGGTATGAAAATGCAAAAGTAAAAAAAAACCAACCTTAGACCGTGTTGGTCGATCTCCCACTCATGGAGGCATGATCATGATCTTGCAACGATCGTTTTGGCTGTACTCTTATCGAAAATGGTCATAGTGGGTCTAGAGCTCCAAATTCACCAAATCAAATATATGTAAATGAATTGACAAATGAGTTATTTTGATATATATATATATATATGATGTTTTAACCTCGTTTTGAGTGTATGGTTCACAAGGCTGGAGTGCTGTTGTAGGTATATATTTATATCCCCACATAAATGGTAATACCTCTTTGTCATTTTAATTTAGTGTTTATTTTTTGATACCTTATCTATCTGCACTTGAGTCTTATCTTCCTCTGGTAGGTATCGGGAACCTAGACGGTGACGTTTCGACACACGGTCATGTTAGGTATAGCTTCTAACTCCCCATTTTGGGAAGGCCATACTCAGACTCTACGTTTTACGCCTCTTTATGGCTAAGACACTTCTCCGAGGGGGTAATATGTACACACCCAAAATTGTATGTTCTACATTGTCAAAAAATGGTTACAAAAGTCCCCAATGATGATTCAAGTCCTTTCAAGAAGGTGTTCGAGCTCCAAAACCCATTCACAGAATATATTTTTAGCCCAGACATCCTTACTTAGCCTTCCCATACTTTTCCAGCTTCTTGCTTCTTTTTGTGTATGTTCCTGGCCTTTAGTGCCAGGACCGTCACCTTACCTTGGCGATGGTTTTGAAATCACCACCCAGGCAGGGTGGTAGTCCTGACCAATTTTTCTAGATTCCGTCATGCGTGTTTTTAACATGCAACGATTCACTTAACTTCACTTTTAGGATGCATTCGTGAGCCAAATTATCTAAAAATAGTTTTGATTGCTTGTTTCTCCTTCCCTCTTCTATTGTTGCATGTGCTTTAGTTATTTGGAACTGTCTCTTCTTGCCTTGTGCATGAAGGCACATCCCAACCTTAATTCTTATATATTCCATACTTGTGTTCAAGCAAAAGGCCTGAGAATTTTTTGTGTCTTGTATTGTATTGCTGCCATAATCTTGCTAGGAATTGCATATCCAAGCTTAGATCTCTTGTGTTATCTCTCTTCTACTTGCATTACATCCAGATTTCCTTCAAGTTGTCATTGCTCAAGCACCATCATCCTGTTATTTTTCTTGTATTCCCAATCGCTTGGAATCATATGAACACTTGGAGACAGAAAGGAACAAACTGAGGGGACAGATACAAATACAAGTAGATTTTCCAAAGTTCTTGATTATCCAGGTTGGATTTATGTGTTTGTTTTCTTTATTTTTCAAATTGTCAATTTCAAGTCACTAGTTTCAATTACATATAAAATAAAGTAGTAAAATTTTTCATTTCAGTTAGTTACGCAATCACAAGTAGATCAAATCATTAGAAGGTTTAGTCTTTGACATTACCAGGGAAGTTGTGGGGAACAATATCTCTTTCGGGGTTATGATTTGTTCTTCACTTCTGAGGTAGGGTTCGAAGGGTTTTTATTAAATTAGGTTTTTTGTTTTAGGTTTAGATTCACATATCTACACAATTAACTCACTACATTTGGTTGATTACTTGTATTTAGTTTGTTTATTAGATTAAACACATTGTTTAAAAAACCATAAAAGATCAAAAACATTTACTTTTATTAGATTATTTTGTTTTCATTGTTTTGCTTTGATATATCGTGAAAATAACAAAAACATAGATTATATTTCCTTTTATAGTTATTTTTCTTATTAAAATCATTTCAATTCATTTTGCATGACCATCAATAGTCCACAACAAGAAAATATGTACAGTTGTGATCCTTTGGTCCCACAACCCAACGGGTCGGAATTGATAACTGACATTGATACAAGTTTGTGTTTAACAGTTCTATGCACACCTACAACTTTTGCTGAGAAAATAGAACAAATAAACACACTAAACATCTTTGCTAATAAAGCCTATGATTATTAGACTGCTCATGGAAATAGGGTTTGATTACACGTATGACCATACAAGGACCACAACCTCCACGAGTATTCAGTTATGATCCTCAAGTCCCACAACCCAACGAGTTTGCTAACCAATTAGACATTGACACTAGCTTGTATACATTGGTATTTATATCTTCACCACTTCCACTTGACATTATTGCACAAATTTCCTTACTAAACATAGCAGCCAATCAGGCTAAGACTTTCTGGACTAGATTGGAAAATCACCCATAGTCCATGTGGATCAACTACGTCTCTCATTTTCACTTCCATGACCTTGTCTAGAAATCCATATGAGACACCCGCAGGTCACTTTTCACGTGTTCAACAACCAATAAACAAAGTCTTGGCAAAGCTCGATATTGATTGGAGTCTCCGAGGATCTATCATATCAGAACGATCCATCACACCACTTCAGGTTAGAAGAGAATTATTTGCCTTAGACTTGTAGATCCCGATATTTTGTGTTGAGGACATAATATCACCCAGTTAGCTTGCTTGCCACCACCACACTCACATCCACTCCCATTCTACACTGGCTATCTCAGCACAACCTTGAGAGGTCAGGTGCGAAGAAGGTCACGTGTTGATTTTCTATCGTACAGTCTCCATTTTGATATTTTGAAGGTTGTAAATATTTTAGATTTCATATTTCTATGGCATTTCGGGATTATTGCAGCCAAATCAGTTTAACTCCTGTAACTAGGTTTTTATCCCTTCAAGGTGTGCATTCAAGTATTTAATTACATTTCATCAAGTTTGTTTTGCTCTTGGAAAAATAATTACCTTTGGAGGCACGTGCAAAAAATTAAACTCTATTTGATCAAGAACCCGCTATCTGAGTAGCAAAATTCCCATTTCTTCTCCATCTATATCCACTCGTCTTCCCTTCCACACCTTCCATTTTCTTCTATTCATGAATTTGAGCAAACATGACTTCATTCCCGCAATGGAATTCACACATACAACAATAGTGTCAGTCAAACGCACCTCCACATTTCCAACATGTATTCCTCAACTACTATCAATCACCTCCAGAACCTTTCTATAATGAGAATTAGTGTGCATACCCTTATGGACAAGAAACAGATCAGTTTGGCTATTCATCAAACTATGCAGATGTTGGAGGGTATCCTTCACGCAAATATATTTTCTTGCAAAATAAATCTCAAGACATGGAGGCCAATTTGGAATGGTTGAGGGCTGCATATTAGTTAAAAGCATCCAAGGTTGGATTCAGGATACCTTACCCATGGTTTGCCCCTTTTCTAAGTTATCACATCCTGTGAGAGAAACTTGATCTTATGGCTGAAATGACATCACACCTCGAGGCATGGATCCAGGACATATAGGCATATGAGTATAATGTCAATCATTACTATCAATGGGAAAATCCTAAATTTCCATCTTATAGTCCCCTCTCCAAATACCCATCCAGTGTATTTTTAACCAAATCCATAGTTTCCAAATTTCACACCTGTTGCTCCCATTGTGAAACCCACTCCTCCACCTTCTACTCTTCCACCTCATCTTAGTTCCGCTTCCCTTTTCCCTTCCAAGAAAACATCTCCTCCACAACATCAAGAAGTTAAACTTCCTCTTCCACCCCCAATGAAACAAAAATTAGTGGATACCCCACCCACCTTTCCTCCCATCATCTCAAACCCATGTTGGGAAAAGACTCAAGAAACCATTCAAGAAGAACAACAAGAAGAGGATCTGAATAAATAAAAGATGATGAAAAGCTTGGTGAATTTGGCTCTAAGGTTTGGGATCACTAAAATCCCCTTGATGGTAAAGCCTACAAAGGAGGGTGATATCTAGCTGCAAGTGATGCAGAATGGTCTTGCAGCTGAAACAGAGAAAGAACAAGAGGATAATGACCAAAAATGTACTTGTTCCGAATGTAGTGTCCACATCAACACTTTCCTTCCATGACTTTCTAACCCACCACAGCTGGAAGATTTGGAAGAAGAAACAAATAAAAAATCACCTCATGATGTGTGGGAAAAGAGGCATGTGCAAGTGAACGAAGACAAGCTCCCAAGTGTGCAAGGCATTGTAGTAGAATGCAACAATCCCAATTACCTTGCATGCCTTGAGCTTTCCACCTTGTTGGAAGATTGCATAGACATACCAAAGTCATCATCAATTGAAAATAACCAAGAAAAGCCTCATACTGTAGATAGAGACCTTTCGGGTTCAAAAGGATTGAAAAATAAGCAGGTGATGGAGAGAATTACAATCCTCTCTTGACCTTTGTCCTTTAAAAATTTTGATTTTGAAGACAAGTTTGAACTTTTAGACTTCATGTTTGAGGATGAGGTAACAAGTGGTGAGAAAATTACAAACCTAAAGGACACCATCAAAGAGGAAGAACCCTTGGCAAATTTTGAATGCCTATCTCACATGGAGGAATGCTTTGGTGAGGAAGAACCTATAAAGATCATAGCATTTTCTGCCCCACCACCTATCTTTCAAAATGAAGAGCCTCTTGCCATGGAAGTTTACGTTCAAGAGGAACCTGTTGTCCATAGTAGCCTTCTTGAAGTGGATCAAATTAGATCAGATTCAGAGGGCCTTGATGAAGATGTGATCATTGAAGGTTTATTATTGTCAACCAAGGAGCCTAAGCTTGTCAATGAATTATACATAAGCTAGGAAGATGACTGGAGAGAGAAAGAGAACACCATAATTTCCATACCATTCACCAAGGTGTCACATTAATTATTTATAAATGTAAAGGAAGAATAAAATCAAGTTACAGACAATCAACTTTTCCAAGAAATCTTGCATGAAGACCTTCTTATTCATATTGAAGTTCAGAGCAGTGGTGATACTCGATAGTTTAGGCCATGCCCCATTAGGTATCTAGCTTTGTTGGAGCTAGAAATAACGTTTCCATAACCAGTCATGTTCACTTCTAAATATGAGGACAAGCTTCATAGTACTAAGGATCAAATGCATCAGTTACAACATCTCCAAGAGCCTCATTTAGATCATTCCGAAGGGGTGTTTGTTTTATGTCCAATTTATACCTTGAGAATTCAAGTGGAAAATTGGGTCCGTGTCAAATTTTCACTCATTTTTACAGCCATGATCACTATCAATTCATCCACATGGATATAGGCTATAAGGAAAGGGAACTACTTTGCACTACTAGTGGCAGGATTTGTCTAAAATCTTCTTTGTTTCCGGTTAGTGTAGGATAGGTGTATGATTTGTTTCCAACATCACAAGTGCTTAGGAACACTCTGTATGTCTACTTAGGCATGTATGATATTCTATTTTGTATAAATGTTTTATTTCCTATTGCTCCAAACACAGTACATTATGCTTCATTAGGCCTCCCACATATAGAAGGAGTTCATAGTTACAGGAAACAATTGCAAATCTTAAAAGAAAAAAATAAAGAGAAACTAAATTCAAGTTAAGGACAAATTTTGTTGAGTTCTCATCTTTTGAGTCCCTTTGGGCCAATCAGAGGTGAACTATTGGTACTTCTGCCAGATTGGGAAAGTATCCTCCATCAACATGTCGAAGAGTGGAACTTTTATAAGAAAGAGAAAATTCAAATTTAATAGAGCTCCATGATGTGAAAAATTAAAAATTGTCTTATTCAAAATTTTGGAGTGTGTAAAACACGAAAAGAAATCATCAGTTGTGTGCTTCATACTTGGTAGAATCAAGTTTCGGGACAATCATTTCAGTCTCGCAGAACAGGGTTGCAAGGAGGAACGGGTGAAGATCTCATATCAAAGTAATTTTCTACTCACAAATGTTATTTTAGGATTTTCTTATGAAAATTGAGAGTGCAAGCGGAAAAGCAAGTTCAACGGTGTGCGAGTAGTCTTCAAGTTTCAGTTTCATTAGGTTCAGGGTCAGTTGCAAGTACATAGTGACTCGATGCCCAATGGACAATTCGAGGCTACTGATGCAAAAATGTCTAGCAAGCAGACGTCCCCATGAGTCGCTAAATTATTGACTATTTTTACCCCTAGGAAAAATTAGCCAACCCAGGCCCACATCTGGTTGAATGAGAAAAATGGGTAAAAATACAACGAGACTAAAATTTCCCCACACTCAATTTCTACCAGGTTTCCAGATCGATAAAAATATGAAAAAATCCAAAATTGGGGTCTCGGGGTCAAAAGTTCACATTCTGGCCTTACAAGACCCACTGAGCTAAAATTAAACTCGCTGACCTACTCAGAAGTCAAGTTGGGAGGTCGCAGTGGGGCTGAGATGAACTAGATCAATAACGTAGTATGCAGAAGGTGAAGAGCTCACCTTGGTGAGTTAGCAAGTTAAGAGGGTGAGCTTGATAGAAGGGCTATTTGGTTTCAGGGCCGAGCCGCTGGGAACGATAGGATCGAGTTGAGGCATCAATGTGGGTGATGGATGGTGGAGGCCAAGTCATTGGGAAAAGCTCTGATTGACCTCAGCAAATGCACCGAACAAGTCAAAGACAAGGCCGTGAGTAAATCACAAGTCATGGCGAGGTAGGGAAGAAATAATGAGCTCTTCGAGCTTGGCCAAGGAAAAGGAATCATAGAGAGGTGATTTTATATGAATGGACTTCGAAGCGATGAGATAGAGTCAATGACAAAGATTTCATGGTCGAAGGATCGACATCAACAATGGAGGAAAGGAGGAAGCCTTTAAGACTTTAGAGGTTCAGGGTGAGTTATTTCAGGGATGAGACGGTGGAAACCTCAAAGCCATCTTGGTAGAGAGCCCAAAGGACAAAGGCCCGAAATCCCAGAGTGAGTTAGGGAAAAATGGTGAAAGGTGACTTTGGGAGTCAATGCGGTTCAATTTTAGGGTTTTTAGGGGAGCTGTTAGAGTAGGTATTTACCTTAGCTCATGTTCCTCTAGGTAATTTATTGACCTTTATTGTATTTATCCTCATCCACTTATGTGTGTGGATATTTCATCCCCATTGAAATCCTTAGCCCTTGGTCATATGGTATGGTCATATGAGGGATTAAATCTTGTGATTCCTACTAGTAGATGCTTAACTCTAGCCCCCTTTCATTTTATTTGTGTGGTGAAGGCAATACCATTTTATTTTCTTTTAGTGGCATTTAAAATAAATAGCAGAGCATACTATTGAAAAGCTTGTACATTTTCATCGGTATCTCGGTTTTGAGTGCCGTTTTTTGAAAAGTGCTTATTTATTTGTGCTCTTTCCATTGGAAATATTTATTTTGAGAATTACACTATAATTATAAAGTGCCATATTGTAACACGCACTCATTATAAAGTGACAAATATGGAGGACTATTGTAATGAAATTTGGACGCAATTTCAGCTGAGCTCGACGTCTTAAAATTTTGGGAGTTGCACTCTTGTATCTATATTCTGAGAATGATACCTTTTTCTCTGAAGTGTGTGGAATTCAAGAGGATATTGTAAAATTTGTGGAAAAAAATAGATTGCTCAAGAAGTGAAATTCTCTTCTACAATCACTCATTCACGATAAGGTTACACTAATACACTCTTTGCAACAAAAACTTGTTAGCCTACATCATCACCATCATATTGTGGACATCCATGTCCATGCTCCTAGTCCACTTGTAGTTGTTACTCTTGTACCCACTGATATTGATATGCCATTCTTTGAGCCTGTTACTGCTCTTGATGCTCCTAATCCTGTGAGGCTTGTTACTGCATACTCTTACACATCTGTGCCTATTCTAGTAACACATGTTGTGTATCCTACTTCTCCTCATATACATGGCTCTTTTGAAAAGCATACCACTGCATTTAGTTCTCGCATGCTCCATTCTATGGGTTTTATTGGCAGAGGTATTGGTATACATTCATAGGGTATTGTTTCCCCTATTCCACATGTTAAGTGGAATTCTCACCATGACATTGATTTTCAAACAGATACTTCATTGGAATCACACATTGATAGAGATCCTGTTTTTGTTCACTCACCTATTTATGAGGATCATGAGAAATACATGAGTTCTGCACCTTCACTCAGGCTTGAGAAACTTAAAATTTCAACTATCATACACGATCAACCTGACACACATTCTGATGTTCCTTTGCATGCACCCATTGTGCATTTTACACCAAGTCATATTCATGCATCTTCTTCATCCATCCGTGTTGATTTGGGGTGGATATCTGATCACTCATGGTGGTGACATAGGAATTAGTTGAGAGGACTCTACAATCATGGCTCCTCCACCATTCGATCTCTTACTACACTTTCTATACCTTCGGCATTGTAATGCTTCTTTTTTGAGCATTTTTCTTTAACAGGTGCAGTGTATCTCTCTTATTTGTTGAGAGATTTTATATTTGTATTTTTGACACTTTTGGCATGTTGATAGTCTCTCTTGTGGGGGAGATATTCTGGTGAAGTCAAGTGTTATTTTTCCAGTGTTCGAGTAGTTTATTTTGGGTAAATCATACATATTTTTAGCGTCACTCCACCCATTCAGCAGTATGGGAGGGTCTGGTGCTGATCCTACTTCCTCAAGTTTTGTGTCATTGCCTTATTACCCTAGATTTTCTTGGATCATGACACTGGATTTTGTGTCCTTACCTTGTTACTTTGGTTATTATTCTTGGATCTTGGCACACCTATTTAGAGTAGGTGATCGAATTATGTTTGGTGTTTTTTTTACACTTTGGACATCACTTCATTGACAGTCTCCTTGTATGGAGCTATTCTAGTGAAGCCTAGTGTCAGTTGTTTTTGAGTTTTGTGATCGAGCAGTGGATTCATACCATAGTGCACACCAAACTTCTTCAGCATTGTATGAGTTTTTTGAGCCAAGCTTCTTGGGATACCTTGTAGTGGGTTTTTACTCTATTTAGTTGTTATTACTAGTTTTAGGTACCTTGCGTTGTCCCTTTTTCCCAGTTATTGTACATGAGTACCTCATCAGGCCTAGTTGTTGGGACTCATACTATGGACATGCCACTTCTATTTTGGCCCCTAGCTTCACTTGAGGGGGGGTGTTAGAGTAGGTATTTACCTTATCTCATGTTCACCTAGGTACTTTATTTACCTTTATTGTATTTATACTCATGCACTTATGTGTGTGGATATTTCATTTATCTTGTTTATATATTAGGAGATATTATATAGTTGTTAGGTATAGTTCTTTACTTGATCTATGGTATTGACTAGATCCTTGATGTCAAGTTCTCTCCTAAATCTATGGTCTTGACTAGTTATTTGATGACTAGTTATTTCCTTGATTTTTCATTGAGTTTCATAATAATATATGATATTGCTACTCATTTGTTTGCAAAGGTTTTATGTAAAGTTATTATGGCGAATTACTTCCATTTTATAGATCGTGGTGTTTGATTAGCATATGTGTTCTTGGCTTGGTATGATCTGATTATCATTCCTTTTAGGAGAACATTTGGAGGTTGGAAGAATGTTTTCACTATGAATAGTGCAAAATGTCTGAAGCCCCCCAATCCTAAAAATCTAAAAACACGAAAAGGTGGGTGATATGGCACAATGTGGTGTCTTTGGGGGTTAGTTTTTGATTTGGAAAACACATGGAATCTGAATTGGTGGGAAAGCCAATCCCAAAAAGAGGAGTTATGAAACTCCAAAAACCGTGTAACCCTTCCAACACATTCAAACATTCCACCAAGTCATGCATAAGAATCTGAGTCACATTAGATGTGGAAAGCAGTAGGTGGGAGTTGATGCGGTGAGTTGGTGCTTGGAAATTGGGTGAGCTGGTGTGTAATGTGAAAGAAGAGCTCATCGATGCATAGAATACAAACCAACTCGACAGAAAATAAAATAGCTCAGTTCTTAAAGGAAGGAGCTCGATAGAGCTCAAGGAGAAAATGAAATCCTAAACCAGGCCCCAATTTTAAACCATCATAGCATGGTCAATTTTTAGCCATTTTTAACAAACTTATGATTTCTGGAAATTATTTTCAATGAGGAATTTGATGGTAATGGTTAAACCTAGTTCCCATGAGGTTAAATGAGGAAAAAATATAGTCAAGTAACCAGAAAAAATGGTGATATCTTTCAGCATAATCAACCATTTCTTGTAATTTTTACAATCATCAGAAAGGTGAGTTCAAGATCTACAATAGGAGATCATGCAATATTGGATTTCAAGGTTTATAGACCTCCAAAAATGGAAGACATGAAGTGGTAGGTGAAGCAATTAATGAAGGCAGGTGAAAATAATAGGTAATCGTAAAGTTATAGGAGCTAGACTAGACTTAGGTTCAATCATAGTAGATTTTTTGAAGCACAAGGCAAAGACATTAATGGAGCAGGGATTTTGGAAGATCTCCAAGAACTCATTTCAGATTAAAGAATGAATTTTTATGGGTTTTTGAGAAATTTTGGGATCTTTTTTCTCCCTCTCCTCTCATCAAATTTACTCTATCAATATGTAAGGGGTTTGCACATACAAAGGGTTGATTGCCTTTCTTATCTCATGCACCTTGTTAACTTTTTAAGTTACCTTTAATGAGAGAGTATTTTTTAAAACAAATTTCTACCATTATGTGAATTTTTTTGCCTAAGTTTTTAGGGATTTGGAAGTTTTCCAAAGTCCAAAATTTTAGACTTCGGAATGTAGAGGTTCTCTTACTTTAGGTTTTTGTGTTATTTTGCAAGTAAAAATTTTGTTTAGAGTTCCGAAGTCTGAAATTTTGGAACTTCGGGTTTTCGGGTTTTGGAGTTCTCATTGACATTTTTGGTCATTTTAGTGTTCTAGTTCTAAAATCTGAAAGTCCAAAGTTAGGAAATTTTGGAACTTTGGGTTTTCGGGTTTCGAAGTCTCACTTTACACTAGGGGTTATTTTTGGTCCCAAGTTTTGAAGTCTGAAATCCCAAAGTTCTAAAATTTCAAAACTTCATTCTTTCATATTTCAAACTCTCTGCATAACATTTAATTCCCAACCACCCCCACATGTCAGCTTTCAGGCATTAATATCAGGTTTACATTTATATACTTGTATTTTCACCCGTCATTTTCACTGTGACACCTTGTTTGTTTTTACCGCACCATATCGTACTTTTAGGCATAGATTTCAAGGTAATTTTAAAAAAGAACAATAACCAGATCATACCAAACTAAGAACTTAGATGGTAATCAAATACCACAATACATAAGATGAAATCAATTCACCAAAATAAGTTTACTTAAACCTTTGCAAACAAATGAGCAACAATATCATATATTATTATGTAACTCAATGAAATATAATGAAAATGGGCCTTGCTTATATAGGCAAGTAATAAAAATCTAAGAACCAGTCAAGGTTGTAGATCATGCCATAAATCAATGAAAGAACTAGTCATCAAAGAACTACTCAAGTCCATAGTTTCAGGAGAGAACAAGACATCAAGGATCTAGTCAATACCATAGATCAAGGAAAGAACTAGTTAATACCATAGATCAAAGAAAGAACTATACCTAACTACTAGATAATATCCCTCTAATATCTAAATAAATAAAAATAAATATCCACACACATAAGCAGGTGAGGATGAATACAATAAAGGTAAATAAAGTACCTAGGTGAACATGAGCTAAGGTAAATACCTACTCTAATAATTTTTGGGTTTTTTTCTTTAATATTTTTGGTTTAGATTGCCATGGTTTTGTTTGTTGTTTCTTTCCATTTTCTTCTTGCTTAAAACATGGAAGCCAATGTCGATTTGTTTTTTTTTCATTTTAAATATGTTATTTAGTCCTTTGTTCAATCTTGTGAGCATTGAATCATGCAAGCATCAAGTCTCATCAAAGCCAAGGATTTCAAGAAAACCTCATTTCAGATCTTTGAAACCTTTAGTTTTGGAGCTGGTGTGCTTTCGATGGTGTGTGTTTTCGGAGGTTTGATTTGGGAATTTCGGAACTGTGTTTTTTCAGAGTTTGATTTCAGAGTTCATTTTCAGAGTTAGCACCTTTTCAGACCTTCGGGACTTGTTTATTTTTAGAATTTTGGAGGTATGATTTTTCAATTTTTTGAGCTGAGCAGGCTTCAGATTTTCAGAGTTTCGGGCTTCATATTTTTTCAGAATTAGACTCTTTTCAGAGGTTTTGTTTTCAGAATTTCATACTTCGGTGTTTCAAAGTTTTCAAAATTGTTTCTATAAAATTTTCAAGGCTTGATTAGGATCCGAGCCCCGAACTGATGTCTTCTTCTTCTTCAAAAGGCAAGGAAAAGATGAAGTATACCTTCTTAGGAGTTATCCCTCATACATGTTTTTCCTTAGACTTGGAAAACATTGGAGATACATGGACTTAGGACAAGTGGATATGCTATAATTCTAGGAAAGATTAAGAGCCCCTAATAAAAAGTATTACATGCAAGCAATTTTTTCTAGTGGGCTTGCTCTTGCTAGCTGTTTTTCCTTCATCCATGCATTTCCCTAAGTTTGTCTTTGCTGTATACAACTCACTTCGATAAGGCCTCTAAATTAGTGAACGATGATGATGGTAAAGTTTTGATTAAGCTGGACACTGATTTTTTTGAAGATTTATTCAAAACTTTTAGATGTCGAGGGATATGCAACAATCTCCCTCAGAGGCTAGAAATTGAATACTGGGATAAGGAATATGAAACTATTTGCAAAAATTATGAATGAATAATTGATTTGGCCAAGAGCATTTAAAAAGATCCCCAAAAAATTGTTTCGTTCAGACAAGAGTGTTACCAAGCTCGCCAAAACATTTTTCTACTCAAAATTCATCCAGGAGGCCAATGAACTTATTGTACTTTTCAGTAGAGTTTTGGGTCTCGCTTCAAGCAAGAGAATTTTGAGAGTGAATGTTTCTTTACATTTCTACTCATTAAGAAAACATAAGGAATTTATAGATATGGGGAGAACATATTAGTAGTTCAATTTGTTTTTCAATTGGGAAATGTCTTGCCTTAGAAAAAATTCTTCATGACTTATTTCCTCGTTTATTGCAAAAGCTACCAACGAAGTAATTTAACAGATTGAATACAATGGGTGTTATAATAATTTCACAAATTGATGAGTTTTATCCATCAACTCGTGATGGAAGAAGGGAGTAAACATCTCTGAATATATTTAATGATGAATTTTGTTATTGTCTTCATTTATCATTTTGACAATAATTTGTACAATCACAAGAAAATCTGATGAATCTTTCAAGGAGGTAAGGGAATGCGGAGCCATATACCTCCAATTCCCAATATTTACATACATCAGGATTCCAAGTTTCCTAGATGCTCCTAATAAATTACCAAGATGCCCAAATGGTAAATGGGTCCTTATTAAAATTGGTTCGTCAGTTGTTAGATTATCATAAGATTCACAATAAATGACATAAGGAAGGAGTAAAATTTCTCATTTCAATTGGAAGATACACTTGTCCTAGCATTTACAAGGAAAATAATGTTTATAGAGAAATTTCTGAAGTTACCTTGTGAACTTTCCACCCTAGAACCAACTTTGATTATTTGGGAAAATTTGGTGAAACAGGGTTTGCTAGTTCCCATGTTCCTTAGTTAGAAGATATCTAGATCCACTGTCGAGATCAGGTCATCATTAGACATTGATGAATTTGAAATATTAACTCTTGATGAAGTTAAAAAAAATATGGTGTTGCAAATGTCCCTGATGGAAATCAAAGATGATGATGATGTGTTATAAACACCATTTTATAGGAGTGATAACATTGTCTAATCAACCATTACCATAGTATTGATTAGTATCAAGAAGAATGGTATAATAAAAAGGAAAGGGTAGGGCCCATCTTGCAAAGAATGTATGATTAGCTAGCTAATTTGGGAATCTCACCCAAAAATTTAGACCAGCCTAAAAGAATGAAAGCCCAACGAACCCTAAGTTTTCCTACACCTATACAAAAGGTAAGAGGTCTACACCGAAATGCCACTATAACTCCTAAGAAATGATCTCATTTGTCTGTTGGTAGTTCTTCTCTTGCATAAATACCTCTACTGCTAAGGTTGTGTCTTCTATAATGCATGTATTTGAAGTTATTGATGTTAGTGCCCCTCTTATTGTATCACAAGGTTTTTCATGCTTTATCTTTCACTACCATTATCACCATCCTCAGCTCCACCACCTCCATCATTGTCTACCACTCCTCTGATCATCTCTAATTTTCCATTTCCATCTATGGCCCAATTTTTCTCATCCCTTCCTATGTATCTCCTAGTTCGAGAGATGATTGGATCTCCACTTTCCACTCCATCTTCTCACCATCTTCTATTTCCTCCCATTTCCATTTCCAATCCCATTTCATCTTCTCTCAAATCTATTCTAACTCCCGCATCATCTATCATTACCACTTACTATTTCAAACTATTGTACCCGATATTATTTTACCAAGTTCCCCAAGTTCAATTATGACCATGTCACTCACAACTACATTTGTTATACCTGAATAGCTATATCGCCAGAACCCCCAAGTAACAAGAATAATGTTCCCCTCATAGATGTGATTGATCTAAGTGTATTATAACCCACTCCAAAAATCTAAGCCAAATGGCCAAGGGTTGTTTATAACCTATCAGTAAGCCAGATCAGGAGAAAGGCTCATAGAAATGGCCACCCCCCACTAAAGGAAAAACAAAAGAAACCATTATTGTAGTAGATTATCAAATCTCTCGGTTTTCTTTAGGAAATGAAATACGTGAGGGTGTAAAATAGGATGTTTAAATGGCCCTTGGGAATTTGTTGAACAACTCACTGCTTTTTTGAAGAAATATTATGACAAAGATAAGGATTCTAAAGATGAATTGAAAGCAAAGGTTTAACAACTCACTAATCTTTTGAAGAAATTCACACAACCTACTCCAACCATAGATCCTTTAACTATGACTCCTCTAACCATCTCTTCTCATCTTAATAATATATCATATCATGAAATTGAGAAGATAGGTCAAAAGGGAAAACTGGTTGATGAGTGGATTGAGTGTATGCTCCAGGAGACTAACAATTTAATAAAAAAAAAATGTGGAATTATACAATGATTTTCAGATGTAGAAAGTTTCTATTTGAAAGCTAGATGAAATTATCTCTGAGGACATTAATAATTTCAACCTGAATTTGGACTACTTGGGAGAAAATTAGAGAAACAAATCTAGATCTAATTATCTAGAGAGGGTGTAATTGATAATGTCTCTACATTTTTTAGTATCAAAAGGCCATGGAATTTGAGATCCCAGTCTTGTTGCAGGATTTAGTCAAGAAACTGAAGGATAAACGTGTTGAAATTGTGGATGGACTAAGTCGAACATTTCAGAATAATTTGATAATGCTCAACTATAAACATATTTACACAATGAAATTATTGATGCTCTTCTTATTGATCCCAGATTAAACCAAATTTATGCAAAGGTTTAGTTAAGGAGGATGATGAGGTGACTTAGAACGCTTCAGATATTAGGATTCAATTCATGGATTAGTTTCATGTCATAATTTCATAATCGAGTTGAAGAACATAGTGAACAAATTGAAGAGACTTCTAGTCTAGGTTGCGAGAAACTAGGTTGATACAATCTAGATCTCATGAATCATTATATGTGTGGGCAACATAGAGTCAAGAAGAGACAAAATGAATTATCAAACATTTCATTGATTACAAGCAAGAGTTTAGGCTATTTGGGAAAACGATCAATGAGAAACCTGAGCAAGAAACATCATGTTGCAGGTCCCAGCTAAACCTGATATTTCCATTGCTTGTAATGGCTCAAAGCTCTTATTAAGCCAAAGTTGATAGGGTTGATTTGGTCAAACCCAAGATTATGTAATAAAATTTGCTATATGTTTACAAGGAGCCTATTTCCCTTGAGACTTAATTGCACTCTATTTTTAGTAACTAGTTAGTTGAAGGTTCATAATGTAATGTCTTAACCTCTAGTAACTTATAAATAGTTAGATGCATTTTAAATGCAGGCCTTTTTTAGATCATTTGGTAAGTTATATATTCAAGCTTGGAAGAGTGCTTAATATACTTTGATCCTTTCAGTTATATTCAGAACAATATTTTTCCATGAAAATATATGTAATTTATTGTGTTACATTTCATTTATCAATTTATAGCTTGTGAATGTTTAATTCCTTGATGTGATTAGTTAATCTACCTTTATCTCAGTTATCTTATTTCAATCTATGTGAAAAGTGATATAGTTACTTTGAATATCAATTTGTAGACTCCAAATCTACTTCCTTCTCTGTTACAAAGTTTCATTATTATTTATAGTCATGGATGGAGGAAGATTGAAAGACATTTGGTGCATATCATATATTGTTGTGAGGAGTTGATTGTGCTATTTAAGTAGGTCCAATATGTGTGTTGCACAATGAATACTTGGAGCATTGACCTTGAATTATTGGTTGGATGTGTGATTGCTATTTATTTAAGCCTATAAATTGAGTTAGATCTTATGTGTTGGAAAATATTTTGAGTACCTTTTATTTCATCTTTAGGTTCTTTTTACTCATAGTGCTCCAAGTCTAGAAATAAATGAGTAAATCCTTCATCTTGAGGTCTTTTGGCTCAATGAGACTAGGTACCTTACCTTGGGAATGCCCCCATTCTCTACAATTGTACGGGACTCTTTTTAGTGATAACATCGGGTTTACGATTCGACATGAAAATGGGTCATACACCTTTTGTTCTGAGAAAGCCTATAGCATATCTTCTTGGAGATCTGTAATGACATGTTGAAATTGTCATTTCCCCTATTGAGAGATGTTGATTGTGATATATCATCATTTTGTAGAAGTAGAATAATAAAATCCCTGTTTTTAGTTAATTTTTCTTACCTTGTATAGCTTTGAATTATTCTGTCTAACACTTTCATTACTCGTGGATGTTTTACGAAAATTTCATTATAGTAAGTATTGATGATTTTGTGTATAGTTGTCCTGATGTGATTTGGAAATGGTATAACATATTTTGCCAATCTTGGTATGTGGTAATGTCGTTTCCCCTCTCCATGGTCCATAACTTCTCCATTTTGTAGGGCATTGGGAAAATTCTATTAATTACTCCTTTCCTAATGGATTTAATATACCAATCATAGTGTAGGTTGAACCAAAATCTTTACATTGTTTTCTTGTGTAATGAGCAAGTCATACAAAAAATGAGGTCTCCTGTATTATAGTCTTCAGACCATTTATTTTCATATATTTTCTATTATATAAACTTCTGTTTTAGAAAACTATGAGCTCCCATATGTCAATTGTGTGTGCAAACAAACAAATCAACCGTTAATAGAATTACGGGCACTACCAGACTATATGAATATCATTGTAAGAATTATAACAATATATGTGCAACCTATTTCCTGATTGTAAGTTACCAAGTTGTGGCTATTAATACCTATGCGAACAATAATAGGGTGGGAAATCATTGTGGTTACCCCTTAACGTGTTACATGTTATTGATTATACTGTACTTTCACATTTCAATCTACATCCTACTTCCCGTGCTTGCTCATGATGTGGGTTTCAACACTCAAGATTGAGAGGTAGAAGGAGTTAACACACCCCCTTATTTGTTACCTCAAACCTAAGCTTCACCTTTAGATGATCACCTCTATTACCAACAAGGATGGGAAAATGACCTTTTCTTCATCTTATTTATCAACCAGGGTGCATATTTAAGTGCTAACACATCTCAAAATTGAATTATTGATGTAACTTATGTAGGATGACATTTGACCGATCCCTTCAATGGTTTTCTAGAGGCTCATGGGAATACCTATAGCCATGACATGAGGGGCGTGTGTCTTATATTAGTTGCCAATTGATAAGACTAAGAGATGCTATCATTTAATTGGGTAGAACTGTTCTTCACTACCATAATTACATATAAGTGAATTATGTAGCTCTACACTCACCTACCTATAAGTGAGAAAGAATTGAATAATCATGGATACTTATTGTATTCAATCCATGCAAAAATCCATTACCAAATTGATATGCTGACAATCAAACATATTGCACATTAAAATAAGGCACACCAGTCATAATAAATATGCACACATGTAGTGACCAAATCATTTTGCGTGGCCTCATCATTTGTGACTGATGAGAGGTCGATTGATCGACCTCCAACCTTCAATGCCTCAGTCCTCCAAAATACGTGTTGCTAACTCAGTTGAATAAATATTTGAAGATCAATTGTTTCCACATTGTTTATTATATCTTCCCTCCCGTAATGTGAAATAATTTATTTTTCGGACATCGGGTAACACCGAAAATGTGTGCCTACGAGGCAAATTTTTTTTTACACACTCTTTACAATGACACGCCTTTAACACTTAGATAGACAATAATCCTAAAATCACCTATTTGACACATGACAAATGACTAATGACTATTACATTAATAGGAAACATATAATGCATGAATAAATAGAAAGTAATTTCAATTACTTTCTATAAACTAAAAGACAATTATTAACACATAAATTAAAACTATATCTATTGACTCACATTTTGATAGGGCAAATAGTATTAAAAATACTATTGAATGAGACGTAAGACCACACGGAAAAAAAACAAATCCTCAAATATAGAAAATTATATAACGAAGACTAAAAGGAACGATATCCTTAAATCGTACCAAGCCAAGAACACATATGCTAATCAAACACCACAATCAATAAGATGAAAGTAATTTGCTAGAATAGCTTTACATAAAACCTTTGCAAATAAATGAGACACCAATATCATATATTATTATGGAACTCAATGCAATACATTGAGAATAGGCCTTGCTTAAATAGGAAAGGAATAACAATCTAAGAACCAATCAAGGTCGTAGATCAAGCCATAAATCAAGGAAATAACTAGTCATCAAATAACTAGTCAAGACCATGGATTTAGGAGAGAATTAGACATCAAGGATATAGTCAATACCATAGATCAAGGAAAGAACTAGTCAATATACCTCCAACAATGCCTCCGTCCTCCAAAATATGTGTTGCTAACCTAGCTGAATAAATATTTTAAGCATCAATATGTTTCCACATTGGTTTATTATATCTTCCCTCCCGTAAGGTGAAATAATTTATTTTTCGGACATTGAGGTAACACCGAAAATGTGTACCCGAAGGCAAAAATTTTTACACACTCTTTATAATGACATGCCTTTAACACTTGATAAGACAATAATCCTAAAATATACCTATTTGACACATGATATATGACTAATGACTAAAACATTAATAGGAAACATATAATGCACGAATAAATAGAAAGTCCAATTTCAATTACTTTCAAATATAAACTACAAAGACAATTATTAACACATTAAATAAAATCATGAATATCTATTGACTCACATTTTGATAACAAATACTATTAAAAATACTATTGAATGATACTAAGACCACACGGAAAAAAAAACAAATGCAAATATACCAAAATACTATAACAAAGACTAAAAGGAACGATATCCAGATCATACCAAGCCAAGAACACATATGCTAATCAAACACCACAATCAATAAGATGAAAGTAATTCACCAAAATAGCTTTACATAAAACCTTTGCAAATAAATGAACACCAATATCATATATTATTATGGAACTCAATGCAATACTTTGAGAACGGGCCTTGGTTAAATAGTGAAAGGAATAACAATCTAAGAACCAATCAAGGTCGTAGATCAAGTCATAAATCAAGGAAATAACTAGTCATCAAATAAATAGTCAAGACCATGGATTTGAGGAGACATCAAATTAGACATCAAGGATCTAATCAATACCATAGATCAAGGAAATAACTATACCTAACAACTAGATAATATCTCCTAATATCTAAATAAGATAAAAGAAATATCCACACACATAAGTGGGTGAGGATAAATACAATAAAGGTAAATAAAGTACCTAGGTGAACATGAGCTAAGGTAAATACCTACTCTAACACCCCCTGTGCAAGTGAAGCTAGGGGCAAAAATAGAAGTGACATGTCCACAATATGAGTCCTGGTAACTAGGCCTGATGAGGTACTCATATATAGATAACTGGGAAAAAAGAAACACCACAAGGTACCTAAAACCAGTAACAACAAAGTAAAGAGAGTAAAGAACCTGCTCCAAGATATCCCAAGAAGCTCAGCTCAAAAAACTCATACAATGTTGAAGAAGTTTGGTGTGCACTATGGTCTGAATCTACTACTCGATCACAAAACTCAAAAAACAACTGACACTAGGTTTCACCAAAATAGCTCCATACAAGGAGACTGTCAACGGAGTGATGTCGAAAGTGTAAAAAAACACTAAACATAATTCGATCAACTGCTGCAAATAGGTGTGCCACGATCTAAGAACAATAACCAAAGCAATAAGGTAAGGACACAAACTCCAAAGTGTCACAATCCAAGAAAATCCAAGGTAACAAGGCAAGGACACAAAACCCGAAGAAGCAGGATCAACACCACACCCTCCCATACTACTAAATGGGTGGAGTGACGCTACAAATCTGTATGAGTTACCCAAAATCAACTACTTGAACACTGAAAAAATAACACTAGACTTCATCATAATAGATCCCCCACAAGAGATACTATCAACATGCCAAAAGTGTCAAAAATACAGATACAAAATCTCTCAACAAATAAGAGAGATACACTACACCTGCTAAAGAAAAATGCTCAAAACAAGAAGCATCACAAAGCAGAAGGTATAGAAAGTGGAGTAAGAGGCCTAATGGTGGAGGAGCCATGCTTATAGAGTCCTCTCAATGAATGCCTATGTCGCCACCACGAGTGATCAGATATCCACCCCAAATCAACATGGATGGATGAAGAAGATGCCTGCAGGTATGACTTGGTGTAAAATGCACAATGGGTGCATGAAAAAGAACATCTAAATGTGTGTCAGAGTTGATCATGTCTGACAGCTGAAATCTCAGGTTTCTCAAGCCTGATTGCAAGGTGCAGAACTCATGTGTTGCTCATGATCCTCAGAATAGAGTCGAGTGAACAATTTAAAAAAGGATCTCTGTCAATGTGTGACCCCAATGAAGTATTTGCTCGAAAACCAATGTCATGACGAGAATTCCACTTAACATGTGGAACAGAGGAAATAATACCCTGTGAATGTCTACTAATGACTTCCAGTGAGACCCATAGAATGGAGCATGCGAGATTTGAATGCAGTGGTATGCTTCTCAAAAAAGGCCATGCAGCTGAGCAGAAGTAGGATACACAACATGTGGTACTATAATAGGCACAAATGTGGAAGAGCATGCAGTAACAAGCTTCATAGGTGTATGAGCATCAAGAGCAGGAACATACTCAAGCGACTGACAGATCAATGTCAGTGGGTTTAGGAGCAGTAGCTGCAAGTGGACTAGGAGCATGGATATGGTTGTCCACAATATGATGGTGATGCTGTAGGCTAGCAAGTTTGTTCATGTAGGAAGTGTATTATTGTATCCTTATCATGAATGAGTGATTGTAGAAGAGAATTTCACTTCTTGAGAGATCTATTTTCTTCCACAAATTTTATAATATCCTCTTGAAGTCCACATACTTCAGAGAAAAGCATATCATTCTCAGAATCCACCATAACTCCCAAACAATTAAGGACGTCAGGCTCATGAAATTACGTACCACTACACTCCTCCATATTTGGCACTTTATAATTATAGTGCAAGTGTCAAAATATTGAATATTTCCAATGTAAAGAGCATGAAAAAACAAGCACTTTTGCAAAAAATGACACTCAAAACCGAGTTACCGAGCAAAACATACAAACTTATGACCACTCTGTTATTTATTTTAGTTACCACTAAATCAAAATAAACTGTTGCTGCCTTCACCATACAAATGTCAAATAAAGGGAGCTTGAAGTTGAGCACTTAATAGGTATGAAATCATTAAGCTTTTAAGTATGTAGACAATGACCATGACAAACATATGACCAATGCTTTAAGGATTTTAATGATGGTTAGAAATTTGGTTAAATAGAGACAATGTCCTTCTAACGATTTAATCTCACCTTGCTTTGCTAAATGGATATGCATTAGCACCATACGATTTGAAGATGTCTACAGAATCGTGCAACAGCATTGTCATGCACTCCTGGTTCAAAAAAGGAAAGATCCTGGGAAACCTTCCATCGACATCTAAACCTCAGACAAAGTACGCTCTTAGGCCAGTATATGATAATCGCTCTGTATAGATCCATTGAATGGTGTTGTGAGACTCTTCAAATGATTTCTCATGTGATTCATCTTTAAGACACGAAGATGACCTGTAAATTCCCTATCGAGGCAAATCAGTTTGCTATAAGCTTCAGCCTACAATAATGGTGGAGGGCAAAAATGACTATCTACAGAAAAATACCAAGTTTACCCAGTCGATCTTAGGGTTTCCAATTCACCTTTACGTGGATACTTTCAAATGAAATCCAAATCTATTTTAAATGATCAATAATAGGATAAAAAAACAACATACAAAACCAATATCACGGTGAAAATAATCTAAATGAACATATATCATAAAATTAATGTTATGTTAACATTACCCAATAATATTTTACAATATAGATGTCAGCAATAATCTGCTGCTCTGATACCCAATAAACCAGGAACGTAATAAAAAGATTGTAATGGTGTAGAACTCATATAGCTAGTCAATGATTCTATAATCAATAAGGAATGAAAGCTAAATTTAACAGGATCCTCTTTACCCAATAGTAAAGCTTTGCAAATAAATGAACAAAAAAATATTGAGACTAAATTTAATAAAAAAATAACATAATTAAAACCTATAGGCCATGTAATCTTAGTAAACCCAAGAGTAAATTTAATCTAAAATAGTATAATAGTGTTAACCCAATAGCAAATTAAATCTAAAAATACATAATTTCAAATACGCACATGTATACAAGAGAATGTTAAGGATTTGTACCTTCACGAAAACATAAACCTTTTTTTAACATATAAAACAAGAAAATTGTCAATAAAAACTGAGTAAAACACTAAACCCAAATGGTAAAAATGATACTTGGTCTCCATTGTTTCTTATGAGGAAATCTTATTCCTCAGTGCAGAAGAGAGACCTCGGGCTTTGGTGGATTTCAGGTTCCACCGTTGTGTAAATCTATAGGCTTCATTGTCTTAATTTTGTCTTATAATTAAATTAAATATAAATTTTGTTGGCATATGATGTAGCAATGGCATTAAAAATAAATGAAATATAAAACTCAACACACCATTTTGGAAATCATTTGAGTGGCCACAATTCCTCACAAAATAACAAACTACAACTACAAATTTTGGAATATGTAGGAAAAGACTCGTTAAATGTGTCCCAATTGAAAGAGATTACTAGAGTGTTGAATGGAGGAAGACCATAGTTGAAGATATCACAAAAGGATTAAACGCTACCACAGGATGTTTACTGAGTATAATAACAAGCCAAATAATCTCTATCAAAATAAAAAATATTGGACTTCTCACGTACGCAGCCACTGATAACTAGTGCACTGAAATATTTGATGATGTGATTCCTCCAAATGCTCAAATAATTTGATAATTTTGATGGAAATTCAAATCCAATTAGCTGGATTTGTTGGCATATGATGTAGCGATGACATTAAAAATAAATGAAATATAAAAATCAACACACCATTTTGGGAATCATTTGAGTGGCCACGTACAGAATGTGTTGAGACAATCTGATTGCACATCACAACAGTCTATTCATGTATAGAATGCCTCATCGAGCAATGTATAACCAATAAAACAGTGCCCATCAAATGATATATTTCTTATGCAAATTCTATTCACTCACATTACCAGATCTCCCACGTATGAGAAAACAAAAATAAATATTTATGTGAAGGTATTTTGGATGTGTGGCTTGAAGCACCGTAGGTGACGTGGAGATAAAACTAGCTCTCAACTATTATGAACCGTGAGTTGTTAAAACTAATGTAATTTCACAATAGCTATAGAATAATATGTGGCACCAGGAAGAACTAGATGGCTGTAACAACTATGTACAGAAATTATAGGTGAGTGGCAATGAACATCTCCAACAAAGCATACAATTCCAAATCTTTTTAGCTTCTTAAATTTCATAGACCAATCCAATCAAGTTTCCCCCTTCATAATCCAAAACCATGACATCACTCTGATACCAAATCTTGTGTATGAGAAATTTGTACAACAAAAATAATATATTGTATTATAGTCTTCAGACCATTTACAAACACTATCATATAGCCATCGAAATAGAAAACCAACATCCTATCAAATAGGAATCCATACAAACAAATAACCCGTTAATAGCTTTACGGGTGCAACCAAACTATATGAATATATTGTTGTTATAACAATATATTCTACATATAACCGTAATATTTACCAAACATAAATATTAATACCCATGTGAACATTAATATTCCTAACATTTCTATCCATGTCCCCTTGGAAGTATTAGATTAGGATTAGTGAGTAGTTTTTCCTTCACTTGGGTAGTTAGTAGCAGGTAGGTTAGGAGTAAGAATGATCCTTCTCCGGAGATTTGTCAGATTCATAAGGTACCACGCTTCACAACAACTCCATGTTGTGTAATCACATCTAATGCCCCATTCAAACTCAAGCAATTTGTGGGGTGTTTTGATTCCACATCAACAGTTTTGCCATGCCTAGTGGGACATTGTAGGAGTTGGATTTTTCTCATCTTTCAAAGGCATATCATTATCAAACAAAAAATCTTAAGCCATTGTGAAACCACATCAATATTTTTGGCACACCCAATGGGACATCATAGGAGTTAGATTTTTCTCATCTTTCAGAGGTGTCTCATTATCAAATAACAAATCTTAAGCCACCGTGTGACCACATTAACAAGTTTTGCATGCCCAGTGGGACATCGTAAGAGTTATATTTTTCTCATCTTTCAAAGGCATCTCTTTATCAAACAACAAATCTTAAGCCATAGTGCGACCACATAAATAGTTTTGGCACACCCGGTGGGACAACAAGGAGTTAGATTTTTATTTTTTCAGAGTTGTTCTACTGCAAACCTTGTCACATTGAAACCAAGTTCAAAATAAAGGCATTTTCAGAGGTTTCCCTACAATTTAGAATTTGGAGGTTGTCATTGTCATATTTAAGAGGTTTCAATTGTAGGGTCAAAGTCTAAAATCAATTTTGGAGGGATTAAAATGTGAAAAATGGGCTCAAACTTCACCAAATGATAGATCGGGGGATGAAATTCAAAAGGGTATTTTCATATTTATGAAATTTTGATTTTCAAAATTTTGGAGGTTTTTGAATTTTAGGACTTTTGAGATTTTGTACTTTTCTGAATTTCAGGTTTCAGACTTTCAGGATTTTAGGATTTCAGATTTTCAAAGGTTGGGGAATTTCGGATGTCTCCATTTCAGGATTTTGGAGGTTGTACATATTTTAGATTTTAGATTTATGTGGCATTTTGGGATTTGAAAGGATTATTGCAGCCAAATCATTTCAACTCCCATAGCTAGGTTTTGAGCCCTTTAAGGCTTGCATTCAAGTATTTAGTTGTATTTCATCAATTTTGTTGTGATGTTAGCAAAATCATTACCTTTGGAGGCACATGCAATCACAACGGGCGGCTCCATTTGATCAAGAACCTGCTATCTGAGTAGCATAATTCCCATTTCTTCTCCATCCATATCCATTCATCTTCCCTTCCATGCCTTTCATTTTCTTCTATCCACGAAGTTGTGTAGCCATTACTAAAAGGAATGATAACCAAATTGTGCCAAGCAAAGAAAACAGATGCTTATCAAACATCATGATCAATAAGATGAAAGCAATTCTCTAGAATAACTTTACATAAACCTTTGTAAACAAATGAGTAGAAATATCATATATTATTATAGAACTCAATGAAATACAATGAGAATGGGCCTTGCTTATATAGGCAAGGAATACTAATCTAAGAACCAGTCAAGGTCATAGATCAAGCCATAAATCATGGAAAGAACTAGTCATCAAATAACTAGTCAAGTCCATAGATTTATGAGAGAACTAGACATCAAGGATCTAGTCAATACCATAGATCTAGGAAAGAACTAGTCAATACCATAGATCAAGGAAAGAACTATACCTAACAAATAGATAATATCTCCTAATATCTAAATAAATAAAAATAAATATCCACACACATAAGTGAGTGAGGATAAATACAATAAAGGTAAATAATGTACCTAGGTGAACATGAGCTAAGGTAAATACCTACTCTAACAATTACTTCATTCCTGCAGTAGAATTCACACATACAACAACAATTTTAGTCAAACCCACCTCCACATTTGTAACACGTATTCCCTAACTACTATCAATCACCTCCAGAATATTTCTATAATAAGAATTAGTGTGCATACCCTTATGTACAAGAAGAAGATCAGTTTGGATATTCACCAAACTATGCAGATTTTTAGGGTCAAGAGTATACATATGTTGGAGGGTATCCTACGCACAAATATATTTTCTTGCAAAATAAATCTCAAGACATGGATGACAATTTAGAATGGTTGAGTTTTGCATATTAGTTAAAAGTGTCCAAGGTTAGATTCAGGATACCTTGCTCATGGTTTTCCCCTTTTTCTGAGTTATCATAGCCCACACGAGAAACTTGATCTTATGGCTTAAATGAAACCACACCTTGAGGCATGGATCTAGGACATAAAGGCCTATGAGTATACTGTCAATCATTCATGTCAATGGGAAAAACCTACATTTCCATCTTGTAGTCCCCTCTTTAATCCCCATCTAGTGTCTTTTCAACCAAAGCCATAGTTTCCAAATTTCACACCTGTTGCTCCCATTGTGAAACCCACTCCTCCACATTCTACTCTTCCACCTAATATCAATTCCACTTCCCTTTTCCCTCCCAAGAAAACATATCCTCCATAGGATCAAGAAATTAAACTTCCTCTTCCACCACCAATGAAACAAACATCAGCAGAGACCCCACCCACCTTTCCTCCCACCATCCCAAACCCATGTCAAGAAAAGACTTAATAAACCATTCAAGAAGAACAATAAGAAGAGGAGCCAAAAAAAGAGCAGATAATGAAAATCTTAGTGAATTTGGCTCTAAGGTTCAGGATTACTAAACTCCCCTTGATGGTTAAGCCTATAGAGGAGGGTGAGGTCCAACCGCAGGTGGTTCAAAATGGTCTTGTAGCTTAAATGGAGCAAGAACAAGAGGATGGTGACCAAAAGTTTACTTGTTCCAAATTTAGTGTCCACATCGGAACTATCCTTCCAAGACTTGTTAGCCCATCATATCCGGTAGATTTGGAAGAAGAAGCCGAGAAAAATCAGCTCATGATGTGTGAGAAAGAGGCATGTGCAAGTGAACAAAGACAAGCTCCCAAGTGTGCAAGGCATTGTAGCAGAATGTAGAAATCCCAATTTCCCTGCATGCCTTGATCTTGTTGCCTTGTTGGAAGATTGCATAAACATACCATAGTCATCATCAGTTTCAACGAACCAAGAAAATCCTCATTCTACAAAGAGAGAACTTTTGGGTTCAAAAGGATTGAAAAATAAGCAGATGATGGAGAGAATTACAATCCTCTCTTCTCCTCCATCCTTTTTTATTTTTAAGACAAGTTTGAACTTTAAAAATTCATGTTTGAGGATGAAATAACAAGTGGTGAGAAAATTACAAACCTAAAGGACTTCATGAAGGAGGAAGAACCCCTGGTAGAGTTTCAATTCCTATCTGACTTGGAGGAATGCTTCGGTGAGGAAGAACCTATAGAGATCATAACCTTTGTTTCCCCATTAGCTATCTTTCAAAATGAAGATCCTTTTTCCATGGAAATTAACATTCAAGAGGAACCTTATGTCCATAAGAGCCTTCTTTAAGTGGAGGAAATTGGATCAGATTTTGAGGTCCTTGATGAATATGCAATCATTAAAGGTTTCTTATTGTCAATTAAGGAGCCTAAGCTTGCCGATGAATCAAACTAATCGAGGAAGAGGATGGGAGAGAGCAAGAGAACGCATCAGTTCAGCTTGGTCTCATTGTAACCTTGCCAACATGACTCACTGAGTAGCTCGTTGACCTACTTGGTAAGTCACCACTAGCTCGCTCCTTCCAAATAGTCTCCTAGCTCACCGAGCTACTTGGCGAGCTCAATTTTAGCTCGGTGGGTCTTGTAAGGCCAGAATGTGAAATTTCGACCTTAAGACCCAAATTTTGGATTTTTTTTCAATTTTTCTCAATTTGGAAACATGGTAGGAATTGAGTGTGAGGAAATTTTAGTCTCGTTATATTTTTAACCATTTTTATCATTCAACTGAATGTGGGCCTTGGTTGGCTAATTTTTCCCGGGGTAACAATAGTCAACAATTTGGTGACTCATGGGGACATCTGCCTACTAGATATTGTTTTCATCAGTAACCTCAACTTGTCCATGGGGCATGGAGTCACAATGTACTTGCAACTGACCCTGAACCTATTAAAACTGAAACTTGGAGACTACCCGCACACCATTGAACTTGCTCTTCCGCTTGCACTCTCAATTTTCATAAGAAAATCCTAAAATAAGATTTGTGAGAGTAGAAAATTGCTTTGATTTGAGGGATTCACTTGTTCCTCCCTGTAACTCTATTTTTCAAGACTGAAATGACCATCCCAAAACTTGATTCCACCAAGTATAAAGCACACATTTGATGATTAATTGGAGTGTATTGCACACTGCAAAATTTTGAATAAGAAAATTTTCAATTTTTCACATCATGGAACTCTATTAAATTTGAATTTTCTATTTCTTATAAAATTTCCATGCATTTCTATCCATATCCCCTTACAAGCATTAGATTATAATTAATGATTAGTTTTTCCTGCACTTAGGTAGTTAGTGGTAGGTAGGTTAGGAGCAGGAATCAACTTTCTCCAGAGAGTTTTCTTATTCTCAAGGTCACACACTTTACAATAAATCCATGTTTTACAATCAGGCCGAATGTCCCATTCAAACTCAGGATATTCAGGGGGTGCTACGATTTTGCATCAACATATAGCTCAGGAGAGAAGCTTTTTGAATGGAGAAAAAAATCCTCTTGTGTTGGAATTATAAGCCACATGAGTGATACTTGTGTGATTGCATGACAAGCCCCTGGATAGCCTAACCATGCAAGAATATTATCAAAGGGTAACAAGACATATTGCAAAAAATAAGGGAGTGATCAAGAAGATAATTATGACTGACATTGCCAACATAAGGGGAAAAGTACATGATAACTAAGAAAAAATTAGATGGAGAGAAGGTTGTAGAAGAATACTTTGAAATAATATTCGTAGGAATCTATAATTGTGCATATGAAGTTCAAACCTTTAAATGAATTCAATAAGTCAACCCGTTATAAATTTGATCATAATGAGAGTGTTATTTATTAGATTTGTGAAAGAAATGTAAGGGTTTCAACCACGACTAGTTGTAACTATATGAGTGGGTACATATTTTTTGTATAATTACAATGAATTCATGGTTCTATGTGTAATTGTGCACATATTGATCATGTAATCTTTGTTACTGTTTGATGAATATAAGGGGAAGCGAGGATTTCTATGTAAAATATATGTGATTGTTTGTTTAAATGCATTAATCTAATTAGATTTTTTTAAAGGCTTGGTAAATTATGCATTTGACTTCATGTTGAAGGATAGGATTTGAAATAATATGTTTTTGTACTACGTAAATCCATGTGTGTGTTTGGTCTTTATGTGTCACTATATAACTATGAGGTCAATGTGTCTTATTTACTAGTCTAGGGAAACTTTTAGTGGCTAATATTCATAATTTGGCTATTTCTACGTATTTTTAAAGTCCCATTTGTCTATTTGGACACCATATGCACACCAAATATTCGCCCAAAAAATCATAGATGTTACTATTTCCCGCTTGCATAGCCAAATGAATTCTAATAACAATATGTTTTTTAATGGATATCCTTTGAATCGACAAGCTAGGATTTAAAAAAAAAATTGGGTCGCCATGAATTCTATGGGCCCTTGGATACAATCACCAACATTTTAGAGGGAAATTTTGAAATTTGATTAAATTCACCACTCTTGTATGTGTGTGCACATGCGCGCATGTGTATTTGTATATGTATCTCTATATGTGTTGATATGATCAAATATATTAAAGTCACCAATATAAGTAACCATCTATTTATAAGGATTATCTAAGATTAAAACTAGAATATGGATTCTATTCTATGTGATATTATTTAATTAAGCAATTCTTGAGACCATTTAAGCCATAAAATATATTATTTGCATCTTGGTTTTAATTGGTTTAGCTGACAATCATTTGGAGCCTTGACAACGAAGGCCTTTGTAACTTTTACTTTGGGAACTATCCCACATTTACCAAGGATAGAAAAACATATGTGTATATATAGAAATATATATCTTAGTATATTGGAGGAAAGGATTTGTGAGTCACTATTTGGAAAAATGTTGAAAAGTTTTAAAGTAAAGAAATACTAAGGCATGAGACTTCAGAGCCAAAATAGCATATGATGTTGACACGTTGTAAGAGATAGACATATGTGATATAATTCTCGTAGGATTTTTAATGAAGGCTTGAGAGATCATGGGTTTTCCTAAAATTGCATGAAATGATGACACATGGCCAATGAATCAACGGTCAAGGTTTAATCTGGGGAAGAATTGGGGAAAATGGGTCCAAATTTCATAACTTAATAATTTTTGTTAGTTAATTAAGGAATGCATATAATGTACTTCATATCATCAATATATTAGATAAATGAAATATAATATGAAGAGGAAAATTAGAATTCATCAAAGTATTTTTAAAATTAGGTAAGATTCACCTTTATATATGCAACCATTTTTTTTTTATCATTTTTACCATAGTCACGATAGCCATTTTTGTAAGATTCTCCATCCCAACAAATCTTTCTTCAGCAAGGTTCGGCACCCTTTCTATAATTTTTTGTTTCATGGGTTCCTTAAAATTTTCAATGTACTAGTCTTCAAGTGATACCTTTAAGTGTTATCTTGATTGAATGTGTCAGCAGATATAGAGTGTTTGTCTTTGACATAAAACCCTAGGATAATATTTAGTTCCATTGTCAGGACATCATTCAATTGTGCCATCATGGATGGTCATGCATATGGATTTAAGTTCGTTAAATTAGGTCATACAAGAGAGAAACGAGGCTTGGTTTTGTGATAACACATTGAAATTTATGACAAGGTTAAAAAGCCATGGCAATTATAGAACTAGGGCTTGATGGAATTAAAATGTTTAAAATTTTGTATAAATTATTTTTATAGAGTTCTATAACGAATTTACTTATATAGATTTGAATATCAGTAGAGATAGAACACCAAAGAACACCAAGATAGAAATAAATGATCACAATATGAAAGTATAATGAATTAGCCACTTTAAGGGGGCAATCTCTAAACCATGTAATAAGACTCAATCACTTAATATGATTAAAAAATACTTACTACTTCATATGTATACCCTTCATATACTATGGCCATCACCTAGGATGACCTTTTAAGCATATGAAAGCATTAATGAATGATATATGAAAAAACAAGGGATTATGTAAGCCAAAAATCAGCCATACAAATCCAATATAAGTTATAGGACTAACGTCATAGCATTCCCCTCCCTTTTGAAGAAAAAATTTCCCCAATGTTGGAAATCTGCAGATGCTACTACAAAAATACTTCACCTTCCCATGTTACATCTTCATTGTCGCAATTCTTCCACTTGATCAAATACTCAGTAATGAATCTTGTCCTTAGACTTTTAGTGCATATCTGAAGGATCCCTTCAGGTTTCAATATAACCCTTCCCTCCTCATCTAGCTCAAGTAGTACTGATTAGATTGAAACCTTCTATCCATTGACCTTCTCCATGAAAGAAACATGGAATACATGATGTATTTTAATTTATTGAGGGAGTTCTAGCTTGTATGCCACACTACCGATTTTCTACAAATCTTGGTAAGGAATATAGTATTTAGGTACAAGTTTATTATCCTTCTTATATTGTTTTAAGGAAAAGTATTTATATGGTTGTAGTTGTATAAAAACAAAGTCTCCTACTTCAAAGTGATATTCACTATGGTTTTATTCAACCTATTTCTTCATATGGTTTTGTGTCATTACCAAATTATATCTAAGGATAAAGAGAACCTCATGCCATTGTTGAATGTGATATTAAATTTTTCTCATTTTAGCTTTAACCTTCAAGCTAGATGTGAGTGATGGAGGATGGTAGCTGTATAGTTCCAAAAATGGAGAAATTTTGGATGAGGTATAAAATGAAGTATTATACTACCATTTTGTGAGTGGAAACCATTGCACCCATCATTCTTGTTTATCTAAAGTTAAACATCAAAGATACACCTTAAAATTTTTTTTACCACCTCGGTTTTCCCATCAGATTTGGGATGATAAGATGAACTTTGAGCCAATTGGGCACCCAAAAAAGAGAAAAAATTAGTCTAAAAATTTCTAGAATAGGGTCATGATCACTAACTATAATTTCTGGTGTGCCATGGAGATTTTGAAGTGTATCCATAAAATAGATGAAAATTTTAATGGTTGTAAAATGATGAGACATGGCACAAAAATGAGCATACTTGGTAAGTCTATCCACCACGACCATGATTATGCTTTTCCCTTCTGATGTTGGTAATCCTATGATGAAATCCATAGATACCTCTTCCCATTTTTGACTAGGAATAGAAAAAGGTTGTAGGAGATATGGTATCTTAATGGTCTCATCCTTATTACGCTAGTACACCAAACATTATGCTACAAATTTTTGAACATATCCTTTTAACCCTTCCCAAAAGAAATATTTTTTAACTCTATGATAAGTTTTCAAGAACCTAGAATGACCACCTATTAGAGGATAATGAAGCTATGAAAGAACCATATTTTTAAGTGTAGATTTCTTGCAAAAGTATAAGTTGTCCTTGTACCATAATATATCACCCTTTCATACAAATTTTTTATATCTACTTGGATTCTACTGGAGATTCTGAATGACAGTGTTGGTATCTGCATCTTGTTTCCATTCTACCCTTTCCTAATCTACTAAATGTACCTTTAGTATTGAGATGACACATAACAATGCTTCTGTGGACTTGTCCCTCCTAGATAGTGCATCATCGACCTCATTTTATTTTCTTATAAATTATCTCAAAGTCACAACCCAACATATTTGTAACCTATTTTTTGTTTCTCTTCAGAATATATTTGTTGTTCCAAAAAGTATTTTAGACTATCATGATATATCTTTACCTTGAAGTTTCTACCCATCAGGTATGGTATCCATTATTTGACTGCATGCAATATTTCCATCGTTTCCTTCTCATAGGTGCGTTCCAAAATATTCTTTCCTTTCAGTTGAGGGATATCAAATTATATGGGGTGTACTTCTTGCATGATAACTACACTCATACCCTTTCCTAAAGCATCACATTTAATGATGAAAGTCTTGGAGAAATACGGTGTCACTAGTATTGGGATTGTGCACATCATTTCCTTTAATTTTTCAAATCATATGAAATCTTACTCATTCCAATGAAAGGAATATTTCTTCAATAATTTTGTGAGCAGTGCTTCTGTACTACCCTAGTTATTTACAAAGTTATGATATTACATAGTGAGCCCTAAGAAACATATCAAATTCTCAATGGTTTTGGAATTTCCCATCCCATCATAGTCTTAATCTTGTGAGGGTACACATTAACACTTCATGAGAGATGATATGGCCTAATTCTTGCACTTCATTTACCCTAAAATAACATTTTGAAGGCTTTTCATATAGTTGATGTTTCTCTAGAGCTTTTGGGACTTTATTTACATGATGTACATGTTCCTCCCATGATTTTATATAGATTAGGACATCATCAAAATACCAAGACAAAATTCCATGGGAATTGTCAAAATATGGAATTCATCAAACTTTGAAATGTGGATGGTACATTAATAAGACCAAAATGCATCACTATATATTCATAATGGCCTTGGTGAGTCTTGAAGGTTGTCTTATGAATATCCTCTTTCTTTATCTAATTTGGTGATACCCATAACTAAGATCTAGTTTTGTAAAATAAAATATGCCATGTAACTCATCTAAAAATCATCAATCACAGGACTATTTGATATTGTACTTGTTAAGTTATCTGTATTCTAGACACATGAACCACAGGTCATCCTTATTATGCACCTGTTATCCAATTTTGCACACATGGCAAGATTGGAAAATGGGGTCCTATCACGTTCAAAATGAAAAAAATAGTCCCAGGAACACACCTTTGGTTATTATCGAGATGCAATAATTAAAAATAATTCTTAAATTACATATGAGAGATCACCTAGTATCAAAAGGCACCCAGTTGATCTCAACTCAGTAAAAGAGTTCAGGATCGAGTTGATAGAGAACCCGGTGTCAAATTCATAGTCATCTCGGTAGAGACTCTCAGTTGTAAGAGCTCAATGAGGTCTTGTTAATGCAAAATATAGCTCATTGAAAATTGATGAATGAAGAGAACTCTATAAGGATCTCGGTAGAGATCGATGCAGGCGGAAGTTAAAGCCGAGTCAGGGAGAGTCAAAGTTCGAGCTATCAATAAAGTCTCAATGAATTGGAAAGGTTCAAGCACAGGTGGAAGTGAAGGTAGAGATAAGGAGTTCGACTCATCTTCGTGACTCATTCATTTTGGAGATCATGTGGTGAGATTCTTTTAGGACACATTCTTCAGAGCTAGGGTGATTCAAACGCAAGCCAAGGCATCAAGAGTGCCATAAAATGAACGGGGATCGTTGCGTAAATAGAGATATGTCATGGAGCCCTATCAATAAGACTCATCAAGCATGATGGATAATTCAAGGCAACTCATTTCGTGTGGATGCATTAAAGATGGTTTCTAGGATATAATTCCAGGGCTCATTGATTAATGCAAAACTGGGAGGCCTACTCGAAATAATTTTACAATGGTAAGCTCGCAGAGGTAGCAAGAATTCTAGGCTAGGGTATTAGTGAATACAGTATATATATTTTCACTGACATTGTTCAGACCTTCCTCGGCTGAGCATTTGGTGAACAGGCAGTTGACATGTTGTAGTATAGCAGAAGTTCTTTTGAGCACTTCCAGTAAGAAGGTCATCCAATGATGTTTTTTTTTCTGTTCAGCATCGAATGCATCCTCAAATTTAGGATTTTTCTTCAAGATATTTTTATGAAAATCAATTAAGTGACAATAAGAGTGTTACCGGGAGACTTGATGAAATTTATTACAAAGATTCTCTATCGAGACCTTACTTGTTTTACGATGCAACTCATGGAAGTGAATCTCATAGAGGTGGAACTGTTTCATATCAGAATATTCATGAGGCACAATTTTCTTTGCAATTATATGAGCATCTTCAACGAGTCACTAGGTTGGCAAGCATAAAGGTTTCTGTTGAAATTATCACACCTTATAAGCTACAGCTGAAATGTTTGCACTGAGAGTTTAATGTTATCCTCAAATCTGATGAAGGAAAACTCGGCAGGAGAAAAAATCAGGAGCATGATCATGGAAGACCGAGTAGGTAATCCTGCGCATGGGAAATATTTTACTATCTTGCCAAGGTTGCGTGGCGAAGCTGAGGCCGGGGCCCGTGGATTAATTTGGCCGAGTTGTTATGCAGGGATTCGGAGCTGCAATGCCAAGTGGGTTTTCGTGGATGGCAAGCCAAGGAAGAAATTCCACGCGGGGGAGATTCAAGCAAGCACCGCCAAGCAGAAATTTTGGGATGGAAAACCATGATCAGACTTCTGTGAATGGGAGAAATCGGATCAAACTACCAAGCGCGGAAATATTACAATGGCTATCCATCATGAGACTTCCGCACCCGGGCCATGTAAATAGAATTTCGCGCAGCTTGGAGTGGTCCGAGTGTTTGTGTGAGTCACCGGGAGGATTAATAGGACAGTTGTGAATTGGAGCAACGGGTCATGGGTTAAACAACACGACGTGATACCAATTTCAGCGGAGGCCTAACCAAGTCGATGCGTTAATGGCTCAGTCGTGGCTCATGTGTAAAGAATTTGACGGGAAAGCTATGCTGAAGACTCGTCCAAATGGAAGGGATAGATGACAAGCTCCCATGCACCAGGCAGCAGGCACGTTGCAGTATAGTAGAAGCCTTTTTTGAGCGCTTCCAGCAAGTAGGTTGTCCAACTATGTTGTTATCTGTTCAGTATCGAATGCTTCCTCAAATTCAGGATCCTCAATGCTCTAGCCTAATGCAGCTGTAGGCTTATCCTTATTCAGAACTCGGATCTATGGCAGCTGTAGGAAACAAATATTCACTGCCATGTACGATGGATTGGAGTCACGTTATTCAAGGCTTCATAAAATTTCCCTGAATCAAGAGATGAAGATTTATTATGGTGTAGAATGAAACGATTCATATTGCTCAACATTTTTTCTCTAAGAAATGAATTGAATGTGAAGTCAACTCTGAAATACCTGGTCGGACCCGTTTTGTATGCCACATCTTTGTCACTTGTAAATGGTCTTTTTGAGAAACCCTGTGGGCAGTAGGAAATATTTATACCCTTCCATTATGTACATCCAATCAGACAATAAAAAGTATTCTGTTACCAGGTTCAGAGAAAGTTGTTTTTTACAATGGACGATTATATTGTAGTTAAAGCTAATTTTATCTAGCTTTATTTCTATTAGCTTTGATCCACGACTAAGGAAGAATTCATATCGTTGAGACCTGTACATTTTTCCAAGGTTCGCTTGGTTTCCCGAGTTGTTCAATGTATTTCTTTTTTGAAGGGCTTATTTTATTTTTTGAAGGATCTTTTTAGTTTCTGGAAAAATGAGTATATTATGTAGCTCACAGCTACCTATGCCATACTAAGATCCCAATAGTGGCATAATTGTTGATTGGAGCCGAGATTACCGAGTGCACTGCCAAAATACCGAAGGGTTCTTTGGCCAAAAATCAGTCTCAAGGGTGTCTATCGACATGTTACGGGCATGAGCCTGGGTCATCATCATGGCAGCATTAGGTCTTTATTGATAATGGCATTTTCTCATCGTTTGGAAGGTACAAATTGTGCTTATTATGGAAAATCCAAAACATTCTTACTACAAGTGTTATATGATGAGGAAGAATCCTGAGCATTGTGGTAAAACCATTCTTTTTAGAAATATTGGGTTAAGCTCGGTATTCAAGTGAGTTTGAGCCCTGTGAAAGGTAAGATCGTTTCTGGATGAAGAGCTCGGTGACTTCGCAAGGAGCTTATTTGGTGATGTTTCATGAAGTTTGAACGTGGAATGCATAAATGGCTTTGAGTTAACCAGAGGAAAATGATAAGAATCGAGTTTGATAGCTCACCATTCGAAGGACTCAATGCAAAAGACCCGATTACCAAGGAAGGAAAGAAGTGTGGGGTTCAAAATCCAGATTGCAACACCGAGTTAGAGGATTCCAAGCTCACCATAGCTTGAGAGGTGATGCAGACTCTATCCCACATGGACCCCCCTCCTCTTCAAGTCCTGGGTCAACAGGGGGGTCCCAACATTATGTTAATTAAATTAATATTTTTATTTAAATATTTTAATAATAATATTTATTATTATTATTTAAATATTCTTTTAAATATTCTTTTATTAATTGAGAAGACTAGGTCATCAGGCAATTAATGACCCATGATGGAACCTTCTCAGTGGTTCAACTAACTGCAATAAATACATCAAGGGCCTTCATTTAGGAATGAATGACCTTTCCTCTTCTTTCTCACATATTCTTCTATAAATGTAATGGAAGCTCATTTCAAAGGGTTCCAAGAGTTCCTCCAAAGGAAGTTAGATAAGAAGTGTATACTTTTCAAGAATCCTCTCTCTTCTGCAAGTTGTTCTTGTGTGTTGAGAGAACTTTCAAGCCTCCTCTTCAAGACTGTAATGGCAACTATTGCCTCTTCTGAATGTACAATGCATTGTGCATGTTATTGAAGCGAATAAAAGTGTGTTTTTGTGACTAATGCGGTCCTTTCATCCTTATATGCTTCTTTTGGTACTTGAAGTACACTGTGTTTAAGTTTCCCTTGGAGTTCTGTGCTTATCGAGTGGTGGAGTATTGCATGCAGTTGAGTTGTGGTATCTGTTCACCCTTCTTGAGCACTCTGAAAGTTTACCCTTCTACACTGGGGAAACTCACGTTACTCCACTGGAGCATATCTTTGATGTAGCCAGCATTTGTTAGTGTAGTACATAATATCACTTAAGACAACATTGCAGTTAGAGGTTCTTGCTACATCTTTCAAGGGAAAAGCACTTCAATGGTTTCACGGGTTAGGTGTTGGCACTATAACCACTTGGGACGAGTTGGGAGAAAAGCTATGTAAACAATTTGAAGACAAAAGTGATCACCTATCACTTTTGGAACAACTTACTACCATAAAGAGAGCTTCCCAAGAATACATGAGTGATTTCAACTTCTGATTCCATAGAACTTGGAATAGGATTCCGGCGCTCGTAAAGCCTTCTGCGCATAATGCATTCTTGTACTATTTGTGAGCCTTGAATAGCGATGTAGCAGTTATGATCCAGTCCATGGGAGGGACTACACTTCCTGATGCTTACGAAGTTGCCATAAGTGTAGAGAATTCTTTGATTTAGGTTGGAAAGATAGCTCCACGACCACTAATGCCCTTTTCTCCAGATCTTACGAATCATCAGCCTATCATTGCTCCTATTCCAGTAGACTCCAAGCAACCATCTCAATCTTCCCCTGCCTCTTCAAATGACCTATTTGAAGTCAAGTCACTACTGCAAAATTTTGGAAATGAGCTCGTTGCACTCAAAAGGCAACAATTTCAATACAATCATCCGTATCAGCCACAAAATCAGCAGTATCAAGCTAACCATTCTCCTTTTAAAGGGAACAATCAGCCTCGAAATCAAACTACAAGTCAAGTTACAAATGTCAGGCCCTTGAACTTTCAGAACCCTCTTGCAGCTAGCTCATCTAGAGCTATAGTACCTGTTCAAAATAATCTAGTTCAAGACTACGAATGGTGTTATCCTTGCTCTCAACCTCACAATCAAAATCTTTGTCCCAATGGGGTTCTTAGCCAGGCCCTTATGGTTCAAAGTGTATCTGCCCCTTCAGAGTTAACAAACAATTCATCTACACAAGAAGCAGCAGATCAACCGCAGGCACCTGAAGAATCCACTTTGCTAAACTGGCAAGTAGAAGATTTTTGCGGATTGAATATAGATTCTTCATCAGTGGCAGCAAACACTCGTTCCAAGAAAAGAGCAATGGAGCCTCAACCTCTTGAAGCTGATCTAGCATCCACTTCTCAACCTGGGTTACAAATGGCAGTTGATAAAAATGCGGGAAAGAAATCACCAGAAACACCAGCTAACCACACCGCAGGGAAAGATGGTTCTCCAGGCATCACGGTACCCAACAAACATTTTCCAAAGGAGGACCCCAATGCCCAAAAAAGTGTCATCAAAGTTGGAGCAATTCCCTTCAGCATAGTAGAACAAATGAAGAAAACCAATCTGAGCGTTACCATGTGGGACGCACTCTCGATCCCTTCCCAAAGAAACCTGTTGCGAGAAGCTCTGAACAGTTTTAGTACAACCAGCGGATCACCAAGCCATGGAGTGACAAATGCTACAAATTTGTGTCAACCGGAAGGGAAAATCATTCCTACGGCAAACAAACCACCGCCATTCTACATTTCCCTGATCATTGGCGACCACCTGGTACATAATTGCATGATCGATTCTGGTGCCAGTAGCTCTGTCATGCCGAAACAAATTGCAGATGTACTAGGCATACAATATGCGCCAGTTACAAGAGGGGTTGTTCAGCTGGATGGCACAGCTGTTAAGACTGTTGGGGTTATCAAAGGACTTCAACTTACCATTCATGCATGCCCAAGTTTGTCATTCACCCAAGACATATCGGTCATCGATCTCCCTCCCCTCTTTGCCATCTGCCTATCACGGGATTTCACTGCCAAGATGGGTGGTTACCTATCAGCCGATTGGTCACATATGATTCTCAGGACTCGATACGGAACCAAAGTAACTATAAGGGCAGAACCAATCTGCCATAATCATGTAGAACCCTACACTGCTAGTCCCATAAATGGAAATTACACCATCGGTGATCCAGAAGAGGAAGATGCCGATCATGAACCAACCACCCTTGTTGAAGAAGTTCCTGATACTTTGCTAGATGAAGTAAGTAGAGATCATCAGTACGATCCCTACGCTGATGTATTGGCAGAAGAAGAAGCTGGTTTGCTGGTCTTGGAAGAAACAGGATTAGGTACTTACTGTATCCATGAAGAAGATACGATCATACCACAACTTGTCAAAACACCAAGTGATTCTAAAGGATTGTGGCAATTGTTCTTCGATGGCTCAAGAAGTAAGAATGGATCCGGTGCTGGTGTTATGTTAATTTCTCCAGAGGGAGATAAGTACTTCTCATCTTTCTGGTTGCAGTTCAGTTGCACTAACAATGTTGCTGAATACGAGGCTCTTGTGCAAGGAATTCAGCTAGCCCAAAGGAAGGGAATCAAGGCCCTGACTGTTTTTGGAGATAGTGAGTTAGTTGTTCATCAAGTTTTGGCACGTAGTGCATCCAAAAATGATCTTTTAAGATCATATAAGAACCGAGTCTGGGACCTGATTGAAGATTTCGAAGCTTTTGGAATCCATGCAATCCCTAGAGATCAAAATCAAGATGCAGATAGGCTTGCTACAATTGGTTCACAATACAACATACCAGTTGATATCATGAAAGAAGGGCAGCAATTTGTTAAAATGGTGGTTCGACCAGCAGTCCCTGATAATGTGAGTAGTTGGCAAGTGTTTGATAGTGACAAACAAATTGTCCTCTTCCTACAAGAAGAGGCGGAGTTTGCTACAAAGAATCAAGATAAGTTGCAGGAGTCATATGGTGAGAAAATTATTCAATTGAAAAGCAACAAGTTACCAAAAGGTTTAGTCACTTTGGAATCCATTTTCAATTCAGATGACCAAGCCACAAGACAAAGCCCTAACATGGTGGTCAGAGAAGAATATTTTGAGGAAGTTGAAGTATCAAATGAAAAATTTCTTAAGATCGGAAAAGTGTGTACTTCTGAAGAGAAAGAAGCTTTCATCAAACTTTGTCAAGAGTATCATGACATCTTTGCATGGAGCTATAAAGATCTGCGTGGTTTTGATCCAGGTCTAGCACAACATACCATCGAACTGGATCCTAATGCTAAGCCAGTTCGTCAGAAACAGAGACCAATTAATCCCAAAATTGAGCCACTAATGAGAAAGGAGCTAACCAAGCTCATCGAGGCCTGTATAATTTTTCCCATCAAGCATTCCTCATGGGTAGCCAATTTGGTGCCCGTGAGGAAGAAGAACGGAGAGATCCGGTTATGCGTAGATTTCAGGGATTTGAATCGTGCATCATTAAAAGACCATTATCCTCTTCCATCGATGGAGCAGATCCTTCAAACGGTGGCAGGAGCTCAAAGATTTTCTTTGCTCGATGGATATTCAGGTTACAATCAAATCCTAGTCCAAGAATCCGACCAATTCAAAATGGCTTTCACTACCAAGTGGGGCACGTATGCCTACAATAAAATGCCATTCGGATTGTCCAATGATGGGGCTACTTTCCAAAGAGCCATGGACATGGCATTTAAGGGACTAATCAACGATATTATTTTAGTTTACCTTGATGATATAACTGTATACTCTAAGCATGCAGAAGATCACATCACGCATCTAAGGAAAGTTTTCCAAAGGTGTAGGGAATTTGGGGTTTCACTTAACCCCAAGAAATGTATTTTCGCAGTGCACGAGGGAAAATTGTTGGGGCATGTGGTTTCAGCAGAAGGATTATCAATCGATCCAGCTAGGATTCATTCAATTATGTCCTTATCTCTCCCAAGTCACAAGAAGGGCCTCCAGAGTTTTCTGGGAACCATAAATTTCGTGCGGAGATTCATCCCTCAATTCGCGACATTGGCTAAACCACTGACAGCCATGCTAAAGAAAAACATGCCATTCTCATGGACAAAGGAAGGACGAGAAAGCTTTGAAGCTATCAAAACAGCCATTTCTCAAGCTCCCACGCTTGTGAACCCCAGGTTTGACAAAGATTTTATCCTTTATGCTTTTGCAGGTCAAGAGAGCATTTCAGGGATCCTCACCCAACAAAACAACAACCTGATGGAGCAACCAATCACTTTCTTCAGTCAATCCCTCAAAGACTACGAGTTCAAATACTCATTCATTGAAAAGCAAGTCTTTGCGGTTATTCGAGCTTTGAAGAAATTCAAGCACATGTTGTCCAACAACAAGATTCATCTGATGGTGTCTCATCCAGGTGTCAAGGAGTTTTTGCTGAACAAAGAAATGAATGAAAAGCGTGCTGGATGGATCACGAAGGTAATGGAGTATGACGTGCACATCAAAGTCACTAAACTTGTCAGAGGTAAGGGTTTATGTCAGCAACTTGCAACAGACATGGAATCAAAAAGTAATGAGGACGTGACACTCCTAAATACTGATGAGGATGTTGATCAAGCTGACTGGTTATCCAAAATGAAGAATTTCATCTTCTCAGGAGCATACCCGGTAAACATGGATAAAAACCAAAGACGAACTTTCCGTCTTCAATCTATCCCATATGTTTTGGTAGATAGCATTCTCTTTCGAAAAGATTTGAACGGCGTCCTCCTTCGGTGCATAGGACCAGAACAGGTCAGTAAGATACTAGAAGAGTTTCATAATGGCCTATCTGGAGGACATTATTCTACACGAACAACAGCTACCAAGATCATGCGAGCTGGCTACTATTGGTCAGATTTATTCAAGGATGCCCATCTCTGGGTAAGGAAATGTAAGGAATGTGCCTTTTTCACAGGTAAGCAGAAGCTGGCAGCTCTTCCATTGCATCCAATTCAAGTGGATCAACCCTTTGTTCAATGGGGGTTGGACTTCATCGGAATGATTAATCCTCCATCCAGTGACGGACATAAGTGGGTCCTTACCGCAACAGACTATTTTACTCGATGGACAGAGGCGGTAGCATTAAAAGAGAGCAATGAAAAGGCAGTTCTAGATTTTTTGGAGGGTATAATGACGAGGTTCGGTGTTCCGTTTACAGTCATTTCAGACAATGCGCTGGCTTTTCTTGGTATGAAATTGAGTGAATGGGCTGTTAAAAATGGGGTATACCTCAAAACTTCATCCAATTACTATCCTCAAGGAAACGGATTGGCTGAGTCTAGCAACAAAAACCTCATAAGGATTATTAAGCGCACAATGGAGACTAACAAGAGGACTTGGCATACACAGCTTAAGACTGCCTTATGGGCAGATCGGATCACACCTAAAAGGGCCATCAGAAATTCTCCTTTCGTTCTTGTATATGGAAGAGAGGCAAAACTCCCACTCTCATTGGAGTTACCTTCTTTGGAGTTAGCTCATCAACTTGAAGTTATAGAGAGTGATCCTCTGACAGTAAGGTTTGCTGAACTCATGGAGTTAGAGGAAGTACGAGACAAGGCTATGAAAACTTTGGAGCAGCATCAGGCTCAAGTTAAGAAATATTTTGACAAGAAGGCATCCAACAGGTGTTTTCAAGAGGGAGATTTAGTTCTCAAATGGGATGAAGACAGGGCCAAACCAGGCAGGCATGCCAAGTTTGACGCTCTCTGGAGTGGGCCATACATCATCACAAGTTGCAAAGAGGCAAATTCATTTCGTCTATCTAGGCTCAATGGAGAAGAACTGCCCATTCATGTGAATGGGATACATCTCAAAGCTTGTTTTTGAGAAGCGTTCCACCCCTTGTACAGTTAAATTAGGTGTTTTCCTCCAAGTGCTTATGCACATTGTTGTGTGTTGTTGTTTTGCTTTCCTTGTTGTTGTGTTTTGTGTTGTTCTGCACATTGTTTCATCATTGGAAGGTGTCAAGGAGAAGAAAGGTTCAAGGTTTCCATAAGAGTTTCAAAATATGCTTCATTCAAATTTTTGCAGTGTTCCATGGATGTCAAGCATTCAACAGATTCAGTATACTTCATGCTTAGCATTCCAGGGAGGTCTAGGATATCGGCAATGCTCAAAGAGATTCCGGGATGTGTCAAAGAAAATCATACTACTTTCAGGATTCCAACATAGACTCCATGCCCAATGGATGACTTAAGGCTACTGGAATCATGCTTAGCAGGCAATCATCCCCAAGAGGTCGCCAAAAATGTTATCCAATTTTGCACACATGGCAAGATTGGACAACGGGGTCCTATCACGTTCAAAATGAAATAATAGTCCCAGGAACCCACCTTCGGTTATTAACGAGATGCAATAATTAAAAATAATTCTTAAATTGCATATGAAGAGATCACCTAGCATCGAAAGGCACCCAGTTGATCTCAACTCAGTAAAGAGTTCAGGGTCGAGTTGATAAAGAACCCGGTGTCAAATTGATAGTCATCTCGGTAGAGACTCTCAGTTGTAAGAGCTCGATGAGGTCTTGTTAATGCAAAATATAGCTCGTTGAAAATTGACGAATGAAGGGAACTCTATAAGGATCTCGGTAGAGATCGATGCAGGCGGAAGTTAAAGCCGAGTCAGGGAGAGTCAAAGTTTGAGCTATCAATAAAGTCTCAATGAATTGGAAAGGTTCAAGCATAGGCGGAAGCGAAGGCAGAGATAAGGAGTTCGACTCATCTTCGTGACTCGTTCATTTTGGAGATCATGTGGTGAGCTTCTTTTAGGACACATTCTGCAGAGCTAGGGTGATTCAAACGCAAGCCAAGGCATCAAGAGTGCCATAAAATGAATGGAGATCGTTGCGTAAACAGAGATACGTGATGGAGCCCTATCAATGGGACTCATCAAGCATGATGGATAATTCAAGGCAACTCGTTTCGTGTGGATGCATTAAAGATGGTTTCTAGGATACAATTCCAGGGCTCATTGATTAATGCAAAACTGGGAGGCCTACTCGAAATAATTTTACAATGGTAAGCTCGCAGAGGCAGCAAGAATGCCGGGCCAGGGTATTAGTGAATACAGTATATATATTTTCGCTGACGTTGTTCAGACCTTCCTCGGCCGAGCATTTGGTGAACAGGCAGTTGACATGTTGCAGTATAGCAGAAGTTCTTTTGAGCACTTCCAGCAAGCAGGTCGTCCAACGATGTTTTTATCTGTTCAGCATCGAATGCATCCTCAAATTCGGGATTTTCCTTCAAGATATTTTTATGAAAATCGATTAAGTGACAGTAAGAGTGTTACCGGGAGACTTGATGAAATTTATTACAAAGATTCTCTATCGAGACCTTACTTGTTTTACGATGCAACTCATGGAAGCGAATCTCATAGAGGTGGAACTGTTTCATATCAGAATATTCATGAGGCACAATTTGCTTTGCAATTATATGAGCATCTTCAACGAGTCACTAGGTTGGCAAGCATAAAGGTTTCTGTTGAAATTATCACACCTTACAAGCTACAGCTGAAATGTTTGCACTGAGAGTTTAATGTTATCCTCAAATCTGATGAAGGAAAACTCGGCAGGAGAAAAAATCGGGAGCACGATCATGGCAGACCGAGTAGGTAATCCCACGCATGGGAAATATTTTACTATCTTGCCAAGGTTGCGTGGCGAAGCTGAGGCCGGGGCCCGTGGATTAATTTGGCCGAGCCGTTATGCGGGGATTCAGAGCTGGAATGCCAAGTGGGTTTTCGTGGATGGCAAGCCAAAGAAGAAATTCCGGGGGGAGATTCAGGCAAGCACCGCCAAGTGGAAATTTTGGGATGGAAAACCATGATCAAACTTCCGCGAAGGGAGAAATTGGATCAAATTGCCAAGTGGAAAAATTACGATGGCTATCCATCATGAGACTTCCGCACGGGCCATGTAAACAGAATTTCGCGCAGCTTGGAGTGGTCCGAGTCTTTGTGCGAGTCACCGAGGAGGATTAATAGGACAGTTGTGAATTGGAGTGGGTCATGGGTTAAAAAACGCGACGTGATACCAATTTCAGTGGAGGCTCAACCAAGGCGATGCGTTTCATGGCATATTGATATTGTTTCACGGAATCATATGCAAAGAGATGTTGACGGGAAAGCTTGATGGCTGAAAACTCCACAGGTTGAAGGCATGTTCAGTATCGCTGTCCTGTGTACATTCTGAGCTTTGATGTGGTTGCGAGACAAGCTCCCACGCACAGACCTTCAGCAGGCATGTATGCATACAGTAGAAGCCTTTTGAGACGCTCCCAGCAAGCAGGTTGTCCAACATGTTGTTATCTGTTCAGTATCGAAGCTTCCTTTTTGGCACTTCTCAGCAAGCTTATCCTTATGTTGCTTATCCTTATTCAGAATCGAGCATGGCAGCTGCAGGAAACAAATATTCACTGCCGTGTACGATGGATTGGAGTCACGCTATTCAAGGCTTCATAAAATTTCCCTGAATCAGGAGATGAAGGTTTATTACGGTGCAGAATGAAACGATTCATATTGCTCAGCATTTTTTCTCCTAGAAATGAATTGAATGTGAAGGTCAACTCTGAAATACCTGGTTGGCCGTTTTGTATGCTACATCCTTGTCACTTGTAAATGGTCTCTTTGAGAAACTCTGTGGGCAGTAGGCAATATTTATACCCTTCCATTATGTACGTCCAATCAGACAATAAAAAGTATTCTTTTACCAGGTTCAGAGAAACTTGTTTTTTACAATGGACGATTATACTGTAGTTTCAAGCTAATTTTATCTAGCTTATTTCTATTAGCTTTGATCCACGACTAAGGAAGAATTCATATGGTTGTTACCTGTACATTTTTCCAAGGTCCTCTTGGTTGCCCCAGTTGTTCAATGTATTTTTTGAAGGGCTTATTTTATGTGTTCAAATTGTAACATAAAGGATCTTTTTAGTTTCTGGAAAAATGAGTATATTGTGTAGCTCACAGCTACCCATTCCATACTAAGATCCCAATAGTGGCATAATTGTTATTGGAGCCGAGATTGCCGAGTGCACTGCCAAAATACCGAAGGGTTCTTTGGCCAAAAATCAGTCTTAAGGGTGTCTATCGACATGTTATGGGCATGAGCCTGGGTCATCATCATGGCAGCATTAGGTCTTTATTGATAATGGCATTTTCTCATCGTTTGGAAGGTACAAATTGTGCTTATTATGGCAAAGCCAAAACATTCTTACTACAAGTGTTATATGATAAGGAAGAACCGTGAGCATTGTGGTAAAACCATTCTTTTTAGAAATATTGGGTTAAGCTCGGTATTCAAGTGAGTTTGAGCCCAGGAAAGGTAAGATCATTTGCTGGATGAAGAGCTCGGTGACTTCGCAAGGAGCTCGTGGTGATGTTTCATGAAGTTTGAACGTGGAATGCATAAATGGCCTCGAGTTAACAGAGGAAAATGATAAGAATCGAGTTTGATAGCTCACCATTCAAAGGACTCAATGCAAAAGAGCGTGATTACCAAAGCAAGGAAAGAGTTAGTGTGGGGTTCAAAATCGATTGCAACACCGAGTTAGAGGATTCGAAACTCACCGAGTTGAGATTTGTGCAGACTCTATCCACATGGACCCCCCTCCTCTTCAAGTCAAACGGGTCAACGGGGGGGTCCCAACATTATGTTAATTAAATTAATATTTTTATTTAAATATTTTAATAATAATATTTATTATTATTATTTAAATATTTTATTTAAATATTCTTTTAATTAATTAAGAAGACTAGGTCATCAGGCAATTAATGACCCATGATGGAACCTTCTCAGGTGGTTCAACTAACTGTAATAAATACATCATGGGCCTTCATTTTAGGAATGTAATTATGACCATTTCCTCTTCTTTCTCACATATTCTTCTATAAATGTAAGTTGGAAGCTCATTTCAAAGGGTTCCAACAGTTCAGACAAGTTGGACAGTTAGATATCTCAGGCAAGTGTATACTTTTCAAGAATCCTCTCTCTTCTGCAAGTTGTTCTTGTGTGTTGAGAGAACTTTCAAGCCTCCTCTTCAAGACTGTAATGGCAACTATTGCCTCTTCTGAATGTATGATGCATTGTGCATGTTATTGAAGCAATAAAAGTGTGTGTTTTGTGACTAATCTCGGTCCTTTCATCCTTCTATGCTTCTTTGTGCCTTTCTCATACTTGCAGGTACACTGTGCAAGTTTAAGTTCTATTGCAGGTTCTTGGAGTTCTGTGCTTATCGAGTGGTGAAGTATTGCATGCAGTTGAGTTGTGGTGTCTGTTCACCCTTCTTGAGTTCATCCTTCTTCACTGGGAAACTGGTATATTTCTCGGTCTGATAAAGTTTAACAAAGGGAACGCGTGTCTCTTAGTTTGTGGTATCCTGTACCCTCTCTAAGTTGCAGTAGGTGAAGTTGACCTGTGGTGCACACACCCTCTTCAAATTAACCCTTCCTGAGTCTGAAGACACCCTTTATTTGGTGCATCACCATCCCTAGTATAGTTTCATTTCTGTAAATCTCTTTCCCTAAAACCCCATGAAAATGTTAGCGTAGGACTAGATAATCATTTTTGTTACACTAGGAGTAGTACAACACTTAGTTTAGGAAGAGGAAGCCGGCCTTCTCCGGAGGTTCACCTCGAGCCCAAGTCCCACAGCTTGAGAGGTGATCCCATGTGTCCCAATCACACCGAACGTCCTATTCACATCCTGGCCATTCGGAGGGTGCAGTGATTTGGCCTCTAAGGTGCCAAAATTTGTGAATTGCCAATGACATTGTAAGAGGATATCTAGATCTGATTTCTAATTTGTAGTAAGTTTTAAACATATAGGATACTCAATAAATAAGTAGTCACCCATCACTATTTTTAACTTTGTGAACACACTCCCTTAACAACATGGATTGTATTGGAATTTTTATAATGTTACTTGAAATTTAGGTATTAAGACAGATGTCTTCCCTTGATCCATGTTGGAGAATTATTAGAGATGAAATTATATGTAAACTAATCTAGAATCATTGAATAATCCCTCATCAACTTGATCTTAAATTAACCCAATACTCTTAAAATAGAAGGCTCGGGACTGCATAATACCATAGATAGCTATGCCGTGAGATAGTAGGATGGGGATATTTGTGTGCATCCTCTAGCAAATACTATCATGTTCACCTAATGGTTTAAATCATAGTTCATAGGTCCTCCTTAATGGTCCTTAGAAGGTTACATAACAAGTTGTATTACAAGCACATATTAAGTCCTTTGAGGCCATTTATCATCAGAATTGAAACATAAACCCTTGTATCTTTCATCATTAGTTTGATGAGTTATTATGCTTTTAGTTTGGATGTGGAGATAATTTAGGTGACTAACGTCATGAATGAAAGTGATCCTCTAGAAGGTAGTAAAATTATGATTCCTCTTCATGGTGCAATGAATATTTTCTCTTCCCTATGTGTCATGATAATAGATTCCAAAAAAGTAACTCGCAAACAAGAAATTCATACCTCATGTTGGATGTGAGCCCTGTAGACCACCTAACAACTCAGGTCATTGATATTTTCATGTGCATGATTGAATCTTGACTATAGATAATACAACCACCTTATGGAAGTTACTGACATATGATCCATTAATATATTACTATGATTGAAAGATTTTCCAATTTAATAATGAGATAGATATTTCAGAGCACATTTAAATACTATATTGCATTTTGAGCTCCTTGATAACAATGAGGCTAAGTATGAAGTGATGATTAAGATCAAATTGAGCATCTTCTTGTGATTTCACAACCAATGCTACCAAGTAAATCATTTTGGCTTCTAGATACATAGTAATGAAACTTGGGGAAGGTCTTCCCACTAAATATTATCTGATATTGGTAACAAATATTGACGATTTGCTTGATAAAGATGAGATAAGGTCATTCCCATTAAACTTGCACATTCCCACTTTTAACCTAATGTTAAAGCATTGGCTAGAAGATCTACCATTGAGAGAATGAAGAGTGAGTCCTACTTGGTTGGTTATGATTGGATGTCTAGATGTGCATTTATTAAGGAACATGTGTGACTAGAATGGGAATAAATGTCAATCTTTATGTTTGAAAGAGTGTTCACTATCTCCTTCTGCATGAATTCAATATCCATTTTTACTTCACCCTTCACTAAGGTTAACCCATAATAAAAGATATGTCCTCATTTCCTCCATTAAGTGTAATTGATTACCAAATTAGGCTTGAATAGTATTAAGTTCATCCCCATTCACCATATTATTTATCTTTTTCTAAATTTGGTTGACCATTTCCATACCCCAGAAGATGAGGATTCAAAATCCACGTCTTCCGTATTTGGAGTCATTATTGGGGTGTCTTAACCATTTCTTTGGCCTCTATTTGATATGTTTGTCATGATGTAGGGTTTGGGTCTTGGTATACAAGTATTGGGGCAATAATTTAGGGTTAGGGGTTTCAACTTAGGGTTTCATATTATAGATGGATTTACATTGAATGGAAAGAGATATAAGGAAAAAACCCTATATATTTTTTGGAAATATTTCCAAAATATAAGAAAAATAGACAATCCCACAAATAGAAGTCCTATGGAGTGAATTTATGAAAAACCCTAAAATGGAAATAATTGTTGAGAAATAACATATATATTTTGGGAGAAAATTACTTGATTGATTTTGAAACGCTAGTTAAACAATTACATAATTTTTTTTTGCCATTTTGAAGAAATAGTAAAATGTTTAAAATTAGGGTGATGACCCAAATTTGTCCAAATCAAATCTCTGATTATTGATACCACTTGTAATGAAATTACTTATATATATATATATATATATATATTCGAATATCAGTAAAAAGAGAACACCAAAGAACACCCATATAGAGATGCATTATAAAGATATGAAAGTATGATGACTTAGCCGCTTTGAGGGGGCAAGCTCGAAACCATGTAAAAAAGTCAAGTTCTTAATATGATGATTTACAACTACTTACTACCTCTTATATGTACACTTCCTATACTATAGACACAACCTAGGTTGTCATACCAAACATATGAAAGCATAAATGAATGACATATGATAAGAGAAGGGATTATTTAAGCCAAAAGTCACATATCCAATATAAGTTATATGACTAAGGGTGTAGTAAGTTCCCTACGTATATTTATGCTTGTATTTCCTCCTTTATGGTAAATAAGACGTGAAATGTCTGTGAAACTTATGGCTTGAATCAACAAAATACTTGGTAAGTTAAGGAAAAATGATGAAGTGTGGACTAGATTCATGGATGTGTGGTGGTAAGGTGTTTTGCACATCTATGTGTTGTAGTTTGAGGTGACAACACACTATTGTCCAGATTAATAAGAATTTGAGTTTTCTTCACAACATAGAGGATATTTTTGGATGAGATTCTAGTTTGGATTAAAATTATCCTTTTTGACCTTGGGTTTGAGTGTGTGAGTATGGAGATGTATATTTTTTTTCCATGGATTGGCTAAGGTAGTTAGAGGTGAAACTTGGGGTTTTGTGAAAAAATGATTAAGGAAAATGGAGAGTCTGAGTGAAAGAGAGATATGGTTGAGGAGATACATGGAAATACGATGAAGAGAGGTTAGATTAGGGGCCCTAGGATTATAGGGAACTGTTAGGTTGTGGAGCTAGATTGCTTAACAGTTAGCGTGAAATGGAAAGTGACTGGTAATATAACAACTGTCATCAGTCAGACAAGACAGACATTGGTCATAGCAAGTGGGAACTGGCTGCGGTTAAGGCTAACCAGCACCAATTACCTATATGATGATGTTTTAATTAACTCTCAGGAATTAAATCTATCTTTAGCATTAAAGTATATTTATTTGATGTAATTGCATGGCTAAAGTGCCCTAAGTTTATATACGCTCATGTAAGCATGAAAGCTAGGGTTTAGAAGCGGGATAAAGAAAAAGAGAAGGATCATATTAGATCCTTGATTCTTCGAGATTGAGAGGATGATGATGTAGAAGAAGAAGAGGAAAAAGGATCAGGTTACATAAAGATAGAGACTCCATGGAGAGGAGCTAGACATAAGGAAATAGTAGGCTATTGTATTTCGCTTTGTATATTTATTGTCTCATTATAATGGCTTGCATAATATGCAAAGAACATATCATTTCTTCTTATAGATCCACATGTTAGTGAGGTCATGTATTATAGATCTATGTAGATCTAGTCTTGTATTGTAGATCCATGAGATCATATTGTATTGTTGATCCATGTAGATCTAGATATTGTAGAGGTCTTGTTTGCAGATTCATAATACAGTGAGAGCTTGGCTACACAGTGGCAGATGCATGATAGCTTCAGGTATGTGAGATCTAGTTATGTTTGAGAGGCACGGTTGTAGTGCACTCAGGAAGATGTTAGTTAGAGATCTAGAGAAGACACAAGTGGTGGTAGTGAGGCATGGTTTAGTGTACTCAGACAGACCTAGTTGGAGATCTGGGAGGAGGAGATACTCTTGTAGAGATACATGTACTCTTGTACAGAAGAGTTAGTTTGTAATCTCTTGTTATATTATATAAGTATGAGATATCTATCTTTGGTGGATGTAACCCACATTGGGTGAACCACAGTACATGCTTGTTATGTGTGTGTACTTTTGTGTGATTTGGATTATTCTAGTTTATACTTCCACTGTTGTAGATCTTGTGGGAAATTTTTTTGGATCTTTTGTGCATGATTTTGTTTGTTATTAAATCATAGCACTATTCTGCAGTCCCTTAAAATCCAAACAAGAACATGATGGTGGAACTTTCTTTTTTTACGAGGGGTAATGAACATAGTATAAATAATGGTGAAACCATTGTCCAAGGAGATATTGTTATCTCTTGAAAGTTCACCCCTGTAGAGAGATGGCTGTAGGTTTTCTAGGCTTGTAAAATTTGATCTCTCTCTTTTGTAGATACAATGGAAACACCTCAGGTCTGTGGGTATACCTATTTTGAGGTGAGTCTCCAGTATCAAGGCTAGTTCCTTGTTGATGTATCCTAAATTGATTTCTGGGGTTTAAAGGGAAAAGATGACTGTAAAATATTTGAAACTAAGGTGATACACCAAATTTGTATGAGGCCTTTGACTGAGTATATGCACAATTGATATGTGAAAGGATTCTTGATGCACGAACCAACAGTTCTTCTAAATAATGTTAAGGGAAAAAAACTTTGAGGTATTGAGGGAGATTATCACAACAATACTACTAAGCTAAACATGCACATTAATATCATGCATAAATTACTGAATTTTACAATAGGGTACGATGATTAATTAGGGAATTTGCATTCACAAGACTAATAGAAACATACACAAGATTGCAAATGATTGGGAAGGCAAAAAATAATTCACACTTAGAAGGAAAAACTGGAAAAAATTGCTTAAGTACTCCTATATCCAAAAAGTCCTCCTTGTGCTTTGCAAAGGCACACAATATATAGCAAAATGAAAAATTTACCCTCTTCTTAAAAATAGCCTAAGGCTTGTACTTGCTCATGCATCTTATTTTTATCCTTTATTTAATAATAGATAAAGGAATAAAAATAGAGCATGCAATTACAAATAGGCATGAATAGCCTTGATTACAATACAATCAAACTGAAGTTCACTGCTCTGTTTTTAAGAAAGAAAAGGTAAATAATTTGCTAATAATAAGCTTGCTTGCTAGGCAAGTCTTTCTCCTTTGAACATACAACTTGTCTTCTTCTCTATTCTCCTCTTGTGAAGCATGCAAAAAACCAATTCTCTGTCTGTGAGTAAATAATTCAATACTTGCAATATTTGCAAAAATAAACATCTAATGTGGGGACCACTTGCCCATGTGCACATGCTCTAACATTGACATCTCTTTCTAAGTGGTCACATGAGTGACATTCTGCAAATCAACTCTAGCTCCTTGAAGTGGGGACCACCTCCAATTTTCTTGGTTTTGCCACCTTGGTGGACTTAGCAATATAAAAGGTTCAACCATTTTATATGGCACATGACACTATAGTCTCCATTTGGTTTGGGGACTACCTTTGTGGACTTAGCATATTATTGTGTCTAGATGTACACGGGGGTTCACTTTGTAAGCATGCTATAATATATAGTTTTCACTTTATAGTTGTTGACCTTGGCATTATTCAAATATAAAAGGGTTGGAAATACCTTTTATTTGATCATTGCTTGATGATTTGTTCGGCCTTTGGTAAATTGGGAACTCAGACTATAGTTGATCTTTTGACATTTTGATAGCAATGATTTTATTTTAATCATGGACTGGCCCCTTTTTCACGATGAATAACCCCTCAGTATGTTTGTTGGTGGATTTTATAACTCCGATTGAGTTTTCTTTGAAAAACGGTGATGATCTTGGGCCATTTATTTCTGTCCTTGATGCATTCGATGCCATCAATTTTTGACTGTGAGTTAGGGTTTAAACTCTGCATTAAATGTGGCCGGTCAGAACTGACTGTGGTTACTTTCTTTGATCTTAGAGCTTGATCCTCGACCTTTGATATTTGTCCTTCTGATCTCGAGCCATTGATTATTGACTATGGTCGAGTTAGGTTGAACTACGTTAGAGGCGGGTGAATTAAAATAGCTCAAACCCCATTCATTCTCTCCACTTTGCATCTGGTTTACAGGTGAATCCCTAGAAAAATTCTTTCAGACACCCATTTTTGATACTTGGAAGCTCGAATAAGCTCATTTGGTCCTCTGTTCCTTCTCTGCTTCTCTTGAGCTCTCTTCGTGGCTGTACATTTGATCATTTCTGAGCTTTTGAGCGATTATGGGGGTGTCATTGTTGATTATTCTTGAGCTTGACTAAGCTCATTTGGCCTTCTGTTCCTTTGAGCATATGTATTTCTTGTTTTTCATTCTATCAGAGCCTTATGAGCAAGGTCGTTGTGGTCATGAACATGTTACCTCAGTACGTTTTTCTTTACAATTATAATCTTGATGCTTTCTTCAACTTTGCTTAGAAAATATTCATAAAAGTTGAAGCATTAGTTTCTCCTTCGAGCAATGATACTTGCATTTTCCTTTTTCTCTGTATTATTCATGCTCAGTCATTGGTTAGATGAGCTCAAAAAGACTCTGTGGTTATTGTGTTTGCTCTGGATTTTCTGACTTTTCGAGGACTTGGAAGCTCTTTGTAATTAGTGAGTTTCTTTTCTTACTCCATTCCCTTACTACCCATTAATGGGTCTTTGTTCATTGGCCAAAATCTCAGCTTTCTGAGGTGTGGATACTCGTATATCTGAGTTTTTTTGAGAAATTATTCAACTCTAATTTTTTCGTGAGAATATTTGTGTATTGCATGAACTGGGTGTTACCTCAAGTCTATTATGAAAACTTTGAGCTGTATGGTTAATTGACTGTTTTGTTGTGAACTCGTATTTTGATTGAGAGCTTCATTTTAACAACCTAGAAATATGATATGTGAATTCATTCTGAATTGGGTATTCTTATATCACTTCGATATCTCTGGATCCTGTAGAGATACTAGGTTTGCATTGTTATTTCTTAAATTATGTGATGACAACATTTCTTAACTGTATTTCTGGAAATCTGTATTTCTTAAACTTGATAGTTGAAAACCATTTATGTGCACATTTCTTCTGTACCTCTGTTTGGAAAACATTCCTTGCAAGATGAAACTTTACTTTACTTCATGACTGTAGGCTGTCATTATTTTGACTTAGAGTGTCGTGATTGACTGCTACATTAAAATGCAATTATAAGTGCATTGTCATTTTTCTAGCTCGAAGCTTGTTTGATTTTACTCTGTTTTAATCTTATGAGTGAGGTGGTTGTAGGTGCTGCCTCCATTGTCGTAATCTCTTTGTTTTCCTGACTGTATATTGATTGATTTGAGCTTTTCAAGGTTGCTTGATGTTGTCTCTTGGCACCTGGAGCCGCATACTTTTGAACTCTGAGGTTGATTTTGTAACTTGTATATACTATCATTAACTTGATATGTGAATACTTAGGAGCTCCTTGTTGTCCCTTCTTGAGAATGATCTTGTAGCATTATTTTGCTCTGTTATTTGATATTTGCTTACTTCAATAATTTTTGAAATGTGTTCACATGCTAATACCAAAACAATGTTTCATATTTAAGTGCATGGAAACTGTATCTATTGCTAGGAAGTTATTCTTTCTTGGGGACTATATTTGGTCTTGCTATGAAAAATCCCATGACTATAAGTTCTAAGTAGTCTTAGTCCCATGTAAAGGTTAACCATTTGAATATAAATTCTGCTCACTATGTTCTTGGTGTTACAATTGTATGCTTTCTAAAAGACATTCTATTCCTTAAAAATAGTTAGCCTGACTTTGATAAAATCTGTAACTAAAAGGGCTTCCCTAAAAATCTACATTTTATATATCCCTTTCTTCAATTCACCTTTTGAATTGCCTACTTGTAACCTGTAGTTGCATTTGCACTCTTTGATTATGAAGTTGATGATTACTGTGATTGAATATTGAACTGAAAATGTCAATTGCAATAGAAATGTATTTATGATATTTTGTACTTAAGATGTCTTTGTACCCTTTAAGTGGTTTTCTGGAAATTACAAGTAGTTCTTCATCTGTTTTGGATACTATTTTAGGCATAAGCCTTGATTCAGATGATTGTTAAGACATCTATAACTTGCTTCTTTTGCTTAGATGCTTAATTTCCTTTATAGTAACATTTCTGGCATGCTAGAAAATCTGAAATGTTGATTTTTCATGGTGAAGCCCTGGTATTTTTTTTCCATAATTCTTTCTTCCTTCCATTTGCAGCTATAGTAGTTGTATTTTTTGATTCAGAATATAGAATATAACACTTCCCATTGAAGTTGATTTGGTAATTTGAAATTGAAACATTATAACTATTTATGTTGATCATGACATGCTTTTCTGCCTTTCTGTATCACTTACTTGATTTAAATAATTCTTTTAAATCATGTAATAGTTGAAAACAACATGATGAAAAGTTGTAAATGTCCATTTTACATGGCGAAGCCCTGTCAAAATTTTCCCAGAACCTTCTTTTTATTTTTTTCAACTGCAACCCTTTCTTTTCAATTAACTTTAACTTCTTGAAATTCAATTCTTCCTTTTTTAGTTGCAAACTGAAACATATACTTGTATTTTCCAGTCCCTCTTCAATACTATAGTTTCTTCCATTTACAAAAAATATTGAGTTTGAGTTATAATAATCCTTCTTTCTAGCATGTACTTATGACTTGTCTATTTCTTCTTGGCTGCAACCTGTACCTGCACACTTAAGAAAACAGTTAGAAAATACTTAGGCTTTTTGGCCTCTCTTGTATCCATGTTTTCTTCTTTTTTTTTCTCTTTCTTCTTTCTGAATGAGTAGAGCATGTATGCAGCCTGATCTTCAAGTAGATTATATCTCCTGTTTTGAAGAGATTTATATGCACGAACTATGACAGTAAGGAATATGAGTTGATCTCTGAGCTCGTAACTGATAGTTCATCTTTTCTTCTTTTCAGGCACAGTGACTTCTACAATGAAGACGAAGAAGTAAAAAAGCTGGAATGGAGATACTTCGAACAACAAAGAAAAACCCTAAGGCAATGATGGGTTCACTCATACTCCTTACTTTCTTCTTCATGCATGTGTACCTCTTATTTCAATAGCTGTACTTTACTTTCCAGTTACATCCCACGGCTTGTGTGGGAACATTTGAAATTTCCTTATGAATAAAACATTGAATTCTGTAAATGAGCTATATATTTCTTTCTGCATTTCGGCTTTCTGTATGGATTGTATGATGAACTAAACAACTCAGTCATATAATTGAATGTCTTAATCATGAAGGAAATAACATTAATGAGGACCACTAACATTCAATAATGAACTCTGATTTCTGCAATCTGCACTTATGTTTGTTGTCCTAAAACTCAACATTTCACCTATTCTATAATTTGGTGTCTTCATCAAGATAACACAACTGTCCTTCAGAGCCCCTATGTTCTTTTGCTGAATATATCATGAAATTGCAGACTATGTGATCTATTATGTTTTGTAACAACACACATAGCTGTAGATTTCATTTAATCATTAATTAATTTAGCAGTAACCAATAATATCAAAACTCCCTTAGGTTAGGTATACTTCACCAATGCCTTTCATGATAACAATGAAGTTTCGAGTTGCCCATTTTCACACAAGTGCAAAATTTTTCAACATATATGTTGCAAAGATAAGTATCTTATGACTCAAAAGGTGAGGAAGTTCATGTGGAAGGCGAGGAGTATGCAAATTTAGAAGAAGACCTTGAATTGAGATAACTAGCTGATGATACACATAACATAGTTATTTACAAACAATATTATTGGAGGTGTTGGTAGGTATGGGAGAGAAAAGTATTTGAACAATCAAAAATAATTTTAAGTTGAATAAATAACAAGATTTGAGACCAGGGAAATAATTTTGGTGATGAGAACTAGTAAAGGATTTCTCATACTAATTGGAAGTCTAGAGTGGACTAAGATATTTATGATGGTAAATAATGATGGATTTTTGGGAGTTGGGGTCTCAAGTCCAACACTGTAGACAAAAAATCACACACTTTGGGTAATTATATAGTCCTAATTACATACTAATATTCATATGATTCCTAAGTAAGCAAAGTAACTAATTAACCCATGTCTTTAGCCCCCTTTCTTTGCTTTATGTTGCCACATTTGGTATTACACACTTAATTTCTTAGTCTTCCTTTTTACAACTCAACATTTATCATCCTAGACACAAGTGCCCAACAAAGACACTAGCGTCAGGCACCCTCATCCCCTATGGGCACCCTTGACCTCTGTGTACTTTGTTCACATATTTTCGGTCCTTTATCGTCATCTGAGCATCTTATCTTTTTGGTAGTCAACCTTTTCAGATTTAATTACAAAATTTAAGCAAGGGAATCATATAAATATAAAGTTATGTGGTCATAATAAGGTACCAAACACTAAGCATTAGCTATCACCACCTAAGGTAGCATCCATCAAGCTTCTAAGAGCTACATTACATCCATCTAGCACCATCCAAGGGACAAAAGGGGTGGTTATTCTGCATACACTTTATAGGAGGGGAGTTAATTTTATTCCATGCACACATCTATTACATTTCTTTACATCTAGCTTACTTTCTTTCTATCACGTGCAACACACACAAGAGCCACCTAGGGCACAATTCCACTCACACACACAAGACTACATTGGGTATGAGATGTAGTATAACACTTAGTTGTAAGATTTCCATTGTGATAGCTGAGGATAATCTGACCCCTCATTCTGCATCTTTATTTTTTAGTATTTGATGTATCTTTGAAGGTTTTGTAGGTCATTATTTTATTGCAAGTTTCCAGTGGCTTCGATGATCATTGTGCGACCTCATAGTGACCAAAGGAGAACAACATTGAATAACTTGTGACCACTCAGAGGAGGAATTATGAGCATTTCTACAGACATAAGTGCCTAGAAAAAATCCTAGGACACCCACAGGTGCTCTTTTCCCTCTTTAGGTGACCTAGTCCAGTGTATTCCTCCATTTATGTATTTTAGTGATCTTCATTAAGACAACTAGTGCTTCAGATTCTCCATTTTTCTAGCTTTGTGCACCTTCAGGATCTCTATGGATTAGCTAATGCTTTTCACCCTCTCTTTGCACTTAGGCTTTCATACTTGTTAGCTTATTTTTCGTAGCTTAATTTATGTACTTAATTGTTTATTCATTTACTGCTACAATATCAATCAAATTAGGCATATATTTCCATATTTAGCTTAATCATTTTAGTGAACCCGACATTTGAATCTTCCTTCTCCTTAGGGATCTTATCCTCTTATCATTATGGCTCAATATTATGGAAAATTTACTGAATCCCACCATAAATACCTTAATGATCATATCATTGAGCATCCGCAGGACTTAGATTTGCTTTTATTCGTTGCTCATGAGGAAGTTACTAACCTTGTGGAGCTTAATACTTCCGCCATTATTCCCACCTCCATTACTACTCAACCAATTGCTTCCACTCTTCCATACATTTCTAATGTCCCCATTTCTATCCCTACTCCCACTAACCACTTCACTGTACATCTTGTTTCTCACACATGGCAAGTTTCTTCCGTTGGCACTCAAGATTTATCCTCCCTTTATTAGGACCTTCAAACACAAATTCATCAATAAAAATAGGCTACTTCTAATATGTATCCATATTTGGATTCCACTTTATTACTGCACACTCCATTCGCTCCCACCATCTCTGCTTACTCGCTTCCTCCCAACTTCATCACCCCCAAGATCCTCATTTTCAATTGGCATGGTGACCCACAAGAGTATCTCTGAGTATTCCATATGGCTTGTTTAGATTTTGCAGATGATCATATTTTTATAACTAAGCTCTTTCCTATCCATGATTATGTGACACATTGGTTGTATGAGTTACCTATCCACTCAGTAAAATATTTCACACATCTAGCCAATTCTTTTCTTACTCATTTTTCTATCAATATCGGCTTTAATATCTCATACACACAAATTTTACAACTTAAGCAAGGATCTAATGAACATCTAGCAGATTATGTCTTATGAAAGAAAAACAACCTAGCTAAGATGTCTAATGTGCTTGTGGAATCTGAACTTCAAGACTTGTTCATTCAAAGTTTATTATCGCCTCTTTAAGAGATTTTCCTATTTGAAACATTTCCATCATTCAATCAATTGTGTCACACTCTCAAGCTACGTGAAACCAAACTCTTATCTATAGGAAAACTTAAGCATCAAGAATAAGATTCATCCTCTACACATTTTCAAAGTAAGTCAACTTTTAAACCAGCTATGAAACCTACTGAAGCTAAGGTCATTGTCAACGTTGTCTCCAACACCAATGAACTCCAATGGCACCTACCTAAGCATACATATACAAAGTTGAATATCACTCTGCATATTATATTACAACAACTTATTGAGAGAAATATTATTACGCTTCCTCCCCCTCTCAACTTGGATCCATCTCATCCTAAAGGTCACAGTTACAATGAAAAATTTCAATGTGACTATCATCAATGTGTCAGACATTCTACATATCATTGTTTTAAAATTTGAAATATCATTCAAGATCTTATCGATAATAAAAAACTCAAGCATCTAGAGCATACGGCCTCCGCACCTAACAATGAAAATCATAAGCTCAAAATATTCAACAATCCTCTTCCAAAACATGACAAGAAAGTGGTTTACTCCTTGGAAAATCATAAATATCATGCAGTGCCTCCTCCTGCATCAGGGTTTCTTAATTTTCTAGTTACTCATACTGACACATCGCCACCACTCATTACTTTCTCTGACTATGATTATCATGCTACATTTTCTTCCAATAACTTACACATCATTGCTTCTATTGAATCATTTCTATCAATAACACTTGATTTGATCCCTCATGGCCCATCAATGCAAGTTCCATTGCACTCCTTATTGTTATTGGCTATCAACTATCTTAAATTTTATATCTAATTCCCCACTCATATGGTGTTTTCCAGCTTCCAGTCACTGTCACTCCTCTCACCATTCTTGTACCTTTTCTTATGGCACCATCACTCAAAGGGTGTGACATGCTCTTAGGTCTTGCCTAGTTCTGAAAAACTCATGCTATTATCTCCATGAATCATTTGTGCCTAAATTTTATTCATAACATGCAAGTCATCTCTATCAGTGGTGTTCCACCATCTACACCATGGACACAACCTACTCTTGAGGTTTACATTGCATCAACTTGAGCACCTATGTCCCTAGGGCCTCTCCAAACTAAAGAAAAATCTTCTCCTAGCTTTCCTATTCACACTTTGCCTACACAATCTCATCAGTCTACTAGTATTGCAAATCATTTTAGGTCCACTACTCACACCTCTCCTTCACATCGATATACATCACCACCTCGTTCTCTTGCACATATGTGTCCATCAGCTCTACATTCCAATACACATGCTCCTATACATCAGTGTCCCTCACCTCCACATTTTATTACACATAGGTGTTCAACACCTTTGCATTATACTCATCGGTCACATGCATATAATCTTCATTGACCTGTACAATGTCTATCTCATATATGACCACTCTTAAAGCATGATCACACACCTTCATCACCGCAAGCATAGGGTAGACAACCTTCGTCATTTACTTTCATCAGATAGCTCATTCATCATTACACATTTCAGGGGGACATCACACTTATCTTTCCCCCCTTTTAACATCGACTTGCATTTTATTATCATCTCACTTCACACAAATGCAATACATTAGTATCATCATTTCCCTATCACACACTCTCATTCTTGGTTTAAACTTGAATGTTGAGGGCATACTATACACATGATCCTCACACAATACACATTATAAACTTAACATCACCCACTACATACTTCACATCACACATAATACACCTATGACCTCTTCTCTTGTAGCCTCCACCACATGCTTTGTGTCTTATTTACTCTACACATTCATGACATATATTTCTTTCCTATACTACTACGTGTTGCACTCATTACCCTATAATGCGCTCTAGTTCTATGGTCCATACTCAATTGTTGAGGGTCTATAAATCAAATGGGCCGCACCACACTCACACAATTTTAATATATGCTTTATGTTTTGGTGATCACATCTTTGTCCTACACACGAGTCAAACCATTTCCTGGATGATGTACTATCATTTATGGTTCATTCTTGACTTATTAGGGGGAATATACAAATGAACCTCATCACATACATACACATCCGCTCGAGGGGCATGCTCCTCCTAGTCATTCACTATGCATTCCATCCCCTCTCATCCAAAACGTACTTTCATATCTTGGTTGCATTTACTCTTGCTTACTCATGCTTTTATATGTATAATTTACTACACATGCTAGATATATATCTTGTATGTCATTATTTTTATCATACACACATGCGTGTGTATATTTCCTTTCTAATTGTGATCACAGATGTTACGAATCCACACAAGTAACCTGGATGTTTTGTGAAGTACCTATTACCAGTCCCACATTGGCTCCTGGGGGCATCCACTTTCATACACTACAGGTGTTATTGTTTAATTTTTTCATAACAATTTTCTATATCGGATTATACATGTTTTGACATAATTTTTATCTTCCTAACATTCTCATGGTTGCTTCATGTACAACATTTGTTATGTAGGACTATGTTCTTCCATGATTATCTGTTACTTAAGTTTATTTCTTGTTCTTTATATGCCATTATTTGTAGGATTTTCCCTTTTGCTTGTGTGCACACTGTCAATTTTTTGCTTCGTCATCCATGATTGTCTTGCGAAATTATGAGTGGTGTCCCATATTTGTAACCCACTTTTCACAGTCTATATTATCTTCTTGTGTGTTTACATTGTTTCTTTATGTATTAGCATCCATTTTTGTATTCTACATGTGTGTTTGTATTTCCTTGTACTAACACTTGTATCCCAGTCACTTTGTTTACATGTGCCTTTGTTTCTACCAAGCACATTCCCTCTCCCCTTGTAGGGTACAGTTTCAACACAAGGCCCGGTCCTCCTTTGGGATGCATACTCCTTGTGATTGTACGATGTGCATGGACCCCAAATGAGGGGGGCATAATGTGGGTGAATCATTCACCCCATACAACATTATATAGTCATAGTTCAGCATAACACCGTATCGATACAACACAATTATTCCCAGAAGGATAGATAAGTGATTAAGATGGTTGTATAATCAGACAAGGCTCAGAATCAGATTTGGGTCCTTAGCATAGCACATACACTAGAGCCCAAACCAAAATAGTAGCTCTTGGGTTCCCTTGATCTTATCCCTTCCTGAAAGGTGAAATAAGGATGAAGTTAAAGATCTCATTATTCTATTTGAAGAAAGATGAATTCATTTCACTTGACCAGGGGGGAGTTGTTGGGGTTAGCACACTGGTTGCACATATAATATATTAGATCTAAGCATACATGCAAATAAAAGTAGATATTCTACTAGAAGAAATATACAAAAAAAGACATACATATAAAATATTTTGAACCTTACTGTTATTGAATGATCAAATGTGGATTCATATTAATGTATGTATTGTTACTTAAACACTAAGAATTTCACATGGTTCACCCAGTTTGGGCTACGTCCACCAAGAAAAAAGTCAATATATTATCCAAAGCTTTCACAAGATATATAATTGAATATCTAAAATCTTCCACACCCCTCAAATGTACAATACTTTCTTTCACTCAAGCTTTTGCTTCTTCTCCAAGAATTCTCTCTCTCACAATTATTCTCACAATAATCATCAAATTTTGTAAGTTCTTATTAATTCATACTTCTAAACCCTAGCTTTCATGCTTATATAGGTCATATAAAAACTTAGGGCACTCAGCCATGTAATTACAATCAATAGATCTGCTTTAGTACTAAAAATAAATCAAATTCCCATGAGTTAATTAAAACACCCACACACAGGTAACCGACATTGGTTAGCCCTAACCAATGTCAGTTCATCCTTTCTTAACTGATGTTGGTCCCTCCATAACCGATGTTAGTTACTGTGTTTTCCAGAAAGTTTCATAGTACATGCTAATCCGAAGTAATTGAGATCCACAACTCAAAAATCTCCCACTTGGAGATTAATTACTGCACCATACCTGTACAACATCATTCTTCGATCCTTCCTTATCTTTGTTTCTTCCTCTTCAAGTCTCAAAATTGAATACCAACAGAAGTGGAGTGTAGCTCCAACTTCTCCTTTGCTAACGGATTCGTTAGCATATCCGTAGGGTTCTCACTCGTATGAATCTTTTCTAGATTCAACTGCCCATCCTCCAATACCTGTTGTATGAAGTGATATCTCAACTGATTGTGTTTCATTCTTTAATGAACCATTGAGTTATTTGCAAAATGAATTACACTCTAACTTCCACTGAACAATTTTCAATCATTTTTCTCCTTTCCTAACTCTTTCATGAACCTACTCATCCAAATCATCTCCTTTCTAGCCTTTGTAGCTGCAACATACTCTACCTCTGTAGTAGACAAATTCATAACCTTCTGCAATCTTGAAATCTAGCTAAATTTCATCCCACCTATTGGTGAAAATTTATCCAATAATGCTCCTCCTACCATCTAGATATCCAACCATATCTGAATCAACATATCCACATAATGAAATATCCAAACCTCCATAGCATAACTACATGCTAGATGTCCCTTTCAATTACCTGAGTATCCATTGTACTACTTTCCAATTCTCTTTACCTGGATTAGCCATATATCTACTCACAACTCCCACTGTCTATGCAATGTCTAGTCTGGTATAAACCATAACATACATAAGACTCCAAAATGCTGAAGCATATTGCACTTGTGTCATGTATTTGACCTCCTCATGTGATGAAGGACATTGATATTTACTCAATTTGAAGCACGTTCACCCACCCATATGTGTACTAACAAGTTTTGCATTCTACATCTTGAACCTTTCTAACACCTTGTAGATATAATCCTCTTGAGAAAAATAAAATTTCTTTTTCTTCCTGTCTCTATGTATTTACATGCCAAGGATTATTTTTACATCTCCTAAATCCTTCATAGCAAATGTGTAAGCTAACTTTCCCTTAAGCTTACCAATGTCCTACATACTAGATCTTGCAATAAGCATATCATTCACATACAATAACAAAATAATATAGTTCTCACCTTCAAGCTTCTTGAAATAAACACAATGGTCAGATTCACATCTCAAGTAACCATGCTCATGTATAAAACTATAAAACCTCATCTATCATTTCCTTGGAGTTTGCTTGAGCCCATAAAGGCTCTTTTTCAACCTACACACTAAATTCTCCTTACCCTTGACTTCATACCCAAGTTTCTACTGCATATAAATCTCTTCATCCAAATCACCATGAAGGAAAGTTTTCTTCACATCTAGTTTCTCTAAATGCAAATCCTCTACTTCAACTAAACTCAATACAATACGAATAGAAGTCATCTTTACAATAGGAGAAAATATTTCACCAAAGTTAATACCTAATTTCTATATAAATCCCTTTACTACAATCCTTTCCTTTTACCTTTTCTTTCCACCCTCTTCTTCCTTGATCCTGTAAACCCACTTGTTCTACAATTTCCTCTTACCTACTGGAAACTTAACCAAATCCCAAGTCTGGTTATGTTCTAAGGAGTCCATCTCCTCATCTATGCCATGCTCCCACTAAACGTGGGTCTTATGCTCCATTACTTCTTAAAAAATTTCTAGTTGACCATTATCAGTCAATAATAAATAAAATAGAGAAGGTGTAAATATTTTTGGAAGTTTACTTACCCTTTGTGGCTTTCTCACAAAATTTTGGAGTACTAGAGGCTCATTCTGGGCTTCATGGACATTCGTATCCAAATCTGTCAGTGACTGACGCCAGTCACCTGTAACTGATGTTGGTTATTTTAACCAATTCCGGTTTGGATCTTCTATAACCGACATCGGTTCTACTCTGACTGATGTTGGTCAGGGGTCAACCAACGTTAGTTACTATGTAACCTTGTCGGTATTATTTTTAAATCTAAGAATTCATTTTCATTCACAAAATTCTCAACTGGTTCATCCTTAGGTACCAAAATTTGATCCCTATACATTCTCTTTTCATTTCATTCAATATCATAACTCCTAATAATTTTATAATTCTCTAAATCCCCAAAATGGAATATGAAATCACCAAATCCATAACTAATGAAAGTGCATCTTTTAGATTTTGCATCCAACTTTTTCCTATTTTCCTTATCAATATGCACAAAATCCTATGAACCAAAAACTTTAAGAAAATAAATATCTACCTCTTTTTCGGTCCAAGCTTCCTATGGTATTCCTCCATCAAGTGAACTTGAAGGCCCACGGTTAATCAAATAAACCACTGTATCAACTGCTTCTGCCCAAAACTGCAAGGGCAATCTAGAATGTATCCTCATACTTCTAGCACGTTCCATGATTTTATTATTCATTATTTTTTGGAACACCATTCTCTTGTGGTGTTCTTAGAACCATCATTTCTATACGTATCCCATTCACTGAACAATAATCATTGAAATCCTTACTATAGTATTCACATCCATTGTCAGATCTAAGGCACTTTAACTTTGAATTTGATTCATTTTCAACAAGGGCTTTCCATCTTTTAAAAGTTTCAAAAACATGAGATTTACGTTTAATACAATAAACCCATACCTTTCTTGTAGCATCATCAATGAAAGTAACATAATACTGGGATACTCCATGAGAAGCTACCTGAGCTGGTCCCCACACATCTGAGTGTACAAGATCCAATTTTTGCTCCTTCTTAGTTTCCCCAAATTTGATAAATCTCACTCCCTTTTTCTTTCCAAAGACACAGTGCTCACATAAATCAAGATCTAAATCTTTCAAATATGATAACTTACCCTTAGCCTTTAAGATATGTATTCCTTTTTGACTCATATGGCCCAACCAATTATGCCACATGCATGTATCTAAATCTGAAGTAGATAATGTAGAAAAGGAATTAGTAACATGGGTATATAAATATAACGTTCCTACCTTCTTACCTCTTACCACAACAAAAAAACCCTTGGTGACTTTCCAAGAGTCGTATGTGAATGTAACCATGCAACCATATTCACCTAGTTTCCCTGCAGAAATAAGATTCTTCTTGAGGCTTGGCACATGCCTCACATATTTTAATACCCATGTATTTCCATTCTACAATTTTAGATGAACTTCCTTTTTACTAGCATTACTAAAAGGTTCATCATCATCCCAAATAAATATATCCAAAATTTCCCTGGACATAATTTCTGAAATAAACCTTATTCGGGGTTACAAGGAAAGAAATTCTTGAATCTAAAACCCATGATTCAATTCTATTATCTAAAGAAAGAATAAGAGCATCTTGCATTACCTCTACTGCAACAACATTTAATTTTTTACCTTTGTCTGGTTGTTGGTTCTCTTTATCCTTTGACCAACAATATCTCTTTGCATGTCCTTTCTTTCCACATTTCCAACAAGTAATTCCCTTACCTTTGGATTTAGATATGCTATCCCTTGACTTTGATGTCCCATTACTCTTACTCTTGTATCTCTCCTTCTTCATGCCCCTGCTTTCTACATTCAAATCATTCCCAGATGATGATTCCTATTTACTCTTCCTACAAATTTCTCCATTCAAGATTATACTAATCACATCATCAAACTTCAAAATATTATTAGCAGATGTTGTATTACTAACAACCATTACCAAGTTAGCCCAAATATTAGGCAAAGAACATAAGAATAAAAGTGCTTTCACTTCATCATCAAACGAAATATCAACCAATTTTAACTGATTTACAATAGATCTGAAATCATTCAAATGACTAGATGCAGATCCACCTTCATGCATCTTAGAACTAAATAGTTTCTTTCATCAAATAAACTTTATTTAAAGCACCAGGTTTTTCATATTGATTAGCAAGAGATTTCATTAACCCTACCATAAAAGTCACTTCTGTAATATTGGAAGCCATAGATGCTGCTAGGATCAATCTTATAGATCCCCTAATCCTTTCTATCAAGAATATTCCATTCTTCATCATTCATCTTCATAGGTCTAGACTTCTCATCCAACGGTAAATACAAATCTCTTTGATACAGATAATCCTCAATTTACATCTTCCATAATTAATAATTTCATCTGTCAAACTTCTCTACCTTGTATTTGTTTTCATCTGCCATTGTTGTAGCTCCCACTCAATTAGAAAACCCTCTGTGAGTAAATCTTTCAACACACAAAACTCTCAAACAAAGCTTTAATACTAGTTGTTAGGGTTAGCACACTAGTTGTACAGATAATATATCAGATCCAAGCATACATTGCAAATAAAAGTAGATATTCTACCACTGCGAAGAAATATACAAAACAAGAGATATAAATCAACACCATATCTAATGTGGTTCACCCAGTGTGGGCTATGTCCACTAAGAAACAAGCCAAACTATTATCCAAAGCTTTCATAAGATATACAACTGAAGATCTACAATATTCCACACCTCTCAGATGTATAGTACTTTATTTCATCTCAAAATTTTTCTTCTTCTCCAAGAATTCTCTTCGTCACAATTATTCTCACAATAATTATCAACTTTTGCAAGTTCTTCTTAATTCTTACTTATAAACCCTAGCTTTCATTCTTATATAGGTGTATACAAACTTAAGCCATGAATTTACAATAAATAAATATGCTTTAATACTAAAAATAGATCTAATTCCTGTGAGTTAATTAAAACACCCACACACAGGTAACTGACGCCAATTAGCCCTAACCGATTCCAGTTCCTCCTTGCCTCACCAATGTTGGTCATAGGTGACCGATGTCGGTCCCTCCATAACCGATGTTAGTTACTGTTTTTTCCATCAAGTTTCATATTGCATGCTAATTCAAAGTAATTGAGCTCCACAACTAAACAAAAGTTACATAAAATTTTGTAGTTGAGCATAGTCTACATAACTCCACTTAGAGGATTTTACAGGGCACACATTCCTTATCATTTGGCATGCATGCACTACACAACACTTTTCACTTTCACGTTGGATCAAATTATTTGAATTTTTACACACCATTTGCAATGGTGTTTTACATTATGGGAAGCAGTTAAAGGTTAGAGGATAACACCATACTTTTCTCCCTACACTTCTTCTATGACTTGGTGTGAGATCTCCCCAAAAACTCGTGGTTAGCACAACTGGCGTGAGATCACCCAAAAAATCATTATTCTACAACATCTTTAAGATACTTTCTACACCCTTTTTATCATTATGGATCAAGTGCACATGTTCCTTTTTCATTTTTCATACTTTACATATCTTCCTTACATACTTTTTGTACATTTTCATCATATACATCTGTATTTGACTACTTGATCATTCTTATCTTTACACGTCATCATATCAACATCATCCTACATAAACAACAACATCAATCACATCAACATTGACAATAGGAACAATCGCGAGATCTACACATGCATTTCCACCCTAGGGTCATTTTCATCATCACTTTTTGTAATTTCTCCTTCTTAGCATCCACGCTCCATATTTTTACCACTCCACACTTTTTCTTATTCCTCTGCACGCTTTCAGTATCATTCTACATGATTATTATGTACACATATCTTATCTACTTTATGTTATCGATAATTTTCTCAACAACATAAAAATAGGGAAAATGTAGACACAAAATCATACACTTTGGGTAATTATCTAGTCCTAATTGCATACTACTATTCATATGATTCCTAAGCAAGAAAAATACTAACTAACCCATGTCTTTGGCCACCTTTCTTTGCTTTCTATTGCCACATTTGGTTTTGCACCATTACTTTCATATTATACATTTTTACACCTCGACATTTATTAGCTTGGACACCAACACCCAGCTAGGACTCCAGCGTCAGGTGCCCTTGTACTCTCTGGGAGCCCCTGACCTCTGTGTACTTTGTTCACATATTTTGGGTCCTTTCTAGTCATTTGAGCATCTAATATTTTTGGTAGTCATCCTTTTTCAAGTTTAACTACAAAATTCAAGAAAGGGAATCATATAAATATAAAGTTATGTGATCATAATTTTAAAGGGACCATACACTAAGCATTAGCTATCACCACCTAAGGTTCCATCCATCAAGCATCTAAGAGCTCCATTACATCCATCTAACACCATCAAAGGGACACAAGGGATGGTTATTCTGCATATACTTCATAGGATTGGAGTTCATTCTATTCCATGCACACATCTATTACATTTCTTTACATCTAGCTTACTTGCTCGTTATCAAGTGCAACACACACAAGAGCCACCTAAGGCACAATTCTGCGCACACACACACACATAGAACTACATTGGGTTTGAGATGTAGTACAGAGCTCAGTTGTAAGATCACATTTGTGGAAACTAAGGATAGTCTGACCCCTCATTTTGCATCTTTATTTTTTTAGGATTTGATGTCTCTTTGAGGGTTTTATAGGTCATTATTTCATTATAGATTTTCAATTGCTTTAGCAATCATTGTGTGACTTCATTGTGACCAAAGGTGAACAACAATGAATAAATTACGACCACTAAAAGGAGGTTTTCTGACTATTTTTGCAGACACAAGAGCCCAAAAACAGACCTAGGGTGCCCATATGCACAATTGTCCCTCTCCAGGCACCCCAGTCTAGTGTATTCCTCCATTTTTGTATTTTATCAAGCTTTGTTACAATAGTCAGTGCTTCATATTTTCCATTTTTCCTTCTCTGTGCACATTCATAATCTCTGCGAATCAACTAAGGATTTATACCCTCTCTTTGCACTTAGGATTTCATACTTTTTATCTTATTTTACTTGGATTAATTTATGTACATAATTATTTATTCACTTACTAGAATAGAAATTAGATTAGACATATATTTCCATATTTAGCTTAATTAAACACAAGTAGTATTTATATTGGTTGGTGTAAAATATGCAATAATGACATAAACATTTTCATTAAAAATGGGGAAAGAATTATGATTCACAGAGATATTGTGGTGTATATCCATAAGGACTAGTGTTCAAGTAACTTATACAATGTAGATTATGGAAATAAATTTCTAAATTACTACACACATGTGATAATTTAATCCTATTGACCTAAATTTTTTAGAATATATGGGTATATAGAATTTTGTAGAGAACATTCATAAGTGTGAATTGACATGGAGGATTAGTGTATTGATTCCTTATTAATATTTATGCAAGTATATTTATGACCACAATTAAAATTGGGTGCATACTTGGTGCATAAAGTTGAATCCAAATGAAATGGAAACTAATGTTGATGCATTGAAGGCCACTTTATTAAAATAATTCTATATTCATTGTTTTGAGAAAGAAAGCATTTATAAACTAAAAGAGATTAAGTGGGATACTATAAATAGTTTACTTGCTTATAAATCATGGCTTAAAACACTATTATTGAAGGTATCTTATAGCATCTAACCTTTATAACATATACAATGATATAATGAAGGGTTATTAGACCTATTCCATAGGTGATTTTTAAGAATAATTTCAAATGTCTGAGTGAGTATTTGGATATTGTATAGTGGGTGGAACTCATAAGAAATTTTGACATGGGTGGTAGCCTATTTTTGGAAGCTCAAACATCTTCCATGGATCCACAACTCTAGAGATTGACCTCTATGGGAAATCTAAAAAAACAAAAAAAGGAATTTGGTGTAGTGATTGTGAGATTGAGGCACACACTAAGAAAAATTACTTGAGGAAAAGAGCTTGTTCTATGAATATAGGATGTGAGATATGTTATGCAATGTTGTCTTGCAAATGTGTAAAAGGGAAAATTGCAAGTTTTCAAGCAAGATAATTTTCTCCTATCTCAAAGTTTCCATGTTTTGATCATACTTGTTAACCAAAATAAGCTCCCTCTTATTTTGGGTTAACTAGCTTCCTTTTGTGCCTCAGTCAAATTTTTACACATTTCAGGCACTCAAAATTTTCTAGGTATTGCTTCATCAGATAGAGAATTCTTTCCCCTTTCCAGAAAGGTAAGGAAGTCCTCCTAACTCCTTGTATTTTGCAAGTTATGGCTCGGCGGAGTTTGGAGGGGAAATTTTCCCTAGGTGGGCCCATGGAGGTAAGGAGGAAATTTTGCCAAGGAAATTGGTAGGTTGGCGGAGGCACGGAGATAAATTCGACACTTAGCCTTTTGGCTAAAAAAATCAAAGGTAAAAAGTTCTCCCACAAGCCCACAAAGGAGAATGGAAGAAAAATTGATTAAGTCCATGTGTTCAATCACAAGGCACCACGTGTCCATTCATTAGTGGGGATTGGGGCGTCAGGAATAATTTTTAGTTTTTTTCCAAAACCATAAAAGTGCAAAGGAGAAATATTGGACTGCATCTCCACATCGAATCAGAAGGTGCCATGTGTCCACATCAGCAGTGGAGGTCGGGCCTGCGGAGGACTTTGGGAAAAATTTCCCTTGCGGGAAAAAAGGGAGAAATGTTATTCTGAAGCCCGCGGATGAACCAGAAAGTGCCATGTGTCATCAGGTTGGCAGGGGCATGGAGATTTTGGGGAAAATTTTCCCAATTTGAAAAAAGAGGGAAAAAGGTCAAATTTTGGCCCGCAGACCTGATTTTGCCAGTTTTTGCCCTAAATCTTCAAGAGGCCATATCTTTCTATCTAGAGCTCAAATTTTCACATTTTTGGTATCAATGGAAAGCTGGTGAAATTCTCCACATGATGGACACTTCAATTTTAAATTTTTATGGAGTTTTGTGGGAGAAAATTGAGAAAACATCTCTGGCATGCAAAAAACATAAAAAAGTTTCCCCCGACTCTGCTCCAATGTTCTCCTACCACGTGGATGGTCCCGATTTCAAAGAAATTAGGGAAAAGGATCGAATGGTTCATATGAAAACTGGCAAATTGAAATATAAAACACATTTTTACACGCAAAAGCTCTTTTTGGGCTCGTCAGAAGCATTTTATTTGCGACAGAGGAATCTGGAAGAGGGGAAATGATCAAATTTGTTTGTAACAACTTTGGGTTGAATGATTTAATGGTTTTTCGAAGTCTTTGTGAAAGGGCAATAAAATTTGGAAACTAGAAGCACGTTTTTGTGAACAGAGGACAAAAAATGATTGTTAGTCTTCTTCTATTCTCCTCCTCTGCATTTTTTCTTCTATTCCCACTCGTTGTACAAGTTTCAACTCTGAGATCAATAAAAAAGGAAGGAATTTTATGTCCCCTCGATGGAAAAATCTATTGGTGCTTTGTGACCAGTGTGTTTTATTCTGTCTTGTGCTCAGAAATTGCAAATTTGTCTTTCTTCTATTAATTAATGCATGTAATGAAACTTCCAGTTGATGTGTGTGGGCATCTGACACTCTACCCACAACATTGATTTCCCCCTCCTTCATTCTCACTCCCTCCCCTTTCTCAGATCGATTTCTACTATAGCAAGGAGTTGTTATTATTACCATAGGGACAGTGGAGTGTTCCTGTGGATCTCTGGTTGAAAAACCACCATAAATCCACTTTGGTTTTACATGCTAAACAATGGGAGCTGCACCATTCAAATGTAGAGGGACTTAGATTCCCATAGCATTGGCCTGAAATCCACAAATTTGTCCACAAGACAAATTTTCTTGCCAACAGTTTTTGGCACCCACCGTGGGGCAGAGTTGCAGCATCTGCACCCAAAAATGACCACAAGGTTTTTAAAATATCATTAAGTTTTCCTTTGAAGTCTGAAATTCCTTGTGATCCAAAAATACAAAAAGATTCAAATAGAAGAGTTCTGCAGATTGAGAAGCCATATGAACTACATGGATGTAACTCAAAATTCTTGCAAATCCTTCTAGAAAACCTTCTTTGCTCTATCATATCTAAAGGAAATCATTTCAGACCTGAAAGAGGTTACTTGGCATATTTGGCAGAGTGTAAATCATCTCACCATTGCTACAAAATTTTGGGCCGTGAAAGAGAAGACAATAAACTTTCAAGCTGGCTGATAGAAGGTATACTCACCAGCTGAGGCAAGGAGGAGTGATTGACCCTAATTTTGAGGAGTTGGAGAGAGAAGAAGTAGAGGTTATAGCTCGGTTTGATAGAGAGGAAGAGATTAGAGCTCAACTTGAAGAAATTGCAAGACTCCAAGCTGCAGCAGAGGAGAGAGAGGCAGCCTTAGCTGACCAAGAAACCAGAAATAGAAATAGAATGGGTGACCATGAACATGAAGCACATAGGCCTATTGTGCCATGGGGAGGAAACACAGGCCCGCTTTCCCTCCAACAACCTCTTCATGATCTACCAAGAGGCTCTAGAAATAATTTTCCCAAATTCAAGGGAGATGGTTCTCAACTCCCTAAAGAACATGTAGCAGCATTCATCACTGCTTGTGGTGTATTAGGAGTTGAGAATGAAGATGTGTCAGTCAGACTATTTGTGGAATCACTTCAGGAAAAGGCTGCTGAATGGTTTTACATGCTTCCTGCAAGATCTATTACTGGTTGGGAAGATATTAGAAGAGCATTTGAAAATAGATTCAAGAGCACTGAAGATGGTCAAGAGCTGCTGGTGAAATTAGTCCAAATAAAGAAAGAAAATCTGAATCCATGAGGGAATTTGTAGCAAGGTTTGACAGATTGACAAGAAGAATCCCTGAAGATGTGCTACCTCCTGAGAACAACCTAAGAAGATTCTTCATCAGTGCCTTGCCATCAGAAGTTGGTTTCTTCCTCAGAAGAGCCCAGCCAAACACACTGAGGGAAGCTCAAGACTTTTCCATTGAAACTGATGATGAATTAATCCTCTCTGGAAAGGTGAAAGGCCCAAATGGGAAGTAGAAGGGTCAGAGTTCGACTTCAGTAACTACAGATCCTATGTTCCAGAAAATGGAAAATGATCTGGTTGCCTTGAAGAAACAACTGTCCCAAATGACAATGAGAAATGCTCCAAGGAGGCCAAACTTCCCTGATAGACAAAGAATTGCACCACCTCCTCACCAACTTTCCCTTGAAGCACCTCCTTTCAATGCTATCTATGACACCAGAGAATCAAGAGAGGATGCTGAAATTGATGAACTTGAAGGAGAAATAGCAGAGGATTATGAAGGCTACCTTGAAATTGAAGAAGTTGATATGCACAATGGCTTGTTCGAGTTTGTTGATGATGGGGAAGAAGAAGAGGAAGCCCCAAGCTTCTCATGTGTTGTCTTCACTCGAGCTCAATCCAAGAAAGATGCTCTACCCTCCATGGCTCAAAAGGAAAAGAAAACTAAAGAAGATCCCACTCCAGCAGCCACACAAAAGAAGATCATCAGCAGAGGCTCACCATTACCACCCTCAATGGATTCAGCCAAAATGAAACTAGGCCAAATGGCTGCTAGAGATCAGGTTGTTATATCTAGTAAGTCACCTTTTCCTTCTTCTAGCTCACAAGTTATTAAAAACACTCCTCCCTTTAATGAAGTCTATCCTAAGTCAGCTAAAACTCAGACCATAGCTTCACCTTCACCTCCTTCTAAGCTGATGGCCTCACCCTCAGAAGACAATCCAATTTCCAAGTCAGCCAAAGTTCCTCAAAGACCCTTACCATGTAAACCTTCCCTCACTCCAGGAACTTCCCCCTCATCCAACATTGTCCCATTTGATTTTGTGGAACATGCAAGTAAGACCAAAGTGTAGCTCTTAGAGATTGAATACTTGCAAACACACCCTGCTCAGTTTGATAGACTAATCAATGTTGTTCGGAGCAACAATTCTATACCCTCAAGTTCAAATCTAAAGGTCTTCTCCCGACACCATCTACACCACCTGCTCAAAACATGTTGGCCCTAAGTGCTTCCAAAACAGATAAGGTGGAACCCTTCTACTTGTCTCTTCTCATGAATGGTTTTGAGCTCAACAATTGCATCATTGACTATGGAGCTTCTGATAACGTAATGCCACTCAAATTTTCCAATGCTCTCAGCCTGACACTAACCAAAGTTAACGGAGCTTGTTACTCAATGGAATCTAAGCAAGTACCACTAGTAGGAAGGATAAAAGATGCACAAGTGGCTTTGGCTGAATACCCTGATAAGAAAGTACTTCTAACCATCTTAGTGGTAGACATTCCAGCATCTTTTGGCATGCTCTTGAGTAGAAGTTTTTGTAGAGACCTTGGTGGAGAGATAAAGATGGATTGGACCTCTACAACTATTCCAGTAAAGGGTGAGATGAAGAAGCTACTTCCAGTAAGAAAAATGAAGTTTACAGTAAGAAGTTCCAGTGACCCAAGAGCTAATATCCTCTTTCAAGATTGTGGATTAGGAAACTATTTCCTTACTTCACAATGAGAAGAAGACTTGCCACTTTCCTTGGAATCAGAAAAAGATCAGGTTTGGACTATGGAGTTTGATGGAAGCCATTCCAAAGTAGGCTCAGGGGCTGGTGTTGTGTTGTACTCTCCTTCCAATGTGATGCATCCTTTTGCATACAAACTACAGTTTGACAACACCAACAATACAACAGAATATGAAGCTCTCCTCTTGGGCATAAGTGTAGTGGAAGACATGGGAATCAAAAAGTTGAGATGCCTTGGTGATGCAGAAGTGATAGTGAAGCAAATCTGCCAACAATACCAGGTGAAGAACCCAAGGCTCAGGCATTACAGGAATAGAGTGTGGGATTGCATTGAATTCTTTGATGCATTCTCTATTGAAGCCATCCCAAGACAACAAAATGAAAGAGTTGATTCTCTTGCAGTATCAGCATCCCTATTGAATCCTCATCCTTCTTTTGGCAAGGACAAAATAACCATTGAGATGGTTTTCAGACCAAGTGTACCTGATAACACAGATCACTGGACAAGTTTTCAATGACGACAATCAGATTTTAGCCTTCTTGGAGCAAAGAGACAACTTCAATAATCTCTTCTTTGAGGGAAGTGTTAATCCACATAGAGAAGTTGTGGCTGAAGATGCATCAGATGAAATTGAAAGAGTGGATGATGAAGGCATGATCAGATTGAAAGGTAACAAGATCCCCAAAGGTCTAGTCTCTCTGGAGGACCTGTTTGACAAGCATGACAGATTTATTCATGAAAAAGAAAAGCTATCTTCTCGCTGTCCATCTGATTTTGACAAGGAAAACATTGGGACTTCTGAAGATCCAAGGATGGTCAACATTGGCAAATGCTGCTCACCTGAAGAGAAAAGGAAGTTCGTTGCTTTGCTTAAAAAGTACTCTGATGTGCTGGCCTACTCTTACGACGAGCTCAAATCTTTTCAACTGAAGGAAATGCATCATTCCATTCCTCTGAAGCAGGATGCTAAGCCCTTCAGGCAGAAGCAAAGACCCTATAATCCAAAGATTGCTGATGTTATCAAGGAAGAAGTGAACAAGATGCTGAATGCCAGAATCATTTTCCCCATTCACCACTCAACATGGGTGGCCAACATTGTACCAGTCAGAAAGAAAAATGGGGAGATCAGAATATGTGTAGATTTCATAAATCTGAATCAGGCATCTCTCAAGGACAATTACCCTCTTTCGATCATGGATCATATCCTACAAGCAGTTACTGGATCTGAGATGCTCTCTTTGCTTGATGGCTTCTCAGGGTATAATCAAATTAAAGTGGCTGAAGAAGATTGTAGCAAGATGGCTTTCACAACTCCTTGGGGAACTTTTGCTTACAGCAGGATGCCTTTTGGCCTGATCAATGCGGGAGCCACCTTCCAAAGAGCCATGGACCTGGCTTTCAAAGATCTCAAGCATTGCATTGTCATATACCTTGATGACTTAACCATGTTTTCAAAGAAGAGAAGTGAGCATATCTTCCACTTGGAGCAGATTCTTGCAAGATGTAGAAAACATGGCATTTCTCTAAATCCCAAGAAGTGTATCTTTGGAGTCACAGAAGGTAAGTTGTTGGGACACATCATGAATAAGCATGGAGCACATATTGACCCTGAGAGGGTAAGTGCTATTCAAGCACTATCTCTTCCCACCAGCAAGAAAGGAGTGCACTCATTCTTTGGGAAGGTAAATTTTCTTCACCGCTTTGTCCCCGAATTTGCTGAACTAACAAAGCATATCACCTCTATGATGAAGCCTCAAACAAGTTTCAAATGGAGTAGTGAAGGAAAATCAACATTTGAAGAAATCAAGAAGGCCATTGCCAAAGCTCCAACACTGGTATCTCCTAGATTTCAGCAAGGAATTCATCATGTACTGTTATGCCTTGGAGCACACTCTTTCTGTTGTCCTTAGTTCAGAAGAATGATGAAGGATTGGAAGCACCTATTGCTTTCATGAGCTGCCCTTTGAAGAAGCATGAACTAAATTACAGTCAATTGGAGAAGCATGCATACGCAGTGGTCAAGGCCGTGAAGAATTTCAGATTTTACATACTCAACTCTCACACCATGGTGATGGTCCCCGGAAGTGCAATCAAGTCCATTTTGACACAACAAGATCCCAGAGCCAAAAGAGGAAATTGGATTGCAAGGATCCAAGAGTATGACCTGGAGATTAAGCCCTCTAATCTGGTTAGAGGAAATGGTTTGTGCAAGTTGATTGCTGAAGATGAATCTCTCAAAGTTCAGCTTGGAGAAAGAGATGACACTTGCCCAACCTGCTCAGAAGATTGCCCACAAGTTCTCTTTGTGAACACTACAGAGGAATGGTATGCAGACATCACTTTCTTTCTTACCTATGGGGACTGCCCCCCTCATTTAGATTACAAGCAGCGAAGAACTCTCAGGATGAAAGCAGCCAAATATGTGATTTGGAATCATGCACTCTACAAGAAAGGGATAGATGGTTGTTTTCTCAAGTGTGTTGACAAGGAACAACAAGAAAAACTCCTCAAAGCCTATCATGATCAAGCTTGTGGTGGACACTTTTCAGCCATGGTGACTTCCCACAAAATTCTTAGAGGTAGGTACTATTGGCCTTCTCTCTTTGCTGATGCACAGAACTGGGTTTTGAAATGCAAAGCATGCCAGTGATTTGTTGGAAAGCCTCAGCTAGCTGCCTTGCCACTCAGACCCGTGGTGATTGAAGAACCATTTCAACAATGGGGGCTGGAATTTATCGGTGTTCTGAACCCTCATTCAAGTGCAGGGCATTCCTACATGCTCACCGCCACAGATTACTTCACTAAGTGGGTGGAGGCCATTCCAACCAAACAAGCTAGCTCTGAAGTTGTCTGTAATTTCATAAAAGAGAATATCATTGTTCATTTTGGAGTTCCTCAGAAGATTGTAGTAGACAACGCTACTTATTTCTCTTTGAAGGAATTGACAGAATTCTGTTATGGCTTCGGGATTTCTCTTGCTCATTCTTCTGACTACTATCCTCAAGGGAATGGTCAAGCTGAGTCAAGCAACAAAAATATTGTGACCATTATCCGCAAGCTTGTTGATGAGAATCAGAAGAATTGGCACAAAAAATTATATGATGCATTGTGGGCTGATAGGATCACTCCTAAGAAGGCAATAGGCATGTCACCTTTTCAGCTGCTATATGGAGTTGAAGTAGAGATTCCTATTACAATTGAAATGCCAGCTCTCAAGCTGCTTCAAACAGTGGAAGACAGCCAATACAGAGATTCAATTGACAAGAGGATCCTTTTCCTTGAGAAGCTAGAAGAGAGCAGATCCCAGGTAGTGGATATAATCAAAGAACATCAGCTGAAAGTGAAGAAGCTCTTTGACAGAAGAGCCAAAGCAAGGGAGTTCAGAGCTGGAGATTTGGTCCTACTTTGGGACAAGAGGAGAGAGCCAAAGGGAAGTCATGGTAAGTTAGATTCTTTGTGGTTGGGTCCATTTCAAATTCAGGAAGCTTGTGGTGAGAATGCCTTTCTCTTATCATACTTGGATGGAACTCCATTGGGATTTCCTAGAAGTGGGAAATATTTGAAGTTGTACCATCAGTGAAAGTGAGTTGTCCCTCACCCTGTACCATAGTTTTTGTTGTTTCCCCTTTTCTGTTGTGTGTGTTTTGGTTTGTTTTCTATTTTGGTGTGGTTTTGGTTTGTTGTGTTTTCCCCTCCTTCCTTCTTCCTTCCTTCAGTATTGTACATGACTCTGCAAGGCCCAATGGATAAGGCACTGGTCAACGTTATATGTTTTGAAACCTGTGATTCTAGATCCTCATGTCATGTCTTCACCTTGCTCAATCCACGCCATGTCCCCAAGCTAGAGCCAACTGTTGTCTTGCAAATGTGTAAAGGGGAAAATTGCAAGTTTTCAAGTAAGACAACTTTCTCCTATCTCAAAGTTTCCATGTTTTGATCATACTTGTTAACCAAAATAAGCTCCCTCTTATTTTGGGTTAACTAGCTTCCTTTTGTGCCTCAGTCAAATTTTTACACATTTCAGGCACTCAAAAATTTTCTGGGTATTGCTTCATCAGATAGAGAATTCTTTCCCCTTTCCAGAAAGGTAAGGAAGTCCTCCTAACTCCTTGTATTTTGCAAGTTATGGCTCGGCAGAGTTTGGAGGGGAAATTTTCCCTAGGCGGGCCCATGGAGGTAAGGAGGAAATTTTGCCAAGGAAATTGGTGGGTTGGCAGAGGCACGGAGAGAAATTTGACACTTAGCCTTTTGGCTAAAAAACTCAAAGGTAAAAATTTCACCCGCAAGCCCACAAAGGAGAATGGAGAAAAATTGATTAAGTCCCTGCGTTTAATCACAAGGCGCCACGTGTCCATTCATCGGCGGGGATCGGGGCATCGGAAGGATTTTTGGTTTTTTTGCCAAAACCATAAAAGCACAAAGGTGAAATGTTGGACCACATCTCTGCATCAAATCAGAAGGTGCCATGTGTCCACATCAGCAGCGGAGGTCGGGCCGGCGGAGGACTTTGGGAAAATTTTCCCTTGCGGGCAAAAAGGGTGAAATGTTATTCTGAAGCCCGCGGATGAACCAGAAAGTGCCACGTGTCATCGGGTTGGTGGGGCATGGAGATTTTGGGGAAAATTTTTCCCAATTTGAAAAAAGAGGGAAAAAGGTCAAATTTTGGCCCGCAGACCCGAATTTTGCCCTAATTTTGCTAGTTTTTCCCTAAATCTTCAAGAGGCCATATCTTTCGATCTAGAGCTCAGATTTTCACATTTTTGGTATCAATGGAAATTCTGGTGAAATTATCCACATGATGGACACTTCAATTTTAAATTTTGATGGATTTTTGTGGGATAAAATTGAGAAAATGTCTCTGGCATGCAAAAAATGCAAAAAAGTTTCCCCCGACTCCGCTCCAATGTTCTCCTGCCACGTGGATGGCCTGATTTCAAAGAAATTAGGGCAAAGGATCAAATAGTTCATATGTGAACTGGAAAATTGAAATATAAAACACATTTTTTCATGCAGAAGCTCTTTTTGGGCTCGTCAGAAGTGTTTTCTTTGCGGTAGAGGAATCTAGAAGAGGGGAAATGATCAAATTTTTTTGTAATGGCTTTGGGTCGAACGATTTAATGGTTTTTCAAAGTCTTTGTGAAGGGGAAATCAAATTTGGAAACTGGAAGCACATTTTTGCAAACAGAGGACAAAAAATGATTGTTAGTCTTCTTCTATTCTCCTCCTCTGCATTTTTTCTTCTATTCCCACTCGTTGTACAAGTTTCAACTCTGAGATCAATAAAAAAGGAAGGAATTTTATGTCCCCTCGATGGAAAAATCGATTGGTGCTTTGTGACCAGCGTGTTTTATTCTGTCTTGTGCTCAGAAATTACAAATTTGTCTTTCTTCTATTAATTAATGCATGTAATGAAACTTCCAGTTGATGTGTGTGGGCATCTGACACTCTACCCACAACATTGATTTCCCCCTCCTTCATTCTCACTCCCTCCCCTTTCTCAGATCGATTTCTGCTATAGCAAGGAGTTGCTATTATTGCCATAGGGATAGTGGAGTGTTCCTGTGGATCTCTGGTTAAAAAAACCACCATAAATCCACTTTGGTTTTACATGCTAAACAATGGGAGTTGCACCATTCAAATGTAGAGGGACTTAGATTCCCATAGCGTTGGCCTGAAATCCACAAATTTGTCCATAAGACAAATTATTAGACAGAAATTCATGAATTATATACTTGTGTGAATAATGGGGAGGATCATAATATTGAGGAATTCCCTAATTTAAGGAAAATTATTTTCACAAAGTGGTGCTCTGCAAAAAAATAATGGAATGATAATCTTGGTGATAAAACAATAACCAAGTCTCAAGAGGGGAAATAAGGTATCAGGGCATAGAGAGGATAAAATACAAAATCCTGTATGAAAGATTAATCTAAAACTAAGGACCAAGTTAGGAATATGTTGGATTGACTTATATACAAAAGGGAAAAGTAAGGTTTAATTAGCTTATGTAGAGAGGACCAACAATTACTTTGATACTACAACACAATATTCCATTGTGATTGAGGATAAGTAAGTGTTTCAAGAACTACATAATGTTATAATGAAAGCTAAGGAATTACAATATTTGTAAATAGTATAGGGACATGCATGAATATGGATGAAGGAAGTTTATAAACTAGATGAGTTTCTTATGTTATTGAAAACCAAGGGGGTTGTTGAATATTTGAATACATGGCTTAATATAAGAATAGAAGTTCCATAGAAATAGGTGGGAGGTATGACAAACCATTAGTTTTTTGAAAATAAATGGCATAATAATAAAAAAACAAGGTTGACTGTTCAAGAAAAATCTCGTTGTAGATAATTAAATTGATTATTTATTAGCTAAAAAAATTCTAATAGACACAAGAGCTAAAGTAAAAATCTTAGCTAAATAGGGATGGGTCAAGAATGAGAAATCTACTTTGTACTTTTCAATGAAGTAATTTCTACCTGAATAACAATAGTACCTCTAGACCAATGTGAGGTTTTCCATGATGTGGATATTAAGATCATAGGTGTACATTTTTCTATAGACTTTGAGGTCATCAAGATTTCATGAAAAGATAGATACCCCACAATTCTAGGAAGTCCTTAGTCTTATAAAATTAAAATAGACATGGATTAAAACAAGGTACATGATATTTATTAGTGGAGATAAAAGGTTCATGCTCCCATTGGATGTAATCTTGGAATTTCCTATGTAGGCTATTAGAGAGAAAAAAGGAGAAGTTTAATTATACAAGCTAACAACCCATTAGAAGAAAATTGATTAGGATCTGGAAAAGGATGATTTTTCAAGTTTGGATTGTACAATATGAATGAATAATTATTAAAATATATTTGGTCAAGATTACGTAGGATTAAGAATATGTTATGATGATAATTTGATTACTGGAATACTTATTTTACTGAGTGGCTTAATCATGAAGACAGGTAGGATCAAAAACAAAATGTCCTATAGATGGTGAAATAACCAAATGTGCATACATTGAAGGGGATGAATTTTTGACGGGTAAAGAAAAAAAAGATTTTTTAAATAAAATCCAAAAATGGTAAACCCAAGTCTCTAGAAATGAATCAAAGGAATCCACACATTTTTTTTAGAAATCTCCATGTTTTAGCTAGTAGAGCATGGAATTATATTTGATGAACATGGATGTGATGAGGAAATACATTGACTTGATGAGTGATAAATTGATATCCTTTAAATAATATGTGGTATACAACAAGGAAAGTTTAAAAAAATAAAAGGAAAGTGTAAGATGTTACATGAAAAAACACTAAAAAGGAATAAAATTGAGAAATGAGGCTACGAAGGAAAATGATATCACAAGGAAGTGAAAAAAGAGAATCAAAATTTATTTCATGGGATAATTAACAAAGGTTTAATGTTTTATGCCTAATGATGCACCATATATGACATATGTTTCCTAGGCGATCGTGTGAAAAAGTGGGTACCTCATGGATCTAGTCTCCACAATACTATCTGCCTGCAAGAATTAGTGAAAGTTGAGTACAAAAGCTATAGTTTATGAAGAAGAAGACTATAAATATGAGACGATCGCATAAAATGTTGAGAAATAAAACTATATATATATATATATATATATTTGTACATTTCTATTGAATATTTTATAAATAAGTGAATAATGCTCCAAGTAATTTCATACATAAGTCATTTGTACATATGTACTTACATAAAAACTTAGACCATAAGAATTGAAAGATAGGACTGAATAAAAACTACAAGATCATTCAAGGTACATATAGATCCCTTAGTTTGTAAACACAACTTGGAGATTTTAGTGGGGGACTTCCCACACACTAGAGGCCTAAGTTTTTAGTCTAACTCTATTAGGAATTGTATACACCTTATTTTTCACTATTACCAACTCTTTCTCTTTATGGGATCCATCGATAAATTAACCTACATTGATTGATATCTTATGGGGTATCACGAGAAGCAAGGATGCTATGGTTAGTGGTGGTGATTTTGTATGTTCTATGATACCTTAGATACCCCATTTTTTACATATCCCATTCATTATTTTACGACCTTCCTAAGACAACACCTTACTATCCTCTTATGATCTCCACAATATCTAGTTAAAACACACTTATACTTTCTTCAAACCACTTTTCATCAACTCTAGTGTCTTCCTCCATATATTTATCCTTATATTTAGGACCTCATGATATGTTATTACATAGATCTTAGGGAATTGACCATAGTTGATACCTTTTGGATTTCATTCCCCATTATTGACGTCAATGACCTTAAATAATGTCATTAGATAAAGGGAACTATAATAGTTAATTTAGTGTCCCATATTTATAGGTATACTTTTTGATAATTTATCATCACATCATCATCACTCATTAAATATGATTGGGCTCACTAGTCTTATCTCAAATGTCGTAAATGTTTAGAATTAATTATTTATTATCTTTTGGAGTCTAATCTTGGAGAGTTAGGTGTAAGAAACTTAAGAATAGGAGTTTTACTCAGTATGGACTAGTAGTAATTTTAAGTCCCCAAAAAATGGCTTACCTAGATCTTATTCATATTTTTGTTGTGGTACCTAACATCAAATATCTCATAAGGTAATTCTCTCTAAGCTCTTGTTTCCATTATTTTATTTCATAGTTGAATGATTACTTGATTAGTCATGTATGTAGTACAAATATAATAATATATTTTGAATGTATTGCATTATATTATCTATTGATCCTTACCATACAATTTAAAATTTTGGATTTACCACCTATTGATCCTCATAATTCTTTTAAAAAAATAATTAGCTTAATTATATCATCTTATGTATAACCTATACAATCCAAATTAAAATCAAGATACTAATAAAAATCAATCCTTTATCCTATACTTAATATTTCAAACCATGCATCCTTGTAAGAGTGTTGATGACCATAGTTTAGATCAATGAATTTAGAACCTTACACACCTCTTGTGTGTTGAATTAAAATGGTCACCTTATTACGTTAATCTATATTATCAAGAAGAGATAAAGGATATTATATTAGATTGTTCTCATCTTGCATACATTCTAGTGAAAATATTATGAATATTACTTCACCACTGAGTAATACTAAAATTTACTTTCTTTTCCTATTATATCATGTTTTTATCTTCACATCAACTTTACTACATTCTAGTAAACCCAACATGAATCTTGCTCCACAATTGATTGAGTCATATTTACAATTATATTATTATTTATTAACTCAAAATATTTTTCAAAAGAAAATTTTTGTCATGTGAAATTACCATCCGAAAAATGGAAAATTTGATCTGTCGACATAAAAATTTTCCTCCGTAATTTCTATTATCATTAATGTATGTATTAGGAATAGGATGTTGTTCAGTATACCATTAGCAGTAGCGACTGATAGAAGATAACGGCGCCGTCAGTACGGTGCCACCAATAATGTGGAGTACGGTAACAGTCAAAGTACAATAGGAATGTTGTAAAAAGTAAATATTTGTCGTAAGTGGTCCGGTAATGTTAAAATGTCAAAGTTTGGGTAATTAGAGAAGTAGGGTCTACATGATTAGGAATTAGAAATATTATATTGGTAATAAAGACAAGGAGTGAGGTCATAAATATTTTGTGTATTTTATTTGTAAAAAGTCTAAAAATGTGGAACCCATGTAAAATGATAAGGTGGTATCTTATCTTAAAGGATAAGCTTACATGTACTAGATAAGAGTTAAGGTATGGAATATGATTCGTCAGAGTGGATTTCTTCATCCTATTCTTAGAGATAAGATGGATAAGCCTAGAATTTCTATAAATAGAGAGGCCACCCCCCTTTTAGCATAGAAGGAAGTAGTGAGAAATATTGTAGGAAGTGTGCGAAGGAAGCCATCAGTTTAAAGGTGTGTTGAAGAAGCCATTAAGAGGTGTAGCTTGTAAAGTTTCTCCCATAGTCTTGGTGAAAGGCAAGTGAAGTCAATAACACTTGAAGTACCAAAATGGGTGAGATTGTAACAGTTTCATGTTAATATTATAATTTATTTTGATTATTTCAGATTTGTCATCATTCTGTCTTATCATAGTCGATGGTATTCTTATGTTATGTTGTTGTTTTGTTTCCAGATTACATCCACCAAACTAAAGGCTGTGCATTAGTAAATAATCATAGCACGAGGAGTTCCCAGTGAAGAATTATCATAGTGCCAGATTGGTGATGACAGATCCATGAAAACCAAGCCACAATGTGAAAATAAGCTTCAAAATGCTTCCTAAACCCCTCACCTAGTTATTGCTATCTTCCATGTCATGATCATATTGACCTTTCAAGTCCTCCCAATATAATTAATAATATTTTACAAGTGTTCAAATTTACGTGATAAGTTAAAATCTTCCATTTAGCAAAGTGCAACAGAATACTAGTTCTCCAACAGGCTCAAAAAGGCCAATTTTGGTCGTTTTGAGGCATGTGTGCATCATTTGGGAAGGTTCTTAAATTTCATAAAAAATTCAAGGATGGTATTGGAGAGAATTGATATATATTATCTCTATCCAAATTAAAACTATTCAAAACTCTCACCCCGAAAGGAATTTCAAAATGTATGTAGGTTCTGACTAGAAACAACATGGTCATAATCTCGAAAGCATTTGCATCTAGTGAGTGGTAAAATAATGAGTCCTATCTCTTAGGCCTCACACTGGGATCATGGTTGAGAGAAGGAAATAAACCATCTTGTATGCCAAAAACCTTTTCAAGGAGTGAGTTTCATGAGGGTTACTCAGATGTAATCATATTGTTAAGTAAGGTGATGGGCGAAGAAACCACAAAGAAATTTTAGGATTGGATGGAAAAATTCATAATTATTTTCATTGAGGGGGATCAAATGGTTAATTTGGAAAGAAATCATAAGTGATAATATCCACTATTATTTTCTCTAGCAGTAGGTTATAAATAAGTTCACAACGACATCATAAATGGTGTATGTTCTTGCTATCACGAAGCCATTCAAAGGCCTAACTATTTCTCAAAATGTTTCTCAGAAGGCCCTGACTTATGAAATGTACCATCAAATCACTCTTAAATAAATCAACCACCACTTTTTCAGGGGTGAATGATGTATTCACCATGTTAATAATCTCATTGCTTGAAGGCAACCCAGAGTTGAGATTGTCTTCCCAAGCTACATCATTGATCGAAAACTACGATTCCTACTTCACTCAATTCTCCATCTTCTCCTACATTAGAGTTTTAAGATTTTACCTTTCTCATCACAAGATCCCAAGATGTCTCAGTGACATTATAGTGATGTTTAAACTATGTAGGCATCTTTCTCATATTCATAACAAGTTCAGGAACCGCATGAAGAAACGTGTGTCTTTCCCCATTTCTATTGGTATTTACTCTTGCAAAATTTTTTTTGGATAACTCAAATCTTAAATATTAATTTTTATCATTTACCCTCTATTCATAAACATCCAGGGAATATTTTGGCATCTGAAGAAATCCGAAAAACTTCAATATCCTATGTTATTCCATGTTCCCCTGATTGAAGATTATTTGATTAACTGCTTAGATGATTTTGAGATAAGAAAAAGAGATTACATGTGGATGGTAGTTTTCCAAATGAGAAAATTCACATTTTATTGGTTCATAGAAAGTGTGTAAGAGTTTTTTTATCCTAAATATAAATAAATTAAGGTTTCAACTCTCCCACCGGTCTCATGGAATGTTTGTGAGTCAAGGGTTATCAATGAAATAACTATGGTATTGATCCAAATGTATAAGGAGTGGTTCAAGAAAAATAGAGCCATTTACTTTAATTCAAGTGGTCTTTAGAATCTCATAAATAAAGTATCTCATATCTCATCTCTAAAGGCACCCGAGAGGACTACGAGCTCTGCTTACTCATGAGAGCCAACGAAGAGGAAGATAGTGGATGTTGAAAGTTACCACTACAAGAGGTTACACAATAAAGAAAAATTCACTCCAGAACCTACATAGGATCTAGAGAAAGGAGAGTTAGACCCTTCTCACCCACTAATTCTAATTCAATCTCTAAGAATCTCTTCTTTTGTTGTAAATTCAAATCACTAAATGCAGGAGGTCCCTCATCACAATGAGTTTGAGATTGCAATCATGCCTAGTACTGAAACCGCAACAGAAAATATCTTTTCCATGGATATAAGATCTGATGGGAGGTGAGACTTGTACAATGAAACATGTAATGGTGCTATAATTTCAAGCTATTTCAAGGATGGTGAAAGCAAAGTGAGGTAAAAAAATCCCAGACAACTTCCTGCTTCTTCAAAGGTGATTTAGGAAACCAATATGTAAAATTTTCTCGATAAAAGGTAGTAAAGATCATTGGGGAGATGAATCCATCAAACTATGAGATGAAAACAATCCCCTTAGGACATGAAACACATGAAGGAGATTCCATTTTTTTCTAATAATATTTTTCTCATCTTCTTTTAGTAAATGAAGAAAACAAAGGAAGGATTAAACAATTGGAGGAACATGTGAATTATATTACTTCCTTTGTTCAGTAATTTATGTATCATAGTGTCATCCCATCTCTCCTATATAAATAAGTCACTCCAATTAGAATATTTTACCCATATTCAGTCAAGAAGGCATGGGGATACAAAATGTAGTGGAGAGCCAATAATAAATGGGTTGACATGATCTTTGAGAAAGGTAAAAAAAAAATCCATAGTTTATTTCACTTTTTGAGTTCATTCTTACCATTTTTTTAAAATTAAGAATGACTAAAAATGAAATTGAGAGAGAAAATATTCATTGGGGCCAAGTTTTTCCATTGGTAACATAGATGGGGATCTTTGATTCTCTTGCATTGGTAGGAAAAAAAGTGTTCAACTCCATAGCTGATAATATGTCTCCAATTTGGTCTCAGACATTGGTTGCCTGATATGAGATGTTAAACAATGCTCTTGATGAGCTTGCTTCATGTGATGATCTCACTTCAAAGATGTTGGAAAACATAAGCAAGCAAGTGCTAAGGCTTGGAGAACCTTTAATGAATGAGAATTCCTTGGTGAATGATATTTTAAATCCATTTGAGGAAATGGTCAGGAAAGAGGCAAGATATCCCTTCTCCTTCAATGAGGGCAAGATATCCCTTCTCCTTCAATGAGGACACCTCAGAACCTCTTGTAAAGATCAAGTGTGTTATTTCCAACACTACTAAGGTGTACCAAATTTGGTTCAGGTAATGTAAAAACATCAAGAATACTTTTGATAATTGGATTAAGGCTTTGAGCTTCATGCATATTCCTTGTGTAGAGAAAGTAGCATCCGCAACGACTCATTTCAGTAAATAATTCAAAGGAATATATATTTCTCCAAGAGCACTAGTCCCAATGTCCTTCAGCATGTGGATCTTCATCAAAAAATGCAACATATTCTTTTGCATAGATATCTCCATTCTTCTCTCTCCCTATTTTTTCTTCTCTTCTCTCATGATTCTATTTATAAATTAAGGGGGTTTACTTTTCACTATTTTGTATTTTTCATTTAAATGTGACCTATAGTCAAACATTGTAATGAGTTTCCTTTAATTAATAAAAAGGTACTCAATTTTCTTTCCTAGGGATATGAAAGGTCACAAGTTGTAAAGGTGTTAGCATATGGATTTGCACGCATGCAAATGAAATGCAACAGTGTGGGAACAAAGTCCTTCCTAAATGAAGGTGAGGCTGCCTTTATTGAAAACCAAAATTGTATTTACATCTATACATTCAAAATTGTATGTCAGGGGTGTTTTGGAACATCAATGGAAAGAAAAGTGAATGAGGGAGATGGAATGGAAAGAAGGAAAGGAGTGGAATGGAATGAACTGAAATAACATGCAAGAGTTAGGTAAAAACCAAGCCTAATATTGCATGAAGAGGAAAGGTGAATAACCAACACAAATAAAACAGAGTTTGAGTTAGCCAAACAAGAATGTGTAAAATGGAACACACATGAGCAAGTAGATAATCAAATCTTGATCACTGTGAACTATAAGAATTGATTAATAATGTTGACAATGAGATCAAAGATAATATTTGCATGCAAGATTCAAACACCTAACATCTAATGAACATAAGAACATCAAATGTTACAAGTGAAAATGAATGAGACACAAATTTCATATTCCATTAACTCCAAAATGTTTTTCACAAAAGAACACAAAGTTTCTTCTTGAACAAAAAGCTTGCACAAAATTATTTTCTTCTCCTCTCTCAAATTACACCCTTACAAATGAGTCCCTCACTTCCTTTTATAACCCAAAAGTTGGTTATAAAGTAGTTAGGGTTTTACATGATCATTAAATAGGGCACTTAAGTGACTTTGAATTTTTCAACCAACTTTTAAAAAGTGACTAAAAATAGAAACCACTTAAGTTAAAAAGTCATTTAAGGAAAAATACATAAATAAAAGAAATGGGTACATGTGGACCCCACTTAAATGACTTGGATGCACACATAGACATCCTAGTCAACAATGCACCACCTAGATCAAAACACTTATGGTCAGTGCCTTATCCATTGGGCCAAGATTCCACCTATCCCAGTCGTACGAGAATGAACTCATTGACCATGCTCCACAATCCTCCAAATGAAAAGAGTGTTGAGCTTGAAACTTGAGCAATTCATCCACCCCTCCGTCTGAGCAATATTCAAGTGCAAGAAATTTTTTCTTCATTCATATTCACATTCACAATTATGCACAATTCTCCACATGCTCCGAATACCTTTCCATGGTGAATTATTCATTTTTCGCGAGACAATAGTCGTTACACCACCTTGGTTTTTCAGAATCCAGCTTTTGGTCTTTCGTCATTGAGAAGATCTTCCAGGAGCCAAAATTACAATTCACTGGTTGGAGTTATGTTCTTTATCTTTGTCACCATCTCAAAGTGTTGATCTCCCGAGCAGAATTCATGAGACTTCATAGTCTTGGAAATCCATCTCCTTTACCCCATTGTGAACCAGTGTTGTTGAAATATCATCGAAGTGATTTATGAATTCGTTGACACCACACCTTAGCGTAGTATTTGGTCTTTTTTGGAGTAATGGATTCTAACATTGATCGCAATCGCTTCCAAGTTTATCACTATTGGCTTGACGACCCTCTTTCAATTCTTAAAGATATCATGTAGCCAGGTGGGAACCTCTCCAAGTACCTCATTATACATGGTTCTCATGTTCGTTGGGAATTAATCTTCATCACGCTAAAGGGGATCACCTTCGGGTGTTGATGAAATTAGATCTTCTTGTTGTGAGAGAGATGTTGTCGCCATTTTCTCCATTTGTGGTGGTTCTTCAAATGTAGGTGGGAAAAGAGCCGGATCATCAACTTTTGGTTGAGAATTTTTGACTACTTGCACAAGTTGGGCTGGTATATTTTGATGTACTTCATTAGCAATTTCCACCTCTTGAAATTGTGTGATATAGATTACAGATGCTTACGCCTGAACCAATGCTCTGAATTATAGTGTTGTGTTGTTGATTAGGCCTAAAGAATTAGGGCAATCATGTAAAGATGAATGATGATTGGAATGATAAATTCTTGAGAATGTGCTCCTTCCCCTCCTCCGCTTGGTTTTGAGTTCTGCCAGTTTGATATATATCTCTACCATTTGCCTCATTTGTTGAAGAAGTTCCTGATGATGAGATGAAAGGTCATTCTAGAGGTTCTTTGTAACACACTTTTTGTCTAAGTCAACCATGAATGTACTCTTACTTCTTTGTTTGTCTTTGATTCAATCTCCATTGGCCAGAGCTAGAAGATGAAATATCATATGGTATGGATGATCAAGTGCCATTTTTTAAAAATAAGGAATGTCAAAGAAAACTGGAAACTACGAGGTCCTTGACTATCCTTTGAACCACCCATTCTTGATGCAATTTGATACACTAATGGAAGAAATTTATATGATTGAACCTTTTTGTTATTGTGTTGACCGTGGAATCAATTACTTCCTGAGTTGTTGAAAAATTGAACCATAATGAAACAAGCTAAAATACCACTCTCATGTCATACTTATCTCCAGTGACCAAATGCATCGAGTAAAAATAGTTTGTTTGTCCCTTTCCCTTCTATGTGGATTCCTCCTGGGGTGGCCTGCTCTTTCTCTCTCTTCCTATGTGGTCTTTTCTCTGCCATATGCATGGTATCCTTCAGGATGGGCATGGATTTGCTACTATTTTTCCTTTTTTTAAAACATGTGTGAACCTTTCTTTTACCTCCAGGTATGCATGGATTCTGGTAGACCAGTTTTTCCTTTCCAACATGACCTGCCCAAAGAGGTGCATTTTCTTGTATTTGATGTCTCCTTTTATCTCCCAGGTGTGGATAAAAACACTTTTCTCCACCTCCTTTCCTGGGTGCATGAATTTATATTATTTCAAAACTGTTCCTCCTGTCTTTGCATGCGTTGAAAGGGATTTTTTTATTCTTTTAAAAACATGCACATGTTTTGTATCTGGTTTGGCAGTGCGTGGGTTCCTGGGACAGCTCCACCTCTCCTCTGCCCAATGCGCAGGCTCAACACAAATGCTTTTGCACTGTTTCTCTCTCCCAAGTCGTCTCCTTTAGGCTGGTGCTTGGATTTGAAAACAATTTGTTGCTTGTTTTGGACTGTTCTTATTTCCCTTTACAACAAATGTGTGGAAGATTTTGTTGGATGTGATAAAATATTATGCCTTCAAAAAAATTAAGAAGAAAATATTCGCATGAATTTTTCCAATGGGTTTGATGGAGGAAGTTACGAGGATTAATTCAACTTCCTCTCTTCCCGGGTAGTGGGCTTAAGTGCTAGGGGAAATGGGGAAAGCAATAGACAATTGCCAACGGGAATAACAAAGCAGGTTGGCAATCCCCGTTTAATTTCCCCATGTGAGAAATTGGGGAATTTCCTACCCGTTAGCCAATCCATGATTTGGAAATTGGTAGAGAAAATCCCACGTGCGGAAAAATTGAAGAAGATTGCCAGGAAAGGGGAAATCCGGGTTCAGGAAGCCAAATTGGCTTCATGGCAGTTGGAAGCGTAGGCTTACTTCCCCGGCATTAAAATTTGTCGAATGAACTTTTTTAATTAATATTTATTTAATTAAATACTTATTTATTTAAAAATAAATTGTATCAAACAAGAAGCAATTAATTAATTAAATATTAATGAATTAATTTTAATGTATTTTAGCGCGATTTAAAGCCTGGCGGGAAGAGTTCTTGCGCAAAAAGGACGAAAAAAAGATGGAAACGACCACAAAAATGAGACGGTCACAACGAGGGGGATGAACCACATAAAGTAACACTTTTCAAAATTTTCAAAATTTTCTTTTTTATTATTTTTTAATAATTTGCAAAGTCAAAATTAGCTGATAACAAAAGGTAAGTGAAAAGTCATGTGGGGAGTAGGTGAAAAGTCTTATATGAAGCTATCTATTATATGACTCCCTCATTCTAAATGGTTGTCAACCGTGATTTTCTAAGTAGATAGCTATTGCACTACTAAGAAGCAAGTAAAATATAATATTCTTCTATTCCTTTTCTCTATGCTTCCTTTATCTCTCTACTTTTCATATTTGTACACATGATAATATTTTTACAACCAGGGAATGTGTTAAATCCTTTGATGAATGGATTAATGGAATTATGTGTCCATGATTTATCGTGTCTTATCATTATTAGCAAATTTATTTTCCTCTAATTGAGTGTGGATTGATTATGGTTAATGCTTGTAAAATTTTGATAGTCTCTATTTACAAGATTAACCCCTTCTTTTCAAATTTGTAACTCCTCGTCGCCTTGTCTCCCAAGTAAATCCATCCCTTACACTAGGTGCAATTAATTTTCCACAGGTATAGTGGAGTATTCTTATGTGATCCACGGCCTAACAACCACCCACAATATTTTTTCTATTTGCATTCAATAAAAGGGATCCTCCCTTTTCACAAGAAGGAGGGATATAGTCCCAGAGCGTTGGTGAAAATAAGCTAATTTGTCCTTGTGACAAATTATTTCGCCAATAAAACTTAATATATCTTTCATTTACCTCATGGAAGAATTTCAAAACCTTTTTGAAACATGCTCTCATGGATGAATATACAAAAACATATATTCCTCCTTTCCCTTTCCTTCATCACTTTACATGAAATATGAAAGTTAGGGTTTTCCTAGTTAAGATTAAATACTATGTGCAAATATGAAATTAGAGTTAAAAATAAAACAACGATGATAAAGCATATATCCTACATAAATATATTGCAATCATATGACTGTACAAACTCTAATAAATTAGAATAAGGAAGTGCAAGTTGGGGTTTAGAAAATTTATTAAAATATGGATATCCTGAATTGAAATTTATTTTAAAGTGTGTAAATAGGCCATGAACAATTTCATTTAAATGTTTTATAAATATGAGGAGTTAAATTTTAAAGGGAATATGAATTATCTCATTTAAGAAAAATCACCCATGCATATTTTTATCTATGGGAAGTTTTACCTTGTGCACGTTTTTTTCATATTTTTATTTTGGAATAGTGATCATGTATTTTTATAGTTTTTTATTATGTGTTCAAAAAAATTTATTGTGATTATGAAGGGTATTAAATAATATCCTTCTTCAAATCATAGCTCTCTCCTTGAATAAATAAAAAATGGTTTTGTATAATTGGGATGGACTGATCGTGGTGTGTTAAGCAATAGATTATGTACCAATGCCTCAAACAGGGATCAAACTTTGCATAGTTCTCCCTCCTAGTGGATGTGTTCACATGTGCAATAAAAAATATATTTAAGAGATCTTAAAATGGACCTTTACACACCTCATTTTTCATGGTGCAATATTTAAAATAACCAATGATTATCACAAGGATATTTAAAAACATGGCAAGATGTTTCAAAATGCTCATACCACTCACACAAGACAACATTTTCTCATTTTTCTTACTTTACCCAATTTAGAAACTTGTAGCTTTCTTTGAAGATATATTTTTCCTTTTCCCCCTTCTTTCCAACTCATATCATTATTTTTCATGATACCCCCATGGATGTTATGCTATTTCCATGGTGGTTCTTGCTCATATTATGGTAGTTCTATGTGTTGTTCTAGAAGTTTCATTTCCTACCGTAGTGGTTTTATTTTACCTTTTATTGGTTTTGTCTCCTATTGTCATGGTTACGTAACTAACACATGTTAATACTAACTATTCCATCATGGGATCAATTGATTTTCCCCTTGATTTTTTGCATCATTTTTAATTCTAATTTTTTTTATAAGAGGTAAAAAAGGGTCAAGGGGACCCTACCCCGGACAAAGTCAAAGCTCTGTGAGAGTAGAATAAAACATTACATACCCATCAAAAATGATAATATAAAATTCCATAATAAACGGGATCCCCCAGGAGAAATAGAAAAGAGTAGCTAAACAACAACAACAAAAAAAACACAGAGGAACTAACAGCATCGAAGAAACTAACAACCAAAAAGACACAAAGATAGTAAATAAAACAAACACCCCTCCCCAGATCAAAAATCAAGCCCTTCCAGCACCTTTTCCCATTCCTTATCCAAAACATCTATGTTACCAGCCAAAGACACCAAGTCAATACATTCGAGAGTCACGTTTATTTTCCTGCCCTGACTGTCCAAAACACTATAAGCATTAGAGAGCTGACCCAGAGTCTGAAGATGTTACATAGTTGATTTAACCATGACAAAACTCCACTGCATGTAACTGTGGAGAATAGCACAAAAATGTTCCAACTCATTGGTTATGAAACCATAGATGGCTTTTAAAACTTTGATCTCTCCGTTGTTTCCATTATTAACTGCTTCCTCAACCTACTCTTTCATCTTATACCAATCATTGAAAAAAACCTAAACAGAGCTCTTGGTGAGTCTCATATCTCCCTTAAGTTCTTCAATGTCCACTACCATCTTAGCCATATGGTTATCCCCTTTCAAAATCCCAACATGCCCCATAGCCTCGAACTTATATTCCAATTGCACATTGACAGGAGCTTGAGAGTCCTGTGTACTAGACTACCCTTTGGTATTCACCGAAACACTAGGAACCTACTTAGATTTCATCTCCCTAATATTTTGGGCCACCACAATATCAATACCATCTTTATCCTCCTTCGAGTCACCTTCCTAAGAATCATACTCTTTACTCGAGTCTTCTTCCTCCGATTCCTAGTCAACCCCATCTGCACAAGCTTCCAGGGATTTATTTAGGGAATCAGACTTATCAATATCTAGAGTGGCTCTTTTGACAAGAGAAAGAATAAAACCATGGTGGAGTGGGACAAAGACTCTTCTACCTTTAAATTGAGAGATAGAAGCACTCAGGGAGTGAAAAATAAAGTAAGGGAAGTTAAAAGCATGGCCACACTTTAAATTATTAACCATAGATAGGTGATAGGCGTAAATACATTTGTGAAGGCCCTCAAGAGTGAAAAATTGGATAAGGGTGAGATCCACATCGTCAAATGGTTTGAGTAAAGATAGACGAAGATAACCAACAAAGTGGGGAGTGAGATTTTTGTTACCTTTGAGAAATAGGTTCAGCTCATTGGAGGCTTGTTTTTTGGGTTTATAGGCCTCCATCCCAACAGTCGGAATACACATCACTTTAGTGACCAAATCCATAGAAATATCAATGCTAATCCCTTTCATTTTAACAACTGCACCTTTTTTTGTAGTCTTCCAAGCACTAGAAAAATCTTTACTAATATTTTCAAAATGGCCTTTTCTAAATTTTTTAGGAAGGGTGAAAAATCATTACTTTCAAACATAGCCATGGCTTCAGGCTTCACCCCTTCAAGATCTATAGGTTCAGTTCTAACCATATCTCCTCCCATTTGGTCACACGATAAAATGTTCACAAAAGAGCCATAATTCCAGGTAGCCAGAGGATTACACGCAAGACTTAAAGGCACGGAAGGAAACAAAAGCTTTCAAGAAACATGAGTGAATCCACTCCCAAATATTTGTATCATTCAGAACTAAATGCCCACTATTCCTACAACATATGACCGAGATGACTTTGACACACCATGAACTGAAATTATTTGATGGCATGTCCATTTAATTAATTATGTAAGTGTGCTCGCACCTTGGAATCAAGAGCTTCAACTTCATTGATAAGTGTCAACTTATCACAATTAACCCCCATGTTATAAAAACAATCCGCAACAAAGTTATCCTCCCTATAATATGCTTGAAGGTAATGATTTAAAAAAAATTTGACATTTCCTTTATACTCTTTATAGATCACACACATGTTTTTGGTTCTAATTTTTTTATTACATACATGTTTTCCTTTATTTTAGCCTTATTTAACCTCTCCAAATGCCTCCACCTCACTCTAGTTCACTCCCCCTTGATTCCAATATTGATCACAGATTAATTTATCATCTATAGTTTTGATAGGGATTGATTGAAAGCTTCTCTTTAAAGACAATTCATGTTTTCATTTCCAAACCCCCTAGAATTTTCAAGATTTTCCATAGAATAGAGTTACTGCTACCATTTTTCATCTAGAGAGAGTAAAATCAAGCTTAAGGGTGATTGCTTTCCATAAAAATAACCTCCAAGTACCTTTTTTGTTGCTACTCTTCATAAAGAGGTCACAAAGGGTTTTAGACTAGCCTTTTAAAATCCCTTAACTATGCACATATATGTTGTTATTTTACTTTCAATATACATCCAAATTCTAATATCTCCTTCTTATATCACAACTACCACACTAGTAACATTGAGAATCTACTGGAGAAGTTCTACTAAGGGTATGGATAAGACAATTAAATCTCAACCCCCTTTTTTCTAAGGAAAGAGGTTCGACTTGCATTTAATTTGTTTATTTAATTAGTGTTTTAGTCTATTCTATTTGGTTATTTTTCATTTTCTTCAATAATTATTCCAATGGTGCACTAATCTTTGCATAATTTCTTATGAATTCCCTATGATAGATTGTGTAACCCAAGATTGTTCTTACGTATTTTTGTGTTTTTTGGTGGTGGAAGCGTTACTATTGCTGACATTTTAACTAGATCAATCAGTAGTCCTTCATTGTAAATTATGTGGCCTAGTAGTGTACCAAATGGTGTAAGGAAGATGCATTTCTTTAGATTTAATGATATTTGTAGTGCATAACATCTTTGGAACATTAGCCTTAGGACTTGGATGTAATTTTTCAATAGGCCATATACCTTCCAATCATCCAAGTAAACTTATAGGAAATCTTGAATAAATTCCTTCAATTCATTGATCATAATCCTGTTGAAAATTAAAGGTATATTCTTTAGGCCAAATGGCATTACTGTGTACATTAAAGATCCTCATTCTGTAGAAAAAGTTGTTTTTGGTTGATCTTCAGGTGAAACTCAGGCATAGTGATATCTATAGAATCTGTTAATGAATGAATAGACTTCTCTTCCTGCCACGTTTTCTAAGACTTCTTCTATGAATGGTGTAGGAAATGGATCATGTAAACATGATTTATTTAGTTCCTGATAATCTACAAAAATTCTTATCTCTCTATTTTTCTTGTTTTGAACCACCATGGGGTTTATCCATTCTGTGTCATCAATAATTTAATTATTCTCGTGTTCAACATTTTTTCTATTTCTATTTTTAACTTAACCTTTAGGTGGGATTTAACCCATATGGTCTTTTCTTGAGGGGTTTAATTCCTTCTTTGATTTGGATTTTCATTGTGCCTTCCTCTTCTTTGATCCTGAATAACTACTTGAAGTCTTTTTGGGAATATGTCTTGGAATTCCTAAGTAATTCCACTACTTTAGCTACTTCTTCAAACTAGTAATCTCCTCTTTTTGTAATTTTCTCTTCTCCATTAACCCTAATATTTTTATTCCTAAGATTTTTTGGTTGGTAGAAATATGTTTCCTCTTTGATTTTAGTTTCTATTACCTCTCTTTCTCCTTATGTTATTTTGTATTTTAAATTTGTAGGCTTCTCTTCTCTTTCTTGTTTTTATGTTGTAAAGCAATATGTCATTTCTCTTATCTGCATTGGTTATTCGTTATATAGTTTATTCTTGAATTCTTGGACTGTGTTACCCTTTGAAAAAAATTTAGTGGCATCTTTTGCGGTTAAGAATAATAAATTTATAATCCTTTGAAGAGCTCTTAATATATTTAGGTCCACATCCCAAAACTTAAAAGTATGGAAAAATTCTCTTACAACTTGGTTCCAATCTTTTATTTATTTCCTTGTTTCTTGGTGGATGTACCGTGACCGAGGTAGGGGCCCTAACATTTATAAAAATAATTGAATCCATAGGGTGGATAATGTTTCTATGTATATCTTCCAATGTATCTCACATGCACTAATGTGTTTCTATGGGTCTCCTTCACCCGTGTATTCTGATATAGCCGCATAGTAGCCTTACTTTCCAGATATCTTATTTTTAAGAATGTTACCAATGATTTCCAATTAGATACATTGAATTTATGATTCACTCACTATCATGCAACATTAACAGTTAATATAGCATCTAACACTTCTGTATGAGTCGTTTCATTTGGAAATAGCCTTACCATTTGTTATATATATCCCTCTAGATCTCTAAATCTTGGATATTTTAGTAAGGTATGGTGGGAAGATTTGCAGATTAATATATAAACCAACTTTACTGGTCTTTCTAGTTGCACTTTTCGATTACAATCCTTTGTGGATTGATCATTCTCTTCAGTAGAATAATACACATCTTCTTCTTAGAATTATTCTTGTGCGGGCCAGTATATGTTTTCTATTTCTTCCATGGATTCATAGTGGTCATCCTCTAGGGTAATTATTCAAGGTGTTAATCTTCTTGCATAATATAAATTACATGCTCTAGCTTCTAGAAATCCATGTATCCAAGCTTCAATTGCATGATCGAAGCTTTCATTTGTGGATTCAATGTGAACTGAGATTTCACCTTCTGAGTTTGGTTCAAAATCTTTATAAAAAATTTCTAATTTGTTGAGGGTATAGATCCCTTTCATGTCATCAAAATCTTCATCTTCAGTGTCGTATCATACCTCTTCAGCCAATGCTACACTCATTCTTGTATGTACTAGTATGTGAACTTGAATTCCATATGATTCGAGTGTAACTTCTTCTTCTTCAGAATTTAAGGTATTGTTGTAGTCAACAAACCATTTAAGCGTTAGGATGGCATTATATGTGGGTTTGTTGGAAATATTTTATATAACTTCAAAATCCACTACTATCTTTATCCCCATGAAATTAACTTTTATGTTCCGTAATACACCTACTGGAGATTTCCTCGATCCATCTGCAAGGCCAACGGTGTATCATGTGGCATCTAGGCGGGGTATTCCAAGTTTCTCCCAAGTAGATTTGGACATTATGTTTACATCTACGCCTAGATCCACTAGTATCTTAGTGATTGTGGTGTCACCTATTTCAATGTCTAAATATATGGTGGATTTCTTCCATGTTCTTTGTGTTCGGAATACATTTCTCTTTTTTATTTTTATGTGCAACCTCAATACGTTGAACATGGAAACTTTTCTCCTCCTTATTCCAATATTTACAAATTTATTTTAGTTTTTCTACTAACCCACACTTGAGGGTTAGTTTGGCTATTTCCTTTAGGGCAGTCATCTCATACTCCAAAAAAATGTTTTATTTCCTCACAACATTGAGCCTTATTTGTTGCTTCTTTGATTTTTGTAACTTCCTTGTCATGAAGTTTAGGATTGAACCAATTTGGGTTCAATTCGTCCTCACTATATGATTCTTCTTTAGTGGATAGTTTGATGGTTTTATTTTTTCATTCATTTTCTCTTTTTTCTGATCGCTTCTTGTGGTTATCATGAATGTGCACATTGGTTCTTATTTTTCACTTCCTTATTTCTTATTATCTTTTCTCTTAAAGTAATTTTCTTCAGCATCTTTATGTTCATTATTCTTTTCTGGTTATCCCTTGCTAAAGCTAGTTATTTTTTCTTTGTTTTATTTAATTCATCCTATGAAGATTCTATTGCATCCCATGGTATTATTTTTATGTGTTGGATGTTATTTTTGACATCTTTCCTATAATTCTTATGATTTTGTACTTCCATTTATGTGGAATCATGCGGGTCACTAAACTGGTAATGTGGGGTTTGGTTGTTGTGGTGGTCTTGTATTTTTTCTAGCTTCCATCACTCTTTGGGCATTATAGTCCTTTAAATCTTCCATGACAACACTTGCAGAACAAGCATGGTAATAGTTGTTAAATGATCCACATGATGTGCAGTACATGAGTTGATTCATGTGTGGGGATGCCTCCATCAATGTACAAGTGTCATGTGTGTGTTGATCCCATAATCTACATGTGCCACACCAAGCTCTTTCCATCGCAGTTATATTGCTAGAAGATGTTTTTTTTCTTAGGAGTGTTGTCTTATTGTTGCAACTATTTTTTCTCTTTCCAAGTATGGACATTCTACCTTGATATGTCATTCTACACATCATACTATACACCAAAATTTTGGTCTTATAGTGTTCTTGGGAGGTGAATTATTTTTGAGATTTTTTTCCTATGGATATCTTGTTGTAATTTCAACTTAGCCAACTATAGTTGTACCCTTTCTAATTCAGTTTTAAGATAATTTTCTCCTTCTCTTCTCCATGGTTGTGCTTCCAGTATCGTAGACATCACTAATACATCTGCAAAGGTTGTGAATATCTTCTCATCCAATGAAGCTTTTAGGTAAGGTAATAAGCTAGAGATAAACCACTCAATTATTTGTTTATCTGTGAGAGGTTCTTCCAATCTTCTTGCCGCATTTTTGAACCTATAATTAAACTCATTGACGGTTTCTCCCTTTTTTTGAGTTATGTCTCTCATTTCATCTGAAAATTTTCTGTAGGTACATCATGATAATGACAATCTTCCTTGAATTATTTTTTCTATTGCATCCCAAGCCTTGTTGTGTTGAGGATTTGTCTTCATGTACCACCTTAAAGTATCATCTCTTAATGTTCCCACAAAGTCATATAGCTTAGCTTTGGGATCTGTCACATTTTTTCTTTTCTAGAATGAGTCTAGGATGAATAGATTCTCCTCTACATCCTTAGTATATTTTCCAAATAGTGGAAACTTGATTTTCTGGGCCATCCTATTAGTAGGTTGAGTCCTTGGTGGATTCTGAACTAGTTGTGTATTTAGGTGCCTTCACCCTTTTGTTCTAATTAATGCTCTTTTGATTAACTCCTTTCCTTCCTTTATCTCTTGTAAGTTCAATATCAAAATAAAGTTCTCTTAGTAACTCTTTGAATTCTCTCACAATCTCTTCTCTTTTCTTACTTTCTTCTTGTAATTTTTTGTATCCGTCCATCAAAATTTCTTCCTCTTGTACCTTTCTAAGTGGTGTGTGAAGCGGCACATGGAATGACGACTGATTTGGGGGTTCATCTCCTTTGGGCTAGTATGATGGTTGGGGGACACATCTTTTATTGGTGACTTTTCATAATTATCTTCTTCCACAAATAACTTCCTACCTTTAACATCTCTTAACCTATAATTTTCTTGTAACCCTATAAACCCTTCATCACTCTTAATTTTCTTATTTTTATTTTCTAATTCTTCTGTATCTTGTTCTTCAAAACTATAATTTTTGTTTATCTTATCTTATGTTATTTTTAATTTTCTTCTATCTCTTTAATATATTCTTCTACTATAATAGGAACCTCTTCCTCTTCACCTTTTTATGTAATCAGTAGTAGGGGGATTTCTCAATTATCTTTTCCCATGTCATCTACTCCTAGTATTTTTTAGTCCTAGTTCCATTCTATCTACTATGTCTTGTAAACCCTTCATTAACCTAGCTTGTTGTGATAAATGAATATTATATTCTTCTATCTAATGGACATTGTCCCATGGGAATCCATGTGGTAACCAAAATCTGTTGGTCTCCACCTTGTGCAGGAATGATAGCAAGAATCTGAAAGTATACCTCCATTTCTGGAGTAGCCATTGGTTGGCCTCCACTTGAAGTGGGATTATCCTTCTTTTATACTTTCTAAATTTTATTTAATTTTTCCTTTATTTAATTTATTTTATTTATCCTTTCCTTCCTTGCTAATCTCTATTTTTTGTCCTCTTCTTTATCTCCTCTTTTCTGTGGATATCCTAGCCTTCTCTTCCTCCATATCCTCATCATTTTTATTTTTTTTTTAATTACTAATTCACCTAATTCTTCTAATCTCTCTTTTATCAATTATGTAATTTTTTTGTTTTTCTTTTCTTCATGTTGCCCTATTTCTTACGCTCCAACCATTAACCCCATTCAGTTTTGATTAGTTATGTCTCTTAGATCGCCCCCTTCACATATGTCATCCTACAGTGCCTGTCCCCTAAAGGAACTTTTCCGTGCTCTTTCAATTAATCCTTTTTCTACCAGAAAAATATGGATTAAGAAAGGAACTTGTTTGATAAATATTCCTCTATCCCACTTAGAAATTTAAACTTCTTTTGATCGAAACTAGTCCAACCCTGAATTTCCCAAGTGATAATATAAAAATCTAGTGTAGTTTCAAACTAGTAATTGCAGTGCTCTGGTACATTATTCATCAAGATCTTTGAGTATTTCTAGCTTCTTTGCATAGTCCACTTGAATGGTTCCACAAATGTAAACATGACCACTCTGTTCTTTTTTTTGTTGCTAAAATGCAAGGTCATAAGAGATGTAGAATTTTCAGACCAAAATTCTCCTCCAAACTCTCTAAATAAGTCAACTTCAGTTCATTTATAAGATTCTTTGAGTCACTTTGCCTCCATATTAATGAAGATGTTAATTTAATTTTCCCACCAATCCTCAAACTCTTGTTAACATTGGTTTCCAATACCTTTGTGGTGAATTTTTTCTAGACATCCTCTTCACATTTAAGGAACCTGGGCTCAAACACCAAAATGTTGACCTTAAGCCTCGACGTGAATGTGGGGGTTAAGTAGTTCACCCTTTCACTAAGGTGTGCCAAAAATGATATTCATATTTATAAGATATAGTAGAAAGAATGTAATTAAATAAAATGAACATTACACAATGCATCAATCATCATCCTTTATTTATTCATAATAATTTTTACATTAGTCTCTCACATCCATCTCACACATTCTCATTACACATGAATCTTCATATTTTTTCATACTTGTTTTCTATCCTATTCTCTTTTCTATCTTCCTTTATCTTATCTTACCCACTCTTCATCTATATCTCGCTACCTACTCTACACATCTATGATTACGTTCAAGTACGTTATGTATCTACTTATACTAATTACCCAAAAGACACTTCTTCTGGTGGTGCCTTTTTCAGATCGGTCTATGTGCTCTTTTTTTTTGTCTTTTGTCAGGATTCCATGGTTATATATAGTCTTTAGATGATTTTAATAGTATTAAACAACTTTTCTAGTGTCTCATGAGTCTTCTAGTGTCCCACAAATTTTATAATGTCCTAAAAATTTTACAAACTTCTGGGGATATTCATCTTCTTTATTCTTTATCTTTCAAAATTGATGAAGCACCCTGTCAACACCCAAAAATATAGGTTTTTGTTCAATTTGTAAAATTAAATAAAAATCTTAGAGGAATTTAAAACTATTGTAATTATTCTTTATATATGTGATGAAAGGTGATTTGGCAATTAGGAATCCCTAGAAAGATACTCAAAGAGAAGGACCAATCATGATACCCTAGGAAAAATTATGAACACTAGATTGTGGTTATTTGATAGATGGAGATTAGGTTTGGATTTGAATATATAGTGTAGACATAAAACCTTAGGGAAATCAGGGTTTGGAAGAAGGTAAAATACTCAATCATGATTTTGGTTCACCAAATGTTTACACCCTAATCAAATATATGTTAAGAAAGTTCATGATCATAAATCAGATGCAAGGATTTGTAATTGGGATTCTTATGATCTAATCAATTTAAAATTAATTATTTATAACTAGAATAATATAGTAGTTCTTGGAAGGGTTTATAAATGATAAATGGTAGCTTAAATACACATGAAGAGATGATATAGTTCTTCTAATTGGATAAAAAAAAAAGTCTATATTGATATTGCATATTCTTCTTTCCCGATTTTGGGTATGGAAAATACTCCTTTCCAAGATAGTACAAGGTCAAGATGTGTTCTATAGAACTGACCTTTTGTATGATCTTGGACCCATTTTTAGTAAAGTTATGTAACTTTCACTACCATTAGATTGTCTAAAAATATGCTTCTATGTATGTCTCTTTTTCTCACACAACCTTAGGATAACCTATAGTCACATGCAGTAATGTGGAAACCCTAGTAACCTATAGTAACCTTCATCAAAGCAGTATCAAACCAAAAATAGAAAATATTTTTGTGTGATTGATGCATCCATAGATTGATCCATGATGTCACAAATTATAATACTCTTTCTTCTAGACACATTGATCAATGCATGGGATGGTTGGAATTAATTAGGCCCAAAGTAGGAAATAATGCATTTTATCCTTGTTGAATATTGTGGACTAATGATTATGTTTTTTTCCAACTAATTACCTTGAAGATATTTGTGGTGATGTGTTCAAGCTAATGAATTCATGGTAGTTGTCACACTCTAGATTGACCTGGTCTCCTCCACCATAAGGATCAGTTAAAAAAATTAATGAAGAATAGACATAAGGAATCGGGTTCCTAACACTCTTTTATGAATTGTAATAAACTTCTAAAACCGTCCTCATATCCATTTGCCTATATTCTTGGGTGTTTGTTAGAGTAATGAGCTATAAAGTTGTAGTCTTGACTGATTTAATGAGAGGAATGAATAAATAGAGATAAATATATATGTATGTAAGAGAAAGTGTTTGTTGTAATCATTTCCACTTATCTATAAGAAACTCTTTTTTAATCAATAAAGGCATTTTTTTAGAAAAATGTGATGAAAACCAAAGCCGAAGAAGAGAAAGGTCCCACTTGAATAAGGAATTATCTTTCTGTGTTGGTATTCATGTTCCTATTTTCTTACAATATTGAATTCTGAGTATTCCTGATAGCAACTACTTCCATTATTATTGTATTACCAAATCCATTAACGACCAATTATTGAATTAATTAAGGAATTTGAATTCCTACATCCTTAAGAGAAATGTATATGAATGCAGGAATGAAGGGGGAATCTCAATCTTCATTTTCATTAATTCTTGCATCAATGTATTACAAAATTCATTATTCCTCCTTCCTATACTAATTAATTCATTTACATTAATTAAAATACTCTTTGTTAGTAAATTAATTACTAATTATTAATTAACTAGAAATCCATATTCTTCTACAAATTAATAGCCTTCCATTAATCATAATCTTACCCCAAATCATCACTAAGTTCCTCTAATTATCACTAAATTCCTCTACAAGAATCACTAAATTCATCTATTTCTTCTCAATACTCCTCAATTAGCTTCTACAATTTATCAGGTGCATATTGGTCTAATGAAGGATGTCTAATTAAAAATACTTTCCTTTTTTACTCTAAAATACCCCCAATTTCATCTAGACACCCCTAAATCCTACCTAATCAAGATTAGGCTTACATCTCCATTATCCCACATGAATAAGAGTGAATCTCTTCAGAGGAAGAGAAGGATATAAAAGAGACCCTCTACCCCCATCCTAAAATACACCAGGTCTTCAAAAATACTTATCTACAAACCTTTGACACTCTTTTCATTTTGTTCCTTCCTTTGTCCCCAATATGCTAGCATCCTATTCTTAGGAAGCTCAAGGAAAAACTTAGAAGACAAACCCGATGCTTTTTTAAAGAACAAAGTGGAAATTGAAACATAGTGTGCAAAAATATAAATGGACCTCTCACTTCATAAATATACCCTCTCCTAATTGATCATCATTTTTTCATTTTTCTTAGACTCAGACTAAAGGATACCCAAAAATAAAGAGCAAATCTACAAGTCAAAATCGAGGTATGTGTTCTCATGTCAATTATGCAATTCACTTTTTTCCTTTCCTTTTTAATATGAATCTTGATGTCGTTTCTTTATTTAGATAAATGGTTTACTTGGTGTTGAATCATTTATTTATTTCTTGCTTCTTTGCACGCATACACAAATAATGATAAAAGCATCATAGGAACTAGTAAAGAAGCACATAAAAAAAGATATGTCATCACTGCATAAAACACATATGTTAGTCATGTTAGCTAAAAAGATAACATCTAAACATTAATGTATTAAATTGTAATGAGGAATTAGAAATGAAATATAATGAAAAAATAGCACCTATATAAAATGTATAAGAGATACCCCCAAATACTTGTGGTGACTGTAACTGGGAAGGGATAGGAAAGAACCTATTATTATGTAGCACTCTATGTGTGTCATCCATTAAGTTCAATATACGTTGTGAATGCATGTGTGTAAAGATTATATACAATATATATATTATCTATCTAACCATATATACAAATAGCAAATGTAATACAAAGTGTTAATGATTCAAGCTATGTGTATATGTCCTAGTTTTGTATTTTTGTAAATATTTAATATATTTTTTATTTTGGAATTTAGATATGTACGGGAAGAGGGGTAGATCATGATCTACCCAATGAGTTCCTCATTAGGAGGTGATATAGATCCTAGTGACAAGGAATGTTTTGCCTCAACTATTTGAAATAATGATGCTCATGTGTAAGTGGTGTAAAAGCGATAATACATGTCATAAAATTCCTGACATAAGAACCAGTTAGGCTATATCCATGAGAAGTAGTGTCTGATGGAAATACCTATTAGGAGGACTAGAAGAATGATAACCACTAGAGATAACACATTCCGTAAAATACCTATGAGGAATCCTAGGATTAATTGAACCACTAGAGATAACATGTGAAGTAGAAGGCCTATCTAGAGACCTAGGATTATATATAAATGAGGAAAAATATAGTCGTATTAGTTAGTATGTGTGTGACCCCCACATAAGTTCCTAAGAGTATACATTGTGAGGAATCCTATTCTTAAAATAGAAGGAAGGTTGAACCTCATATGTTGTTAGGTAATTAGTGAAAGTTAGCAATAAGAAGATGTGTATATGATCAACAAATAAGGTGATTAACTAATACATCATAATGTAATCAGAAGACTGTGTGAATAAAAGTAAATATTTACTTGAGATTTTGAAAATGCACTAGGGAAAATTACGTGTGAAGAATTAGTTATTTGTATAGGATGTTATTTGGATGGTACCATAGAGGGTGCATGATTAACATGTGGTACAAACATCTAATCTTTTACAATTCATTTATATCTAACCACTAGAGATTTTTTCATAGTAATAAATCCTTCTCGAGGGATATCATTTGTAGAAGAGTCGAGTTGACACATTATTGAAAGAATAATCATGGAGAGTCACACATTCTATGGGACTATCCCAAATAGGAGGAGGATAATATCTATATAAAATTCATGCATCAAAAGTGATGATGCATTTTTATTTAAGTAACTTAATTTTTTGATCCAATGCATATAGCAATCATTGTCACAATGTCCATTAATATGATTGAAGTTACAAAAAGGGTGACCTTTTTCATTCAATCCTATAAGGAGAGTGATGGTCATTATAAGGTAATATAATTAACCACTTATCCATTAAAGTGAGTATAATATGGTGTGGTTGATCAATATAATTTTCAAACAGTGATGGTTTTGGCTTATGAACAGGAGGATCTTATATAGTGGGTTTGAGTTTAGGATGATAAACAATGTTACCACAATGCAAGACCTTTATTTGGTGATGAATATGGCTTTATATCATCATTAGGTATGGTATAAGTAACTAAAATTTCACCATGTAAATGTGTGGGTTAATGTGTGTGAATGAGGTCTTGTTCTAAATCTATAACACGGAAAAAAATCTCTATGAATGAAACACGTCTACGATAAAATAATTACTTCTTAAGAAGAAGTATGAGACCATGAATAAATGATATGAATGCGCTAGAAGAATATCTACAGTTTGTTACAAGGGATTACTCTAATTAATTAACCTTCAACATTAATAATGCAATATCATGACAACACATTAATGTTTGTAAATAGTGATAATGATATGTTATAATCTTAAAAAACACAAAGGGAAATATGGATTTAGTTGTATAGATTGAAATATGAGATATCATGGTGCATGGTCTAAATGAGTTGGGAGTATTGAACCTAAAGATGCTACATTATTGAGACTTTAGCTAGAAAATACTTGGTCTGAAAATGTACAACTATGTCAGGAACATTTGTATGGTCTTGGATATTTTGTATGGTTTTGAACCTTCTTAGAGTGTGGCTATGTAACTTCATGTGCTCTTTGTTTTCTTCTAAACGAGCGTCACTATCAAACCCTAAGTTTCACGCAGTTACAAAACCCTTCAAATATTCTAAATAAAACCCAAACCCTAACCATGGGTGGAATACCCTATAAAAGGTTACTCTTTGGGTTGAATTGCAATTTGTGCACTACCTACATCGACATTATTCTAAATAGGCCTCAAACCATGTGTAGATCTCAATCTAACATGTGATATCTCTACGGATGTAACTAGATGGGAAATTTGAACCACTTTGACAATGATTATGATGATTCTTACTCTTCTCGAGACATTGAATTAGGATATTTAGATGCTTGGAAATGAGAAAATATGAACTCCTTGACATAGGTAAGTGATTTATAACTATAGTAGTGACTTCCCTAATAGACATATATAATCTTTGGGAATATTCAGGGAGATTTGAGTACCTTTTGTGTTATTATTTACTATGAGAGCTCATAAGAATGTCAAGTAAGTAAATGAAGTGATATTAACTTTCTTATATAGGATTCTGAAGGTAATATTTCATGACAAGATTAACCCATGACGATAAAATAAGCCAAAATAATAATAAAATTGAAAGAAAATTTAGAGGGTGTGTCGGTTCAAAACCATACAAATCAGCTAGGAATAGATATTATTACATGTTGGTGATACTATACAATTTTTGTATAGGGTGATAGTGCATGCAATCTTGAACATGTTTCAAGATAAGTAAAGGTTAAATACTGATTTTATGCATTTATATTCAAAATGTGATGACACATCAATGTGTAAAAATAAGAAAGTTGGGAGAAAGACATAAAGATATACTAAATGGGGATATAATGAGAATAATTTTCTTGGTAAAGGAGCATTTTCCCAACTAATAGTGTCAAAAGGTAAATTGTAAAATTTGAGTGTCTACAAAATGATCACTAAAATGTTCACCATGCATTTTTCACAATCTTGTTTGGTGTGATTTGGGGGAAATTTAAAGGGTATCGACATGCATGTGTCATTTTTGACAATTAATGTAGATGACTCATGGTTATAATTTCACCATGGGGGATCATCTTGGTGAGGTGGTAAACAACATGTACTATCACATAGGGCATATTTTTTATTCACATTTTTCACATCACTATATTGGTATAATTATGGGTAATAAAGTAATAGGGGGACCTTATAATCAGAATATATATTGATGCAAAATATAAAAAATAAAGAGTAGTATTTGTAATCCCATGATCTCACATGTTTTAGAATTATTTATTGAGAGACCCCCCGTGAATTTCATGAAGTCATAGAGTTTTAATCCGTAAGGTCCAAGAACTCAAGCATCTTAGAGCCATGTCTTAGTAAGAGCAAGTCACTCCTAGCATTGCTAAAGGTCTTCAAGGAACAAAAGGATTTATTCTAATAATCTGAAGAACACCACATCACACTAAAATTATTTTGGGTACATTTTTTACTATATAGTTATCCCACTATATTTTTGTTGAGAGACACAAGGTCACAAAAAGGGGATTGTTTTAGATATGCATGTACACTCACACCTACTCTAGGAAAACCTCAAGAGGTTTTCTCTCTCTAGAGGTCATGTAATGTACCACTTGGATTTATTCAGTAGGGGTTGACCACAAGGGTAGTTTAGCTTCACCCACACACTAATTTCTCCTTTTGTTATCTAATAATTTCATGAAGTTTGTTGTAGGTGTCTAGGGTTTATATTTGTTGCAGATCATTACAAGTGGTTTTGAATTTGTGTGATACCTAACAACAAAAATTGAAACTCTTTTATAGGAATGTGAAGGAAAAAAGTTACAAAAATCCATACTGCATAGGTCCAAGAATGTACGAAAGATTGTACCATGTCCCAGGTAGATTGTTATAGTCCTACATAGGAGAAGATTCCAATTCCAATTTCATAGAAAAAGTATTTCCAGGTCTAGAACAACTCGTTTATCTAATCTTCACACCTAGATCATATTTGTATTGATCTACGCAACAAATTACTTATCCCTTTGTGTGCTTTAAGAAATCATCATATTGTTTTTTCATAGTTGCAAGTATTAATGATTTATTATGGATTTGTGTGGCTAATGATTATTAATTAATTTAGAATAATCAAGATGTAACAAACCCTTACATATTATTATATTTTTAGGGTGTGAACAATGACATGTCCTTAATACAATAATGGAATTATGTATTTTAGGTTGTTTAAATGCAAATTAGGACCTTATTGGAGGGAAATTTTATACAATGGGTGTGAAAATATGACAAAGAAGGATAGGAAACTCTAGGGGACACATAAAAGGGGTGTAAAAGGGTCCACTAAAATGGTAAATAGAACCATAGTGATATAGTTCTAGCAGACCAAAACTGTATAATTAAAATTTTTTCAAGTCAAAATTAGTGTTATAGTTTTGCTAGACCATAAGCATACTATTATGGTTATATAAAAAAATCAAGGACGACCAAAAAAATGGGGAAAAGAAAAAACCTAGGAGATAGAAACTACGAGGAAGGGGAAATATATAGGTTCAATCAGATAAGAATAAAAAATCAACAAGAGAAAGATGACAGTTTCGAAATTCAATCATAACACAAGGGAACATGTCAAAAATAAAATAACACAATTAACACTACTAACAAGAGCCTAATCTGGACATCAATAAATATACAAATACGCTAGCACCATAATACCACAATTAGTTGTGACACTTTGAAAATGATAGAATATTGATTAAATAAAGGAGATTTTTTTAAAAAGAACAAATGCAAGCAAGAACCTACTTTGGAATTATATATATATATATATATATATATATATATATATATATATATATATATAACTATCTATATATATATATAGCATGCATATTATATATATATATATATATATATATATATATATATAATATATATATATATATATATATATATATATATATATATATATATATATATATGTATGTAACTACCCTAACACCAGAAAACTAAAATTAAGTGTGATACTTCGAAAATAATAGAATATTGAATAAATCAAGGTGAATTTTCAAACATAAATAAATAATATTTCATCCAAACATAATAATTACGCCCAAGGCGTTCCCCTTATGGGAAAGGCTCTTGCAGATGTTTCTAAGATTGTGTAAAATTTGACTGTCGTTTGAACGTTTTGGGCGTTATTTTTGTCGTGTAATGTTTTTTTTGTAGAAGATAAAATATTTCATCGTTTTTCCTGATATTAATTGACATTCGTAGGTTTTATAAAGGGAAAACATAAACCTGCAACGAAACATGAGATTGAGAATAAAAATCCAATCTTTGTTTTACAATAAATGGCAAAACAGAATGGCAATGGCGGCTCCAACAATCAAAATAATTTGTTTCGCTTTGCTGCTGCTTTTGCTTTCCATAAAATCCTGCAAACAGATCAGAGGTCAGTGTATTTCATCGCGTACAATTTACTGTAGAATTGTTGTTCAAAATCTTATGTGGATTGCTACAAGTGGAAATAGAATTATAGATTCCCTTGTGATTATTTCGATGGATTCTTAGGCTTGCATATGTTTCTCCGCCACAGATGGATCTGAAAAAGATTGCTGCATCGAATGCTTTGGAATCGTAGACACAAAAACATTTTCAAAAATGGTTGCAGCTGTGAACGATGAAGTGGAGAAAATTGTTTTACATTAAAATTATTGCATTTGAGGTAGATAAGTTTCAACAATATATACACTAAAATATTTGTCAATTACAAATGATCTGTAAACAATGAAATTTGCTAACAACCTCTCACTGAAGCATGTTCTTGTAATTTTCCTGAATCAAATATGAAACACAGTTGAAATAGAAATGATTTCTAATGGATGTTCAGGTGCAAAATAAATCTCCGGATTCCTCACTTAAAATTTTATTAAAGAATACATAAATTAAAAATAAATCTCTTATTTCCATGAATGCTTAATAATTCCGGTTTGTTCTGCTGAATCACTATTTGTACACTTACTATTCACCAGGTGGACTGCGGAAGAGAGACGATTCAAGACTAGATAGAGCAAGAGACCACAATTATTCTGAAAATAACATTGACATCACAAAGCCATATATTTCATTCTCTTTTCTGAGCAATAATATTAATAATTCGATGAAATAGCCCATGTGACAACCAGGCAAAGATTGGAAGCTAAACCTGATTTTGACACAATTTTGCATTATTTTACAAATGTGTGTGTTAGAATTACTTTGTAGTTGAGTTTGAAATGTGGCATTTAAATAAGCATGGGTTAGCACACGACCGAGTTTATCATGGATTCATTTGCTCACAAATTGTGACCTTCAACATAGTAATTATCACATTATTGTGCTATATCTTTACAAACTATTTGTCAGTATCATACATAGCTTTTTCACATAATGTTATGAAAGATTGGAGTTTACCGAGAGCCACTGCTAAGTTTCAACAAACTGGGTGTCACTGCATCAGTCAACTAACAATTGGCCTAATTCCACATGAATGCATGTTTAAAGGATACATGCGACAATGCAAGCAGATTGATATAATTGAATTGATTTTGGTCTTATTATATTACCAGCACTACATGTATTAGTCGACAGGCCACATATTTCTGTTGTTCAACCTAAATCTATAGTGTTGTTGGCTAATTTTGATTAGAGAATGCATGCTAATCTTGTTCACCACTTTTGATTGCTATGGATACTTAATAAAATGTTGAAATTGAATAAAATATTATATCCACAGAAGGAAAGAAACAGTGTACTCACCCCACACCCAGTATCAAGAGCAGTCCTTACAGACCCCCCTTTTAAAGGAATTAGCCCCCAATCTTCTCAGTGTACTTTATTGCACTGTTTTGAAACGAAGTTCCACCACCATGAAAGTAGAATCGACCCCCCTGAAACTTAATCCAAATCTGATGCCCCTTGAGAATAAAAAGCTTCTTGTGGGGCACATTAACAAACCAAACAAAATCCCTACTCTCTGGCCATAGAAATGGAGTCTTGTATCCTGGTTGATCAGGAATCAGACAACTCAACAGCTCACTCTTTTGTGGGCAATGCCGCTCTCTGAAGAACTGCATGTGGGTGTCAGATTTATCAGAACGGTCATCTTCACATGGGGTTTGGCTGGTTTCTCTAAGCTTGGTAGACTTTATTTCCATCCTGAAATTGTGAATGGATTTATGTTTTTCAGCAGGGTTTCCATCATCAGGGTAGGACTTAAAGACCATTTACTTCAAGCAAAGTTCTACTTGATCAAGGACCTAATGACCATTTACTTCCATTAGTTTTCCATAATATGCAATCACATTTATTGCAATGAAAAGTGTGCAATTTTTTTCAAGCTTCTTTCCTTTTACAAGGCTTGCAAAATTTTATCCCCCAATAAATGTTCTGTTATGTCTTGAGTAGCAGTTACATTAAATGGAATTTGATAGTTTATTTCTGAGCTAAAAATTCTTATCACTAGATCAGTTTTACATATTTGTCAATTGGCGGAGATGCATAGTGATCTGGAATTTGTGAAGGTGAACTATGAAGAAAATAAATCTTTGTGTTATAGCTTGAATATCCATGTTCTACCATTTTTTTGATTCTATAGAGGGGCACATGGACATGTTTGTAGCTTCAATTGTACTAATGTGACTGTAAGTCAAGTTTATTGTTGTAGCTACCTAGTTTACTCATCATTTCCGACTACGTTGCCAGGATGCACCCTGAACCCCATGAATCTTGTCTTATACGTATCTGATATGGATATGTATGGATACAAATACGGATATGCCACATATACGTGTGGGTACCTCCTGGATATGTCATGGATCCACACCTATCCATGGTGTATCCCTTCCTAAATATGTCTTTTAAAGGTTTTAATTCATTTTTTTTACTTTTCTAATCACTAAAACCAAACCCTAAAAATAAAATGAATAAAATAAAACACCCTAATCACCACAAAAGAACTTGATTTTGAGGAAAATCTAGATGATATATTCTAGATTTGTTTGTATTCCTATATCATATGTATGGCAGCCACATGAACAATGAAATGTAAAATCTTAAGTATATTGTATGTTTTGACAATTTGAACATGGATCCTAGTACATTTTTCAAATTTCAATTTTTGTTCGTATTCATGTTGACATGATATTCATATATCATATGTATGGTAACCACATGATCAATAAGGTGCATCCTTGGACCTCCTTTAGGATTTGCAGAACCTCAACTACAGGCTTTGTCAAATAACAAATGTTTGTCCTTCAAGAAGCCAACACATGTTGGAAACGATTGAAAGGAAAAGACAAAATTTATTACTGGAACCGATATAAAACAAGAGGATTTGACACGTGTTGGTTTTGGCAAAAATCTGGAAGATGCGGTGCCTCCTAAAAAATCCAAGCAAAAATCAGACAAACCAGCTCTTGTGGGTGTTGGCAGATAAGAATTGTTTGTCCATGAGACACACCTATATTTTTGTGTATCTACAATGGCATTTGAAGTGATTTTACATCTTACATTTATGTACAGTCTCTTGTTTTCCTATCCATTGTATAGAACCTTAAGCAAGGTTTCACTTTTATTGAAAACCCCATTAGATGATTCTTGTGTTTTGAGATTTTTCTCATTCCAAAACTTGAGTCGAGTTTTTCTATTGATTTTCCTGAGAAGAGTTTTTTTAGATCACTACTTATGGACTTCTATGTTATTTGAAATTGTGAAAAAGTCAATATATGACACAAGGTTGATGTTTTTAGCATGCTTGAAGGCATCTGACAATCATACCCATTGGCAAACTAGGATGAAGTGTTTTGATCAAGGATCTGGTGTTTGTTGTTGTTTTAGATCACTACTTGTGGATCTCTATGTTAGTTCAAATTGCAAAAAATTCAAATATATGACTCGAGGTTGATTGTTGCAAATTGTTTGAAGGCATTTGATGATCCACAAAATGAGGTGATGTGTTTTCTGCAAGGATCAGGCGTTTTTTTGGTCTGGCCCAACTAATGAGTTGATTATTGTAGCATGTGTTATTTAGTAGGATATATTGTGAAGTAACAAAATATAACGAGATTCTCAGTTATCTATATCAGATTATACTAAGGAGGATCGATGAACATTCTGAATCAATGTAAAAATAGGTACTTGAAATATACAAATTTGCATGCCTGCCAATGTAAAATTCTTCTCTTTTGGCTATGCTCATTTGTGACATGGCTCGGTGGTGAGAGATCTCTGGCTCTAATGTAGCTCGGCCTATGTGACAACCTTGGGTCATTTACACACCTCAGTGGTTACAATACTTTGATTTCCTAATTCAAATTGGAAACACCAAGAAACATGGTCTTCTATTTACATTTATCTCTAGAGTCCCCTCCCTTACAGATCTTTACCTTTTGCCTCTTTCTTCTTATGGGCAATACTCAATAATGGCTCATGCCCCTATACTTCTAGTCTAAATAAATGAAGATGCACACCCATGTTATCTCCACCAGTTCCCCCCTTTAAAAAAATCATCCCCTTCCTCCCTCCTCAATCAACAATCTACAATTCTCAACGTGTTGTATGTTAATACATTTTACATGTAACTCTTTATAAAAAATGATGGCCATGTTTTAAATATTTAAGTTGTATGAGACAATCAAATAATATATTTGTAACTATTTTATGGTTAGAATCATATAAAACATCTAACTCGATGTCAAATTCAAACCATGAATACAAATATAAACAATGTGACTTCATTTCTAAAATATAATCTGCCTTTTGTACACTGTGGATCTTTCTTTTTCTCTTCTCTTATTGTACAACAACATCTTTTGATTCCCTGACCTTCATCTATGGTTTATCAAGGATACGGTCGTCTACATACTCCAACACTTACATTCAAAACTCATGGTTGATATGCTCTCATTTCTTTGTAAATATCAATTCTTGCAATGTTTCCTCTAGCGAGCTGACAATAAAAAAGAAAACATTTCTTCACTTTTCAAATCGCTTCATCCTTTATTTGGTCTCCACATCAGCGCGCTACATTTTCCAAATCGTCTTATCGCTTAGATTCACTCAAATATCATATACCCCTTCTAACGAAGTTTTCAATATTAATGTATTTCTGAGCTTCTTTCCAATTACCAACAACTCTTGTACCTTTGACTAGCCAACTCCACTTCTTTCTTTATTACTCTACTCTAGTTTTGGTTTTCTCTATTCTTCCCTTTCAACGTTCACATTGCACTGCTCACGTGCGATTGCTAGTTATATTATAGAAGATGAAACAATTTTCATGGTTGTATTGGTGCTTGAGTGTATTGTAGTAAGTTGTTCCCATTCTAGACCTAAAATTAATTTAATCATAAAACATTTTTTATGGTTGTAGTGGTGCTCGAGTTTATCGTAGTAAGTTATGCTATTTTCAGACATAAAATAAATTTAATTACACCGAAAGGGAATTTACCTCTAGTAGAAACATGTCTAGGTTTTGATTGTGGACCATACATTACGCCGAGATCTCGACTGATCTTGACTATCTATACAACCTCCAATGAATCCAATCCGTCCACATATGCACGTTTGTTTATGGACGATGTGCACCATGTGTTGTGGCTAGAAAATGGGGTGGATGACATGGCAGTCCAGCTGCCAATTATGGGGTTTAAGAAGGAGGCGATAAGGGTACTACCTATTTATTTTTTTCGGAAACCCTTGGAAAATTTTAGGTGTCATATATGATTGTGTTTGGATAAATTTTTGGATGGGAAGAGGTTCAACTCCAACCCTAACGCAATCAAGGGTTCCATGTGCAGGTGGCTTGTTTCACATTCTTTTTGTCTTACGTGCAGGAATTGCCTTCAGAGGATGTCATCCTCAACATAGTCCGATGTGTAATTTCCAGGTCACTATTAACATTTCCTTCCAGAAGTTTCTTGATTCAAAATCCCACGCATCTCTCCCTTGGTCCTTCTTTTTTAAGAAAATAAAGTTAACGAAACTATATATCTTTTCAAATCTTTACAAGCTCAAGATATATTTCATGATTCCAAATCTTTGAAAGTTTAATATATATTTCATGACTTCAAATTAAATTATGGAAACCCTCTATCCTTATAATTTTATTATGTTTTATTGTATTAATAACAAAAATCATGATTCCTTTCTATAGAGTTTAAATTTAATTAAAAAATATTATTATCACAATCCTATATTTACTTATTTTAAATGTGAGTATAAGTGTCAAGAGGTAATGTCAAATTAATTTCTCCCATGTTTCGATGTATGTGACATTTATTTCTTAGATAATAGTTAGAGTTATTGAATTTGTGCTGAAATTTATTCCTAATATGGCATGTCCTTGTGTTTTGAAGTAGTTTTTTCCATATTGGTTCAACACTTATGTTAATGAGACACAATAATATAATTCTAGTAATTCCAAATATTAGAGATCCATTAAATAATGATTGTTATCCTTTATGACTACAACATTGCCATGCCATTGATTTATCTTTAAATGTAATTTCTTTATATTTTTCTTTTTATCTATTATTTGGAAGGTGGGTTACCATGCCGAAGAAACCACAGCTCACGACCACAATGGGCATTGGCCATTAGGCCTACAATTTTTAAGGAGTTTCTCTGGGATATTATTGTTACCTTCATCTTGGTCAGAATAGACACCACCTTAGTGGAGCTCACCTATTTTTCATGGCTCCTCTCCTCCCATCCATGCGTAGAACATGAAATTCAACACTTAACCACTTATCTTGTCACTACCACATGAGGTGGCATTGACAGCACCCTGAAGAAAGACTCGATTCAATAAAATTTTATTATCCCAAAGCTAAGTCTCAGATGCCATCGATTTTTCCAAATGTAATTTATTCTTCTTTATCTTATATTTTATTTGAGAATTGGTTGCCCATGTCACAAAAACCACAACTCATGACCACCATATGCATTGGCCATTAGGCCTACCTTTTCAATGAGTTTCTTTGGGACAATATCATTAACTTCATCTTGGCCAACATAGACACCACCTTGGCAGAACTCACCTATTTGTCATGTCTCCTATCATCTCATCCCTGCGTAGAACATGCAATTCACCAAGAAACCACTCATCTTGTCACTTCCATATGAGGAAAATTTTCCATAGCCCTGAAGCAATACCCGATTCAATAAAACTATATGATCCCAAAGATGATTCTCAGATACCATCAATTGTTCCAAATGTAATTTATTTTTCTTTATCTTTTTATATTTTATTTGAGAAGAGGGTTTCCATGCTGAAGAAACCATAACTCACGACCAACATGGGCATTGGTCATTAGGCCTACCTTTTCGAAGAGTTTCTCTAGGACAGTATCGTTAACTTCATCTTGGCCTATATAGAGACCACCTTGGAAGAACTCACATATAATATATGGATCATCTCCTCCCATCCCTATGTAGAAGATGTAATTCACTAAGAAACCATTCATCTTGTTACTACCACATGAGGTGGCATCGACATCGCCTCAAAGCAAGACCCGATTCAATACAATTGTATGATCCCAAAGACAAGTCTCAGATGCCATCAATTACTCCAAATGTAATTTATTTTTATTTTTTATTTTTTATTTTTATTTTTTATTTGAGGAGTGGGTGTCCATGCTAAAGAAACCACAAATCATGACCACCTTGGGTATTGACCATTATGCCTACCTTTTTTATAAGTTTCTCTAGGACAGTATGGCTAACTTTATCTTCGCCAACATAAACACCACCTTGGTGGAACTCGCCTATTTTTCATGTCTCCTCTCCTCCCATCCCCATGTAGAGCATGTAGTTCACCAAAAAACTACTTATCTTGTCACTGCCACATGAGGCAGCATCGACACTACCCCAAAGAAAAACTTGATTCAATATAAAATTTTGAGCCCAAAGAAGATTCTTAGATGCCATCAATTTCTCCAAATATAATCTATTTTTATTTATATTTTAAATTTTATTTCAGAAGTATGTGCCCATGTCACAAAAACCACAAATCATGACCACCATATGCATTGGCCATTAGGCCTAACTTTTCAATGAGTTTCTCTTGGACAGTATTGTTAACTTCGTATTGGTAGGTATATGCACCACCTTGACGGAACTCACTTATTTGTCATGTCTCCTCTCATCCCATCCCTACATAGAACATGTAATTCACCAAAAAACCACTCATCTTGTCACTTATAGATGATGTGGTATTACCATCTCCCCAAAGCAAGACCTGATTTAATAAAACTATATGAGCCCAAAGGTGAGTCTCAGATGTCATCATATTATATTTTATTTGAGAAGAGGGTAGTCATGCCGAAGAAACATGTTGGACTGATAAAATGGCTAAGTATGAAGAGTGCATAGAGAATTTTGGTGTGCAAGTGAGGTACGTGTATGTGCACAAGAACCATTTTAAGTGGCGCGTAGAAGGTTCATACTGAGGAAGATAGAACCTTAGATAGCCAATTTTGTAGATGACGAGCTAAAATAGAAAAGCAGGTTAGAGTGCAAATCAAGTAAAGGATAAAAGCATGATAACTCGGTAGCCAAGCGAAGGCTATTTTTTGGGGAATACACATGAATTTTGAAAAAACATATGGAGGCTATTAATAGGATTAAGGAAAGTCTTATTTATAAGATAGTCTATTATTAGTTGTTTTGTAAAACATGCATGCTACCTATTTTGGGCATGCCTATTATTAGGAGAGTGTGTAAGCGGTGAAGGGAAGGTACCCACTCCTACACACACACATATTTGTTTTACACCTTCGTTTTGGGATCACGAGTGTCCATTTGTTATGTCTGAGTTGTGAAGAGTCTTTGTATGCAGTTATAGCCTAGGGTTTTTTATGTTTGCGCATGTTCTAGCGCATTGGCATAATGATGTATTCAACTTTTGTTATGTAAGACTTTAATATAATGGATTGTGTTGGATGGATTATGATCATTGACATGCCTAAATATGGTGAATTTATGGTGCATTTGATATTGTTTGTGATTTGATTTGTTATGTTTCCTTATTACATGTGTTTCCAAGAGAATGTATATATTGGTTTAGTGTGTTTAATAGAAGTTTGGTTAAGTATATCATGAATCTACCTGCTAACATCTTGACACGAAAATAAAAAGGAAGGACATGGTAGATCCAATGTGCTTTGGGTGAGTATTCAAATATTCTAAATGAGGAGCTAACACACATTGCATTTTGTTGGGAAATAAAAGACTACATTTTGGTTTTGTTGTCAGGACCTATTTTCCAGGATGTTGCATACAAATGATGTATCAATTGACTTTGGAGAGCATTGAAATTTGGGTAGAAGATGAACAAGATAAGTTTACACAGAGGTATAGCACTGGAATTGATTTCAATGCACAAAGGCGGGTGCAATATAATCTTTACCATGAGCTCTATAAGATGTTCTTCAGTTTCTTTCCAGTATAATTGTATGAGTGGCTGGTAGCATATGCATTAGGAAAGCGTTGGGGTCCTAGGCCAAATATTTGCATGCAAGAACATTACCAAACACTTTTTTATACTGATGTGGATTGGAAAAGAGCAGTAGATCATTTGTGGGATGGAGTGTTGCATAACTATACATTGAAGTTCATTAGTTTTTACTTATATGTTCCCATAAGAAGCTGAGTTAATATTCTTTCCCGATCCCAAAGGATCTTATTTGTGTGTTATGCCTTTGGTGATTAAAATATTGATCATAGAACTTTATTTAGAGAGCCTATCTATGGATAGCTAAACCCCCACCGTGTTTAGGGGAAGGAGAAGGTGAGGAGAAGGATGGAGGACCTAGTGGCAAAAAGACAGAGAGAGGAAAGATGAATGATGTTTAATGAAGTGTGATAGAGGGACATGACACATGTGTAGGACATTGGGGAGTCACTCGGGTTGATGGGAATGATGGCTTGCAAAGAATTTAAAGCTCTCATGGAATACGAGGAGATGCAACATCAAGTACTCTTGAATTTGGGAAATCATAGGAGATAATCCCCTTTGGCTTTGGATGAGAGTGTATCATAAGAGAGAACAAGGACTGTTAGGTTGTGGAGCCTATTTTCATGTGAGAAAGTGTTGAAGAATGTACACTAAGAGTACTATAAACTTTCCACATTTGTCTCATCGGGGTTCGAGGCCGGGCTAGGCCCTGAGTGAGGGTCCGGGGGTGGTAGCCCCCGATAGTAGGGGTTCGGGTGTGTAGGCCCCGAGAAATTTTTTTTGGGCTTAAAACATGCCCGATATACCAGGAAATGTTTTCTTCTCATATGGGTGGGATTTTGACCCATATGTTTATGGGACAGTTTTGTCCCATGGTTTTGATACCCGCGGTTTTGTAAAACTACTTAAGTATTTGTCTACTTATATGGTTTTATGCATATGGTAGATACCATGTAACATTGTAGATGTGTTTTGAATTTGGGTGTGAATTTAGTAGATTTTTTTTAGCATAGCTCAAAAAAGATCTGGGTATTGTATTGAGAGAGCGATGGCTTGTAATAAAATCTGAGCAAGTGATTCTTGGTGGATGTAGCCCAAATTGGGTGAACCATGTCAAATAATGTCACTTTGCATTGTGTTATTTTATTCTACAATTTTATTTGAGATCTGTAATATTTTCTACATATTAGTTTCTACTGTTGTGATTCTATGAGGGATTATTCTGCATATTTTATCCCTTATTTCCTAACAATTGGTATCATAGCCTGGTTTGGTTTGCTAAAGTGTTGAATCACAGGGGAAGTTTTATCTTGAGTGGGAATTATGGAAGATGATGGAAGATCAAGGGTTGATAAATTCAACAGGTAGAATTTCAGTCTTTAGAAGATGCTTTGGAAGATTACCTTTATCAGAAGGATCTTTATATTCTATTGTCTGAGAAGGTGAACAAACCCTCGAGCATGACGGATGTAGAATGGGATTTGCTGGATAGGAAGGAACTTGGGACAATCTGGTTATGTCTTGCATCTTTGGTATTATTTAATGTTTCAAAGGAAAGGACTACAAAAGAACTGATGGATGCATTAGGGAAGTTGTATGAAAAACCCTCTACCTCTAATAAGATATTTTTAATGAAAAATTTATTTAATATGAAGATGTTTGAGAATGGTTCAGTAGCAAATCTTTTAAATGATTTTAATACGGTTGTAAATATGCTAGCATCAGTTATAATAGAATTTGACGAAGAAGTTAGGGCTTTATTAGTTCTGTGCTCTTTACCTGAGAGTTGGAATAGCCTGGTAATGGCGATAAGAAAACTTGGTTCCAGCTAACTCAAAGTTGAAGTTTGAGGATGTTGTAGGGGTGAGTCTAAGAGAGGAAATGCAAAGAAAAATATCTGGGGAATCTTCTACTAGAGGGAATGCTTTGATAGTGGAAACTCGAGGGAGATAGAAGAATAGAGGAAACCGTGGAAAATCAAAGGATCAGGAAAGGTCAAAATCTAAGGATTAGGCAAGGTTAAAATCTAAAAGCAAGATAGTATGTTAGCACTGTGGAAAGTTTGGACATGTAAAGAAGGACTGTTAGGAGCTTCGGGATAAGAAGAAACAACAGGAAGAAAACAAGGAGGCAAATGTGGCAACTGGTAATGTATGTCAGGATGCTTTGATTCTTTCTTTGCACAATATTACTGAATCTTGGGTTTTAGATTCGGGGGCTTCTTTCCATGCTACTCCACATAGGCATTATTTTGTTGATTATGTTCAAGGAGATTTTGGGCATGTTTTTCTTGGTGATGATGAGCCTTGCAACATAGTTAGAAAAGGTTATGTTCAAGTTAATATGTAGAATGGGAATACTTGGCTATTGAAGGATGTCAGACATGTGCCTACATTAAGAATAAATTTGATATCGACAGGGTATTTAGGAAGTGATATTTGTACTGTGATATTTACAGTGGACTCTTGGAAGGTTACCAAGGGTGCTCTTATGGTGGCAAGAGGTAAGAAGGTTGGAACCTTGTATTTAACCACTTATAGCACTAATGTTTGTAATCTTGTGACTTTAGAATTAGATACAACATTGTGGCACTATAGGCTCGGTCATATGATCCATAAGGGTATGGAGATCATAAAGAAGGATTTTCCTAGATATACAAAAACTGGTTTGGAGTTCTGTGAGGACTTTATATATGGGAAACAGAAGCAAGTAAGGTTTCTCAAGGTTGGACCTACAAAGAAAGAGAGTAACTTAGATTTGGTGCATTCTGATGTGTGGGGATCAGCTCAGGTATCATCTCTTGGGGGTTAAAGTTATTATGTTACTTTTATTGATGATGCAACAAGGAAAGTGTGGTTTTATTGTATTAGAAACAAATATGATGTATTTGACACTTTTGTTAAATGGAAAGCCTTGGTAGAGAATAAAATAGGTCTTAAGCTAAAATGTCTCAGGTAAGATAATGGAAGGGAATATTGCAGCAATGAATTTTATGATTACTGTTCTAAGAATGGAATCCGCAGGAAAAATACGGTTCTAGGAACTCCACAGTAGAATGGGGTGTCAGAAAGGATGAACATAACAATAATGGAATGTGCTAGGAGCATGAGGTTACATGTAGGACTGCATCTTTCCTTTTTCGGCAGAAGCGGTGAGCACAGTTGTGTACTTGATAAATAGAGGAACCTCAAGTGCCTTGGATGGAGGCATACCTGAGGAGGCTTGGTATGGTAAGAAATTTGATTATTAATTTCTTAGATTCTTTGGATGTGAGGTGTTTTTCCATATAGACAAGGATGATAGGACCAAGCTAGAGGCTAAATCAGAAAAAATGTACTTTCATTGGTTATAGTGGCGATGACTTTGGATATAAATATTGGAGTATTAAGGAAAAGAAAATCATTCGATCTAGGGATGTGGTATTTATTGAGAAAGTCATGTATAAGTAGCAGTTGCAGGAAAATAGGGAAGAATCCAAGAAAGAATATGCAGCAGTAGAGGATCTTCTGGATGGGAAAGTGACACATGAATCATTTCAGGAACCTCCTCAATAGGAACCCCAAACTCCTATATTAAGGAGGTCTTCTAGGGTAAGAAGAGAACCTGAACATTTTTCTCCTTCTCTTTATATTTATGACTCACTGATAGTGGAGAGCCAGAGAGCTTTGATGAAGCAATGTAGGTAGATGTTAGGAAGAAGTGGGAGCAAGCCATGGATGAGGAGCATCAAGCTCTCATGGAGAACCAGACATGGGATTTGGTGAAGCTACTCGAAGGTAAAAGAGTATTACAAAACAAGTGAGTGTTCAAATTCAAAGATGAGGAAGGAGGCAAGAAATGATACAAGGCCCAGTTGGTGGTCAAGGGGTTTACACAGAAAAAAGGTAAAGATTTTGATGAGATTTTTTCTCCTATAGTTAAAATGACTTCTATTAGAATTGTTCTAGGAATAGTTATATTAGAAGACTTGCACTTAGAACAACTTGAAGTAAATACTACATTTCTCCATGGTAATTTGGAGGAGGAACTATATATGCAACAACCAGAGGGCTATGAGGTCAAAGGTAAAGAGGATATGGTGTGCAAACCTAAGAAGAGATTGTATGGCTTGAAATAAGCTCCACATCAATGGTATAAGAAATTTGATAGCTTCATGATGGAGCAAGGTTATATTAGATGTCATTCTGACTATTGTGTGTATACAAAGAAATTTGAGGATGGAAATTATTTTATCCTTTTTTTGTATGCGGATGACATGTTGGTTGCAGGTAAAAAAATGCAGGAAATAAAAGTACTCAAGAAGAAGCTAAGTGAATCCTTTGCTATAAAGGATTTGGGAGCAACCAAAAAAATCCTTGGTATGAGGATATCTCAGGATATTAAGGAACGGAAGCTGACCTTATCTCAGGAAGAGTACATTAAGAAAGTCTTGGAGAGGTTTAATATGCAGGATGCTAAACCGGTTGGGACTCCTTTGGTAGTCCATTTCAAGTTATCAAAGGAGCAATGTCCCAAGAGAGAGTAGGAGAGAAACCAAAGGTCCAAGGTACCTAACTCATCAGCAGTTGGTAGTTTGATGTATGCCATGGTGTGCACCAGGCCTAATATTTCCCATGCAGTGGGAGTGGTGAGTAGATTTACGAGTGAACCAAGTAGAGATCACTGGCAAGCAGTAAAGTGGATCCTTCGGTATTTGAGAGGGACCATGCGGACCATTTTTTTCTACAATGTATCAGACACCACTTTTTGTGGTTATGTAGATTCATATATGGTTGGAGATGTAGATAGAAAGAGGATCACGATAGGTTATGTTTACACTATAGGTGGGATAGCAGTAAGCTGGATTTCATGACTACAGAAGCTGGTGGTTTTGTTAACCATAGAGGCTGAGTATGTTGTTGCCACAAAGGAAAGAAAAGAAATTATTTGGTTACACCAATTAATTGAGGATTTAGGGCATAAGAAGGAGGAAGGAAAGTTGCATAGTGATAGTCAGAGTGATATACACCTAGCTAAGAACTCTGCTTTCCAATCTAGGATGAAGCATATATAGTTAAGGTACCATTTCATCAGGACAACTTTGGAGGAAGAGAAGTTGAAGTTGAAGAATATTCATACCAGTCAGAATCCTACATACATGATGACCAAGGTGGTCACAAGGGAAAAAATGAAGCTATGTTCAACTTAGGTTGGTCTTCATGGAAACTAGTGAAGGGTTGAGAAGCTTTCTCAAAGGAAAACTAGTCTCCAAGTGGGAGATTGTTAGGTTGTGGAGCCTATTTTCATGTGAGAAAGTGTTGAAGACTGTACACTAAGAGTACTAAACACTTTCCATAGTTGTCTCATTGGGGTTTGGGGCCAGGTCGGGCCTTAAGCGAGGGTCCGGGGAAGCAGCCCCCGAGAAAAAAAAATATCCTTAAAACGTGCCCAATATACTGGGAAACGTTTTCTTCTCATATGTGCGGGATTTTCGACCCATAGGTTTATGGGATGGTTTTGGCCCATGGTTTTGATACCCATGGTTTTGTAAAACTGCCTAAGTAGTTGTCTACTTATATGGTTTTATGCATATGGTAGACATCATGTAACATTGCATATGTGTTTTGAATTCAGGTGTGAATTCTGTAGAGTTTGTTGAGCATAGTTCCAAATAGATTTAGGTATTGTATTGAGAGAGCGGTGGCTTGTAATAAATTTTGAGCAAGTGATTCTTAGTGGATGTAGCCCAAATTGGGTGAACCGCATTAAATATTGTCTCTTTGTGTTGTGTTATTTTATTCTACAGTTTTATTTAATATCTGTAATATTTTCTGCATATTAGTTTCTATTGTTACGATTCTGTGAGGGATTATTCTACATATTTTATCCCTTATTTCCTAACAAGGCCCACGGGTGTGCATCTGATCCCACCTAGCCACTTATCTCTTGTACATGGTGTTCCATATCTATAGGTAGTTATTGAGAAGCAGGATAGTGCAGGTAGGCAAGAAGAAATGGGAAGATATCATTTTTTGTTAAATTTGGAAATACATTAGTCTACAAATATACCTATGGTAGTGCAGCAAGCACCATTGTTTGGGAGTATGCTTGGAAGATTATTTCTGAGAGCCTCGTCGGGATAGAGTATTGATGCATAGACCATTGGGAGCACTTTTATGGGTGATGCAACTTCACAGACCATGGGTGTCTAGTTTATTACTATAATTGGGACATAAAGAAGCTCTTCAACTATTCCATAACTCATAGTAGGGGTGCGAGAGGTTCAGGAGGATCTGGTCAACCACCTAGAGGGAATACTGGTGGAAGTTCTAGTTCTGGGTCTAGTGGAAAAATTCCACACACACAGAAACCACCTCAACAACCTCTACAACCACAACAGACACCTCAAGTTTACTATGAGATGTATCTCCACTTTCCAGAGTATAGGGGTATTGAAAATGTAGCAAGGCATGTGCACAAGTGTGAGCTACTATGGTGTCCTAAGGGAATTACATCTTTAGATAGGAAGGAAAGTCAATTTTCCAATATTCTTCAAGGGCGTGCAAATAGTTAGTATAGGAAGTATGATCCACATCAAATTGTGGTGGATTATAATGCTTTGCACACTAAATTTCTATTTAAGTTCCACATTTTTGAATTTGAACAATGAAGCATCATCGCACTCAAGGCTATTAAGCAAGGTTTATCTGAAAACATGCAGGAATAAGACACACATTTTAAGACTCTTCTATCAAAATTTTCCTATGAAATTCACAAATTCAACATGCACAGTGGTTTTTTGGAGGATTGCTGACTCAATTTTGAAGAGCTTTATCTCATAAGACATATATTGATCTATGCGACACTTTACCCACTGAGGCAGTTGGAAGTGTTTATACTAGAGTGAGCTCATTCTTAGGGCAAAAATTGTAGCCATGGAAAATTAGTTGGAGAAGCTTTATACCAATTCAGATCATGATAAGCGCAGTGGTATATGCTGCACAGATTATGAGTTTGAAGGACCTATTATGGATAGTTTCCCACGCAGATCAGTATGCACATTATTACTGGATTGTGAATTCTATCACCTAAACCATAATTTTTAGGATTTTCCTCTTTTTCGGCAAGTGATTTAGAATAAGGTGTCCATGTATTGTAATATTTGTAAGGCCCATACCCACAACACCACTGATTACAGACTGATTGATCACATCCTTGAAACCATTGAGACAGGAGTGTGCCAGACTAGTATGGTGAGTAGATCACATGAACAAGAAGAAAAAAATAATGAAGGGCACAATAATGGGGATAATTGAAATGGAGGCTTCCAAGGAGGATATAGAGGCCGAGGTTATGATTATGGTAGAGGAAGATTCACATGTGGTACTTGTTATACTAGTGGGTCCCCTGATCATTATCAACATATTTTCCCTTATAATGCAACTTTCTCATGGTGTGGGAATCAACATAAGTTAGAGGATTTCCTAGATCTATATGAGAACATGAGAAAAAAATAAGAAGGATAAGGGCGCAAGGATGATCAAGGTACAGTGTGTTGTTAATCAGTGGATTCCTAAGAAAACACCTTATCATGATTTGATAGACAGTAATTGTTACAACATGCGTTGAGGCCACACACACACATGCGGACCTCTAAAGGCTAAGCCACTCATCACAAGGGAGGGAGTGATACATGCCAAGTATCCAGACACTGTACATCATAAGGAAGTCTAGCAGGAGATTATGGGAGTCATCAGAGACCTTCAAGGAGAGATACAGATCTTAAATGAGTAGGCACGTGAAAGAGAATGTGAAAAGAGTGTTGGGATCCTGCATAAGGATGTGGATGACTTAAAATAGATGTAAAGAATGTTGCACTAGGAGAATATAATCTCACTACTAAGGGAATAGCTACAAGAGAAGGTACCACGCGTTGGAAAGGAGAGTGAGAGGAAGATACTTCATGTGAATCTACTACCTCATAATCATGAATTTTACAAGGAATTACACTTGATGCAGTAATTGATGGATGATATGTATGAAACCTTTTTATAGATACAGGCACGGAGGTGAATGTGTTGACTCTAGATACATGGAATTAGATGGGTAGACCAAAATTGCAGTCTTCTTCAAATGTACTATATATGACAAACAATACTAGGGGTATGCCTATTGGGGTACTTAAAGATGCATCCATTACCATTTAGGGAGCCAAAATTACTGGATACTTTGAGGTATTAGAGCTCGCAAAAGAAAATAATTTTCCAACATTACTTAGGTGGCCTTGGTGTTATGCGAACAACGTTGATCTATGCTTTAACAAGAGGTATATAATTTTTTTAGAACAATGATGATAGCATGGCCATACCTCTATATGATAATAAGCAAGAGCCTTATGTTGATCCCTTGAATGAATAATAGTTTAATAGGATCTATGCTCACACAGTACACAATCCAAAAAATATGGAATCATCAAAGGAAGGTGTACTTTAGTGGGAAGACATGCAGTCTGTAAGTGACACTACTAGTGTTGCTTGTGATAACTGGGCCCATGGAACGTATGAGTTGGTCGGGCGTGAATTAAAGGACGAGTCACCAGGATGATTAGGTCATGCATGGTGAGGCAGTTAGGTTTAACTCAAGTAGCAAGGTATACTGGTGAAGGGAACCCCGATACTTTCTTGCGCGCCATGGAAACTCAGTGGCATAATGATGGGGATAGAAGAAACATGCTAGTTTATACTTTGCGTTGGGACGACAGTGCACGCTAGTGGGAGACAAAATAGAGATAGGCTTTTGGAATGGCGAGAAGTGAGAATCACTTTTTCCACCAGGTTTACTCAGAACAATGTACCTATGCACATATGTACAAATATCATGGTAAGACTCCGGCTTCAGTACACGTCCATAATTGTGAGAGACTATGGGTGCAAGGCAAGGAGGCCTTACCACTATCTCTATGGGTACATAAATTCTATTCCACACTTGATGCAGATGTGCACACGCATGGTATGTCCATGCAAAACTCAAAAGAGAAACAACAAAATGACATGAGATGACTGCAGGTATGATTCAAACTTTTGATTATTTTTCTACTAATCCTCCAGTCCATGAAGCATTACAGATCATGAAGCGCATCACATTGGGGGATACCACGAAGGAAGCATAACTCATGCTTGAACTACTTGGGGAACTTGATCCATAGCCGCATGAGGATATATTTGAGATAGAAGTATACATGGGTCATGCTTGAAGAAAAAAGAAAAGGGTAAATTGGTATACATGATTAATGATGAGGAATTATAGAACTTGGATGTTATCCATACTGAAGGTGCACAAGGTATTAGACACTGTAGTGAGAAATCACATGAGTACCATGATCTTATGAAGACAAAGAAGGTTAACATTGGTACTGAGGATGAGCCTAAGGAAGCCATCATTGGGGATTACTGGTTACAGAAACAAGTAGCCAGATATCATTGAGCTCTTGTGTGACTTCTAGGATCTTGTTCCTGCGAGGGTTACCATGAGTTGAAAGGGAGTACACCCTTCATTGGGCTAGATGAAGATCAAGTTGAAAGAAGGTGTGCACGCCCGGTTAGGAAGAGACCTTATAGGATGAATCCTAATCTATGCGTGTGAAGGTGAATGAAGAAATTGATAAGATGCTCAAATCTGGAATTATTGAGCCTATTGAAGAATCTGGAGTGGGTTAGCCCCATGGTTATAAGCATCAAGAAAGATGGAAGGATAAGGATTTGTGTGGACTAGAAAGAAGTTGAATGCATCCATGTGTCATTGATCCTTTTCCCACCCCATTTCATAGAGCAAATATCCTGGAAGGAGTAGTTGGGCGTGAGATCTATTCGTTCATAGATGGATTTTCAGGTTATCCCCACGTACGTATTCACGAAAGAGGACCAGGAAAAGACCACTTTCACTACAGATTGGGGAAGCTTTGCATATACAAGTTATGCCCTTTGGATTGAAAAATGCACCAGCAGTATTTTTGTGCATTGTTGTGCATGCCTTTCAAGATTTTATTTACAACTTCTTACAAGTATATTTGGATGATTGGACAATATAGGGCTTAGTCAAAGATCATTGTGATAATTTGAGATTAATGTTTGAGAGGTGTAGGCAGTTGAGCATCTCTCTCTAACATTAAAAAGTGTATCTTTGCTACACCCTTTTGGAACCTTGCTTGGTCACATAATATGTACAAAGAAGTGATTATTGGTAGACCCAACAAAGATAGTTGTGATCTTGGGTCTGGAAGAACCTACAAATCAGAGTGAAGTGCATAGATTTCTGGGACATACTGGTTACTACAGAAAGTTTATCAAAGGGATATGCAAAGATTTTCAAGCCCCTGGAAGAGTTTACTCAAAGCTAAAGGGAAATTTTATTGGGGTGACGCGCAACAGTAGGCGTTTGAAACATTGAAGGAGAGGCTTACCACCACACCTATTTTGTGTTTTGCTTCGTGGGACAAACCTTTTCATGTTCATGTTGATGCCTTTGGCATGGACAATTGGCGCACTCTTGGCGGAACCAAGGGAAGGAATTATGGATCATCCCATTTGCTTTGCAAGTAGGAAGTTGACACCCGCGGAGCAGAATTACACAACCCCTAAGCGTGAAGATTTTTCTATGATCTACATGCTGCATAAGTTCAGACAATACTTATTGGCAACCCCATTTATCTTCTATACAGATCATATGGCACTGAAGTATTTAGTCAACAAGTCATTTTTTGCAAGGGCACATCTACAGATGGATACTTTTGTTTCAGGAGTTTGACTTCACATGTTGTCATCAAACCAAACAAGAGCAATTCAGGGCCTAATCATCTATGAAGGAATCAATTTTGGTGAGGATGTGCAAAGCATTGAAGATAATATGTCATGATGCACAATTGTTCAGGTTAAACCGTGCATTCCCACATATTTGGAGGATATTGTAGTGTTTTTTACGCATTGGACAGGCGCCTGAAGGAATGAAGACATTGGAGAAAAACAAGTTTGCCATTCGAGCAATGCCATACCAACTCATTGGAGGAGATCTCTATACAAGCTGGGTCATGAGATGAAGTCTTGCGCCATTGTGTTCTATAACATGTGTGCGACGCCATAATGGAGGAGGCCCATGGTGGGAGATAGCAGAACAACATTATACAGGTGATGCCATACACATGCATAAGATCCTTTTTGCTGGACTTTGGTGGGAGACGTTATATAAGGATACCAAGGGATATATGTAAAGGCATGTGACCATTGTCAGTGCCTTGGGAAGCCTGTACATAGTAGATGAGATGTCGTTGCAACCTATTGAAAGCGCGGAGACTTTTGAAAAGTGGGCTATTGACTTTGTAGGACCTCATTACACCACCTCGTGATTAGGAATGGACACACGCTACATTATTACTTGTATAGACTATCTGATAATGTGGGCAGAGGTTACACCTACAAAAGATTGTACAACAGCCACAACAGCTAGATTTTTATGGAAAAACATTATTAACAAGTATTGATGCCCATTAAGCTTGACAAGTGATAGAGGAACTCGTTTCTTGAATGAGAAAATAAGAATCCTATTAGCAGAGTTTATGGTGGCACACCACTAAGACAACCCCCTATCATCCCGTAAGCTAATGACACTGTAGAGGCTTTCATCAAGATCTTGGGACAGACATTGACAAAAATCTGTGATGTTGGAAGAAAAGATTGGGATGATAAAGTATCATATGTACTTTTGGCTTACAGGACTACTAATTAAGAGATTGAATAAGGCTGCACCTTTTCAAGTTTGTGTTAGGTGCAGAAGCTGTACTACCCAGTTGAATTCATGTTACCATCCATGCCTATTGTGTGATGCAGGTGGATTAGAAAATGAACAAGCTTGTGGAAGAGCGCATTGACAAACTAATGCAACTAGATGAGTGGTGTGCCATTGCGCGTTGGAGCCATAAGACTGAGAAGGCGCGACAGAAGACATGACATCGATATGTATATTAAGAACAAGACATTTGCAGTGGGCAAGATGGTCTTTCTCTATGGCTCCAAGTTTCCTTGCACAACCCAGGGAAAGTTGAAAGGTGCATTGGTTGGGACCTTTTATCGTAACCAAGATACTTGAATCAGGCGCATGTTAATTACATGCGTTGGATGGCACCATGTTGCCTGGTTACTTCAATGGGAGTAGGACTGAAGCCTTACTATAAATAAAGCTTCTCGATGTTTGTAATAAGGCAGTATTGCCACTTAGATTAGGTTTCCCTTCCATGTGTTTCTTTCCAATTATTGTTGCTTTGTGGTTTTGTTTTCTTGTTTGTTGTAATAAGCGTGTACTTGCGCGTAGGAAGCTGATTACTATCTATTGAGTTCATGCACAGAGGACCGCACATACTTTTCGTGTGGGGCGAACCAGGTTGTAGGTGTGCGAAGAAGGAATCCATTGGTGATGAGATTTATATATAGTTTGGCGCATTTGGGAAAGTTGACACAAGTATATATATGAAGGTGTGAAGTAAGGATGCTCTCTGAAATATGTGTGCAAGAGAAAGGTGATATAGATGTTAGGGACGATGGTGCTCGTACGAAAATTGCTCTCAGGATAAAGACCACGCATGGAAAGGGATTGCACAGTGTAACACGAGGTAGGCAGCGACAGGATAAACTACTTGGTATGTGGCGTAGAGGATTATGTATTGTGGCACAAGGAAGCATGCGCCAAGAGGTTTGTGGCCTGAAAAGTAGTGAACGCACCAAAAGGTTACGACTACAGAGCATGAAAGAAAGCAACGAAAAGTGCAAAAAAATGAAAAAGCATAATTACAGCTGAGTACAGTGGTAGGTGAGTAGCAATTAATGCGGGGAGATCATAAAAAATCTATAAAAGGAGTGCAAGTGATTTCATTCTTACCTTGCATGATTAGAGTGTTTGAGTCTTGAAGAGAGCCTTGAAGTGCGAACGAGTGCGAAGTGCGAGTACACAAGAGAACCTATCAGACCTATAGAAAATTTGGCATGGCCTGAAGGAGCTTCTTCGTGGGAAGTGTGAGAACGAAGGAAAGGTGTGATGAAGAGAGGAGAGTAGAGGTTCAAGGGTTCGAACTTTCAGAGTTAGGGTTTGAGAAACGGAATTTGCAGCTAGGGCACTCGGGTTCGACAAACCAGAGGATAACAAGAAGGCGAAAAGTTGCAAGAGTAAGCAGTGGTGATGAACTTTTCATCTAGGGCACCTTATAAGTTGAGCAGAGTTTATCAATGACACTAAGGAAAGCCGTGAACAAGACAAGAAGCCTGTGACAGAGGAAGCACCGGAAGAGTGGTTTGCAGAGATGCAATATCTAGGCGAGGTCATCGAAGGAAAGCCATGGAAGTCGCAGTTGACAAAATGCAAGATCAACGATTTCAGTCACCATTCTGAGAAGACCTTGGCGGACATTGAAAAAGACATCGTGATCAAAACAAACCAGAGGACAGAAGAAGGGAAGATAATATATGACGACTCTGTGAATAGACTCCTGGAAAGCGTTGGAGTGCTTTCGCTCTATAAGCTGCCCTTCTTTGGAAAACCAAAATGCTTGTACTAGTGGTTGTTATCGCGTGTCCATGAGGACTACTTTTACTTTGCGGACATGAGAATGCGCCTCATAGGGCAATTGATAGGTAGGGTGACTGAATTGCGCATCTCTGGAGAGAGATAGAGCCAGATTTGGATGATGAGGTAGGTGTAGAAGCTACGGAAGTCGCGCTTAACTACCGTAAAGGAGGCCGTGCGATGGATGTATCGGGCATTGAGGACCTTGCAACAAGAGGGGCTGCGCGCTTGGTGAGCTGTAAGTTGGGTGTGTCAGAAAGGTGGAAGGAAGTGAACAAGCGATGGTTGCATATTGTGCATAAGATGGCAAATAAGACTTATTACAACATAGTGCAGTATATTGCTGAAGGCATTATTGAAGAAGCGCACGTGCAAGCTGATAAAGGTGAGAAAATTACATGGGGCGCAATATTCCTTTTATTGGTATTTTGTGAGATTGGGGTACTAGACGAGCCTAGGGAAAACATGTGGGTATATCCTTTGGAGCCCAAGTCACCAACCTAAAGGTTTGCCAAATTTACTTGCGAAGGTAATATTTTGGGCACCTATAAGCAGCGCATGGATAGATGGTACAGGAGGATGCTCGACGCATTTGAAGGAGAATGGCACATACCAAGAGAGTTGCCTGTGGTTCTTAGATGGCTAAGCAGAATTTGCGGCCTACCAATACTTCTATTTGGGCAGGTTCTTTATGAAGGATGGGGAGAAAAGCCCATGGTGCAAGTTGCCATTCGCGTTTACCGCACGATATTTCAAAGACTCTATGAATAGGTTGTACAACGCAAGAAAGTTGAAGTTTGATGTACGACAAGGTAGACGCAGATTACCATATACTTTGGAAAACCTATGTCTATCCTAACAATATGTAAGCTTATGAAGAAACAATGGAGTCAAATGATACTGCCATCACTCCTGCGTCCATGGCAATTGGAAATAAAGAGGCCTCGCGCGTATATGTTTACCTCGGGCACAGATTCTGGGACGGGAAGTATGTTGTTGGAGAAGATATGACACTTCCAAGCCCTCCCAAAGGAAGATTATAGGCAACCAAAAGGACACAGCGAGGATACTCCTACGAGGAAGGAAGAGGAAGAAGTAAAGATTGATCTCGAGGCCGAGGAGACGGAGAAGGAATAGAGTGCACGCTTGGTCAAACCTACAGAAGGAAGCTGAGAAGAAAACATAAAGAGCATAGCGGTGGTGTAGGAACCTCCAAAACAGTTAGAAGATTCACCAAGGACAACGCCGGTCAAGACGAGCCTAGAAAAAGAAGAGGAGAGAAGGCGCAAGCTCGTGACACAGAGTGACACTAAGGAAGGACTGTCAGACGGGGCTGCGCAACAATGAATCCCCACTTGTTCATAATGTGGAATGAAAATAAGATCCCATGGATGAGGAGAATGTACGCACCCAAATTTACATGTGCTACATTGTTGAAAATGGTTCAAAGGCCCCCCAATGATGATTCATGTCTTTTCCAAAGGTGTTCGAGCTATTTAACCTCTTTGCATTACATATTTATAGCCTATTTTACCTTACTTATCCATTTAGTGCATTTCCATGGCTTCCTGCTTTGTTTTTCCTTTAGTTTTGGCCTTTAGTCACAAACCTCTTCCCTGTTTGGGTGGCGGTTGTGTAACTGCCACCCTACGCAGGGTGGTGGTTTTGTGCGAATTTCCTTAAAATTTCTAGGCGTGAATTTGATGTGTGTTATCCCACTCTAGATCAATTTTGTAGGTCAATTGAGCTAATTTTAAGCTTGATTGATTCGTGCCAAACTCCGCTTCCAATTCTAATTGTTGATTGAGTGTTTAAAGTCCCTTCCACATTGTGATGTGGCACCCCATGGATTCCAAGTGTGCTAGAGCACTGCCCAGACAACCTTCTATAAAATCATCACTTCTTCTGAATAAAATGGCCAAAGAATTTTATCATGAATTGTATTTTTATATTGCTAAAATATTGCTAGAGACTACACAACCAAGCACAATTATCTTTTGTTGTTCTTCCTCTACCTGCATTGCTACCAAACCAATTGCAAGCCATTATTTCTCTAGTGCTTTCTTCTATTCTTCTTCTGCATTCCTAGCTTCCTGGACTCACGTGAAAATTGAAGATTGGAAAAGATAAATGAGGGGAAAGAAATTGATACCTCAACTGGAATTACCTCATCACTAAAATTTCTAGGTTATGGTTGTTATTGAATTTCTTCATTTCTTCATTTTTGAATCTGTATGCACATTTATCCACTAGAGTAGCAAATCACTTTCATTTTAGTTGTTGTAAATAGATAGATCATTACAATAGATTCCATTTATTTTGATAATCTTCCGGTGATAAATTACTTCCCTGCCTATCCCTATGGGTTTGTAAAGGAAGTTTCTCATGAGGAAGGGTTCTACATTAATTTAGAATCAACTGCAATATTTTTTCATTTGTAAGACTTCCATTGAATCCTTCTTTAATTTTGTTGGGGAAGTTGCAGGGGAAGAAAAGTTTCTTAGCAGATTTGATTTATTCTCGCGTCTATGAGGGAAAATAGAGGATTCGTATCCACATTTACATTTTGGAAATTCTTTGTTTAGTTAGGATAGATTAGAGATATTGTTGCACAGATAAATAGTTACATCCAAATGTTTATTTGTTTAGGACTTGCTAATTAAATTGTAGAAGTAATTTCTTCATTTCTTTGTATTTTCTCAGTTATCCTCCATAAAGTATAAAATACAAAAATATTAGATTATATTAGTTAGTTCACTTTTACTTATTTTATTCTCTTTATTTAATTAATTTACTTTCAAGTAAGTAGATAGAATCAAACAAACAATAGGGAATTTACACTACCCACACATAGCCTCTAATTCCTCTTTGGCCAACTAAACTACTAAGAATTCACACTACCCAACCTTAGTTCCTAATTCTCCTATAGTTTCCCATCAACACCCCTACAATATTCCACATCGGTTGTCCTGGCACTACCTCAGGAGGTCGAGTGTCATTGAGGGTCAAGTGTTGATTTTCAGTCATACAAATTGTTGAACCCAACATAAAGGACTAATTACTTCTTACCCCTTTTCTTTCATTGTTATTACCTTACCTTTCCATTTCTTCCCCTCTTTTTGTAGGTATTTTATACTTCCTAAAATATTTCTAGTAGAGAGATGGGTGGGCCATTTGGATTTGACAGATATTATACCAAAGTCCAACCACAGCAATCCCCTTCCTTTTCCAGATGGGCTGACAATCACACGAACAATGTGCAAACCTCCTCTATATTTTCCTCAAAAACCATCAGTTATGAGAGAGTAGAGGATTTTGATCAACCTTTGAGCATCTGATACATTCATCCCAATGAAAATAACGTGATTATTACACATGGAACTCAATATTCTCCTAATGATGTCATTTATACCTTAGTAGGAAGGATTAGAGACCTAGAGAGTGTTGAACCATGGCAACCAACTCATGTAGTAGGACAGAACATGGGGTATCTAGTTGATAACAAGGGATATATCCCTAACAATGAACAACCAATGAAACATCCCGTACAACAAGGTTATCCAGTTCAACTGATTCTGGGAAATATTCTCATAGGGTCTAACACACTAGGGATGGGTCCTCATCCTTCTCAATCTTATCATACGCAAGGGTTGGATGGAAGTGCATTCTCAAATGTTTCTCCTTTAGGAAATGTGACGTTCCCTGGTTTCATGTTTGTTATTTCATATCATGGTATCATCCCACGCTATTTGCATATGTATTCACAGTCTACCCAGATGGATCCATATACCTTCCCTACTCCTTATACTTCATATCAAGGAGCTTCATATGTCCTATTCAATGCCTACAATGCAGCTTATCTGACTCCTCCTCAACCTCCTCATCAAGGGTATTCAATGGAAGAATCTTATGCGATGGGTACTTACACTGAGTATTTGAAAGAACTCCTTGAATATACCATATGGGTTGTCATGCTTCCATGCCCATTTCCTGATTTTCCCAAATTTAAGGGGGAGGGAGATCTAAATGCTCACATCAAGGCCTACACTACGGCTATTAGCGAGTTTCTTCCTTGGGATTCTGTAGTAGCTAAAATATTTTTGAAGTATCTTGAGGAATTACATTAGACTGGTACTATCGTATTCCAAAAGCTTTTATACATTGCTTTAAAAAACTTATTTTGGAATTCATCAGAGCTTTTGACATGAACAAGTTACTTCAAATGGGATTAAGGGATTTTCTACATATTAGGTAGGAGAAAAATGAATTTTCTGTACATTTCATCCAGAGATGGCCTCAAGTTATTTACTCCTCTACAAGTGTACCCAACATGGACCAGATGGAAATTTTTTATCTTTTCCTCACTCACTCAATCGAGAGACTAAGGAAGAAGTCCAAAATTTTCCTTTCCATAGTTATGAGGAAGTATTGGAAGGTGCACTTCAAATTGACCAAGATGTTATCGACAGTGGGCATAAGATTTATGGTCTCAATGGGAAATTGGTATCTATTAACCAAAACAACATAAACCATCAAAACAACAGGGAAAACAACCAAGGACCTAAGGGTTTGATTCATAATCATGGTGCTACCACGAATGGTGTTATTGATCAAGCAAAGAACTCTAGTTTTACGAACAATAGTAGAACTAACAACCAAAACAACAACGTGGGAAATCAAAGATTCCCTAACACTATTTCCTCGGTCAACACAGTTGATGTGAACCGTCCCCTCCTTGGAAAAATCAAACCCAAGGCCTGAACAAATACCAAAAATCCAGCCAAGGGGAAACTAATTATGGTTATAACAATCAATTTCAAAACTACAATCGAGGTTATAATTAACATCAACAAGATGCTCATCAAAGACCGAGAAATTACAATCCTAACCTATATTGTATATTCCATTGTGTCATCAGTCATGACACTAGGACTTGTAGAGATTGTAAAATTTTTTGACAAATAATCCCTGAGAATTAAAGGAAGCTCTTTATGGACATGTTTTTAGTGAATCCTGAAATAACCTCGCAACCTAGTCATACAGGACTTGTAGCTCCTTAGAATGAAAACCTAAAAATCTTTCTAGATCCATTCCCTATGCATCCTGAAAATGTCAAGGTAAATCCTTAGCACATAAATAAGGGCATTCCTATTGCAAATAATTATCATGAAGCCTCAACTTCCGACAACTCTCAATTTTCCCCTAACCTCGGATCTAACGACAATACAAATATTATGGGATTAGTTGAGATTGAGGTTGAAATATAAGTTAACGCAACAACCTGAACAATGGAATATGTTCCAAAACCTCCTCTCTCTCATTCTCTCTCACATGATGACACTTCTATAATTGTGAAACCTATAGAAACTTATGATTTGATTTCAGATTTAAACAAGACCTTCTCGCACATATCATTTATAGATTTACTAAATAATTCTCTTTCACATTGTGCTACGTTATTGGACGCACTAGGTCTTGGCCATCTAGTTCATGTCATGCCTCCTCCTGGAGCTCAAATAAATCATATTGATTTTGACATAAATCCTCTGGGATAGAGTGATAGGGATGACATGTTTTTTTTTATATAGAAAAGATGTCATCTGATGTTGAAATAGCCTAAAGAGGTGCTCCTGCATTATATCTATAGGTCTAGGTTTATAACAATTACATCAAGAGATCCAAGGTTGACGATGGGGCTGCTATGAATTTGCTTCCCTTCTCTTTCTTGTAGAAGTTGGGATATGGTGAGACTAACTACTCCTCTATAAAATAAGTTGCTAGGGTATAATAGTCTTAAGGCTACCTCGATCGGAACCATAGTCCTTCATATCTCCCTTGGGCTAAAAATAATCCTAACCAAGTTTTACATTATTGAAAAGGAGAAAAATTATAACATGATCCTTGGTAGACCTTGGATTCATTAGTTGAAGGCTATTCCCTCCACTTTGTTCCAAGAATTTATATTTATCCATTTTTGGAAGGTTTTTTTTGCTCGGGGGATCCTAAACCTTTCGATATTCACTTAGAAAATCTCAAAAATAAACCAGGGGTTCATTCAGAGTATGAACTACCTACGAACCAGTTAAACAAGATGCTTCCATCAATCCAATTGGTCATGGTCATCTTGAATATTCCAAAATTTGAGGTCGATGACTCAAAAATGTTCGAGGTTGCCGAAACTAATAAGGGTAAATCAATATCTATGGAAGCTGTTTCCACTAAAACAACGACATGAATCATGAAACTCTTAGAGAATGATGAGTCGATCTTCCTCCCGTTTGAACTACAAGGAATGGGTATCATTATTGGTACGGCCTCTCCTCCCTACGATGGTCTTGTTATGGGTGTAAACAATATAGAATTAACAAAGGAAGAAGAGAGCGGTGAAATCAATACAATGCCCATCAAAGCCATTCCTAAGGTGTGTTCTATTCCAAACCTTGGTTTAGATACAAACATGTTAGAAATCAAGTATGTCATCTCCATAGATATGATCCCATAGCACAACAAAGGTCACTTGAAATCAATATGCTTCACGTAAAAGAAAAAGTTGAGTAGTGCAGTCATGCTCACCTAAACATGATATGTCAAGAATGTAACATAGAGGTTCTTGAATACCTCCTTCAAACAAACAAATTGGATAAACATACATAAACAATCATGGGTAGGGGTTGTAGGTTTAAACCCTAGATAATAATTCCTTGTAAAAAGAATAGAAAATTCAACGATCATGTTTCTTCACCATGTACTCTTGGGCATGAGGAGTTTGACATCCTCCAACTCTCTTCACCTTAGACATTTTTATATCTAGTTCATCTGCATTTCCACTTGTATATTACTGCATTCACATTTGCATTTTCATCCTCCAGATCATTCTGTAAATTTGTAATTAAAGAACTTATCTTTCAAACATTTTTTAAAAACATATAAAAACAATGGCAAAACATTCAATCACCTTTATTCAAATATCCGCAACATTATCATCAACATTTGTAATCATTTCACCAAGTTAATACAAATTTCTTATGCCAATCCTTCCAAGGTTTGCATACTTGGTTATTCTCCTAGTTTTCTTCTAGTTTAGGTGTCTTTGACTATGGTCTATTCTAGAAGATTCTTGGTGTCACATATCTCCCAGAAAAACCTCTTTGGTAGTAAAAGCATTCTAAACATTTTTACCTGAATTTCTTGTTTGCCTCTCTTAGCCTTCATTGTTGAACCCTCGCACCTTACTAGTTGTGTGGGGTTGAGGCTTGGGGAAATTTCTCCCTCCCAAAAGTATAACTAAAACTTTAAAAAAATGTTGAACAAGTCAGATCAAATAAATGTAAAAATCTTTTATTTATAAATAAAACTAGACTTCCTTGCCCCACCAATCTTTGGTGATGAACCCACGCTTATTACTGGTAGTGTGAGGTTGGGAAAGGAGGGAAGTACCCTTATTCACCTATATCTTGTCCTCAATGATGAGCCCATGCTTATTATTGGTAGAATGGGGCAAGGTATAGGGGGTTTTTTCAAATAAGTTAGTAAGTTAAAATAAATTCATTCAATTAAATTTTCTTTGAAATCTTAAATCCCAAAAAAGTGAATTAGATGTGTATGTTCCGAAAGAGTTAAAACCTTAAAACCATATTTTTTAATCGAGTGGCCATCTACGAATCTAAGTATAGATAAGCTTGCAAGTAAATCATATTCTAAGCTATATGGTAAATTGTGTGTAGAGTTAGGTCTTAGGTTCCTAATTGGATTTCTGTCAAAATCTTGTCTTTCTCTCATCACTTCAGTTCATCAAAATCATAAAACACACGTCCCTTCTGGCTCTCAGTGTTGAGCCCTCGCATATTACTAGTGTTGTGGAGTTAGAGGTGGAGTGGGTTCATTCCTTTATCATATTACATCCATCACATTTTGACAACAAAACAAGAAGTATCAAATATTGCTTGAAAAACCAAAGTTTCGACATTACATTGTGTTTACATTAGCATCATATAAAACATAACAAAAAAAACAAATCATTCTATTAGCATATCATCATCCGTAGAGTGCATCCAAGAAGCATATAAAATCATTAGAAATTATAAGCATCTAAGAGTACACAAGAAAAATAAACCATTAAGGAGTAAACTCTTACACAAGAATGACTGAAACAAAAAGAAACATCTGTATATATATCCATAATAAGTCAAGTCTATATACAATGCCATAACACTCTAGGTGTGGTAAAAATGCTGACAAAGATCACAAAATCTCAAAAAACAATCATATATATGTCTCAAAAAATGACATCGAAGTAATAAAGGCATGTAACCTATCCCTCCCTATGGGATCCCTAAGAAGGTGTGCGGCAAGCTCGGTCTTCTGCAAAGATAGGACCTTAACGGCCTTCCAAACAGGTGAAAACATGTCAGTATGTCATCTATCCTATAACGGTTATCCCACATCTGTCAAAATCTCCTCTCATTTCTTCCCAGTAGGGATGAGCAATGTATCAACCAAGATCTTACAAATAAGATCTCGCCAACCGCCAGCAGTGGCTACAAGACAAAGCAAACAACGAGTTATAAAACCAAAAAAATACAGGGCTAAAACAAACAAATCATCCCCTTGATCCACTAAACTCCAAAAAATGAAAAAAATGACCATTTTAGATAAAATAAAATCTAGACCCACCTAGACGACCCCTTAGGGAACATTTTAAGCCAATAATTTGCAAAGATAATGCCCCCTAGGTGTAGATTTTTCAAATTTTACATTTTAGGTTTCAAATAAATAAATTAAAAATACTAACCTTTGTCTTTACCGTTGGATATCTCAATCGCAAGGCCATGATTACATCACCGTACTCTTCGTTTTGACTATACTCTCACTCAAAATGGTGATAGGTGATCCAGAACTCAAAAATCACAATGAGAATATGTGCAAATGAATTTCAAAATGAATTGTTTTGGTTATATATATGTTTTTTTAAATGTGTTATGAGTGTATATGCTCTATAGGGTTGGAGCACTGGTGCAAGTAAACGTTTATCCTCACGCAGACGGTAATTCCTTTTTTCAATTTGTTTTAGTGTTTATTTTTCGATATCATATATATCTACACTTGAGTTTTTCTTTTGTCTTACAGGTAATGGGAGTTAGGATGAAGTCACTTTGGCACATGGACGTGTCAGGTATAGCTTCTAACTCCCCATTTCGGGAATTTCATACTCGGACTCTACGTTTTACACCTTTTCATGGCTAAAATGCTTCTCTGAGGGGGAAATATGTACGCACCCAAATTTGCACGTGCCACTTTGTCAGAAACGGTTCAAAGGTTCCCAATGATGATTCATGTCTTTTCCAGAGGTGTCCAAGCTGTTTAACCTCTTTGTAGTACATATTTGTTGCCTAGTTTACCTTGCTTATCCATTTACTACTTTTCTATGGCTTCCCATTTTGTTTTTCCTTTAGTTTTGACCTTTAGTTACAAAACCACCACCCTGTTTGGGTGGTGGTTGTGTAACTGCCACCCTATTTGGGCAGCGGTTGTGTAACCACCTCTTTGTGTAGGGTGGTAGTTTCATGCGAATTTCTTGAAACAGGTGTGAATTGGATGCATGTTATCCCACTCCAATTCACTTTTAGCACACGTTTCTGGGTCAATTGAGATAATTTTAAGCTTGATTTATTTATGCCAAACTCCTCTTCCACTTTTAATTGTTGATTAAGTGTTTAACTTACCTTCCAAATTGTGATTTATTACCCCATGGTTGTCAAGTGTGCTAGAGCACTACCCAGTCAACCTTATATAAAATCATCACTTCTTCTAAAGCAAATGGTTGGAGAAATTTATCATGAATTATATTGTTATGCTGCTGAAATCTTGTTAGAGACTACACAACAAAGCACAGTTCTCTTGTGTTGTTCTTCCTCTACCTTCATTACTACCAGACCACTTCAAAGCCAATATTGCTTCAACACTTTCTTCTTTTCTTCTTCTACATTTCCATCTTCCTGGACTCATGTGAACATTGAAGATTGGAAAAGATAACTGAGGGGAAACAAAGTGATACCAAAACTAGCATTTCCTCATGATTGTAATTTCTAGGTTTGGGTTGCTATTGAATTTCTTCATTTTTTCAATTCTTTATTTCTGAATCTGTATGCACATTTATCCACCAGAGTAGCAAATCACTTTCATTTCAGTTGTTTCAAATAGATAGATCTGTCATCACCAATCTGGCACTATGATAATTCTTCACCGGGAACTCCTCGTGCTATGATTATTTACTAATGCACAACCTTTAGTTTGGTGGATGTAGTCCATGAGGTACTTCAAGTGTTATTGACTTCACTTGCCTTTCACCAAGACTATGGGAGAAACTTTACAATTACACCTCTTAATGGCTTCTTCAACACACATTTAAACTGATAGCTTCCTTCGCACACTTCCTACAATATTTCTCACTACTTCCTTATATGCTAAATGAGGGGGGTGGCCTCTCTATTTATAGAACTTCCAGGCTTATCCATCTTATCTCTAAGATAGGATAAGAAATCTACTCTGACGAATCATATTCCATACCTTAACTCTTATCTATACATGTAAGCTTATCTTTTAAGATAAGATAAACCTTATCATTTTACATGGGTTCCACATTTTTAGACTTTTTACAAATAAAATACACAAAATATTTATGACCTCACTCCTTGTCCTTATTACCAATATAATATTTCTAATTCCTAATCATGTAGACCCTACTTCTCTAATTACCCAAACTTTGACATTTTAACATTACCAGACCACTTACGACAAATATTTACTTTTTACAACATTCCTATTGTACTTTGACTGTTACCGTACTCCACATTATTGGCGGCACTGTACTAACGGCACCGTTATCTTCTATCAGACACTACTACTAATTATACTTAACAACATCCTATTCCTAATACATACATTAATAAAATAGAAATTATGGAGGAAAATTTTAGTGTCGACATCTTCCCCCTTCCTAGCTTCTACTCCGTCCTCGGAGTAGACTATTCTGGTGCTTGGAAAATCTTCAACTTGTCGTGGTTGACCCATTTTGTAATGGGAGTGCCATCCAATTCCTCCAGTCGGTACGTACCATTTTCATGCAAAGCTGTTATTTTGTAGGGCCCCATCCATTTTGGAAGAAATTTTCTCTGTCTTCTTTTTTTGTATCGGGAATCATATACTAGAACCAAGTCATTGACATGAAATGGAGACCACCAGATCTTTTGATCAAACTATTCCTTCTGCTTCAATTTCTTCTTATAGCTTGTATCCTTAGCTATTTCCCTCATTTCCTCTAGCAAATGAAGATGTACCAACCTTTCTTTTACTGAATCACTTTCATCCATCCTTTCATTTTTCATAACTCTCACGGTGGGAATATCAAACTCAATAGGAAGAACTAGATCAATGCCATAGGCCAACTAAAATGGAGAGTATCTTGTTGTTGACTTTGATGTTGCCCTATATGCCCACAATGCTGCATGAATCCTTTTATCCCATTTATGTACCTGCAAGGTTGCATCTTTTGCTAGAATTTGACATAACACAAAATTTGTTTGTTCCACCTGTCTATTTTTATTTGGTTTGTATGTTGTTGCCTTCCTGTGCTTAATAGAAAACTTATTGACTAGGGCTTCTACCACCTCATTAATGAAGTGGCTTCCTTGATCTGTTACAATTTCTAATGGACAACCAAATCTAGTGACAATGCGTTCATATATGAACCTTGCCACTTCATCCATGGAAGTTGTTTTCAATGGCATAGCTTCAACCCACTTGGTTAAATAATCTGTGGCAACTACAATATACTTGTTTTGGCGTGAGGTAGTTGGAAGTGGACCTACAATGTCTATTCCCCACTTTTCAAAGGGACCAAGTGGAAGAATAGGGCATAATGGAGATGATGAAGTCTTACGGTTACCATGTGTTTGAAAAATATCACATGTCTTACAATAATTATGACAATATTTGAAAAGAGTGGGCCAGTGATAACCTGCATCCAAGATCCTTCTTGCTATAAGTTGTCCAGAGAAGTGCCCTCCACATGTACCATTATGGAATTCTTCTAGCAGTTCCTTCCCTTGATCACGTCCAACTACCCTCTTGTACTGTCCATCAGGTCCTATTCGAAATAATACTCCATGCAGAATAGAATATGGATGACTGGCTTGTGTAATCTTTCTCTTAGTCTTTGCATTAGCACCATCAGGAAACTTGAATTCATTCAGATAATTCCAAATATCTATGTATTCACTAGGGATTGTGTCAAGGGATAAAAATGCTATATCGGGGAAATCATCATCATCACAAGATGATCCTAAACCATCATAGGCTCGAGAGAGTGCATCTGCATTGACATGCTTCTTTCCTGGCCTATCTATAATATCAAATTCAAATTCTTGTAACAAAATTATCCATCGTGCTATCCTCCATGATGGGTTAGGCTTATTTACAATATATTTTAGAGCCTGATGATCTGTTACAACTAGAAATTTTTTCCCTAGCAAGTAATTTCTAAACTTCTTTATAGCAAAAATGATAGCCAGAGCCTCTTTTTCAATTACAGTATAATTTCCCTCGGCACTGCTCATTTGTCTTCTCCCAAAGTAAATTGGATGTTCATTCCCATTTTCATCCTTTTGGCTCAAAGTACTTCCTAGTGCTGCATCTGAGGCATCAGTGTACACAATGAATGGCTTGCTCCAATCTGGATTCTTCAAAATAGGTGAAGACACCAGGGCTTCCTTCAGTTGTCCAAAAGCTTCATGCGCCTTATTTCCTGGTTCATAAGTAACATCCTTCTTCAAGAACTGGGTTAGTGGCTGTGCAATCTTTGAGAAATTCTTGATGAACCTTCTATAGTAACCCACATGGCCTAAAAATGATCTCAACTTACTTCTATTAATAGGAAATGGTAAATCTTTGATTTTTGAAACTTTATCAGGATCAGTACCAATACCATCTCTGGATACAACATGCCCTAACAAAACGCCTTTAGAACATCCAAAGACACATTTTTTAGGGTTTAGTGAGGCTTGTGCTTCATCTAACCTTTGAAATGATGTCTCCATCTGGTGCAGGTGGTCCAACTTGCTCCCATAGATGCAAAAATCATCCAGAAATACTCTGTTGAAGGTCTCAATGTAGGGTTCGAACACCCTATTCATCAAACGCTGGAATGTTGTTGGAGCATTACACAACCCAAAAGGCATAACTCTATAAGCAAATGTTCCCCAAGGAGTGGTGAACGTGGTCTTCAGCTGATCTTTCTCTACTATATGAACTTGGTTGTAGCCGCTATATCCATCAGCAAAACTATAGCACTCCTGGCCAGCTACTTCGTCCAAGATCTGATCTGAAAATGGAAGAGGGTAATGATCCTTCTTTGTTTCCTTATTGAGCTTCCTATAATCAACACAAATGCATAGCTTCCCATTCTTTTTTATTGAGATCACAATGGGAGAAACCCATTCTGAATTCTCCACAACAAATATGAATCCTGCATCAAGCAACTTATCTATTTCTTCTCTTATAGTCTTGGAAAAATTAGGATTCATTCTATATGGCATTTGCTTTATGGGCTTAGCACCATCTACTAGCTCAATATAATGTTCTACCCAACTTACTTGACGGAGTTCCTTGTAATCAAAAGTGAATATGTGTATGTACCTTCGAAAGAGCTGGAGGTAGGATTCTTTATCACTCTCCATCATAGCATCACCAATATTTATTTGTTGGAGAGGATCATCAACTTCTTCTTCAGATAATTTTATGGGGTCATGAGTTGGTGTGACTAGAAGGATATCCATGACTGAAACATCAACCTCACTTTCTTCATCTTCAGTGTTCACTTCCTGGTACTAGAGTAATCAGAAGATGTCTAATCATTAGTTTCATCACTTGAATCCACAGGTTCTACCTTATGATGTCGAGGGATCACGTTTATCTTCACCCTCTCTCTACCACGTCCAAGTGTCATGAAACCTTCATTCCAGTAGTTTCTTGCATGAACTCTCCTTAGCCATGGTCTTCCCAGCAGCATTGGGTACACAACAGTACCATTTTTCATCACCTGAAAGTATACCACACATACAACACCCATAACAAATATTACCACATTTGAAACTACACCTTCTGGTTTAGTTTTTCCTTTATTTAATGACCTTAACATAAGTGTTGAAGCGCGATCAATTTTTAAACCCAACATATTCATTACAAACTCGGTCATTACATTAACTGCAGCACCTCCATCAACTAAGACATCATGAATTGAAATACCATTACATAATACCTCAGCTAGTGGAGCATAGGGATCCGCCTCTGTCTCCAAAATAGGGACCTCAACCTCCTTTCTTCGTCAAGCATTGATTCCACTTCGCAGCTCCCGCCTCTTCTCAGAAGACATAGCCAAGAGTTGACGATATGTAATATTTGCAAGCCTTTTGGACAGATCTTCCAGGATGGAGTATGGTCCTTGCCCCTGTGAAATCAAAAAATCCTGCACACCCAGATTTCTTCTCCTATGTTTCTTATTAGTTTCTCCTTTCATCTTCTTAGGATCATTTCCATCTTGATTATCTTTTTCTTTCTTTCTTTTTGTTACAAACACATCTACTTCATTATTTCTGCTCTTATCTACTACATCAAAAGAATTCACAGGTGCTTTTCCTTTATCATTATCTCCTTTACCAGATGTAGAAGCTCTATCTGGACAATTATACTTATAATGACCCTTTTTATAACAACCATAACATACAACTTCAGAAATATTTATTTTTGGACCTCTATCTCCTCCCTGAGAACTAAATTCTTTTCCTTGAAGAAGATTAATAGTTAACTGACCCATATTTTTTAGCAGATCTTCATACTTAGTAGATGTACTAGGAGAAATATTTGTGCTCACCGGGAGTGGGTGTGGATTCTGGACCAAAGGTGCTGGTGTAGGATCTACTTTAGCAACAATTTCTTTGGGCTCCTCTTCCATGCTTTCTTCTTGCCTTCTTGCAATCTCCTTTGCTTGTTCAATGGTAGCTGGGTGGTCATACTTCACTCGTTGTTTGATCTTTGGCTTCATCCCAAGAATGAAGTGCTTACAGAGGAGATTATCCACGCCATTCATCAACCCATCCGCTAATCCTTCCTTCCAGATCTAGGCATCGAGCTTCCTCCTTAGCTCTAGAACACGAGCATGATAATCCCTTATCTTCTCCTTCTCTCCTTGGGATAGCTTTGTGATCTCGATCATGAGATCTGCATATTTTTGTTGTTCACCAAATTCTTCAAGAAAACTTTCAGTTAATAAATCCCATGAATTTTTCACATTATCACCTAGTGTTTCAAACCACCTAAGTGTTGAACCATCCAAAAAGGTAGGAAAAAATTCAGTCCATTGTTCCCTTCTTATAAGGCCATTACAAATACAAGATCGTTTAAACTCTTGAATGAAAGAAGAAGCATCTTCATTAGATTGAGCTGAAAAAAATAGGAATCTTTCCCATTTTCAAAAGTAACCACCGTGAAATACCAACCCACAAGTACAATTAACAAGACTTATGTGCACAAATAATTGGAATCACTATACTAGAAAGTGACTTTACACCTTTCTACAGTAAAATAGAAATGACCACGGTAAACTATGGTAAAACTTGACTTACTGCGGTAAAAACTAACTTTACTTTGGTAAACATTATTCATGGTAAAAAGTGAAGTTACTGCGGTAAATACTATTCACGGTAAAAAGTGACTTTACTGCGGTAAATACTATTCCCAGCAAAAATGACTTTACCATGGTAACTACTATTCATGGCAAAAATGACTTTACTATGGTAACTACTATGCACAGTAAAAACAAGGTTACCCTCCAATTGATTTTTGACTAAGTGGGAATATCTCTCCAGAAAATCCACCAACGAGGAATGGTCCCTGCAATGGAACCAAAATGTCATCACCAATCCGACACTATGATAATTCTTCATCGGGAACTCCTAGTGCTATGATTATTTACTAATGCACAGCCTTTAGTTTGGTGGATGTAATCCATGAGGTACTTCAAGTGTTATTGACTTCACTTGCCTTTCACCAAGACTATGGGAGAAACTTTACAATTACACCTCTTAATGGCTTCTTCAACACACATTTAAACTGATAGCTTCCTTCGCACACTTCCTACAATATTTCTCACTACTTCCTTCTATGCTAAATGAGGGGGGTGGCCTCTCTATTTATAGAACTTCCAGGCTTATCCATCTTATCTCTAAGATAGGATAAGAAATCCACTCTGACGAATCATATTCCATACCTTAACTCTTATCTGTACATGTAAGCTTATCTTTTAAGATAAGATAAACCTTATCATTTTACATGGGTTCCACATTTTTAAACTTTTTACAAATAAAATACACAAAATATTTATGACCTCACTCCTTGTCCTTATTACCAATATAATATTTCTAATTCCTAATCATGTAGACCCTACTTCTCTAATCACCCAAACTTTGACATTTTAACATTACCAGACCACTTACGACAAAAATTTACTTTTTACAACATTCCTATTATACTTTGACTATTACCGTACTCCACATTATGGGCGGCACCATACTAACGGCGCCGTTATCTTCTATCAGATGCTACTACTAATTATACTTAACAACATCCTATTCCTAATACATACATTAATGAAATAGAAATTATGGAGGAAAATTTTAGTGTCGACAGATCATTACAATAGTTTTCATTTCTTTTGATAAGATTCTGGTGATAGATTAATTCCCTGCCTATCCCTGTGGGTTTGCAAGGGATTTTCTCAAGAGGAAGGCTTGTACATAAATTTAGAATCAACTATAATATCTTTTCATTTGTAATACTTCCATTGAATCCTTCTTTACTCTTGTCGGGGAAGTTGCAGGGGAATAAAAGCTTATGAGAAGCTTTGATTTCTTCCTATGTCTCTGAGGCAAAACAAAGGATTCGTATCCACATTTACATTTTGGAAAAAAATAAATTAATTAGGATAGATTAGATATATTGGTACATAGATAAATAGTTACATCCGAATGTTTAATTGTTTAGGACTTAATTAAATTGTAAATGTAATTTCTTCATTTATTCGTATTTTTACTATTATCCTCCAGAAAGTACAAAATACAAAATTATTAGATTAGATTACTTAGTTCACTTTTACTTGTTTTATTTTCTTTATTTAGTTAATTTCCTTTCAAGTAAGTAGATAGAATCAAACAAATAATAGGGAATTTACGCTACCCGCACATAGCCTCTAATTCATCTTTGGCCAACTCAACTATTAGGAATTCACACTACCCGATCTTGGTCCCTAATTCTCCTATAATTTCCCATCAGCACCCCTATAATATTCCACATCTATTATCTTGGCATGACCTCAGAAGCTCAAATGTGACTTAGGGTCAAGTGTTTATTTTTAGTCATATAAATTGGTGAACCCGACATGAAGGACTAGTTCATTCTTACCTCTTTTTTTTCATTGCTATTACCTCACCTTTCCATTTCTTCCCCTATTTTGGTAGGTATTTTATAATTCCTAAAATATGTCTGGTAGAGAGTTGGGTGGGCCATTTGGCTTTGATAGATATTATACCAAAGTTCAACCACAACAACCCCCTTCCTTTTCGAAATGGGCTGACAACTACATGAACAATGTGCAAACCTCCCCTAGCTATGCCTCAAAGCCCATATGTTATGAGACAATATAGGAGGTTATTCAACCTTTTAATGTGTGATACATTCAGCCCAACGTAAATAATGTGATTATTACACATGGAACTCAATCTTCTCCTAATGATGTCATTTCTAGCTTAGTAGGAAGGATTAGAGACCTAGAGAGTGTTGAACCATCGCAACCAACTCATGTAATAGGACAAAATATGGGGTATTTTTGGGCCCCTAGAATATTAACAAAATATGGGGTATTTTTGGGCCCCTAGAATATTAACTAAGTACAAAAGGTGCGCAGGAAAAAGCATGTAGGGTAGGGTTTTAGGAAAGGGTTTAAGGAATCCCGTGGCACGTGCAACATGCGCAGATAGAACCAATGGTTCGAGACTTAGAAAAATTAGATGTTCAGAGAAGAACATGTGAAAAGCATGACCTGACTACGCGTGGAGAAGGTGCCAGCCTTGCATGATAGGTTGGCCCAGGAAGGAGCATGCCTGAGGTAGAATCTTCTAGAAGCACATCATGGGATAAAGTGGGAAGCTCAGGCCTAAAGGAGCATGCTCGCATGTAGGACGACATTCAAACACTTTGCATTGGATCTGAGGGCACTGGAGGATGAGTTGATAGTCCAGAAAATCTATAAATACAAGCACCTGTAGAGTAAAAAAGAGAGATAAAGAGTATGGGCAGAGCTCTGCAAAAATATTGCAAGGACTCTGTTAATGGATAATTACATTCAGGGAGAGGATGTACTAGGCATGGGGATTGTAATTTTCTTTTTGGTAACTTAGTTACATAAGTCCAGTTGTAATGCATGACTGTGGTCTGCTTCTCTTTGACACTCTATAATGACTCCATGGATGTAATGAGGTTACCTATTCTATATATACATGAATATAAATGATTCTGATATATACTTCTCTCTCATGAGTTTCTCTTTCCTTTCATGCTAAGTAAGGATGCTTGTATGTTTCTTTATGAAATGATGCACATTATAGATTCTATTAAGTACTCTACCTAAAATGACTACAAGGATCTAGAGGTCGTTATGAGCCCTATGGTTCTTGTATGTCTTGAACCCATTTGAAGGTCTTTTTAAACACAAATCATTAGATGATGCTTCCCACTAAACTCACATAAAAGAGAGACTCGACACCTGCGCATGCCTCAGGGTGAGGCCCAACTTTCGCTAGGTGATAGGTCAACACACACGGGGTTCCTTTATTTTTTGTTAAGGTTAAAAATGACTACATCTTGGTTCCGTTGCCGGGACCTATTTTCAAAGTTGTAGTGGGAAATAACATGTATCATGATCTGTGTAGTGAGTAATGATAGAGCGGTTAACTTTGGAAAGTATTGAATCATGGTTTAAGAGCATGAAGGATGAATTCGCTCAGAGATTCAGCGTTGGACCTAAGTTTAATGCACATAGATGGGTAGAAGAGAATCTCTACCATGATCTGTATGACTACCATGATCTGTATGAGACATTTTTCTGTTGTTTCCCAGTGGAGCTATATGAATAGCTCACAACCTATGCATCTAGATCAAGTTGGCATTATGGATTGCATGTGTGGACCCAAGAAGAATACCAGAGGCTACATGATGTAGATCTGACGTGGACCTGTGCTCTGGATCATTGGTGGAAAGGAGTATTGGCTAGCTACACTCTGGAGTATGCCATTTCTACATATTCCTGTCTGGAGGTTACTGAGTTTGAGTTTCTATGGGAGCCCAGAGGATCATTTCTACATGTTGTCCCTCTAGATCTATGAAGATCTTGATGATTACCATGAGTTTAGAGGCATTCCCAATGGCTGGCTAAATCATTCTAAGCACTGGGTGAGGAAGCTAGGGTGGAGGAAGATGGTAGATGTTATGATGGAGAAGGATAGGGAGGAACGACAACTCAAGTATGGTGAAGTGCATGAAAGGGAGATTGCTAGAAAATGCAAGGTTCCAGGTGTGATGGATGTATGGCGGTAGATGTTGCGGGAAGGATTTAAGGTTCACACAGAGGATGTGGAACCTAAGCATTCTGTGCGACCCCATCTTGGCAAGCGCATGAGAGAGACCCCTTCGGCTTCTAATGAGAGTTCATCGTGTGGAGAAAGAAGAACCGTTGGCACACATCTGAGCCCCCTAGTGACCGGATCTTGGTGCTTGGTTTTCCAGATCAATGAGAAAATATTACCAATCTAGTTGGTTACATTAGAAGTGATCGGTCTACACCTAGGAGGTATAATTTCTCATTTGGGCCTTCTATAACTACAAACACCAACCCAATGTTAGGAATTTTCAGACAAGGTATAGGCACACAAGATTTTGGTCTTGCATCTACGAGTGGTGTGGGGTATACTATTGGAAGTGGGGCATTGTCACAGACCATAGGTGTGCAGCTTAGTGGAACTATGGGGACCCTTGGCAATGACCACTTTAGGACCTGGTGGGTTTGGTGGATCTAGTGGTTCAGGACCTCATGAACTTGGTGGATCTAATGGTTCAGAAGGAATAGGAGCTAGTGGGTCTGGTGGATCTGGTGGTTCATGACCTAGTGGGCCTAGTGGACCTGGTGGATCAGGTAGCATGGAGGAAACACAGGTGGAAACCAAGGCTATGGCTTAGGAGGATTAGGGCCCCAACCACCCCCACAAGTTTTCTTTGAAATGTCTCTACATTTTCCCGATTACAGAGGTATTGAGGATTCTGCAAAACATGTTCACAAGTGTGAACTGCTATGGCACGCGAAGGGTATCACAACCCCAAAATGGAAGGCTAGTCAGTTTGTAACCACGTTGTAAGGGCACGCACATAGCTGAATATAGGAAGTATGACCCTCACTAGACAGTAGTGAACTATACTGCTTTAAAGAATGCATTCTTAGCAGAATTCCACATCCCTGAGTTTGAGCAGAAGAGCATCAGTGTTTTGAAGGAGATTCAACAAGAAATGGCAAGAGTGTGTGCAGGAGTATGATGCATGCTTTAAAACTCTCTTGTCTAAATTATCATATGAATATTTACCCTTTGCAGCATGCTCAATGGTTTATTGGAGGGTTGATCACTCCTTTTAGAGGGGCCTTATCTCATAAAACTTTTACAGACCCGCGTGAGGTGATTGGAAGCTGCTCTGCATGTTGAGGCTGTTAGTAGTGTTGATACTGGCGTTAGCCCATTCCTGGAGGCTCAGATTGCTACCATGGCCAAGCAGTTGGAAAAGTTGTCCGTGAACTCAGCCCATGAGACTCATAGTGGTTTGTGGTGCACAGATTGTGAAGTAGAGGGGCACGTTAAGGATAATTTCCCCTAGAGGATAGTACACGCTCGTGACAGTAGATTGTAAAAATTTTCATGGGGCCCATGATGCAAGAAGATGCCCCTTGCTGAAACGCACAATTTGGAAGAATGTATCTTGTTACTGCAACATTTGCACCTCTACAGCCTATGATACTAAGGACTGTAGGCTCATTAATCATATCCATGAGGCCATTGATCATGGGGTGCACCAGACTAGTGTTGCCAGTAAGTTCTAAGGGTGATGATTACCGTTATGAGGAACATGCAGATGGAGGTGTGTGCGGAAGAGGTTTTCAAGGAGGGTTCTCATGGTCGTGGTAACCACATGGGAGGAAGGACTGAGTTCCCGTGTGGAACCTGTTTCAACTATGGATCCACAGATCATTACAAACATGAATGTCTAAATATGTTGTGGTGCTCATGGTGCGAGAAAGAAGCATAAGTATGAGGAGTGCCCGGAATTGTTTGATCACATGAATCAACAGCACCAGAAAGACAAGGGTGCTACAATGGTCAATATTAAGAAGTTAGACACCCAGTGGATGCCTCGGGTAACACAGGATGCAGGTTTGGATCCTGTCTTGGTAACAACAAGGGTAGAAGCTACGCACACAAGAGAGATACCAAGATAGAAGAACCTGGTCTCAAGGGAGGAAGTAGTTCATGGAAAGTATCCAGACCCTACACATTAGAAGGAGGTATATCAAGACACTATGGATGTCATTCAGAGCTTACAAGGGGAAATCCAGTGTCTAAAGGAGCAATCCAAGAGGGAGGAACAAGGAGAGTCGAGGTGCCAAAGGATGACCTGGATGAGGTCAAGGAGGTGTGTAAAATGCTAAGGCAAGAGAATATCATTCCCTTGCTAGGATCATGGTTGAGAGAGAAGGTACCATGCGCCGGAGGAGAGTGTGAGAGGTAGGTCTTGCACGTAAACCTTCCCCCTCATAGCCTTGACTATGACAAGGAGATCACGTTGAATGTAGTTGTAGATGGATGGCTCCTCAACAATATCCTCATTGACACTGACGTGGAGGTTAATGTTCTAACTTTGGATGCATGGCATCAGATGGGAAGACCTTACGTTATAGCCATCTTCAAATGTGTTGTATATGGAAAAAAAGACTAAGGTGATGCCCATTGGTCATCTTAAAGGATGCAGCCATTACTATCCAGGGAGCTAAGTTTACTGGGGAATTCAAAGTCTTGGCGCTCTCTGAGGTAGACAATTTCCCAGCGCTACTTGGGCGCCCATGGTGTTACAAGAACAATGCAGACCTTCGGTTCAACAAAGGGTACATCAGCTTTGAAAACAAGGAGGAGTGGGTCATTATACCCCTGGCTGATGGGAAGTCTACACCCTATATTGAACCCATGGGGGAAGAAGTTCAGGACAGGATATACGTGCTCAATCAGGGACCCAGAGATAATACATCCTACTAACGGAGTTATCCAGTTTGAGGATGCTCAGTCAGTAAGTGATACCACCAGTCTAGCATGTGATAATTGGGCACATGGGACTTATGAATTGATGGGACAATAGTTGAGAGGGTCACTGACCAAGGTAACAAAGGTGCGCATAGTTCGGCACCTAGGAGGAAAAGAACTGCCCAAGTATTCAGGAGAAGCCTTCCCTGAGATCTTTCTGTAGGAGGTGGAAGCTCAGTGGAGGGATGAGAAGGAATGGAGAGGGATGCTACATTTATATATTTCTCAGCACAGCAGCATGGTGGTGGGCTACACATCAGGAGAGCCTTTTGGAGTGGTGCAAGGTAAGAATTGCTCTCTCTGTCAGATTCTCTAGGAGCAACGTGCCCACCATCATCAAGGACTACCATGGGAAGGAGCCCACCTCTTTCCATATCTAGGCAGTGTCGAATAGGTCTAGAGAGAAGGTGCAGAAGCTTTACCACCATCCCTATGGGTGCATAAGTTTTATTCTACATTACAGGGTTGTGCACGTGTGCATTGTACATTCATTTGGAGACACACCACCAGACAAGGAATTGGGATGATTTCACGGCTGACCTTATTCAAACCTTTGAGTATTAGAGTGCCAAGCCATCATTTGATAAGGAATTGTACAGGGTATCAAGCATGCCTTACCATGGGGGATAGTGCCATGATGGAGGTTAGGCTGTTGGAAGTACAAGGTGAACTAGGATTGGAGGCACACTTTGAAGAATAAGTAGAGGAAACATAAGAGTTACAGCTTGAGCGCGCATGTTTGGAAAGGGAAAAAGGAAAGTTGGTGTATGTGATTGATGGAAAGGAATCAGAAAGCTTGGATTTTATCCATTTTTTTAGGGACGCACGAGGTAGTGGACAGTGCTGATACTTGTGCACGCATGCCTACCATGAACCTTTAAAGACAAATAAGGTTAACATCGGTTCGGGAGAAGAACCTAAGGAAGATATTATTGGAGACTACTGGTCGAGAGAAGGAAGTTTCTAAGATCATTGATCTGTTGCATGAATTTGAGGATTTATTCCCACGCAGGTACCAAGATCTCAAAGGTGTTCACCATTCCTTGGGGGAGATGAAGATAAAGCTGAATGACGATGGTGCGTGCCCAGTTAGGAAGATGCCCTACTAGATGAATCCCAATTTGTGCATGAAGTGTTAAGGAGGAGATAGACAAGATGATAGCTTATGGGATCATTGCGGTAGTGGAGGAACCGAAGTGGATAATTCTGATGGTAATCAGCATCAAGAATGTATGGGTGGATTAGGATCTGCGTGGATTACAAGGAGGTGAACATGAATTTTTGTGTCATTGATCCCTTTCTGACCCCCTTCACTGAAGAAATTTTGGAAGGAGTCACTGGGTGCGAAATCTATTCCTTCATAGGGGTGGATTTTTAAGGATACCACCATGTCCGGATTGTAAAGGAAGACCAAGAGAAGACAACTTTCGTAACTTAGTGGGGATGTTTTGCATACACGGTCATGCCATTTGGGTTGAAGAATGCACCTACTATTTTCTCGACACATAGTGGTGCAAGCATGTTCCAGGATTTCATCCATAAGTTTCTTTAGGTCTATTTGGATGATTGGACAGTGTATGGTCTAGTTAAGGACCATTGTGACAATTTAAGGTTAATGTTTGACAGGTGTAGGTAGTTGAGGATATCCCTCAACATTAAGAAGTATGTATTTGCTACACCCTTTGGTACTTTATTGGGGTATATCATATCTAAGGAGGGCTTGCTGGTAGATCCCGCTAAAGTTGCAGTTATTGTGGGGTTAGGGGAGCCTACTAGCCAAAGCGCAGTGCACGGATTCCTTGGACATATGGGTTATTACAGGAAATTCATCAAGGGGTATGCCAAGATCATCCATGCCTTTAGAGGAACTACTTAGACATAAAAGTGCCTTCCATTTGGGAGAGGTGCAGTAGAGGGCGTTTGATACATTAAAATATAGTCTTGTCACCACACCTATATTACGTTTTCCCTCTTAGGACAAGCCATTTCATGTCCATGTAGATGCCTCAGGGACCTCTATTGCAGCAGTGCTTGCACAGCCAGGTGAAGGGATTGTTGATCATCCTCTATATTTTGTGATCAGGAAGCTAACACCAGCAGAGCAGAACTACACCACAATTGAGTGTGAGGCATTGTCAATGATCTACACACTTTTCAAGTTTAGATAGTATCTTCTGGCAACACCCTTTATGTTTTACACCAACTACATGGCATTAAAGTATTTAGTGAACAAGCATGTTCTACAAGGGCACATATGTTGGTGGGTGTTGTTGTTTCAAGAGTTTGAAACCACCATTGTAGTGAATCCTAGGAAAAGTAATTGTGGACCTGATCATCTGTCGAGAATTGATTCAGGGGAGGATGCACATAGTATTGAGGAGACAATGCCAGACGCGTAACTGTTTAGGTTATGGTGCACGACCTCAGATTTGGAAGAGATTGCAGTATTTTTAGAGGAAGGTGTGGCATCAGAAGGAATGAAGACATTAGAGAAAAAGTAGTTGGCCATATGCGTCGTTCCCTACATGTTAATCAGTGGAGACTTATACAAGTTGGGATGTGATGAAGTTTTACGTAGGTGTGTATTAGAGCATGAGCACCTGGCAATCATGGAGGAAGCACACGGAGGAAGTGCGGGTGGGCATTATGCAGGTGATGCCACTGCGTGTAAAATATTAATGGTAGGTTTGTGGTGGGAAACCCTGTACAAGGATTGTAAAGACTATTGTAAAGCATGTGACCATTGTCAGCACATTGGCAAACCAGGAAGGAGAGATGAAATGCCTTTGCACCCTATCCCTAGCGTGGAGCCTTTTGAAAAGTGGGAAATAGACTTTGTGGGCCCTATTGCACCAACGGTGCATAGGACTAGGTCATGTTATGTCATCACTTACACGGATTATTTGACCAAGTGGGCAGAGGCAGCCCCAACTAAATATTACATAGCAGCCACAGTACTAAGATTCTTATGGGAGAATATTATCATGAGGTATGGATGTCTGTTGAGTTTGACCAGCGATAGGGGTACACATTTCTTTAATGAGGCCGTGAGGATCCTATTAGTAGAGTTCATGGTGGCTCATCACAAGACTACACCTTATCACCCAAAAATAAATGGAACCATGGAAGCATTCAAAAAAATGATGAGTCATACCCTGACCAAAATTTGTTGTTGGAAGAAAAGATTGGGATGAAAAAGTATCAGTAGTATTGTGGGCTTACAGGACAACATATAAAAGGTTGAACAAAGCCACACCATTTCAGTTGGTGTTTGGTGCGGAAGCTATTCTGCCAATTGAATTTATGTTGCCTTCTCTATGAATAGCGTGCGTAGGAGGGTTGGCCGATGAGCAAGTGCTGGAAGAAAGAATTAAGGAGTTAATGAAATTGGATGAAAAACAATCACTCACCAGGTAGAGCCAAAAAACAGAGAAAGCAAAGCAAAAAGCTTGGCATGATCACCACATTAGAAATAAGAAGTTTGAGGTTGGGCAGATGGTTTTACTATATGATTCTAAGTTTCTGCGCCATCCTAGGAAGTTGAAAGTCCATTGGTTGGGTCCATACACAATCTCGTACATCCTTGATTAGGGCGCGTTCCAGTTACAAGCGTTGGATGAGACTAAGTTTCCTTGACACTTCAATGGGAGTAGGCTAAAGCCCTACTATAAATAAATCTTCTTGGTGTTTGTAAATAAGGCAATTTTACCAGTTAGTTTAGACATTTCCTTTATGCATTTCTTTTCTTTTGTTTCACTTTTGTGTTGTGGTTTTGTTTTCCACCTTGGGCGTCGGTAACCTTATTACTACTTTTAGAGAATTTGTGAGTGCACAAAGGACCGCGCATCATTTTAAGTGTGGGGTGGAGTAATGTGAAGGAGCGCATGGTTAGAGTGCCAAGGAAGTTTATGTTAAAAATCCCTATTGAATGGCTCAGATGAAAGAGGTGTATGGAGAGAAAAGAGAGAAAAAGGATGATTGGTACTAAGATAAAGCTACTTTTAGATCCCACGTACAAAGGGGGAGAAATCCCATTAAGCAACACGAGGTAGGTGAGAGCAAAAATCAAGATAGAAGAAGTTCCTTCGGCGCTAGTTTTACACACGTAAGAGTCTCTTGTCTGGTTGGATTGGTCTCGCGCCAATAAGGTTGGAGGATTTTTCACGCAGGTTGGGCACGTGAGGGAAAGTACTCATGTCAGACGTCGTTTGAAAAAGCCGCATTAAATGAATAAAGTACATTAGTGGGTGAAATAACATTTAATGCTCAAAAAAGGAAAACTATAAATAAGGGGGTCGGGACACTTCATTTTTCACTTTGCGTATAAGAGAACGAAGTGCTTTTTGCACTTTTGCAAACTAGGGCTTCCAAAAAATTGATCTGTGTGAAGAAAAATTTGGAGAAATTGAAGCATAAGTAGCTAGTTCAGATTTGTGAACCAAGAGGAAGGGATTTCACTGGCGTGGGAGAAAGTGTGAGAAGATGTCATCTTGTGAAGGGAGTATCCTAGTTAGGTTTTGAAGAACTAGGGCACAAGGTTAAGTAAATTTCTTCACAAGTTCAAGATCCAGGGTTGGAGAGAGTAGAAGAGAAAAGTAGCAGAAGTATTTTGAAGAGGGTATAAGACCTAGGAAATGGCACCCTAGAAACCAACTAGTAAACCCAAAAAGGGCAAGGGAAAGGGCAAGGGTAAATGGTAAGAAATTGAGGCAAGCACAAATGAGGAATGGTATGCAGAAATGTAGTACCCAGATGGAGTGTTGTTGGGGAAGGAGTGGGATTCCCATCTTAGGGATATGTCTGTAAATGATTATAATCATCGAACAAGTACAATTGAAAAGGAGTTAGCACCGGAGTTAGTGCTCCCAACAAACAAGAGGATGCCAGAAGGTTTTCCCATATATAATGATGACATGAAGGTCAAGTTGGAGAAGGCAGGGTTACTACAACTCTTTGAGTGTCCCTACTATGGGAAACCTGAGTGATTATACTAGTGTCTGATGTCGTGCATGCACGAGGACTATTTCCACTTCACAGGGCGCAAGATGCACATAAATCCTCAGTTTATTTCACAATTCACAGGCCTCATCTGTGAAGGAGATGGTTAGAAGATGATTTGACAGACAAGGAAGCCATTAAGGAAACTATCACCACTCTTTCTTGAAAAAAGGGGTCAAGATATTATGATGTCATAGACATCAAGGATCTAGTAATGAAGATGGCTGCACACCAAGTGTCAAAGCTAAATGGATAGGAAAGATGGACTCAAGTCAGTAAGCCATGGTTAAACGTTTGCAGAAAAATTTCAGAGGGTGCCATCTATAATTTATCTACATTCTTCGCGGATGAAATTATCAACTGCGTGAAGGAAGGTGACAGGATCCTTTTTGGAAATGTGCTATTAACCATTGTGTTCTCAGAGATCAGGGTACCAGATGCATCAGATAAATTCATATGGGATTACCCTAATGAAGACCCCTCACCAAAATATTTGATAATTATGCTTGTGACACTATGACAACAGTGCACAAGGTGCACTTGGAAATGTGGTACACGCACCTGAGGAACGCGTTCGGTGCAGAATGGAGAATTCTCAAATGACTTCCAGCGGCCACTAGGGGGGAGGTAGAATTTTTTGTGTACCAGCATTACTACCTGGGAAGATTCAAGTTAATAGATGACTCATGGATCCCCTGGTGCAAGCTCCCCGTTGCCTTCATAGCTCAATACTTCCAAGCAAGAGTAAACAGGTTCAATGAGTCCAAAATGTTTAAGTTAGACCTTGGTGGCTTGGAAAAAGACCACAAGGAATTACACAAAGGGTTGATCTACCCTGGAAAGCACACGTACATAGAGTGATATGTGTCTCATGAAGTGTAAATGACAAGGCCCATGACTTTGCCCATTACAGGAGGATCCATGGCGCACGTTTACATTCGCATAAGGCCCAAGTCATAGAAGGGAACATACCTAGAGAACGAGGTATCTATACCTCAGGATCCAACTGGAAGGAAAAGACCCATGCTCAAATGGGAGGAAAAATAACTAGAAAAGAAAATCCCAAGAGTGGTGGGGACACAAGAAACAGTTTCCCCCGGAACAAGCGCCAGAACCAACAAGTACGTGCGTAAGAAAAAATCCATAATTAGAGAAAAGACTCCTGAACCAAAGGAACCATCAGATAAGGAGTCTTCAAAAGAAGAAATAGAGTCACCTACATCGGAATCTCCAGTTAGGAAAAATCAGAGGGTAGAAGAGGGGACCACCTCAGAAGAAGCTGAGAGTATGAATAAGTACATGGGAGAGAAGGATGGTAGTGAGGAAGAACTAAGTGGGGAAGAGGACCTAGGAAAGATCAAGGGCCACCTATTTTAAATATACATGATTTAGAGGAGGAAGGTGGAGAAGAAGAACAAGGGTTTCTTTTTGTGCGACGTAAGGATAGCCAGGCAAGAGGAAGTGCCCAGGACATGGGAAAAGATGAAGAGGTTATTGCACAGAAACAAGAGGTGTAAAGCTTGGCACAAGAACAAATGGCCAAGGTGGTAGTAGAAGAAGAGACAAGGGACATTGAGAACCTGGTGGAGGACAAGGTGGAGAACATTGTGAAGCCAGTTTTAAACAAGGAGAAGGAGAGCACGGAAGAGGAAGGCGGCAATACTAGAGGCCCAGTTTTGACTGTAACTATTCCGAAGGGTACACACATGGGAGGAAGGCGTGTAGAGGGAGGGAGGTCAGAGATGGGTTATATTGATGACCCCAAGAAGGTGTTTAACGTGTGGTTCTAGAGTACACTTCTGGTGGAGGATCTTGTATGCGTGTCATCTTTCAATAAGGAGGATGCCTACCCATGGACATGGAAGATGATCTCTTGGGAAATTGAGTCCCACCTTGATGAACCAGATTTTTAGGTAAGCCAAGGGGAAATAGCAACATTTCCAAGACCAAGAGAAGATAACCTAGTGGTGGATACCCAATAGCTCTCAAATGAACAACTGAGCAATGCGCTTAACAAAGTCTTCATTGAGATAGAAGCTAGAATCTTCGGGCGGAATGATAGGATCAGGGATCTGGAAGGGGAACTGAAGGAGAAGGAAAAAGAGCTAGCTACATTAACCAAGAAGCTGAGCTAGGAAAATTTAATCAGTGCCCAGTGGCAGTGGGAATTGAAGGATGAAAAGGCCAAGGTGAGTGTTGTGTACAAGAAGGTAGAATCCATCAACGGGGTATTACTATTGAAGCATCTGGACCTGGCATCGCCCGCACAGAAGTATAGATCTACCTTGGATTGCTTGGAGGATTTGACAAGAGTGCTCACCATGGAAAGAAAAACACTAGCCTTGGAATCTACAGAGGAAGTGGCCACATGCTTAGAGAGGGAAGATAAGTTGAAAATTATAGCACTCGTCGCAGAGTACAAAAAAGTGCTTACTGATGTAAGGGCCACTTCCCATACTACTGAGGCCATGTACGACAATTGCGTGGATAGAAAAAAAGTGGCAGGAACCTTGGTTGCCACTCATGAGGTAGAACTCAAGGAGTTCCAAGATAAAAATAAGGGGAATAGGGTGGAAAGAGAAAAAATCCTTGCCAAGGTTGAGAAGAAATCCGAGGCCATTGAAACCTTACGGGTTTCAATCAAAAACCGGTTAAAGGAGTTATACCCGTGTATCACACGAAGAAAGGATGCATTAGAAGATATATGTAAAGAGTTGGAGAAAATCATGGATACTATGAGCGTGCATGGGGATGGACTGAATTTTGAGAAGGTAAGTTCCCTAGTCAGTGACCTTTGTCAAAGAACGCAGGATGAATTTGATGCCTGGAATAAATTGGAGGCCGACTTGCAAAAGGATTTTCCCAGTTTTTTGCAATGATTCTTTCACTCTCCCATTCTTTCTTCTTTCCCATTCTTTCATCCTCTTATTCTTTTCCTAGGCGTAAGCCTATTTGTATTCTTCCTCTCACTAAGGGAATTGTTCCTGCGGATGGAGAACATGTATAGTGTGGGGTGATGTTGGGCCCCTAGAATATTAACTAAATACAAAAGGCACACAGGACAAAGCGTGCAAGGCAGGGTTCTAGAAAAGGGTTTAAGGAATCCTGTGGCATGCACGATGTGTGCGTACAGAACCAAGGGTTCGGGACTTAGAAAAATTGGAATTTCAGAGTAGAACACATGAAATCATGACCCAACTGTGCATGGATAAGGTGCCAGCCTGGTGACAGGTTGGCCCAGGAAGGAGCATGCCTGTGGTAGAATCTTCTAGAAACACATCATGGGATAAAGTGGGAAGCTCAGGCCTGGAGGAGCATGCTCGCATGGAGGACCACATTCAGACACTTGGCATCGGATCTGAGGGTGCTGGAGGATGAGTTGGTAGTCCATAAAATCTATAAATACAAGCGCCTGTAGAGTAAAAAGAGAGATGGAGAGTGTGGGCGGAGCTCTGCAGAAATACTACAAGGAATTTTTTAATGGACAATTGCATTCGGGAGAGGATGTATTACGCATGGGTATTGTAATTTTCTTTTTGGTAGCTTAGTTACATAAGTCCAGTTGCAATGCATGACTGCGGTCTACTTCTCTGTGACACTATGTAATGGTTCAATCGATGTAATGAGGTTACTTGTTATATATACACATGAATATCAATGATTCTGATGCATACTTCTCTCTCATGAGTTCTCTTTCCTTTCATGCTAAGTATGGATGCTTGTATGCTTCTTTTTGAAATGGTACACACTATATATTTTATTAAGTACTCTACTTGAAATGACTGCAAGGATCTAGAGGCCATTCTGAGCCCTATGGTTCTTGTATGTCCTGAACCCATTTGAAGGTATTTTTAAACACAAATCATAGATGATGTTTCCCACTAAACTCACATAAAAGAGAGACTCAGCACCCACACGTGCCTCAGGTGAGTGCCCACCTTTCGCTAGGTGATAGGCTGATGCGCATGGGGTTGCTTTCTTTTGTGTTAAGGGTAAAAATGACTACAGGTATCCAGTTGATAACAAGGGATGCATCCCTAACAATGAACAACCAATGAAACATCTCGTTCAACAAGGTTATCTTGTTCAACCGAGTCTGGGAAATCTTCTCACAGGGTCTAACACACTAGGGATGGGTCCTCATCCATCTCAAGCTTATCCTACGCAAGTGTTTGTCGAAAGTGTGTTTTTGAATGTCGCTCCTTCAGCCAATGCAACGTTCCTTGGTTTCACGCCCGCTAGTCCATATCCTTATATCATCCCACCCTATTTTCATATGTATTCAAAGTCTCCCCAAATTGATCTATATACCTTCCCTACTCCTTATACGCCATATCAAGGAGCTCAATATGTGAAATATTATCCGACTCCTCCTCCTCCAATGCCTACGATGCAGATTATCCAACTCCTCCTCCTCCACCTCATCAAGGATCTCCAATGGTGGAATATTACATGATGGGTAGTTACACTGAGTATTTGAAAAAACCCCTTTAATTTACCATACATGGTGTCATGCTTCTACACCCATTTCCTGATCTTCCAAAATTTAAGGGGGAGGGAGATCCAAACACTCACATCAAGGCCTACGCTACGACTATTAGGGAGTTGCTTCCTTGGGATGTTGTAGTAGCTAAAATATTTCCAAAGACTCTTAAGGGAATTGTATTATACTGGTACTATTAGATTCCATAAGCTTCTATACATTCCTGTAAACAACTTGTTTTGGAATTAATGAGAGCTTTTGACATGAGAACATTACTTCAAATGGGAATAAGGGAGTTTCTGCATATTAGGAAAGAGCAAAATGAATCTATCACCCATTTCACCTACAAATGGTGTCAAGCTCTTTACTCCTCTCCAAGTGTACCCAACATGGACCAGATGGAACTTTGTGATCTTTTCCTTAAATCACTCAATTGAGAGACTAAGGAAAAAGTCTAGAAGTTTCCTTTCCATAGGTATGAGTAAGTATTGGAAGGTGTGCTTCAAATTGACCAAGGTTCTATCAAAAGTGGGCGTAATATTTATGGTCTCAATGGGAAATTGGTATCTGTTAACCAAAACAACACAAACCATAAAAATAATGGGGATAACAACCAAGGACTTAAGGGTTTAAATCGCAATCATGGTACTACCATGAATGGTGTTACTGATCAAGCAAAGAATGCTAGTTTTATGAACAACAGTAACACTAACAAGAGATAAGGAGGCCTCTATTAGAAAATTAATAGAGGATAAGAATAAAATATAATAGGAGATCCAGTGACTCACAGAGGAGATAAGGGAGGGCAGAGCGACGAACAAATGTTGTCTTGGAATTGTCCAAACAGATCGGAGAGGATATTTTGGAAGCACACCCTAACTTTTAGGATAAGGTCACATGAATGTATCCCTCCGCATTGCACTACTTGCATGATCTAGTGCATTTTTTTTTGAAGGAAAATACAAGCATGTAGGGGCCGAGTGAAAAAGACATATGTACAGAGAAGGAGCAGAATAAAAATATTATGGCACATAGGATTGTGGAGTATGACATCATGTTACAAATATTGAAGGATGAACTGTAAACGGAAGTTTGGGTGCTAAAAAACTGTGAGGATCCAAATCATATCCTTAAGGTGTACACAATCCAAGAGAGAATGAAGTACATGCAACCAATAAGGATGAAATTCTTGGAAGAGAAGAGAAGATGGACATAATTACAAAGAAGCATGATGCACTCAAAGCAGCAAGGGAGCCCTATGAAGTAAGAATAAATGAGTTAGGGTCACAGGTGGCATAGAAAATGGATTTCATGGAAGGAATGATTTTAGGCTTGACTAGAATGGCAAGGGAGTTGAAGCACAAGGGTGAAGATATGACTCCAGATGAGATAGTAGAGATCATGGGGATGATCCCATAGATAGCTAAGAAGGGGATGGTGGAATGGAGTAAGATAGAGAGAAAAATTAATAAGGATTGGCCTGAGATTTTGTAGCCAATTGAGGAATAGGAGATTAACACACTGAGTGTTCTTCCATTATTCCATTCTTTCATTATTTGTAATCAAGTTTTTTATTCAATTGTTCTTTGAAGCTACAAGATGAGTCAAACTAGTTGCGGAGGATGGAAATGTAATTAGTGTGGGGTAAAGTTGCATTGATAAAATTGTTAAGTATAAAGAGCACGCGTAAAATTATGGCATTCAAGTGGAGCATGTGCACACGTGCAAGGAATAGTTGAATTGGTGTGCAGAAGGCTCGTGCCTAGGAATACAGAACCCAAGACTTAGCCAATTTTGTAGAAGACAGGATCAAAATAGAAAAGCAAGTTGGAGTGCGGATAAAGAAAAGTATAAAAGCATGATAACTTGGCAACCAAACAAAGGCTATTTTTGGAGAATGGACATGCAGTTTGAACATAGGCATTGAGGCTATTAATAGGATTAAAGAAAGTCTTATTTATAGGATAGTCTATTATTAGTTATTTTGTAAAGCATGTGTATTACATTTTTTGGGCACGCCTATTATTATGAGAGTACATGGGCGGTGAAGGGAAAGTCCCCACCCACACACACACTAGAGAGAGATGTGTGTGTGTGTGTGTGTATTGTATGCCTTTGTTTTGAGATCACGAGTGACCAGTTATTATGTCTGAGTTCTAAAGAGTCTTTGTATGTAGTTACGGTCTAGGGTTTTTTATGCTTGTGCATGTTCCAATGCCTTGGCATAATGATGTATTCAGATTCTGTTATGTAATACTTTAATATAATGGATTATGGTGGATGGATTATGATCATTGACATGTTTGAATATGGTGAATTTGTTTTTCACTTGATATTGATTGTGATCTGATCTGTTATGTTTCATTATTACATGTGTTGCCAAGAGAATGTATGCATTGGTTTAGTGTGTTGAATGGACGTTTGGTTGAGTATATTATGAATCTGCATGTTAACATCTTGAAAAGTAAATACAAAGGATGGACCTAGTAGCTTCGTACGCTTCGGGTGAGCATTGGTTTAGTGTGTCTAATTAGCTTCACTATAATTAGTTTTATTCTCATTTTTTTAATTAATTATCTTAGTCAATTAATTTGTTTCCTTCACTTTAGTTAGCCATTTATTTTTGTAAACATCAAGCTTCGGTGTTCTTAAACTTAGTTACTTATTTATTTTAATTAATCTGTTATTTCGCTTAGTCTAAATCTTTTAATTAGTTTAGTCTAATTGTTCATTACTTTAGTATAACTTAACTTAGGGTCTTTTGCATTTAATTAGGCTCCTCATACTTTATTTTTCATCCATTTTACTACATAAGGCTAATTATGAAACTTGAAAATTTAGGGTTACTGGTCGTTTCGGTCCACATTTTTTTAATTTGTTCTCATTAGTATTTAATCATTTTTGCTCATTTTTTGTCACACCACCAACACTTTTTCACGTATTTTTCATTTGTTTCCTTTTTTGTTTTTAATTTTTTGTGAAGATTAGTTGCATCACACTTCACATGTATGCTCTTCTCTCATGCTTTCTAAAATTATTCTTGAAAATTAAAAACTTGATTATGTTGTGTTTCATTGTTTTCCTTTTGTTCTACCTTGGGAAAAGCACTAACACTTGTTTGCAGGACCACTTTCGAAAGACCACTCAAAACTAATAACAGCAGGTTACATCACTCGTTAGGTACGCAAACTACTAATTCATTGTGTGTAGGTGATATTTTTAATCAAGATAAAATTAACACTACACACTATATTTACAGGTGCGGTTGACAAGGCTATTGTCCAACCTCCATAACTATGGTAAGTGCCTTGGCATAAGCCATAAAACCAATTGAGGAGTACCATAGGAACCCCAAAGTAGTCAACACATTGAGGGAATGGGCTGAAAAAATGGGTACCCCCACCCCAAATGTCTAGTGCAACCTTGTGAGATTAGAGTCATGAATATCCTTAGTGGCGACCCCAGTGTGATTCATTTGAGAAATATTTTTGCTCATTATTTTAAAGGGGGTAAAGTAAAGCCAACATCTAGTAATAACATTGCGCTCACTTGGGTATACTGTTGATACCTAGTTGAGTGAACCACCTAGGAAGTCACGCCTTGTCCAATCCAATCTAAGGTAGAGGCCAAAACTCTCACTATGTCATTTTTTCATTTTTCTCACGTGTTACACACTCATGTTTCACTCTTGTCTTTCACATTTTCTCTCTCATCCACCTTGTCACTTTTTAAACGTGTCTAAGTCTTGGGTTATGAACATCTATATCCACACTTGAGCACTTTCAATCTTCTTCACTAAGTATTGACATCATGATACTCACTTTATTGCAATTAAGGACCCTTTTGATTACATTGATCTTTCATTTTCATAAGTCTTAAGTTTAATGTTATTTTATTTAACTTTGAGCATTTCATACTCTTGTGTCATTATACTTCACATTCATTTTTTTGAAGTGATGGCATCTTTTATTTCTCTCCCCATCATCATGTGTCATCATATTTTCCAATCACTTTGTTACATTACCGACATCCTTATAATTCCTCTCTTTTAAAGCATTCATTTTTCTTTAATTTGAGATCCTAAGCAATCACATTCTATTTGTCTCTTATCTACACTTTCATGAGATTCAAACCTTTTTTATCTTCATTACTTCACTTCTTGTGATGAAATTCACTTTTTCATTATTTTATTATTCCCATTTCTTTGTTTTGACTCCTCTTTTAACATGCTTTGTTAGAATTTGGCATCCTTCATCATCTTCTTAAGTCTCCTCTTTTAACATACGTCTTGTTAAACATCAAGAAAACTCATCAAATTTCCTAATTCTCTTCTCTTAACACATTTTTTTAATCATTGAGCACCTCTCATCATTTATCTAAGTCTCCTCTTGTCACACTCACTTTGTCACGAGTTGAGAAAACTCACTTCTTTCACCTCTTCCCTCTTTACATTCACTTTGTAAAGGGTTGTGAAGCCTTTCGAACCTATTCATCTTTCTTAGCACTCATTTTTCTAAGAATCCTCTATCTAAATTTTCAATCACTTCTCCCACCTTAACATCATTCATTTTGTTAAGTGTTGCAAAGTCCCCCTTTTTGTTTCTCTTAACACTCATCTTGTTAGGAGTTAACCTTTCATACCCTTTTTTCGTTACTCTTATCACTCATTTTGTTAAGATTTGATCGCATTAATCTTGTTAAGTCTTTCCTCCCTTAACATTCATGTAGTTATGTGTTGACCACATTAACTTTTCAATCCTTCATTCCTCTTAACATCTTGTTAATATTTAACGCTTTTCGCATTTCTTCTTGTCACTCTTATCACTCATTTTTTTAATAGTTGATCACACTCGCCTTGTTTAGTGTCTTCCACTTTAACAATAATCATTGTGTTAAGTGTTGAGAAGTCCCTCTTCTCATCACTCTTATCACTCTTTTTTGTTAAGAGTTGATCACGTTCACCTTGTTAAGTATCTCTTCCTTTAACATCCATTTTTGTTAATAGGTACAATATATATAACCTCATTTAGTCCCTTTCCTCTTAACTCTCATTTTTTTAGGAGTCGGGAAATCAACTAACCTATTTCACATCTTTCCTCTTATCACTCATTTTCTATGGTCGATCTTTTTGGTATTTTCCCCTCTTCCATCTAAGCATTCACTTCACTAAGGTTTGAGTTTTTATATCACTCCTCTTCTTGTTCCTCCCCTCTTTCAAAAATGGTGGGAGCACGACATCATGATTATAGTCCCTTTCAATGGAAGAAAATAAATCCTTTTCATATCAGCTCTAATGAAGAGGACGAAGACCAACATAAAAATCTTTCCATAGACACCACTTTGCGACAAAATAAAAACCAATTCCTTCTTCGTATCCTTGCAATGGGAGAAATATTTCCCTTAGAATTTGATGAGGATTAATTGAAAGCCTTAAAAGAACGATCTAAATCCCCTAATGGTCCACCATTCGAGTCAAAAAAATATGAAAAATAGAGGACCAAATTAAAAAAATATCAATAATAAAGACAACTCTAATGTTTCGTCCTCTATTCCCAACCAAGCCTTACTTGATCAAATCAATGTAATGGCGAAACAACTGGCTCACCTATCCTCTACAGTCACCAACAATGATACCAAAGGTATCGAACACATGAATAAAAGTAACGACACCTCCAAAACTCATTCTGAGACCAATAATGAGAACAACAATCATAAGAATGATAAATATTTTTTCATCCCACAAACTAATTCACCATTTTCTGAAGATTGGAAAATGATGAAGGACACAATTTCTAGTATGCAAAAATAACACAAACAATTCAATTTTGAAAAAATTTGTCCATACGCTTTCGACATGGGCATATTACACATACCCTTCCCATGCTCTTTCGAGATGCCCAAATTTGAGAAATACAAGGGAAAAAATGAACCTAGAGAACATGTCAAGGAATTTTTCATGGCATGCCAAGAGGTTCTCTTGCGCCTCTTTCCTAAGATTCTAGGCATAAAAGCTTTAGATTGGTTCTCACACCTTCCAAATGGATCTATCTCTACCTTATCGACCTCTCATAGAAGTTCGTCAACCATTTTTATTTCAATTTTGACTCTAAAATCACTATGATGGATTTGTGCAATGCCAAACAATGACAAAACGAGAGCTTTGCACATTTTTTAAAATGATGGTGAGGAATCACAATTCAGTTCCCTTGTTTAATCCCTAAGAAATAGATGGTTATCATTTGTGTCCCTAACCTTAATGACGATTTGTCCTTATACATGCAGATGTATTGCCTCAACATTTTTGAGGAAGTTATCGAAAAGGGAACTCAAATCAAAAAGCCCTCATTTCTAAAGTCTTAATCAATCCTCATTATAAAGACAATGGGCATAATCGTCACAAAAACAACAATCCTAACACTTCTCTCGATAAACCTAGATACATCAATTACAAAAATAACATTTTCAATGATGGTGTCACATATAATCATAACGTGCACAACTTACAAAACAACCAATTAAAACAAATTAATTCCAAACCATCTATCACCATTCTAAAGAGAAACTTTTCCTCCTTGTGATTAAAACTGAAGAAAATATATGTCTTTGGGGAAATATATTTCAAGTGTCTTAAAGAATCTAGCAAGCACTAATATTGTCACTTACCCTATCACGCAACCCTTACCTAAAGGAGAATCTAAGTTAGGTTGGTATCAACCTAACACATATTGTGTTTTTCATTGCATTGATGGTCATCAAATAGACAATTGAAATCAACTTTACAACTACATCTAAGACCTGATTCACAATGGAGACATAGTGGTTGAATACCTACTACCTAGCCATGATACAAAGGGAAAAGCTCACAAACATGGTGAATCCTCGAAGAATGTTGATTATAAATCCATCATCTCTTGTATCATAGACACTACTATGTGCATAGTTAAACGTCATTTTACACCTCTTGAAGAGATTATATCGAGTGTCTTTCAAAAACTTGTAAAGGCTAACATGATTAAATATCCACCTAAGATATTGTTTTTGAATGGGAACCAATCTTATGTCGTACAATGCATCTAAATATTGTGAATACCATCACATGGATGGTCATTCTACTAATAATTGTACACCTCTAAGTCATTATGTCCAAGAATTAATTGACAATGGAACCATTTCCATCGAGATCGACGATGAAGCTCTCACAATTGATGACACGTCAACTTCCACAACTTCAAATGAAGAGTTGACCATTATCCCCACTTCTATCCATACTATAATTCAATGATATCATGACGAAGGTCAATTATCTCTCCCTTAAAACCAATATATTTCCTCTCCATATTTTCTTATGCTTTCCCAAATATACATTGAACTTGTTTCATACAAAAACCTTCTAACATAAAACGAGAGCTTGACCTTACTTCAAGATTCCCTTTCAACCCTTTCCATATCTATAGACACTACAGAAGAGGGACCATCATCAAGCATTTTTGAGCTTGATTTTATTCTTTCCATTTCGGCTTCTACACCTAACATCTCTAGCCTTGTTGTTGCAAAACAACTATAACAAGCTTGAACACTTTCAACAATGCAGCTTTATGTGTCCATTACACCTCAAAAAATCAATCTTGCACGTATTTCATCAATGATGATTCCTACCTGTCAAGGCATCGACATGTGTACACTCTACGAGGTGTGTATTCCTAGGAATGTCCTTATACATTATTTTCAAGATTTATTTGCAAATATTTTGTCAAATCAAGTAATTCACAACCTACAAGAAGAAACATGGAGTATTTCCTCTTAGTGACATCTAAGGAACTTTGGATATACATCTAGAGATCAATATTTTTTTCCTCACACTCTTTAACTCACGGATGAGTATGAATCTCAACATATTCTCCATGTCAATAATCCTCATATAACTTCACATGTAGTTATTTCGATATCATTAAATACTTCTCTAATCACACATTCTTTGACTTGGATCCCTTCTGCACAAGTCTCGTACTTTAGGAATCAAGTTGAATCCTTCGATTCAATCCTTTAACTTGGATATTTTCCACCCAAGTCTTGTATTTTAGGACTTATCAAATCTTCAAATTTCCTCCTTTTACTTGGACCTTGTCTTCCCAAGTCATGTATTTCAAGACTTATCAAATATTTTGATTCCCTCTCTTGACTTGGATTTCATTCGCATAACTCTTGCATTTCAAGACCATTCAAATTTGATAAAAATAGACCTCTTTCTTGATGTGTCCATTTCAAATCCTCATCCTCCAAGATTTAGAAAACTTACAAAGCATAAAAAGAGAATAAAACTCCGTATTAAAGCATTGTTTGCAGGTCGGAAACGGAAAAGTGCATAAAAATAATGTTAAGAATTCCATGTATTGGCAGATATTTAATCATACCATTATCATATTTTCAATTTCTTCACTTATTACGACATAGGTTAACCTTGTTCCTATTGGGCATTATGTGTCTCATTTTTGTCATGGTTTCTCCCATTTCATATCTTTTTACCTACATTTTTGTCTCGAAGCTTACTGATGGATGATCCTCCTTTCAAATAATCTCTCTTTAAAAAAAGCACTAAAATTATTTACATGGTCCTTTTTGACCACCCATCTCAATCTACGGTGTTGCACCCTTACATCCTACTAGTCACATGAGGCTGAGACTTAGGGGTAGAATGTTCCTTCTCAATGGGCCCACTATCAACATACAAGGAAAATTCAATCAATCTAAAAATACAAAAAAAAAATCATTACACCTTTTGTCCTTCACAGTCTTCGTTGATAAGCCCATACTTCTTATTGGCAATATGAAACTGGGAACAGAGAAAACCCTTACTCACCTACATTTTTTTGGTGTTGAGCCCTTGCCTTTTACAGATGGCATGGGACAACATGTAGGTGGTCCTTCACAAAAATCAATCAAAAAATAAATCCTTTATTATGAAATCTTAATCAAAAACATCCCAAGAAGTAATTTAGTTGCTCATGGTAAAGAGAGATAATAATTCCTTCAACCGGATCTTGTCAATTAGTAGGCCATCTACAGATCTAAGTCAATTACAAACCTATAAAGTGGAATCATCTTGGAATCGGTCAGATAATTTTGACTTGATATGAGTTACATTTTTTTATTATGGATTATTGTTACACCTTGTGTCTTTGCATACATTATCTTCACTTCTATATCATTATTCATCTCGTTCTCACATCCTTCTTGGCTCTCGATGATGAGCCCTCGCATCTTCCTAGTTGCATGGAGTCACGAGCAAAGTAAAATTCCATATCATTTTATCATCTACATTTATGCCAATGGAATGAAATGATTCTAATTATTTGCACCTGCTTTCAAGTAGTGCACCCTTTTTACCAAGTTGTAAAAAAAAACCAAAAATCAAAAACATTCAAAAATATCTCACAAAACTGAAAAACGATCAAATATGTTTGTCAAAAATATAAAAAATAATAGAAAATTGTTCAAAAATACAAAAACAATATAAAATTGTTCAAAACTCCAAAAACAAAATAAAACTGTCAAAATCAAAACATTTTAGATAATGTTTGACCAACTTTCACCAACTGGATAACACAATTCAACAATTTCACCATTTGATGCCGCTCCTCGCGATCATTCTGAATCATCTTTTGACAATCATATTTATTTCCCGTGGTGCATAATTGTGCCTAAGGCAATCGTTTATCTTTTCGTAATTTAAATTTTCTTGGGGCACACTTGGATTTTACATTTTAATCCAATTACAGATCACACTTTAGCGGGATCCAACAAGAGTATCTTTTGGAGTATTTAAGTATCAATCTGCTCTTTGGCTTGATCTAAACCTCTCGTGTTCTAAGCTATCTCTTGGGGACATTAAAATCTATCTAGTTCTTTAATATGTAACACATTTAGAGTGTCATTAGACGTCATTTTTTCACTTGTGTCATACTGTTGCAGTTTGTCGCCATTGTGACAATGCTTTTGCTTCTTTTAGTTTCCTATTTTGTTACACTTTTTTTACCCTTACTATAGACCAATTGTAGGAAATTTATTGGCATCTTAGTTCATATATAACTTTGGTGTGGTTCCCTCCTGATCATATTGGGTTTATTTGCAATGTTTATTTTGTGTATTTTTTTCAGTTGCATGTGTTGTGTTTTCCTCCTAGTTTATTTATGTCATGGAATGTTTTCCTTTTTGTTGTGTATTTATGTTTATTTTTATTTATTTGCATTTTTATTTCAAATTTTTCAAAACTCGCAAAAAACCAAAAATATATATATTTCAAAAATTCAAAAAAAAAATCAAAAATTACAAAATTTCAAACAAACATTCACTTATCATAGAAAACCTTTAATTGGAAAACCCTTGAATTGAATCTTTCAACACAATCTTGGTAAATTCATACCTTTATCTACTACCCTAGTGATCATTCCAATTTTACAACTATCACTTTCTTCCCTTTGCATGATAGGCTAACTCTGCTTGGGGCAAGTCACAAAATTATTTTTCCTTCGCGATAGAACTTTGCTTGGGGCAATTTCAACTTCGATCATTTGCACAACGGATCCAACAAGAGTTTCATATTAAGTCACTTTACTCCACTCTTCCAATATGATTATATTCCCACTTGGGAGCATTTGCATCTAACTAATCATCATTGTGGCACGCATTAGGGGCATAGTTAATTGTTTTCTTTTTAGATTTTGTGTTGCATTTTTGAGGTTTACTTTGTGGACCACTTGTAAGTAGTGTGATTACATTTTGGTTCCTTTATAGCCCTGATGCCTGCACCTACTTTGTGTATTGGTTACGTTTTTCTTTTTTATCTTTTCTTTGTTGTGTGTGTTTGTTTACACGCATCTAGGTTAACCATCCTAATTCTTGTATAATCGTGGTGACAACTCTATTGTGCAACAACAAAAATAAGGATGCTCTAAAATTATTATCCAAATGACGCTCATGCTACAAGCATAGTCCTTCCCATCCTTGTTCAAATCCCTTGTCTTCTTCCTTTGAAGCGGTTGTCCACCGCTTTGTTGCGTCATCCACCCGCTTGAGGGGGAATTCCTCTACTATCCTACTTGTTGGGGCATCCTAATGCTTCATTATTTTCTGCTCGTTTCTCTGCATGTGTCTACTATCTTTAAAGCACTATTACTTCACAATAGCACTTTAAAGAGGGGAAAATATAGACACCTCAAAATCACTCACCTATTCCTAGTATTATCCTAATACATCCTATTATGCACCCCTTAATGATCAATTAATTAAATTGATTAAATCATACTCATTGTACCTCTTTGGATTAATTAAATTAATCCCTAGTACCCCTTTTTCTAGTTTAATTATCATTTATTAATTAAATGATTAGTTAATTAAGTGTGCACATTATAAAAGCCACTTTGGACTCCACTTGGACTCCACTTCCTCATCCCAGTCAACTCCACATGGAATACACTTCTCTAGTCCAGTCAACTACACTTCTAGAATCCTAGAAAGGTGGGGGCAGTTCAATTACATGTACAACCACCTTTTCAGATGCAACTTCTGCAATTAAAACCCCTTTACTGCTGCTAAATGGCATTTAACCTCCCAAAACTACTGCAACTTCCTCATGTGATAAAAATAGCATGTGCATTCAATCATGTTCAACCAATTTCCAACCACTTTTACCTCTATAAAATGCAGGCTCATCCTCTTACAAATCCTCTTGGATTTAAGCACAATTACTCTATCAATTTTGCTCCAACATCTACATATTGGAAGCTCCCAAAATGTGTTCGTAGCATTGGTCAATCCCTATTTTAGAGGTGATTCAAGAGCACCCACAATCAGTTTCTAATAAGGTTACACAACTTCAAAGTTCACACAACCTTACTCGTGTTTGCTTGGAAGGCTATAGGAGGGTTGCAAGTTGTTTGTTTACTCTCCATTTCTGCTTAGTTTTTCACTGTCTTCATGTACAATTTGACATATTTTTTTCCATTGGTTTGTTGACACATGCATAAATTTGTTATCAATATAATTTGTTTAATTTGATGTGCATGTGACCTAATCTCTTGTTTATATGTTTACACATTAATGTCTTTTCTTCAGGGTTTTGTCCGTACTTGGTCTCCAATCAGATGGTAGAGGGATTTGAGCCATTACATGCTTCTAATTGGGTTGATAATCTCATATGACTTCGTCTATTGGCATCCTTTTGACTCCACTTTTATTGTGTGCACCTTGTTTTTCATATGAGAGAACTCATTAGAAATATAATGTAGGTGTAAATTCTAAAATCTTGTGCCTTCTAATTTATCGTTCTCTAATGTCGATTTCATTGAAACGTCTATGCTTATTTCTTTTCCACATTCAACAAATTAATGTAAGGCCAAAAATGCATCCAATACATTATTTTGATCTTGCATAACCTAAGAATCCGAACCACATTCCTAAAATTGAAATTCTAAGATGCCAGTATTTTATTCCCGTGTGCTCTAAGTATTCAAAAAACACAATGTCTAACATTGCAAATAACAACTATTCAAATTACGAATATTGATCGAGAAGGAATTATTTTCTAATATATCAACCAAGTACATTGCATTAACTATTTGTGCCCCACGACCCCTTCTCCTTAAAACATTTTACAAAAAATGAGCATGCTTTATATATGTCTTCTTGGAAGATAGAAGAGTTTCGCATACATTCCCCCACAATATTTTCTCTTCCCCTTGCAATGGTTCAATTTTTCAAGTTTAAGTCATTTAATGCATCCCTTTCGCCGTCTACATTGCACTACTTGTGTGTGATTACTAGTTATAAATCAATTTGAAATTTTAATTTCATGTCCATTTAAGTAAGTAGAACTGTTTTTTTTACGTGGGAAAGTCAATCTTATATTATGTTAATCATGTGTAAAATTGTTACACCATTTTATTTTTTGAATAGGAGAGAGGGGCCAATAGGTGAACAAGGTTCAATAATTGATATGACTATTGATCACACAATACCCAATAGTTGTCATAGTACTATGTATTAGATTTTTTTTTTTCACATAATAATTATGTAGAGTAGCAAATCGCATCATGACATGTAAGACCTGTCACCCATGTACAAGTACAAAAAAAATCAATGTTCAACCAATTTGACTCATATTCAAGCATTGGTTTCCACCATGATTGTAATGTAACTCAAGTTTAGTATTTTAAATCAATTCAAAATATGGGTTTCCCTCCAATTGAACATTCAAAAAGAAAAATATAAGTTAATACAAATCTAAACTACATATTAGTGAAAAACTTACAATCTCATATGATAAACAATTTATTTTATGGACCCCTTAACTTAAGGCATACCACTACTAGCAACACACTAGCAACTAAAAATTGTTGTTATTTGGTACAGCTACATTGATGATATTTGTCGCCACTTAATGGTGGCAACAAAGGATGGAACATATTTTCAAGTACCCACTGCTACAACGAGCGCCCAATTTGGATGAGGAATGAATGGCACATACACCTCTCAAGGAATTTCAGATCCGCATTTGATTTTAGGAATCCAAACCCTGTGAACCACATTTTACAAACAATTTTCAAACTCCTGCTCAAACATAGCTCGCAATATTACTAGAGAACGACATGGACACCGGCATTCCCGACTGTTCCTGCAAAAACAGATCCTCTGGCGCCCTAAATGCTCCATGCGCGCATACAATCGCCAATCCAACCATGGTAGCAGAAATTATAACAGACACCACATCCGTCAAGAACACAACCGCAATGCTAATCACCGTCAATGTCCCCAAAATTTCCCTGTCTGTGAAGAGCCTGTTATACAAAACCAGAGGCCCACTGCGGAAAAAATAGAGAAAAATCCATCCCCCCAACACCACCATCAGTAAAAGCAGCGAAACAGGATGCGACACCAGGCTGAAACCCACTGCAGCGCACAGCAGAATTACATAATTTATGCGGAAATAGCTCCAGTTTTGGCGAATTCTGGTGGCTGCTTCGGCCAGGGACTCCGGTTTGGAGAAAGTGGTGTGATCTACGAGCTCCACCCATGGCCTCCTGTAAAACATTGCGTTTTTAGTGCCCTCTGAGATCTTAGAGAAAAAAACTTTGGCTGCAGGATTTGTAAGCAACGGCATCTGAGAAACCGGCAGGACTGGAGCTGCCGCCGCCATTAATGTCGTTGAAAGGTGCACCCTGAAATATCACAGGATTTCCAACATTTAACCAAATTCCAGATCAAGACCAACCCTAACATGAAATTCTTCCTCGCTGTGAAATGCCTTCGCTGAACAATCGATATATACTACAGGTAAGTGGAATGAAAAAACAATGTCTGAACATGCAGAATTAAATAAAGAAGCAGACCCACCTACACGTCGCACGTCGCAAGTTGCACAGAATTTGCAATCAAATGCCACCTTTACTCCCGCAAAAACAAATTATTGGGAAAACTAAAGTAAAACATATGACAGAGAAGAAGAGGAACCAGATATTGGCCTGGATTCGCTCGAAGTGTTGGCAGATTTTTTAGCAGAATTTCAGATCTGAACGTTGCTTTAAAAATGGAGGTGAGAAATTGCTGTGTAGGGCTATTGATGAGTCCAAAATTGCACGAGGAAAATGAAACGAGCGGTGTGTGGGAAGAAAACAGCACTAAAGTTAGCGGCAGAGAGAAGCCGTGATACTTCTAAGGAATGGGAATGATTTTTATGAGATTTGCAATGAATTTTAGAAGTTAAGTGATACTTTTAAAGCTTAGGAGCGGATGAAGAGGGTCATCGACTTAGATCTAGTGGACATTTTTAAAGCCAAAAATATGCCATGGTTGTAGAAAGAATGCTACAACTCTAGTTCTAATAAGAAGGTCATTCTTCTAGTTTGATTGCTATGTTTTCATATATTTTATACATTTACTTTGCCTTATTGTCTAAACATGCAATGCACTATTTATTTCATGACTATCTTTATAACTAAAAATTGTACCAAAAGTGCAAAATGGATGTGCTAATAGGTGGATGAAGGAGATGGTCAGACCTTTGCGTTGGGTGAAGATAGAAGTATGAATTTTTTTTTGCTCCATCCAGAATGTCGATATTCTCTCTTCAATGATCCATATACAAGACTGTAAACAAAGAATAATGTTATTTCTTCCAATGCTTGGAAAAAGTACATCCATTTTTTTAGACTACACTCCAAACATTTAGTGAATATTGTAATTCAAGATGCAATCCATTCAAAGCAACACAAACAATGTTATATATATATATATATATGAGAGTGTGTGTAAAATTAATGGTATCTTTTCAAACTAAAGAGTAATACTTAAAATCAAGGTAAATAAAAAAAATTTAAAACATCAATATTAATTGTGGTAGAATACAAAGAGATATGAAGAGACCTTAAAATGAGTATAACCAATAAATGAAATAAATTCCACCCAAACAAACATGAATATGCATATTTTGGTACATGTGTAATTTACTATTAAACAACAACAAAGATGAGAAATACATAAAGATAATATAATTAGTCTAGTCAAAAGAAGCATACAAAATGAAAAAGGTTTGAATAAATATGTATATTTAATTCAAGATGTATCTCATATTTCTTATTGTTTCCATTCATCAGTTCATTCTCCTTTTTTATAATGCACATCATGCCCAAATTTTAAATAGTTGAATGTTATGACATGTAATGTTGAACATCGAATTCTAGCAGTGCAAAGCTAAGAGAATCTCAAAAGTTGATGTCAACAACTCTATTAAATGTTAAAGAAAGGATTTACACCCTTTAATAGTCCTTAAAACCATATGCTAGAAAAGACTATGATTGCCAATATCATACAATTTTTAAAAATGTCCAGGTAAAATTTTGAGGCATCCACGACAATATAATATTCTCATGCAATGAAGATGTAATTATGATTAAAAACTAATAATTCACTCACACTAAAGAGTGTGTTTAAATGAGATTATGCATGTTATTTCAGTTTGGTCAAAATATACATTTCTTTTACCTGATGAAAAAGGTACGAGATTTATTTTCTCAAAAAACCAATGCATACCCTAAAATCATATATATTTTCTCCGTGATTCTAATTTCCAACTAAATGAAACTAAAATTATAGGAACTATACTGCAATTTCAAATGCTTCAGAATAAAAAGATCTTGCTTCCTTAACATTTGAAGTTTAGCTTTATTGTTTGCAGTGATGGATATTAATGTCTCAAAGAAACAGGCTTCTTATTACACAGGATTTCTAGGCTAGTCAAGTTTGGCACAATATGGTTTCTAGGTCACATTCATGGCATTACAATGGGTAATCTAAGTTTTTCTGCGCCCTGTTATGGAATAATGTGGTAGGTTATTTATTCAATAATATTATTCATTTTGTTAACTCATGTAATGATTTATTCCTTAGTTCTGAAAATACATTTTTATTAAAATTACATGTCAAAAATTCATCAATTAGCATTTCTTATATTTCTTATTAGTATTCTTATATATATAACCGATAAGAGACTATACATTCATACATACATATTGTTGTCATAAAAATGTATGACATGAAAAATTGAAACTTTGAGCATGATAACTAAGCCCAAAGTTGAATATTTGACTTCTCGGTCATTGTGCATCCTTCATCTGGCTAGCCTACCTTCAATCCACTCTCACCTCGACTCAAAGGAAGGTCCTAATAAGATCATTAAGTTAGTTTTAGTTGCAAGGATGATTACCCAAGGTGAATTTTTTCATGCAAAATGACCTTGGGTCGAGGAGGGGGAGGGTCTCTATGGCGCCCAGATCCCAGGTCTCCTTAGATTGGATGGAGTTGGGTTGGGGTCGAGGGGGGGGGGGCACTCTCCCGCCCCGATGGACCCCTATCTATCTACGGGGCACTCGACCCCATATCTCATCTATGGAGGGGGTTGAGGCCCTTATAACTATATGGTCCGATGGCCTACTCTATATATTGGGGTGGGGGATCCCCTATATATAGAGTAGGTGCCCAGATCCTAGGTCTCTATAGATTGGATGGAGTTGGGTTGGGGTCGAGGGACTCGATCAACTTCAGAACGAGGGGTCTATGGCTATATATATATATATATATATATATATATATATATCACTCAGCCCCTGGGCCACAATCTAGAATCTATATAGGGGGTCCTGTCTATATCTAAGGGTGGCCGAGGGCATGGATATAGATAGCCCCCACCTCCAAAGTTCAAAATTCTAGATAGGGTCGTTGGTCGAGTTCCCTCCCCCTCCCAAGATGTATATGAGATAAAAGTATTTATTACACTAAATAGCCCACTCAAGAAATTTGCCATTATCCCATTGAGTCCTATGAAGATAGAAAACTCATATTTCTTATTCACAAATTCCCCTTTATTTATGTTGCCAACTACAAGTTTAGTCCTGCTCTTGGTTCATTCCACCACTAAGAACAAGGGAACCTAGTGCCAAATGCTTGGCAATCAGTGGTAGAGGTTATTCATGATTTCGTGTTGAACCCAGTGAATGAACAAATAGGCGCTCGTTCTGGAAATGTGAAGCAAAAGTCCTCCCCCTGCATCCTGGTCACTTTTACGTGTTTGTTATTCCGTAATCCCCAAGGTATGATACCATATAACTCCATAGTGAATTTGAAACTTTCAATCATGACAACTAAGCCTACATTGCAAAATTTTGCTTCCCAATCACATTGAGCCCCTCTCCTGGTTAACCTGTCTCCAATGATACTATCAACCTAGACCCAAGGAAGGAAATGAGGATGATTTCAATCATTCCTTAGTATGCAATGAATTGTGATAAGTTTTATGGATGCATTTAGTTAATTTCAGTGAAAGACGAGTCATGGAGGCCTAAAAAGGCCAATTTTGGTCATTCTAAAGCTAGTATGCATCCTCTAGAAGAGTTCAAGAAAGATAGCATCTGAAGTTGATTGTGGATATCCTTGAAGGTGTTGGAACAAATTTAGGAATATTTAGGAAATAATTTATCATTCAAGTAAAACGTGTTCAACATCGGGTTTTCTAGGTGCAAGGAATGAACATCCTAACAGTGAAATCTGACTTATCTAGATGATTCGAAGATCTTTTGAATGATTTAAGAGGAAATAAAATTTAGGAATTGGAAATCTTTGATAATTTTCTACAAGGTGGGAATATCAAGTTTACTCTAAGGCTTAAAGGTTTCCTGAAACATTTCAAACTTCTACAGTTACCCCTCTCGATTCCAGACAAAAAGGGACTACATTTTTAATTGCAGGAATGTAATCAAGTCTTTAAATTTGTACCATTGATCTTATAATTTATTTTTTAGTAAAAATAATATAATATTTTACCCCATAACATTATTCTAAGCCTCAGTGGTGAAAAAAGCAAGTTTTATCGCTATTTCTAGACGTCCTAAGGAAATTTGGCTTTCCATTCTTAGCCAAATCACACTTTTGACACCTTTGTGTCCCTTATGTACCTCTTGGGTACAAGGGGGAAATTATGGACACAAAAGTGTGACATGATCATCCTCCCCAAGTCATATTTTGGACACCCAGATGTTCCAGGTGTCCTCAATGTCCCTTTCATCCCCACGGTGCAAGGAGGACATGATGTGCACAAAAGTGCAACCTCACTCCCTCACCTTGGTTGTAATTTTGTGTCCCTAGTGTCCCCCATGTCCCCAAGGGGACAAGGGGGACAATAAATTGTGAACCATGCATTTTTGAATCTCCTAGACCCCCACATGACCTCATACGGCTCTACAAGTGTATTTTCCTATACCCCATACTTCATTCTCATCCCCTCATCTCATTCACCTCTCTCCACATGATGTAACTTGTCATCACCTTGTCATCATCTTGCTCAAAGTTTCCCTTTTTTGTTATTTGTTTCCCTTGTATCCCCATTTCACCATTTGCAAACTCCATTCAAAATCCATTTTACCTGGGTTCAATATGCACTTAGCAAGTTGAATTAAAATCATTTTAAAACTCATTTAAACCTCTCTCTCACCACATAATTAGCCATTTTATGAAATTAATTTTGCAACACCCTTCATAAATCCATTTTTATATAGAGGTGTTGTCAAAATTCTTTCAGACATCCATGGCCACCAAAAATGAAGATTTGCACATAACTTTTTAACCGAGAGTCCAATCACTGTGAAATTTTGCCAGAATCTCCCTCTCCAAAATTCCTTTGGGAATATTGTTTCATTAAATTCATTGATGCCCTATATTTTTCACAACTTAAAATTGAAATATCAAACCCTAAAACCTACTTTTTCAATTTCCCAAAGATTCAAATAACAAAAAATAATGAAATTCAAAGTAGAAGACCTTGGTGCAAAATAGAAAATTTTGGCAGTGGTTTCATTGCACCCAACATCGATAAGTTGAGTTTCTAAAAATATCAAGTGTTCTGAATAGTAGGTTTCTAAAAATAGTAAGTTTTCGAAAGTAATGGATTCTCTACATTTGAAATATCCAAAAAAATTAAGAAACTTCAAAAAGGGAAATTCGAGAAACTTTCTAACAATAGAAATATTTGGGAAAAGGGACATAAAAATAGAAAGTTCATATAATTGGTAAAACTTATCAATTTCAACAATTCAAATGATCCAAAGACATCAAAAGACAAGAACAGTGAAAACTTGCTAAAAATAGTAGTCCTGGATAGTACCTATTAGAATAGTTGTCTTGGAATTGAGCTCAAAAAGTTGTGGCGGATCTTGTTATGCTTATCTTTTTTATTTTTTTCATCATCCCAAGGCCAAGAATTTGTTTCATAGACCAAACAGGAAAGGAACCCACTGCTGGCTCTCAAAACATCAATTCTGAAGTGATCTCTACAAAGCACAACTTGATGCAAGGAGTTATAACAAGAAGAAAAGACCACCATGAGTGATTCTAGCAATCATCTTAGGATCCCAAACAATGCATACCTCCCTATAGTGTTTATAACCACTTAATTAGTGTTTTGTGATTAGATCAATGTAATTTGGAGGTCGAAAACATGTGATCCATCTTCAAGTTCCATTCAAGGATCAATCCTTCTATTTGGAGAAGGAAATCAATTTCCACGAGGAGAAAATCGATCAAAATGGTGTTCAGATGTTATAAGCATGTTTTCACTCAAGTGACATCTTAGTCAAGGAAGTGAATTGTGAAGTGAAACTGGGTGTCATCATGTTCAAAAGTGAAATAGGTAGCTCATAGAATAAATTGAGGGTCATCATATCCTGAATTTTCTGTCATGTCCAAATCTCTCTTAGAAGCAAGTCAAAATGAGTTAATCATGCTATTGAGGTACTAAAATCCATCATATGTGAAGTATCAATCAATCATCTTTTCCCATGAAAATCATATGGCCGAGAAGGTACGTGAGAACCCAAAATCTGATTTCATTCAAGAAGTACTCTGGAGTCAAGAAGGGTAAATGGGTGATCTTCATGTAAAACACGATGTATGCAATAATGATAAACCAATTCAATTTCACTTTATTCCATTCACATAGTAGTGTTCTTAAACACTCATTCAACACTTCGTAACGTTATCACACCTCAAAGGAAGAAGCGTTTGCAATAACCTCATTTCGGTTCAATGGATGGCCATAGAATAGGAATATAATTCAAAGATTAATCCCCAATTGCAAAGTAAGGATCCATCACAGTAAGTGACAGAAAATCAAGAAATGGTTCGAGCATCATGTATTTGATTCTTAATCACATAGGAGAATTGTGAAGGCCTAAAAGTGAGAAATTGATCCTCACTCTTGCTGAGTGATGAAAAATAGATCATCATGTTCCTATCATAGTTTAGATATCATAAAAGTGTTCTTAAAAACTGATTCAATGCCTTAGAATGTTTCTACATCTCACAAGAGGAGGATTTTGCAACCATGGTGTTCCAATCCCATAGATGGTCATTTAGGTAACATCTAAAATCAAGAATATCATGAAGCTTATGAGGGTGTTGAAATATCAAAATTCAATTCATTAAGACAATGGTCACGATAAGAATGATAAGAGAGGATCATCATGAGTAATGCTAACAGTCATTTAACGTTCACATTGTAATGTCTTGTAATAATGTTTCTAAACACTCATTCAGTACTTTAGAGTGTCCTTACATATCATAGAAGGAGGAAGTATATGCAATCACAGTGTTTCAATGCAATAAGTGGTAAGAGGTTGGTATTCTCATTCATGAAGCATTTCCTAAAAGGTCCATCAGAAGGCTTCATCTTCATTAGATTAGTCAACCCTTCTTTCTCCATATTATAATTTTCTATTACGAATGTACTTTTATCTATTTCATCCTATTCACTTAAATGAATTCCAACATTAACACTATAAGAGTCATTTTTCACTAATAAGGAAAATACTCACAAGTGATGAAGGGAAGTGAAAAGTCATGTGGGGGGGTACATGAAGAGACATTTTTGTATGCTATAAATTGGAATGGAATCTCCATTCCAAAGGATTTGTAATTGTTGATTGATTATATGTTGTTGAGAATTACCACTACTACATAAAGCAAGTAAATTTGTATTTCTTCTATTTATATGTTTATATTCATCTACTCTCGCTCTCTCTCTATCTCTCGACTTTCCAACTTTATAAGCATGGTGCTCTTGCATAACCAAAAAGGAACCTTATGTCCTTGATTGATGAATCTACAGAATTGTGTGTCTCTAGTTTGTTAGTCTTGTTGAGTGCTTATATTATTATGTTATTATAATTGAATTTGGACCTACCTTGGTTGATGTATGTGAATTCTATAATCCTACTCACAAAATTAACCCTCTCTCTCCTTATTTCCCCAACTCCCCTTTACCCTCCTTCACAAGAAATTCCTCCCTTGTACTTTGTACAAGTACTTTTCCATAGGTTTAGTGGAGTATTCATGTGTGATCCCTGGCCTAATGACCACCCCATAGTTTTAGGTAGTTTACATTCAATGATGTTATCCTCCCCATACTCAATAATGAGGGGCTTAGCCCCGTAACCATTGGTAGAAACCAATAATTTTTACTGTGAAAAATTATTTCACCAACACATGCATATATTTATGTATTTATATATATACATATGTATGTATTTATGTGTATATATGTATGTGTGTGTATACAGGTACATATACATATATGTATATATATGTGTATACATTTGTATACATATATATCTACATACATATGTATGTATATTCGTATATACGTGTGTGTATGTATGTATATACAACAACTAGAGTTAGCTCCTATGTGCGATGATTGATGGCTTATCATAAAGTGGTGGATTTTTTATAGACACCCATTAAAAATTGAATTTAATTTTTCTTAAGTAGGGGGGAAGTGTTTGGAAGAAAATTTAGAATAATTGATTAAGAGCAACGAAATTATATGGATGAATTAAAATGAGAGAAATTCATAAGTTCGGACAAAATTATATCTATAACTAAATTGAATATATAGAAAGAAGAAACATATAGTATATGTGGGAATAGTTTCTTAACATTAACCAAGAGGTGGGTGTAATCCATAACCACAAATGTGACAAACATATGAAAATCATGGTTAGAAGGGGGACAAATTCCAAAGAATGAAGGACAAAAAATAAATTTCACCCTGTAGACAAGATACTGAAGTGTAGAAACTAAATAATCGTCATTAATTATGCTAGTATATTCTTATTAACATACCTCAATTGTGATGTTTTTGATATTTATCTACCATTTTAGCTCTTTGATATATACTCTCTATTTTTTGCTTTCCTTTATGTAGTTCTTTGATCTTTACTCTCTATTTTTTAATGAATGGTGGGATTTAAAATAGATTCATAATAAACCTTTAATGTACATGATTTGTTATGATTTTGGATAATTTATTAAAAATAAATGTCCCTGTGTTGTATAAACAACAACACATACCTACCTATTTCTAGTTATTCCTAAGTATCCCCATCCTTTGTATAATATGCCAAATCAGCTCTAGAATGCATTCTACGTCATTTCCCTTTCATATTCCATTAGAAGTCACCCACATCCATTTAGAATTAATTTAATTAATTATATCATGCTTAAACTATATACTTATATCTATTGGCTAATTTAATTATCCATTTAAATACATAAATAGCTAATTTCTACTCACCCTCCACTTATCTCCACTTCACCATCTAACTCACTCAAGTTGAACTAGCCTACTCCACTCAAGTTCTAGAACCCTACAAAGTTGGAAGTAAAACTATTCAAGTATAACCACCTTCTTGAATAAAATCAAAATCCAACCAAATACTCATTTCCCCTTAAATGAATATTCAAACCATCCTAATGCATAAACAAAATCAGCTTGTTAATTTAGGAAAATGAATTCATGGTCCTGTAACGCATTCAAACCTCTATCCACAATCCATGGCCTCTCCTTAAGCTATAAATATGAGGCTCCATCCCTTACAATTGATCCTTGGAAGCTTTAAGCATTTTTAGAAAAACTCTTCTCATTTGTTATTTGAATTAGTATACCAAAAGGTTGTCCATGTGATCACTCATTTTCTCATAGCATTCCTCTTTCATTTGGAAACAAGATTGGAGCATCCACAATCAAACTATCCAAACAGATCCAAAAATTGTAGTAACAATTTAGGTATCTCATCTGAGGTTGCAAGAAGACTCAAAGGAACATTTGTATTTTTTATTATTTGTTTATTTCTTCTTTGCTTTCAATTTCCTTGTTTACAGTCTAGGACTTGTTATGATTTTGATTAATTTATTAAAAATCAATTTCCTTGTGTTGTATAGAAGATAATACAATTAAAAAACTCCTCGTATTGTTTACTTCAAAGATTATTTTATTAGAAATCAACAATAAAATATGGGTTTCTTTCTAAAATTTGTTATCATCTTGATTTGTTTACTTCATTAACATGAGAATGTTATCACTAATTTTTGAATCCCCATAATGAACACGTCGTGTTCGTTAATTTCAACTTAAATTTCCTTTATTATTCTATGTAAATCATATAAATCGTTGATTGTGTCCCCAATAATTGTTACCTTTCCCATCTATAAAAGGAAAAATAAAATCCTAAATGAGAAGAAACAAATTTGCCAGCCAATCCACCATATAACAAACCCCAATTTTATTTATAATCTATAGTAATTTAGTAATTTTTCGAACAAGGTAGCATAAATAATTAAACATCTCACTAAATCCAAATTCAAATTAAAGGACATGAAAATAAAATGTGAAATTTATGTTTAAACAACTAGTTCTCTTGAGTGCAACAATGAACTACTCCATAAAACCACATAGCATAAAACCATTCTTGTTTGTAATTATATAATGTTCCATCATGTTGTACTTGTGAATGACATCAACATAAACAATAATACAAATTTGTATGCTTAGATTTGGATTACCTACATGATGGATTAGTTAATATAAAAATTCCATATCAATGCTACAAAAACAAAATGGGCTTATGTTTCCATTGTGAAGAGAGGGACAATTATGGTTTCTTTCATTGAATAAAGTGGGTAAAACTCTTCAGATCTGAATTTAAACATGCACACAAGCACACTTGAAATTTTTGAGTTGTTTATGGTGGTTAGGGGACATTTCTCAGTCAAATACCTAACTCTTTTAAGGATATAAAATACATTTTATTTATTAAAATGACAAAACAGTAAATGAAAATAACAATTATACCTGACCAAGATCGCAAGCCAATCACAGTTATGATTCCCACATGTGTTGGAATTCATCTAAAAAAATGCTACAAGTTGTATCATTCCTTTATACTTCACTTCCACTTCCTCAAAACCTAAAAAACTGAGATATGTGAGCAAAAGAGAAATAAAACTCAAGTATAGCCTTAATGCACAAAGAGTTGGGGGTTGAAAGTCTTAAGAGAGAAGGAAATGATATGGGTGGGGATGGCTTTATAGATTTGAAGTGCATGTGGGAATGGGAAACATATGGGTGCAATGGTAGGGTCCATAATGCATTGGGAATGCACATGGATAGGTGGGATGGACATAATTAAATGTGAGTACATGATGGTTAGTAAATAGATAGGGAGTTGTCTTTTATCCCCATTTTTTGGGGTTATTTTATTTTTTTGAATTTTTGTGTTTAATATTTTTTTTGTTTTTTAATAAGGGACCTTATGCGTAAGGTTTATTTTCTAATTCCTACCATTTCCCCTTTTTGGGTTACGTGTTATAGTATGCAGGATATAGTGCAAAAATTGATGAAAAGATGGAGTCATCTAACCCTATGATGGTGATTGTTAATAGTCATGGGCTTAGATAGTTGACTAGATAGACAAAACCCTGGAAATGCAATCGATGGGTCACTTCAACCAAAATATGTGAAGTGATCAATAGGTTAACATCTTGAAGGAGAGACTATAGATTCAATTAATTGATTAATATTGATTTGTTATTAGATGCGTCATAAGAATCAGATGAGAAGGGTTGTTGTATGAATCCCCCTCAAGTGACACTTTTTGGAACCACATGTCACCCCATCATAATACGGGACAAAAAGGGGTAGTGAAGATGAAGTAGAATGAACCTTGAAAAAGGCATGTTGAGTGGGAGCAATAACAAGGTTATCCCAGTCATGTGCAGAGGAAAAATTGATGGTAGGTATGTATAAAAGTGTATGTAAGTATGATAGGTCATGAAATGAATAGGTTGAGGTGATTGTAATTTGACAGTGAACAGGCTAGGTAGGTGAGGTGAAAATTTTCATAGTGTGGTAGTGAGAGGTAAGATGGGAGTGAGCTAGGACTGAGTTGGGTGAGAAACGGGTGAGATAGGCGAGATAAGGACGGAGATGAACAGGTTGAGGGTGAACTAGGTGAGTTAAGGGACGAGCTAGCTGAGTTAAGGGCGAGCTGGGTGGGTTGAGGGAGGGAATTGAGTCATAGTAATGACTCACACAAGGAAGTGAGGTGGGTGTTTGGGCTCAGGTGGGTCGCAAGTGCAACCCTCAATGAGAGTGTTGAAATGGTGGTGGGTGGAGAGTTTTGATCAAGGAGGCAACTTGGCGTTGGGAGAGATAATCAGTTGGGGGAAATGGGTGATCAGTGGAGAGACATGGGAATGGGTTACGGAGGCGATGGAGGATGGGTGGGTTAAATATAAAGGTAAGGGTCAGTGAGGCAAGGTTGATTCATTATGGAAACTTGGTCAGAATATGGGAGGAAGGGTTGGGGTAGTTCAAGTTGCAAGTGTGACTTAGATGGGTAGGTAGGGCCGAGATAAAGGGGGATATAATTAGCTCAAGGGTAGATGATGTAGCAGAGGTGGTGAAGAGCTGGTGTAGGTCATGGTAGTGATGAAGATAATGGAAGGCCACGAAAAGGGGTAGAGAAATATGTTTCATGGCCGAGACTACAATGGGAAAGGGGTAGGTCAATGGAGGGGAATGGGAAGAAAACTAGAGTGGAGCCGTGGTTGGAAGCTATGGGGAGTGAGCTCAGTCAATAAAGTTGCATTAGCAACTCGATGGGGAATTTGGGTAGTTCACCATGGTCATCCACATCACATTAGCGACTCGGACGGGTAGGGTGGGTAATGTGGCTAGGTTAGCTAAGTCACATTCTCGACTCAACCAAGGGTGGCAGGGAAGTGTGAAGAGAGGATGAGGTGTGAAGGAGAGTTAAGAGGGTGTTGGTTCTCAATATAGTTCCTTGGATTGAGCTAGTATTTTTCTAGAATCTCCAAGGATATAATTATTCTATGTGCTTCATATTGTTCCCTATGCTTCAAAGTTGATTCTGAGTAAGGGAGAAGTATCAATTTGTAATAAATTTCATGCTTTAACAAAATAAAAGAAAGGATTCAAAAAAAAAATGTCATAGGACTATTTTACTGGACTGGTTAATTAAAGTATAAAATCTTCAGACTTGCAGGTGATCGAGCTATGTCTACATCTTTCACAAAGAACATACAATCAACATCAAATGATTTAAAATGCTCCAAGAATTTAACGGTACAAAGGCCCAAAATCATGTAACCTGACCACGAAGTATAAAGTTGCAAGATTGGTTAAAATGAAAAATTTAAAATGGACTTAGCCATTTTTAAAATATGGGGACATTCAAATGGTCGTTAAAGATCTACATTGCCAAGAAATTCAAATTCCAACAAAGGAGAGGACACATGGAGAGATTTTGATACTCTCTAAGCCATTCAAAGTTTTGTTAGCTTCAAGTCTACAGAATCAACTGAGGTTGATAGCATTTTGGGTCCGGGAAATTTGAAAAGTCAAGGGATAATAAGTGGCAACATTTTTATGAAGCCAACAAAGAAGTATACCTAGATAAAACTCAAGATACGAAGAACTGACCCCATAATAAATGAAAGAAAAACATGAAAGCAAGAGATCCTGACACTATGAAATCCAAAGTAATGTTGAGCTTTCTCATTTTTCTATGCTTCGCACCCTAATAAGGCTGACACTGTAAGGTGCGTGGAGCTTTCTTATTGGTTTATGCTCTGCACTTTAAAGGTCCTTGTAAATAAAATTGAATTCCAAACAAGTGTGGATCTTTCTCATTGGCTTACGTTTCATGGCAATCAGTCAAGGTTATCAAACATTTTGATAGTGTGAAGAGCATGGTGCTTTCCCATAGGCTCATGTTTTGTAGCAATCATTCAAGGTTATCAAATAGTCAGAATTGTGAAGGATCTTGGAGAACTTTCATTGGCTCATGTTTTGTGGTGGTGAGTAAAAGTAAAAGAAGAGACTAACATTACAAAAACTGTGGAGATTTTTCATTAGCTCACGTTTCTTGGTAGGCAGTTAGGTAAAAGGAAAGTTTGAATTGCAAAGTAAACATGGAGCTTTTTCATTGGATTATGTTTCATGGAGGGAAATCAAGTAAAATAATATAGTTTGAATTGCAAAGGAGCGTTGCATTTTGTTATGGGATTGAATTTCATAGACAAAGGAAATTCCTGTAGCTAATCAAAAGCTATTACATGTCACTCTCTTGTTCATCCCGATGAGAAAAACTTCAAATGGCCATAACTTTCAATCCAGAGCTCTAAATCATGTAAAATCGGTCTCATTGAAAAGGTATCCTTGAGCCCTTTATTTTAGCATCATTTGATCCAAGAATTGATGTTTTTTTTAGGAGAAAATTACAAAATAAAAATACACAGGAATACCTGGCAATATCAGCTAACTATTTTTGTGTATGTGGCAGTGAAGGAATGGAATAAATCCCAAAATACTAACAAAAAATTGGATATTTTAAGTTAGACAAGTACCATTCCCACTTTAATTAAAATATATTTCTTTATGAATAAGGTGGTGAATCGCTTGCAAATTTTTTTAGGGGGGGGGGAGAATTGAATTTTTGGAGCATACCAAATTTGTATAAATATAGGGGCTTGTCCTCATATTAAAGTGTGGGTTTTTTATTAAAGATTTAGTTTTAATATTTTGATAAAAGGGGTTAGTCTTTATATTTTAGAAAAGTTTGAAGAGATATAATTGTGAATAGTGCACATTTCCTTTATGAAATGCATATAGATTTTTGTTTCCTATACTTCTGTGTCAAGGTGGTTGCAATGTACAGACATTGACAAACTTTTAGAGAATTCTCTTGATGTTCCCTTGTTAAGAAAGTCAAGATATGAATGAAATATGTCCACTTTTGAGTTAAATTTCTTTGTTCTGAGATCTGGATGTTGAATTGTCGATTGATGAATTACAGGGATAATTTTAGCGGCGAATATTCGTAATATGGTGAAAATTTCATTTTAGGAAAATTTGAAAAGGTGAATTATTCGGAGTGGGTCGGTGTCCTGTTCGCCTAAAATATAAATTATATTTTTTTTGGGGGGTCGGCTTCGCCTTCATTTGAAAACATCTCCTATAAAAACCTATGTGATTCGCTGGGTAGTATACCTCAAGTAGCTTACCAAATTACCAATACTATGAAATTTGAACTCGCATACCCTTGAGCACCAGAGATTCATATTACTGTTATCCTATGATTGTTGACGCGCGACAAGGGCAATATTGACGTGTGACAAGAGCTGTACTGACGCACGACAAGAGCTGTACTGACACGCGACAAGAGTTGTATTGACACGCAACAAGAGGTATACTGATGCGTGACTTGGGCTAAGAATTGACGCGTGACAGAGGAAGCGTTGACGCGCGACAGAGGAAGTGTTGACGCGCAACTTGGGCAGTGTTGACGCGTGACATCAGACAGTTCACATGTGACAAGACCTCAGAGACTGGACAGAGTCACTTCTTGGTTCTTTTGCTGACGCAGGACTCTTTTCAGAATAATGGAAGGTGCCAGCTCAAAGAATACGAATAACCTAAAAGTAAGTAAGAAATCTCAGAAATCACTCTTCAAGTATTTTGGAAACTCTGCGGATATAGATAATGTAAATACCAATCATATAGATGCCACCAAAAAGAATCAGAATACTGACTGTGTGGAAGGTATTATTGAGGTGGACATGCATTCTGCACAGTATCATAGTCAAACAAATGAAACCTACGATAATATGCTAGATCTTGAAGATATTGTTCCTGTTGGGGTGCAACCAGAAGTGCAGCTAGATATCACAGATACAAACACTCAGCAAAATGGAAGACAGAAATCAATATCAAACTCTAGTCCAAGAAAGAGGAAACCAGGTGATTGCGATATTGCTCAAAATTCTACTCAAAAAAGTAAAGCATTGAAAACGAACAAGAATATGTGGACCATTGGCAGGACATACAAGTTTGATTGGGTAGCTAAATTTCCATTTATTGAACCTGTACAATCATCTAATTCTGAAGAAATCCCATGTGAATGTACATGTACAATATGTACGTGGAAATTGGGAAAGCAACAAAAAATGCAACTGAAGCTGGACACTATAGAGAAACATTGTGGAAAACAATATTTAACTGTAACGGGGGTGGATGGCCAGAAAATCAAAACACATAGGTGGAAAACTAAAAAAGAATGCATGCATGTTAGATACGCAGTAGAATATGAGGCAGAGCAGAAAAAACACAGACATCTATTGGAAAAGGGAGGAACAATCACATCGCATATTGGTAAGATGAAAGAAACAAATCTACATGCAAAATTCATACAATTCTCTACTCTTTTTCAAATACTTAAAAAAGGAAGGGCGATGTCATATTTCCTTGATTTCAAATTTTTGTATCAATTTAACGGAATGCTGAATGTACCTCAGTCTCATTGGTCTGAGAGTAGTGGATGGGAAATGGCAAAATGCCTCTCGATGATAGAGAAGGAAGATTTGAAAGAGAATGTAAAAAAAGAAAACTTTATCTCTCTTTCAATTGATGAAGTGACAGCAGTCGAAAACACCGCATGGGTATGTATCCACATATATACTTTAGAAAATCATATAAGGACTCCTCATCTGTTGGGTGTTATGAAAATGGTTGAAAATTGCAATGCTAAAAACCTATATAAAATAGTTGTTTCTCATTTGAAAGATATTGCTGGTATGACTGATTATGAAATTGCTACGAAGTTGGTATGCGTTGGAGCAGATGGTGCATCTGTCATGCAGGGTCACCGAACAGGGCTGTGTGTTAGATTAGAAACAACAGTGGCCCCATATATGCTACCAATTCACTGTATGGCTCACAAAATGAATTTAGCGTATAAAATGGTAAGCAACCACGAAAATGTTGCTAAATTAGAAGACCTCATAAGAGAAATTCATGCCTATATGTCAAGCAGCCCAAAGCGTTTTCTCTAGTTCCAAAAATTTGCAATTGGAATTACAGACAGCAAAAAACTTCTGAAGGATGTGGAGACTAGATGGATCTCTTTGTATGAACCAGCATGCAGAGTTCATGAGGAGTATCCTTCATTGGTTGGTTTCATGCACAAATACCGTCATGAAGTTGATAGGGCAAGGGACCTGTTGTTCCGCTTAACTGATTTGGAGACTTTGCTTACATTGGTTGGTATTCTTCCAATGTTAAAGGAGATCAATACACTGATGAAGCATGCACAGGGCAGATTGATCTATATTGTGGATTTTATACGGATGAGGAAAATGGTATATGTCAAAGTCTTGATATATTGTATTGTTCCCAGGATAGTTTTGATGTACCTGTTTTTGAAAATTGGAGAGATTTATTAGATATTAAAAATCCTAACACCTTTTTGAGATTTAATATCCACGATCACCTATGCATCTCTGTTAATGGGAGGGAAATACCAATGCACATTTTGCAAAGACGTCAAGATATTACAGGATCGGAACGAGAAGATGTTCCTGTGACACGTAATTTGTTTGAGTCTATGATAGTTGAAACAAGAATAAAGCTTAAAAAAATTTCAGAAACCTTGTCATCAGAAATTAGGGAATGTTTCTGTAAAGATAAAATTTTGGAAGCCATGGGTGTGATGAATCCAAATTTTTGGAATACAGAAGGTGGCCGTGCAGACTTTGTCAGTAAGCATTTCCATAAATCAATGGGTACAATAATGGAACAATTTACAAATACGTCAGAGCTCAAGGGTACGGAAATCAAAGGTATACTGAATGTCGATTTATTAAAGTTTCAGTCAACCAATTTTGCAACAACAATGAGGAACCAATATAAGAATTTAGATCAACCTTCTGAAAGTGGTGCTATTACAAAGCTGTGGCGAGGAATCTATCAAAGTTCTATCTTACAAGAAGATATCAGTGAGTATTTTAGACTATATGAGTTATGCCAGATAATGATTTTGGGGTCTGTGGAGGATGAAAGAGTTTTCAGTGCATTGTCATTTATAAAATCAAAACTGAGACACAAGTTGGATAAAAATCTGGAAAGTTGCATGAGGTGTTACTTTTCACGATACTCCCTCGAAACCTTTCCATTTGACAGATCAATTGCACACTGGAATTCCCTTTGCGAAAGAAGAGGTGTAAATAATACAGCTACAAGTACAAATATTCCCAACCTTGAGAGTGTAATTGGCTCTTCGTCACATTCTACAGAAGACAACATCGACTTTGATGAAGCTATTGATAATGGATTGTTTCAACTTTAAGTAGGTATCTTCTTTATCTATCTTTTATCTTTATCATTAAAGATGTTACAGGTCTATATACTAAAAATGTCAGGCAATTCACCCATCTATCTACTAATCCATTTCTCGTGTTGGATTTTTTTAAAACACAGATCTAGCTCATTACCAGTGGCAGTGATGATTTCAACTTTAAGCAAGTATCTTTTTCCCCTTAATCTTATTGTTTGTTACTATTCATTTTTTGACAGAGCAATTGCTCACTGGAATTCCCTTTGCGAAAAAAGAGGTGTAAATAATACAGCTACAAGTACAAATATTCCCAACCTTGAGAGTGTAATTGGCTCTTCGTCACATTCTACAGAAGACAACATCGACTTTGATGAAGCTATTGATAATGGATTGTTTCAACTTTAAGTAGGTATCTTCTTTATCTATCTTTTATCTTTATATACTAAAAATGTCAGGAAATTCACCCATCTATCTACTAATCCATTTCTCGTGTTGGATTTTTTTAAAACAAAGATCTATCTCATTACCAGTGGCAGTGATGATTTCAACTTTAAGCAGGTATCTTTTTCCCCTTAATCTTATTGTTTGTTACTATTCATTTTTTCAGCTCTGGTTATAATTAAAGATGTTACAGGTGTATGTATTTACATTTAGTTAAATACAAAAATTTTATTTTTTGAAAACGTGGGTTGACATCCGTCCGAGGAAGCTGTTACTTCTCGGGACTGACAATGTCAGGCAACTCACCCATCTATCTACTAATCAATTTTTTGTGTTGAATTTTTTAAGACAAAGATCTAGCACATTACCGGTGATGATTTCAATTTTAAATAGGTATCTTCTTCAACATAATCTTATTGTTTGTTACCTTACATTTTTTCAGCTCTTGTTATCATTAAAGATGTTACAAGTCTAATTCTTCATATTTACATTTATTTAAAGATATTGTTGGTCTATATATTTAAAGTTGTTTCTGGCACTTCTCAGGACTGACAATGTCAGGCAACTCACCCCTCCATCTACAATGTCATGTGAAACAAAGATCTAGCACGTTACCCTTGATGATTTCACAGTAATCTAATACGCAAGAGGTAATTCTTTCCCTTGATGATTTCTTACCAGTGATGATTCTTTCTTGATTTCTTAGAATTATATTTAATTTATTTTTAAATACAAGTCCACATAAAATTCGGGATAAACAATACATTATACGATTTTAAATATAAGTCCACATAAAATTCCTCATCATCCATATATATCATATCATCACCATATCATTATCATATCCTCATTATCATCATCTATCATTAATTATCAATTATCATCATTCATCATCTACATCCACATACAATTCATGACAATGCAAATAAACAAGAAACATACATATAATTCATGAGAACTTTATGTTGAGCTGTAAATTGTTTTTCAATATTTGAGAAACTTGATTTTATCAATTGTACTTCAAGAAGATCATGATTAATCAATTCAAGGCATAGAAATGGGGGAGCTTCAAGAAAATTGTCTTCAAACATACACTTGAACATTGTATCTTCAGCAAAGGAAAACAAAACATGGTGGTAGCAGGAATCTACTAAAGGATATGTAAACAACCTTATTGAGCTATGATCATATGCACCACCTTAAAAATTTGAAAAAAAAGAGACATTTTTTAATTCAACCACTCCAAGAAGCAGTCCCAAAGAGAATCTCAAGATGTGAATCCTATACAACATATTTTGATACTGATCCATTTTCCCCAAAACATTTTACAATATCTCAAGATGGGAATCCTATACAAATTTAACTTCTATGATTTATCTGGAGAAGGCACTGTATTTTTTCTTTAAAATAGAATTTTCCCACACCATAAGTCTATTAAGGAGAAATCCTAAATAGTAAAGATCTGTTTCAAATCTTAATTGCTATTTTTTCCCAAAGACATAATTTTCAAGATAATTAAAGTCCCACAAGATATTTAGGCACTAAATTTTACATTATACACATTAAATTGATCATCGTATTTCATCATCATCTATCATTGATTATCAATTGTCATCATTCATCATCTACGTCCACATACTATTCATGACAATGCAAGTAAACAAGAAACATACATATAATTCATGATAATCACCATCTAATCCCCATATAATTAAATTCAAATAGCATAGTACAAACTCAATAGTTGAAGTTTTCAAATTCAATATTTAAAGTTTAGTCAATAATAAAAGTTTCTAATTTTCAAAACCCTCTTTTTCTTTAGAAAATTCTGCTCTACTCTCTTACCCAACGACTTCTTCCACTCTGGCTGCACCTCTTTCCCCAACAACAGAAATAACCCCTGAACTTATAAGATCTTCTGCAACACTGTCCAGATTTTTTATAATTCTTTCTTCTTGATTTGTTACATCTCCATACGACAGCAAATTTGGATCAGCAGCTGCTTTCGCTTTGAACAAGATGTCAGGGTCGAGACCATGCTCTTTAATTATCCGCTTTAGTGTATTGTTTTGTTTGTTAACCAAAACAATATTTTGCTTCAAATTTTTTGCTGCGGATAAGCTGTTCTTTGCTATTTCCAAGTGAACTTGCAAAACCTTCGCCTGACTCTTCAAATTTTCATATTTCAACTGCACAAAAAGAGTAACGTCAATTCAAAATATTAATGTAAATTCAAATTTTCAAATTAACAAAAATGATTGTTAGAATGTAATAGTACTTACAACCGCTCTATCTCTTTCGGCATTTGCGATTGATACCAAATCCTTGTCCTTTGACCATTTGTTAAAATATGCTTGGGCCTCGGCACTAATATTTTCCAATTTGTTTAGTGCCTTATCTAAAATGCCATCTTTATAGTCGTTGTTAAACGTGACAGTCCCACATCGTACTTGGGTAAGTAAGGAATCCATCTTCGCAGGTTGATTCTGGACTGCAGCGTATAAACTATCCCGTTGCCAATAATTTTCATAACGACTAATAATCTCATTGATAAGAACTTTAGCCCTTCTCTCCCATTCTATAAGTTGTTGGATTTGAGGAATAATAAACTCACTGACATGGGATTGACAATCATTACCAATTAAGTTCTCCAAAGGAAAAGGTGGAAACTCTTCACTATCTGAATCTGATGCAGACGATCTTGCTGGAGAAGTGTGGGGGCTTTCACCATGACCAAGATCAACTGCTCCTTGTTTCTGTCTTTGGGTGGGCTGATCCTGTTTTTGAAAAAATAAATCAAGATTTAGATAAATAAATTTAAATCAGAATGTAATTAAAAATTGTAAAGCATATTAAAATTGAAATTTGAAGTATACCTGCTGGCCTTTAATCATCTCGCGGGTATCGAAAAAACCAGTTGGGTCATTGCTATCAATGCCCAAATAATCTTCATCTAAATTTATATTGTTCAAAACAGATATGCCCGTTGCGCTAGGCAAGCCACCAAGTGAGAGAGTTGGAATTCGAAATGAGGAGTCAAGGTTTAGTGTCCCACTAGGGGCCGGAGCAAAAGGCATGCGTTTACCAATGTTCTTTTTCACTGTTCCTCTGGTTGGCATTTTAAAAATTAATGGTTGAGTGGGTGTCGGTGCCGTGGTTTGATCATGACTGACATGTGCTGAAAAGTACAAGAAAAAATGAAAAATATTAAAATAATTCATAAAGTCAAAACTACGAAATTAAACGTTCTATAGAAAAGTTGTACCTTGTTGTCGAGGGGTTGTTTTTTTCAGTGCTACAAGTGGCCTTGTAGGAGTTGTACTCAGTGGCTGTTCAGAAGATATCAATGCATGCGACTGTATGGAGTGAGTTGGGGAAGAAGGTTCCATAGTCCCTGCTATTCATCAATATTAAATGTTGTCAATTCATTTTGTTAAAATTTAAATTGAAAAATAAATCTGCAACTTTGGAATTTGTAAATAATATATGAGAATGTATTACTTCTCTGGCGTTTAACGAGTTCAAACTATTGAGGGTTTGGAGAGGAGTGAGCTTCCATTTCAGATTGGGAGTCCCCCGAAGCCTCCGCGTGTAGTTGGCCTCTTCCTCTCGACATCTTTTTTTTCGAGGAATGGCTTCAAGATATCTTCTCTGCAAAACATTAAAATTTAAGTTTTAATAACTGTGCACTGTAATGAAGAAAATTGTAATACAATTACAAACTAAATAGTTTATACCTGTTGTTCTGCAAATGGAATTGAGAATTTCTTTAAAACCTCATCAGAGCAAATAGGAATTTCTTTAGCTTTTAAATTTAAAAGTGCGTCATAGTAGAAGCCGAGGAGATAGTTTGTTGAATAAATGAAAGGTTTATCTGAGATTTTTGAATTTGATATGTCAGCTCTTATTTTTTTGGATAGAAATGTGCACCAATCGAATTTTTGTTTTGAGATAGTGGCACAAATGTATGCAATGGCCCAATTTGCTATATCTGTTTGGCGACCCTGCATAACAATTCTGGCTTGAAAAAATGCAATAAGTGCAGCAAGAAAGTGGTGTGCAATTGATTGTGTATCTACACCACGCCTTGATTTATTGACATGGGCTGCAAATGCGAAACAGTGAAAATTACTATAAATTTATAACAGCAAATTGTATCAGAATAAAAAATTTGAATTAAAACGAATTATACTTACAATCAACATGGAAACCGTACGTTGATTCGAGAAATTTCTTGTTTTCTTCCACGAGTATTGCCTTGGTTGTAACAGTTGGTAAATTTCTGATAGGAAGGCCTGTAAACCGATGTATGTCATTCGGTTCAATAGTGAATTGGAACATTTAGCCATCGTTCAGAGTCACATAAAATATACCGTCCTCTGAATTGTAGCATGACAGAAGGTAATTCAAAATATCCGGATCTGTTTCGAAATGGGGCATATTAACGAGCCCTGTAAATCCACACTCTTCCATTATAGCTTGATATTCTGAAGACATCTTTAAAGCCGTATGGATGTGAGGGCATAAGGGATTCCTGTAGGTTATCTTGGAAATTGATTGACTTGGATTCTCTTCATTTTCTTGCTGAACTTGCAATTGGGAAGCATGTGAAGTCGACATTATAGCTGTAATTGCGTCTTTGTCAAAGATTTAGACCTGCAAAAATTCAAGAACGGGAAAACGAAAACGAGAAAATGAGGGGCACAAGGGTATTTATAACCTAAATAGGGCGTCACTGTCCCCTATTGACGTGCGTCATTTGCTTCAAATGACGCGCCTCAATAGGAAGCAGTGTCGCGCGTCAATAGAAGGCTGTGTCGCGCGTCATTTGTTTACAATGTCACACGTCATTTGTTTACAGTGTCGCACGTCATTTGATTACAGTGTCACGCGTCAATAGAAGACAGTGTCGCGCGTCATTTGTTTACAGTGTCGCGCGTCAATAGAGGACAATGACGCGCGTCAATAGAGGACAATGTCGCGCGTCAATAGAGGAAAATGTCACACGTCAACAGAGGACAATGTCGCGCGTCATTTTGTGACTGTGTCGCGCGTCAATAGAAAATAGTGTCGCGCGTCAATAGAATCAACTGACGCGCGTCAGTAGTAGCAAGTGACGCGCGTCAGTAGGAGCAAATGACGTGCGTCATTACGATCTGTTGTCGCTCCAGTGTCACGCGTCATCAGGAGCTATTGTCGTGCCAGTAACGTGCGTCATTACGGACTACTGTTGTCGCACGTCACTGATGGAGCCTTGAAAAACTAGGCGAAAATTTTGTTTTTGAATACTGTCAAATTCGCCTTTCGCTGAAAACTGGTTATGGGGATATTCGCCAGGTATTTTCCACCTTCAATTTTATAGGGGTGTCTTAAAATGAACCCTGATGAATTATATTTTCTACTATATTATTGTGTTTATTGCTTCTCTTTGTCATACACTAGATTAGTCTTTTATGGTTTTGCTTTGGTCATTAGCTCAATATTGTGTTGTAAGAATTTACTCTCCAATTTTGGAATTAATTGTAAAGTCATTACTCTAACCATTTTTTGAAGTGATTTTTGTTATCCTTTGAGTGTATCTAAGGCATACGAGGGGAGAAGCAATAAAAAAATTATTAGAATGCTTGCACGAGATATTGTGTCTATTATTTTAGAGATTGTGCTAAAAACTTTGCATATGTTGAGTAATAATGAATGCAAATCTTTATTTGTAGAAATTTTCACTACTTGATCCAGTTTTCTATAATTTCTAGAATTTCAGACTGCTGTAGGAGTTAAATTCTCTGTTACAAGGAATATTGATTAACTAAATTTAGGATAAACAAAATGTATGCTAATATATTTAATCTAATATTGGAGGTCATAAAACGTTGTAAATGACTATGCTAAAGTAATATAAAACGACTAAATAATTAAAATTAATAGAAATAAAACCCTAATATGCAAGAATAAGGTAAGGAAAGAACTCAACTGATTGTAGATGACTATCACAGGGTGTCACAGGTCTGACAGGAATTTCCAGAATGAGGAAAGACTACATAAAGGTCCTAAAAAGGGTGGATCTAGATAATTTGAATAGGCTGGAGCGTGTAGGAGGGTACTGGGGTGCCCGAGGGTGCCCTGGTATGGTAGAATAAGTGCCCTAGTCTTTGAAAAAGCTCAAAATCTGATTCTTTCAGGGTTAGAAGATGACCTGTGACCTTCGCTGTCAGTCACACTAAATTTGTTGAACTACGCCGAATGTATTGAATAATGTAATGATGACCTGTAATAGACAAAAAGACTATCAAACCCTAAAAATATAAAAATGCAAATGAATTGGTTAGACTAAACTTAGCTACCACAACAATGGGCTTACTACTTTAAGTGATGTACTACATTTTGGACCAAAATGTAGTTTTGGTGTGTGTGTGCATGTCCTGTCCTAGGTGCTCTCATTTCAGTCACACTTTGTGAAATAATGAGTAATAACTAAATGTAGAAAATCTAATAGCATGTTTCCATGGAATAGAATGAATTCCTCCCCCTATGAAGTGTGTGTTGATGCATTTGTCCTAGCCTTGATGCATGGAACTATGTGGATGCAAGTGATGTAATGGATGCAACTCTAGATGGAGTGATAGTAGTAGATGAAGCTAGGACCCTCATTATGGTCTCATAACTTTATATTTATGGGTTTATCTTGATCTAATTTCATAATTAACCCCGAAATGGCAGACTAGGAAAAAGATAAAGATAAAAAACGGTCAAAAAAGGCCCAAAAAGTGGTGGGAAGATTTGAAAAGGATCGGGGCACCCCAAGTGGGACAAGGTGCCCTAGTACAGGCCTAGGTGCCTCAGTTTAGGCTAATCGGATGAGGAAAGTGTCGAAACAGACTAGCCATCTAGGTAACAATGTGTGGGATAATGAAATAAAATTAAAATAAAATGGCAAAAAGGCATGGGGTTAATTACTAATTTCTTCACTCAATAACCTTCTAAATAGTAGTATGAGACCTGGCTAAATAATTTCTAATGTGCATGATTTTTTGACTACATTTTTCCCCACTTTATGTTGGTGAGCTGAAATCTCAGTAACATAAAGTAGATATAATTTTGTACCTAATGAAATGCACCAAAGGACTATACTCAAGCGTGCAATGTAGTATTATTTTACCCACTAAAATCCCAAAGCATGCCCTGGTACATCACCCCGGGAAAAAATTGAGCACTCACCTCGAAGCGTGCATAATGGATAAAAACTCCCTCTTTTATATGATCTCTAATTAAGGAGTTAGCATGATGGAAAAATATATATTCCAGATTCATAAAAAACATTCAAGTATATTGTGAATTTATTATATAGATCTAGATCATAAGCCTAAGATTAACTCATACAAGTATCAAAATTAAATCCACCATGTAAGAACCAGTAACATAGGTGCTTATAACTAATATCCACCCACAAATATCCATTATATTAAGTACTACAAAACATTGAATTTATTTACATACATATGATTTTCACCATGATTCATGTGCACACATATTCTACCCAGCATAACTCTATTACATAAGTGAATCTATCCTAACCTATGCATATCATACATATACATATAGGGGCGGGGACTTTCTGTTCACCACTTATGCATCCTCAAAAATAGGTTGCATGCTGATTATTAGCCATCGTGCCACTATCAGTCAACTATACAAGTATGGAAGCTCTCCTAATAATATATCTACTACAATTAAGTCCTAGTTCAGGATCCTATTATTAGCTTGGAACTATGCATGTCGTTTGGTCTTCTCCTTATCCCAAAACAGACATTTTCTTGAGTCCGCAAGTCTTCATGTTTTAATATGATCTTCAAAACACTTACTGGGCCACTACTCCAATTCTATATTTACATCTGCATCTAAAAAATAGCTAAGTGTTTGAATCCTTTTTCGCAGCCAACCCCTTTCCTATATATCCTCCACACACAAACCATGTTTCTCCTCACACTTGTGCATGCCCTCATGTGCCTTTCTCATTGTGTGCTAACTCTCTCCCTTAGAACTTATTCATTTTATCTTCTCAGCATTAACCCACACTTGTTTCATTTCTACCCCCGGAAATGAGTAATTTGATGCACTCCTCCATGAATAAAGAATAAAGAATCTAACAAGATATAAAGAATAAAAATAATTTGTCATTGTATAAATAATAAAATAATTTTGTCATTGTATAAAGAAGATGGGAAAATAACTTATTCAGTGATGCTTAAATTGAATTCAATCCTTCCACCTCACTCTGCACTTACTTGAACAAATCCCCCTCATCATCACACTGACTTTTTCAAATGTGATCTCTTCCCCCTTGGCCTTGAATGTCGTGAACCAAATTTTCTAATTGCTTTCCAATGTCATTCAATGGGTCCATTCTACATCGTTACCCCAAGGATACAATTATTTGAGCTTACTCTTTATAGAGGTCCTTAGTATATCAATATTGTTACTCTTCTTCTTGACCTCTGTAAGGATATTATCTTGTTCTACTACTCAATTGTCTTTGTTTTTAGCTCTGGAATTTCTATAAATCTAGCCTCATGAGGGGCAATCAACATACTTACCACCCGATCCCTATCTTCAAAGTTGTCATAAATAACCTCCACCATATGCGCGGAGGTCTTCACTGATGTAACGAAGATCAGTGTACTATTTTGTTATGGTCACCTCAATTTGTTCTTTCTCCTTGTTTCTTCTCATGCACACCATAAATTTCTCAGTGGACTCCAATGCAAGTGGTTTCTTCTGCATTGTAATCATGCATGTTAGATCCTCCAAAAAATGGAGAGCTGATTCATACTTTATTGAAAGGGGCAACCCGGGCACACCAATACGATAGAGTTTGATATCACCTTTGTCTTTTTTATGCACTTGTGTAACTTCCCCTTCTCTTCCCATAGCTCAAAAATTTAACTACACAATAGTTATATTCCTTCCCCTTTATCTCATTATCTCTCTCAATAATTCCTTTATTCTTTTCCTCTAACTCCTTTTCCAACATCCTTTATCCTGTTATTCCTCCCAAATAATCTCATCTCTACTTCCACTGACACTTTATTCATCGCATTACATGCTTTATTCATCAAGTCAATTGCTGAGAATACACTATCGAGATTCACTACTGCAGAGCTTTGTGAATCTCTGGACATCAATTAAGGCCTCCCATGCTTTTACCTCAAACTTAGGTTCATCTACATGACACTCATAATAACCAAGAAAACATATTTCTAGTGCATGGGAAATGCACTATCCTGTTTCAAAATATGACCAACCAAGAAAATTTTGTCTACTAAAGTACCATGTACTATGACGACGCGAGTGCACATAATTTTTTTTGGAGATCTACATCATAAGACATGATAGGTCATTGGGGTGTGTACGTGTGCACGTACTGCCCAAGTGCATGCATCCTTTGGAAAACCTAATGCTAAACTTTTCTCTCCTCCTAGACTCCCACATTTTTCCTTTTCTTCTTCTTCAGGGCATTATGCTCTACCTCCTACTTGAACTAAGTTCTATATTATACCTACCACTTCTTTCTTTGTAGGACTCTCTAACTCTTGTCCCGGAGAGGTGTGGATTTTCATGCACATTTGTACCAACTTATTCTTCATCTCCTTCCCCTTATTCCTCTTGATCGCCCCCTTGAATATGTGCACTATGCTTCTCATCAGATTCATGAACATTATATATAGGAAGGTTCTTTTTAGGCTCTTCCTCGCTCCTTTCTTCCTCCCCTATTCCTTCATTTCTTCAGATTCAGTACTTCGAACTACCCTTGGTTTCTTCCTTACCAAAGACATGCTTATTTAACTGGGGACACCTTTCCTTTACTGGATACTTTCTTCCTATGAGTATAGGTAATGGTACCTACACCTACCTCATGTGTCCCATGTGGTCTGGCCCATATGCGCGCTTGGCGCCCTATTTATTCTAGGAGTCTCTTTCACGATATCTCTTCCTTGTTTCCACCTTCTTTCTACATGCAAGGTTCTTTAGGAATTTCTCACATCATCCTCTACATATGTTCCTTACTCAAACTTTGGTCATAGATGAATATATCACCCTTGTTGCAGTAGTGGCCCCTTGCAATCAATATTGTAATGGGTTTGAAAAAATTTATGTCATGAGAGAACATATTTTTTCCACATACGTGTGCACTTCTTTTATGTAGACAAGTTTACGTTGTAGCAGACGATGCTCCTAGTCTACTTCACTTAGATCAAATCTCAATTTCTTGGCCTCCTTAAATTTGTTGAATGCACTTTGGAAATACTGTGTTGCGAAGGAAAAAAGCAATTTGCACCACGGGATCTTGGTGCCATCAGTCAATGTAAACCTGCCTATGGAAATATTTTTGGTTAGAATGCAAATTTAGCCTCATCCCCCACTAAGGCTGGAAATTACTCTAAGATCCTCCACTCAGTGCCAAAGGTATTGCACATCCTCTTGTACCATTTTATCCAAGCATGCTCCTTGTACGTCAGTGATGTCATAGATTCACAAGTATAAGCTATGCAAAATTCTTAGCATGTGAAGGTTCTTCATCAGGCGTAGCTCCCCATATGTTGTTGTTCAGTCCCATCAGGCATTCCAATTTTAGAGAACACAATCAAAAGAAAGATATTAACCATACATAATCTTCTCTCTATCCTCACGTGGTATAGATGATATCTTTTGAAATGAAGGACCTAGATGTTATAGATGTTTCCCTTCAGCTAATCTTTATACATACATTCAGCCACCTTTTTGTTAACTTGAGTCCAAATTTCCTGATCCACTCAATTTTGTACAGCAGGAATGCACAACCATATTCAACACTGAGTTATTAATCTTTGAAATATCAAAAGTGCGCACTCACTTTTCTTATACTCATACTCCTTAGTCTATTTCTTTGACAGCCTCATTTTCACCCAAGTCATCATAAAATGACTCCCAAGTGCAGATGAGGTCTAATGAACATGGAGATTAACTATGGAGTTATGTGTATTCTCCTTCTAGTGAAGTAAAACTAATCTTTGTGTACACGTGCTACATAATCCATAGGTACAATCTCTCAAGGCTTTCCGGATAAAGGATAGTTCATAAATTTATAGAAGTCTAGCCTTCTTCAATGTCTTCTACACTTAAGTCATCATATACTGGTTTTTCATCTTCTATTCTTTCACCTATGTGGGTGGAACCAGCTCCAATGTCATATACTTCTTTATCAAGTTGGTTCGATGGTTATAATAACTTATAACCATTTTTCACAAATGGGAAACCCACTCCTTCCCCATAAATACCCCATATGGGTATTGCATCTCTGAATACCCATTCCCCATTGAAAACTTTCCACCGCAACTGGTTTTCCCTTGCCCTTTTTCTTGGGTGACGTGGTTTCTTCTCTTCATAGTGTACCATTCTTAGTTGGGGTATTTGTTAATTATTCCTCATGCTTTTATTTATTAATTCCTCAATCCTTCAACACTAACTATCTCATACATGAACTCTACAAATTGTGCCCTATTTCTTCAAACCCTAACCAGAAATTCTCTCTTTTCTTCACACTACACCATTCAAACCCACAGAAAGTTCTTTCCCAAACTCACTTTGTGCATGGCCATATTCATATTCACAATCTAGTTCACAATTTTTCTACCTTCAACAATCGATCATTGTTCACAGACATATCACAAGGATGCCCTAGTTTGTAAGAGTTCTTCCACAAATTATCATAGGGTAAAATTAACTTACACTAATCCTCTATTTATAGTCTTTTTAATTTTTACCACATTAATTCCCATGCCACCTACCACCGTAATGCCGCAACTAAATGTGAATTTTCATGCTTCTCCAAGTGTGTTTTCTCCATGCGTCCAATTTTGTGTAACCTCAGTAACCTTCTGGCACTCAAAACTTTACTGACCACAGAACTCCTTATGTACCGCTCCAAGTGCCAAATTACATCAACCCAGGGATAATTTTAGTGGCGTATATTCGTAATATTTTGAAATTTTCATTTTAGGAAAATTTGAAAAGGTGATTTTTTCATAGTGGGTCGGTGTCCTGTTAGCCTAAAATTTACAATATATATTTTTTTGGGGGTCAGCTTCACCTTCATTTGAAAACATCTCCTATAAAAACCTAGGTGATTCATCGGGTAGTATACTATGGTAATACCACAAGTAGCTTACCAAATTACCAATACCATGAACTCACATACTCTTAAGCACTAGAGATTGTTGTTAGCCTATCAGTAGTTTAGAGTCGGGTGACAAATGATATTTGCTAACGCACAAAAAGGGGGTTAGTTGTTGACGCGCGATAGGGATATAGTTGACATGAGGTAAAGAGGTACCTACAACACATGACAAGGAGGTATTATAGACGTGTGACAAGGGGTTAAGCAATTGACACGTGACAAACGGTTAAGTAGTTGACGCACAACAAGGGGTTAAGCAGTTGACGTGTGACAGGGATAGAGTTGACATGTGACAGAGATAGTTGACCCCTTCTTGATGCGTGATAGAGACAATTGACATGTTTTTGATGCATGACAGGGATAGTTGACGCATTATTGATGCGTGATAGGGTTATTTATAGACACGTGATAAGGATTGCCATAGTTGACATGTGACAAGAATTTTGACTCTAATGTGCTACTTGGTTCTTTTGCTGGCACATGACTCTCTTTAGAATAATGGAAGGTGCTAGTCCTCAGAATGCGAAGACCCTAAAAGTAACTAAGAAATCTTATAAGTCCATGTTCAAGTATTTTGGAAACTCTACTGATACAGATATTGAAACTACCAACAACCATATAGCTGTCACCAGAATGAATTAGAATATTGACTGTGTGGAAGGTATTATTGAGGTGGAAATGCATTCTACACATTATCAAACAAATGAAACCTAGGATAATATGCCAGATCTTGAAGATATAAATGTTGAGATGCCAAATCTTCAAGATATTCTTCCTATTGGGATGCAACCAGGAGTGCATAAAAAAATCACACTTACAAATACTCAGCAAAATGGAACACATAAATCAAATTCAAATTCCTGTTCATGAAATAGGAAAGCAGGTGATTGTGATATTGCTAAAAATTCTAAGCAAAAAAGTAAAACATTTAAAATGAACAAGAATATGTGAACCATTGTCAGGTCATACAAGTTTGATTGGTTAGCCAAATTTCTGTTTATCAAACCTGTACACTCATTTAATTAAGAAGAGATCCCATCTAAATGTACATGTACAATATGTAAGTGGAAATTGGGAAAGCAATAAAAAATGCAAATGAAGCTGGAAACTTTAGAAAAACATTGCGGAAAAAAATATTTGACTGTAACGAGGGCGGATGGCTAGAAAATAAAAACACACAGGTGGAAAACTAAAAAAGAATGCATGCATGTTAAATACGCAACGAATTATGAGGCAGAGCAGAAAAAACACAAACATCTCATGGAAAATGGAGGAACGATCACATCGTAAATTGGTAATATGAATCAAACAAATCTACATGCAAAATTCCTACAATTCTCTACTTTATTTCACATACTAAAGAAAGGAAGACCGATATTGGATTTCCTTGATTTCAAAGTTTTGTATCAATATAATTAAATGCTAAATGTAACTCAGTCTCATTGTTCTGAAAGTAGTAGATGGGAAATGTAAAAATTCCTTTCCATGATAGAGAAGGAAGATTTGAAAGAGAATGTAAAAAACTCAAATTTTATCTCTTTTTCAATTGATGAAGTGACAACATTCGACAGTTCACTAGCATGGGTATGTATCTATGACTATACTTTAGAAAATCATATAAGGACACCTCATCTGTTGGGTGTTACGAAAATGGTTGAAAACTGTGTAGTGCTAAAACCCTACATAAAATAGTTGTTTCTCATTTGAAAGATATTGTTGGAATGATTGATTATGAAATTGCTATGAATTTGGTATGCATCAGAGTATATGGTGAATCTGTCATGCAAGGTCACCGAACAGGGTATGTGTGTTAGATTACAAACAACAATGGCCCCATTATATGCTACCAATTCATTGTATAGCTAACAAAATGAATTTAGCATATAAAATGATAAGTAACTACAAAAATTTTGCTAAATTAGAGGACCTTATAAGAGAACTTCATGCCTAAATGGAAAGCAGCTCAAAGTGATTTATTGAGTTCTAGAAATTCGCAATTGGAATTACAGATGGTAAAAAAATTCTAAAAGATGTTGAGACTAGATTGGATCTCTTTGTATGAACCTGCATGCAGAGTTCATGAGGATTATCCTTCGTTGGTTGGTTGGTTTCATGCACAAATATCATCATGAAGTTGATAGGGTGAGGGACTTGTTGTTCCATTTAACTGATTTCGAGACATTGCTTACATTGGTTGGTATTCTTCCAATGTTACAAGAGATCAATACACTGATGAAGCATGCACAGGGGAGATTAATCTATATTGTGGATTTTATATGGATGAGAAAAATGGTATGTCAAAGTCTTGATATCTCGTAATGTTCCCAAGATAGTTTTGATACACCTGTTTTCGAGAATTGGAAAGCTTTATTAGATCTTAAAAATTCCAGTAACTATTTGAGATTTAATATCCACAATCACCTCTACATCACTATTAATGGGAGGGACATACCAATGCACATTTTGCAAAAACATCAAGATATTACAGGATCAGAATGAGAAGATCTTCCCATGACACATAATCTCTTTGAGTTTGTTATAGTTGAAACAAGAATAAAGCTTGAAAAAATTCAGAATCCTTATCATCAGAAATTAGAGAACGTTTCTCCAAAGATAAATTTCTTGAAGCCATCGGTGTGATGAATCCTAATTTTTTGAATACTGAAGGTGGTCGTGCTGACTTTGTAAGAAAGTATTTCCATAAATCCATGGGTACAATAATGGAACATTTTGTAAAGACTTTAGAGTTCAAGGGTATGGAAATCAAAGGTATACTGAATGATGATTTATTAAAGTTTCAATCAACAAATTTTGTAACAACAATGAGGAACCAATATAAAAATTTAGACGAACCTTCTGAAAGTGGTGCTATTACAAAGTTGTGGCGAGGAATCTATCAAAGTTCTATCTTACAAGAAGATATCAGTGAATATTTCAGATTCTATGAGTTATGCCAAACAATGATTTTGGGATCTATGGAGGACGAAATGGTTTTCAGTGCATTATCATTTATAAAATCAAAACTGAGAAATAGGTTGGATAAAAATCTGGAAAGTTACATGAGGTGTTATGTATCTCGCTACTCTATGGAAACCTTTCCTTTCGATAGAGCAATTACGCATTGGAATCCCCTTTGCAAAAGAAGAGGTGTGAATAATACAGCTACAAGTACAACTGCCCCCAACATTGAGAGTGGAATTGGCGCATCATCACACTCTACAAAAGAGAACATCGAGTTTGAAGAAGCTATTGATAATGGATTCTTTCAACTTTAAATAGGTATCTCCTTCACCTTACTTTTATTGTTTGTCACCTTAAATTTTGCTTCGGCTCTTGTTATCATTAAAGATGTTACAGGTATATATATTTACATTTATTTAAATACAATTTTTTTTTTTTGAAAATGTGGGTTGACATCCATCCGAGGAAGTTGGTACTTCTCGGGACTAACAATGTCAGGCAACTCACCCATCTATCTACTAATCCATTTCTCATGTTGATTTTTCTTAAAACAAAGATCTACAACATTATGAGTGATGATTTCACAACCATCTAAAATGCTAGAGGTAACGTAAACCCTATCATATGACCTTTCTTTATTTTTTACAATTACGTTTAATTTATTTTTTATATTTGTAAAATGCTTTGATATATTTTTAAAACTTTGTGGGATAAAATCACACAATCAAATTTTACACAAAGGAAGATTTTTCCATATTATACAATTCATAATCCATGATGCATTATACAATTCATCATCCACGATCATGCTTGAAGCTAAATCTATGTCCACATAAAATTCATCATCATACATATATATCATATCATTATCATATCATAATCTTGACACTCCAATTATTATTAAAACAATTATTTATCTATTTTAAATTTTTCAAAATGTCTATGTCCTAACAAATTCCTTTTTTTAAAAAATAATTATCCATTATCATCATTCATCATCATCTATATCCATTCTAATGTCATCATGATCATATCATTACAAGTATAGAGAAGAAGAAGTTGAGAATGTTTAAATGTCTCTGTCATACAACATTCTAAATTTTCTTAAAAAAATTATCCATTATCATCATCCAGATTCCATGATTGTGCTTGAAGATGAATCTACGTCCACATACAATTCATGATAATCCATATCTATGAGCCTAATTCTATTATAATGTCATAATCCACATCTAATGCAATCATCATTACAAGTAGAGAAGAAACATAAACGCCATATACAATCTATCAAATTCTATACATAATATATAAGAAGTTATAAAATTAAATATTATATAGTATTTCAAATTTTCAAAGGCTATCAAATTCAAGTTTCAACTTTCAAATCCGGATAGTAAAATTCAAATGCCATGACCACAACATTCAATGTTTCAAATTTTCAAATATAGATTCAATTTTTCAAGTTTCCACACTCAATAATAAAAAAAATTCAACCCTCAATTTTTTGTACCCCTTTCCACTCCTGTGCTCCTTTCCCCAATGGCATAAATAATCCCAAAACTTATGATATCTTCCGCATCACTATCTAGATTTTTTAAAATTCTTTCTTCTTGCTTTGTCGCATCTCCATGGGACAAAAAATTTGGATCAGATGTTGCCTTAGTTTTAAATAATATTTCAGGGTCGAAGCCATGCTCTTTAATTATCTACTTCAGTGTATTGTTTTGTTTGTTAACCAAAACAATATTTTCCTTCAAATTATTCACTGCAGATAAATTTTTCTTCGCAGTTTCCAAGTGAACTTGGAAAACCTTTGCTTGACTCTTCAAATTTTCATATTTCAACTGCACAAAAAAATTGATGTCAATTCAACATATTACTAAAATAAGAAAACTTTAAATTAACAAAAAATATTGTTTGAAAGTGATAATACTTACAACTGCTCTATCTCTCTGGGCATTTGTAACTGCTTCCAAATCCTTGTCCTTAGACCATTTGTTAAAATATGTCTGGGCCTCAGCACTAATATTTTCCAATTTTGTTAATGTCTTATCCAAAATTTTGTCTTTATAGTTGTTGTTATACGTGATATTCCCACTTCTTACTTGGGTAAGTAAGGAATCCATCTTCTCAGGTTGATTTTGGACTGTAGCGTATAAATTATCCCTTTGCCAATAATTTTCATAATGACTTATTATCTCATTAATAAGTACTTTATCCGTTCTCTCCCATTCTATGAGATGACTGATATGAGGTAGAATAAACTCATCGACATGGGATTGACAATCATAACCAATTAAGTTCTCTAAGGGAAAAGGTAGTAACTATTCACCATCTATATCTGATGAAGATGATCTCGTTGGAGAGGTATGGGGGCTTTCGGGTTGATAACTGCTACTTGTTTCTACCTTTGGGTGGCCTGATCCTATTTGTGATAAAATAAATCAAATTCAAACAAATAAATCTAAAGTGAAATGTAATTCAATATGGTAAAATATGATGAAATAGAAGTGTACCTGTTGGTCTTGAATCATCTCACATGTATTGAAAAATCTAGTTGGATCATTGTTATCAATGCCCAAGTAATCTTTATCTAAATTTATATTATTTAAAACCAATATGTCTGTTGCGTTGGGCAAGCCACCAAGTGAGGGGGTTGGAATTCGAAAGGAGGAGGCAATGTTTTGTGTCCCACTAGGGGCCAGAGAAATTGGCATGCATTTACCAATGTTATTATTTCCTGATCCTTTGTTTCGACATTTTGAATATTATTGGTGGTAGGGGGGCGGGTGCCGCTATGTTATACAAAAGGAGGACTGTAATGTGCTGAAAGTTTTAAGAAAAAACATATGAAAAACTAGAAAACAATGTTAAAACTACGAAATTAAATGAAGTACTATTCAAAACCTGTACCTTGTTGTTGAGGGGTAGCTTGTCACAGTGGTTAAGGAGGTCGTGTTGTAGTAGTAGTTGGTGGTTTTTGAGCTGATCCGTTGTTGAGATTTTTGAGGTGGTTATTAAGAAGATAAAAATGCATGCGACTAAACTGAATGAGTTGGGGAATATGGTTGACTTTGCAAAACACGCATTTGGTCCAGATTCCCTGCAATGTCATCAACATTGAATTGTATGTCAATTCAATTGAGTAAAATTTAAATGGGAAAATGAAATTACTAATTTGGAATTTGTAAATAATACTTGAAAGGTTATTAATTCTCTAGTCGTTTAACGAATTCAAACTCTTGGGGGTTCAGGAGATGAGTGAGCTTCCAATTTGAGATTGGGAATCTCCTGATGCCTCAGCGTGTTGTTTTCCTCTTCCTCTTGATGCCACATTTTTTTGGGGAAGGGCCTACATAAATCTTCTCTATAAATAGTAAATAGTTAATACCTATGCACACTGTAATGTCAAAATATAAAATTAATAGTTTATACCTATTGTTCTTCAAATGGAATGGACAACTTCCTCAACTCCTCATATGTGCAAGTGGGAATTGGTTTGTCTTTTAAATTTAAAAGAGCCTCGTAATAAAGGCCAAGGAGATAGTTTTTGGAGTAAATGACAGGTTTTTCTGACATCTTTGCATTTGTAATGTTAGTTCTTTTTTTTAATAAAAAGGTGCACCAATAAAAAAAATTTGCGATATTTGCAACAATGTATGCAATGGCCCAGTTTGGTATATCTGTTTTCTGACCCTGCAAAACTATTCTAGATTGAAAAAAGGAAATCATTGCAGCAAGAAAGTGGTGTGCAATTGCTTACGTATCCACACCACTCTTGGATTTATTGACATGAGCTACAAATCCCAAAAAACGGTTGGAATTAATATACATTTAAATTGTATCAAAATTAAAAGTTGAATAAAAAATTATGAATGAAGACAATTTACACTTACAATCAACATGGAAACCAAAAGTTGATTTGAGATATTTCTTATCGTCTTCGACGAGTGTTGCCTTCATTATAACAAAGGGTAAATTTCTAAATGGGAGGCTTGTAAACTAATGAATATCAGCTGGTTCGATACCGAATTAAAACAATTGGTCGTCATCCATAGTAACATTAAACAAGCCATCCTTTGTATTGTAAGAGGAGAGAAGGTAGTTCAAAATATCTTGGTTTGTTTCGAAATGGGGCATCTTAATGAGCCCACTAAACTCACATGCATCAATCAAATCCTTGTATTCGGGAGTCATCTATAAAATAGTCTAAATGTGGGGGCACAAAGGATTCCTGTAGGGTATCTTGCCCATGGATATGACTGAAGTTTCCTCTTGATTTTTATCTTGAGCTTGGAGTTGGGATGCACTTGTAGTCACCATTATAGTTGACCTTGAGCTTGATTGAATACCTGACCTAAACAATAGATTCTTGTATACCAAAAAAAATGAGAGCCGGAAAGTTTAAACGTGAAAATGACTGGTGGGAAGGTATTTATATGACAAAATGCATGTTAACAGACACTTAATGATGTGCGTCAAGAATGGATGGTGATTTCACGCTTCAACGCATTTTGTTGACATGCATCAACAAGGGCCGTTGACGCATGTCAATGATCCTTTTTGACATGTGATCAACAAGGGTTGTATGACGTACGGGACAAAGTTCCTTGTTGACACACACCAACCTATCATGTTAGTGTACATTGACAAAGGCTTGTAGGCGTGCGTCAACAAGGGCCATTAACGCACATCAATTAGGGTCAGGTTGATGCGCATCAACAAGGGTCATTGACACATGTCAAAAAGTTTTGTTGACGTGTGTCAATGATATTTGTTGACGCATGTCAACGACACTTAAATGAGGCATCAATTTCTACAAATTTGTAGTTTCTATGGCTCAAAGAAGATGGGCGAAAATTTAGTTCTAAAAAAATGGTAAATTCATCTTTCACTGAAACTCGGTTCCGGGAATATTCGCCAGGTATTTTCGACCACCAATTTTCTATAGGTGTCTTAAAATGAACCCTTTCTAGGGCTATAATGCCCTTAGCGCACCATAGTATTTCACACATATGAACGTGTGCTGTGGCATATTCAATTTCTCTGTACTTTTAGAGATGAAGGGACATCTCATGATACACTTGTTGGGGTTGGTGTGGACAATGCCCACCAAATCCATATCCTATATTTTCCCTTGTGTTCCCTCCACCTCTAGAACTACCAGATCCGCTAGATACCAAACCTACAGATCCTCCTTATCCTCACCTGTGGTGGGAATTGGACCATAGGATGTGTTGTCTTATGTTCTGATAGTTGTACTAAAGTGAACTCCTACAGTCTGAGAAGTTGAACTACTTCCAATTGTAATACCAACTTTCTGCGCACCCACATTCTATGCTGATGAGCACCAAAAAACATACATCCAACCAGACCTCCAAATAACACAGAATATTCCTTCCCCTCCATAGATGAATAAGATACCTAGTTAACTCCTTAACTTAATGGTAAATTAACTCTATCTGCTGCTACCCCACTGCCCACATTAGTTTGTTTACTAATGATTGTCGTAGAAACTGGAAAATAAAATTCAAGGGCTACATCGTCAGGGGGGATCAAATGCGCACTAATGGTCCATGTAGTTTCCACCCACGTGGTATGATCTAAGGTCAAAGAGGATTCTCTTCCATGCTTACCCAAATGGGGGAGTTTTAAATGCTCCTACTCCACATCCTCTGTCATAGCTCCAAATCCTTCATGAGCCATCTCTCTCCACAATGTCATTTATTTTACAACTTCACACTACTTCTCCAAATCTATCTTGTGCACCTCATTAAACTGAAGCCACATTTATTCACTTTGTCTTTCTACTACCGGATCTGCCATCTTTCACCACACCTTCTCTTTCCCCCTCTCATGGTGGTATTTTAGCTAGCCATAGGTTTCTCGTCAAAATCTAGTGTTACCATCAAGATTTTAATCACTAAAAATATAGCACATAGATAAGATCCTCTAGGCTTGCGCAAGAGTTGGAACTCAGCTACCTATGGATAGGAATAAGTAGACACATCATACTCTAATATATAGCTATTCAACACACTACTCCACTAGTGATCTACAGTGTGTGTCCAAGTAAATCAACATCATTCAAATTCTGATAATCTTCCTATGTTCAAACTAGGGTTATATGATGAGGCCATAATATGCCTCATTAATGTACAGTAAATGATCTTATTTTACTCTCCCTTTTATGAATTTTGACTACATGTTCTGAATTTTTTATATCTAATATAAGTCAGGATGTAATTTTCCATCTCTTGTTGATTGTAGTTCTAACGTTTAAAAACTTTGTAATTCCTAAAAAAGTGCTTTGGAAATTCAATTTTGTAATAAAATAGGTCACAATCAGTCAGAAGAAAAAATTATGAAGCGGTCAACATATTTTTGGAAGCATTGGATTCAATATGGCTCAGTTCCGAAACTCCATTACATAGTTATGAGCTCTATCACTTAGTTCCGGAACTTTCGTACTTAGTTCCGGAACTCCATCACTTAGTTCTAGAACTTTCAGACTTAGTTCCATAACTTTCATACTTAGTTCTGGAGATCCATCACTTAGTTCCGAAACTTTCAGACTTAGTTCTGAAACTTCATCACTTAGTTCCGGAACTTTCTGACTTAGTTTCGGAACTCCTGCATATAAATATAGAACCTTCACAGTTAGATCTGGAATGATTTCCTTTAGTTTTGGAACTTCTCTAAAGTTTCGGAACCATTGAGAATTTGTTTGTTCCAACAATGTCTGGTGATTTTGCAATCACCGATCCTTTCAATCAGGAGTAGATTAGAAGATTTTTTATTCTTCATACTCATAGATCCAGGGATAACTATCATATAGCAGTACGTCCAGCCATGATCTAATTCAGCATCTCTTTTTGGCATGATTCGGTTCTATCTGAATTGGTAGGATAACTATGGTTGTAAATGCACCTGTGGAAGAAGTATATATATGAAAACATGTAGATAGATAAATATATATGTATACATAGATAAATACATAGAGAGATAGAAAGAGACAGTATGTTTTTGTAATGCAGAACGTTTTATCAATAAAATATCCATTTCTGTTTTGAGAGTATATTAAGTTTTCAAATCATGTTTCAAGGTGAAGCAAGGGCCCACTCTTCTAAGAGCCAGGATGTTCATTTTATTGGTATGTATATTTCTAGACCAAATAGTATAGATCTATTAATTCTGTAAACACTTTTGATTACTCAAGTAGAAATCTGTTGTATACTTGTTCCTGCAGGTGTTCTAGATTAGATTCTTATTTCTTTACAATCATCTTTCAGCATTCTTAATTGTGTTTTTATTTCCAAAGAAAGTGTTTTTATTTCGGTAACGTGTGTTTACTTACAACAATCTATTCCATTCTTCAAAGATGTGTTTATTTCCAGCAATTTATTTCTGCAGAGAGTGTTTACTTCCAGCAAGTTTTCATAGTTTGATTTCAATAAGGTTTTTTTGCCAAGAAATACTCAAGACATTGATTAAATCCCCCCAAAAATATAAAAAAGAAACAAATACCTACATTCAGTTACTAGATCACTAATATTTCTTATTACATATAGCTTCGGATACCACCCCTGGTTTGAATATAACATCAATAAAAAGTTGATTAAATGAAGGGAATAATGACACACATCATGGTTTGAATATGACATCAAAAAAGATTTGATTAAAGGTTGGATTATGTGACAAAGTGGGCTAAAGTTTAGGCTTTAATAAATGTCACGAAAGAAGCAGTTGTTGATTTCCTTTGGCACATAATTATGGTAAAGTTTGGTGCACCAAGAAGTATAGTTTCAAATCAGGGGCCACAATTCATGTCTAATATGATCCAAGCCTTCACAATGCATTATAAAATCAATCATAGGAAGTCATCTCCCTATCACCCACAATCAAATGGATAAGTTGAAGTAACAAACAGAGAATTGGAAAACATCCTTACCAAAACAGTTGAATTAGGCAGAAGAGATTGGGCAAAGAGACTACCTGAAGTTGTCTAGGCCTATAATACAACTTGGAAGACTACAATAGTATATTCACCATATGATTTATTCTATGGGAAACATCCCTTGTTACCTATTTAATTTGAACTACAAACATTGAGGATAGAAGCTAAAATAGGTATTGAGTTGGATGCATCAAAATAGGAGAGAATTCTTCAACTCAATGAGTTGGATGAGTTAAGAATGGAAGCACTTCATCAGACAATGATAATCCAAGATAAAATAAAGCAATGACATGACACACATATCAAGAAGAGGCAATTCAAGGTAGGAGATTGGGCATCACTGTTTGATTCTAAGTACCAACAATTCAAGGGCAAGTTGAGAACCTTCTATTCAGTTACTTCCCATTGATGGCATTAGAAGGACACTTTTAGTCAATGGACATAGGCTAAAACTTTATAGGAATCCTCCTACTAAGGATGAATTCTTGAGGTAGATTGAAGCAGCCAAAGAATTTGATCATATGGAAGAAACCAGTTCTTCCAAAATGATCAAATAATCAGATGGATAAATCTAGAATAAAGGGAAGAGAATGAAAACCCATAAATGGCATTCTCTTCCCCAAAAAAAAAAGAAAAAAAAGGCAAGGAATGAAAACTAGTAAATGGCGTTCTCTTCCCCCAAAAAAAATTCTCTGAGAGATCAATTGAAAACAAGCAATGGCGGTTGATCTCCTTAAATAAATGGCTAATGCAAAATAAAAGGAACTTCATTGAAATTCTAGTTGTCTTTTCTAACCGTTTTCCCTTTTTGTTTCACTTTTAGGAATGATGAGTCATCATGATGGAGGGATCACATCATCAAGGACAATAATTATGTCTTTAACTTATTAAAGGTTATATTAAAAGTTCACATGTGTGATTGGATTTGATTTAAAAGTGGTATGATGAGTCATCTATCGTACATTATGATTAAAAGAGAGTAATCATGAGGATTATGTCGATTGAACAAAAGTGGTGGCAAATTTATAATGATCTATCATTTGTGCGGAGTTAAAAAAGTGAAGAAGCAGTTGCAGAAAAAAACTTCAAGGAAGAAGTAGAAGAATTAAATTTTCATTCCACAACTAAACACATTAAGTTCCACAGCTAAGCATTGTAGTTCCATAGCTAAACCCATCTGTTCTGTAGCTAAGAAAAGAGTTTTGTGGCCAATCTGAGAAGATAAATAATTTGAAGGAGAATGAATCTGAATTTACATCTTTACCATGGGGGTTAAAAAGAAGTCAGAACCTGAGGATGATACCCAACTTCTTGCAGATGAATAAGTGGCAGTTGTCTTTGAACAGGTAGGGTGGTTGGAATTCTTGAAAAAGTTCTCGAAGTATAATGACAAATTGGTAAGATAATTTATTATAAATTTAGAACCATCCAAAACAAAGGTTACAAATATTGTAATTCCTTTTTTGTGAATACAATAAGCAATATATCTGGTGTGCCAATTGTGCATATTCCAAATCCTATCAAAGGGACCTTAAAGAACTAGTTAAAACCTTGCTACAAGAGGGGGAAACAGAACCCCAATATATTTACAACACTAAGAAAATCATAAAAGGGGCCAGAAGGGCCAGCTTGCCCAAACCCTTTGATAGAGTGACATTTGGGATAGTCAAGTATTTAACTTTTGATGGTCAATTTGGGTCGGTAGGAAGAGAAGTCCTGAAGATGCTCATACATCTTAGATATGGAGCTAAAAAACCAAAATATATAGTAAACATTCCAGGGTTTATTTTTGACTCCATTCATACAATGGCCTTGAGGTATTCATGGGGTGTTGGAACAATCATACATCATGGGTTAGTTCATTTGGTGTGCCTGCGCCATTTTCTTGCAAAGAAAAAATGGAGAAAAAATATGGGAGAAATTTCTTAACAAGTTTAAGAAAAACCCTGATATTATCAGGAGGGTAATATAAAATCCTTTTTCTCCTATAACTAATTTGGAAATTGATGCCCCAATAGAGGAAAAGAAGGAAATATGTGGGGAGACTATACTAAAAAGGAGAAGATTTGGAAGAAGAATTAAAACTACAGAACCTTTAAAAGAAACTCCTTCCTCTGCAACAGCTACATGAGAGCTAATATCTGTGTCTGATAGTGACAATTCACCTAGGCAAGAGCAAGAATTGAAAATTAGAAGAAGCTCTAGGAGGAAACCTACTTCTGAACATACTGAAGCTCCTCAAAGAAGAAGAATTCATAAGAGGTCTAGAGAAATTTCAGAGGAGATGAAAGAACAGGAAAAGTTAGAAAAAGAAGCTACTAATATTTTTGGCAACGTGGCCATGACTCCTCCTGGACCAATCCAAACTGAGATGGAAAAAGAAGATAAGATATTTGAGGAACATGTTTTTCAAGAATTGGGTGAATCAGCAGCTTTATCACATGAAGAAGAGGAGTTGGCATCTTGGAGATGGAAAAGGTAAATTTCCTCCTATAACGACGCCGCGCCACAAAAAAACAACCCAAAAATGCAACTAAATTTTTTTTTTTTTGCAAGGTAGTGGTCCTTGATGATTTATTTTATCTACAAGTTTTGTGACATGCTTGACCTTGACAACTGTAAAGCTTCAATCTTTTACTTGGTATTCCGATCATAATACCAGAACTACATGATTATCGCAATTCTACTCACTTGAGATTTACTTCAATATTTGTTGTATTCGTCTCTTCCTTAGCAGAGAATTTCCAGCTTCATGCATGGTGATACTAAATCGAATATGGTTTTTTTTTTTTAGATATATTTTAATATATATATTTGTAGAAATGTGTTACAAAGAATACACATATATTGCTATTTTGTTGACTTTTTAGAAATCTGTAAATGTATGTTCCTAGATGTCTCTTTGAAAGGTTAAGTACTTTTAAATTAAGTGATATTAATTGGAATTAAGAAATGTCTCAATCTTGCTCACTATTCCTTTTTGTATGCATAACTATGAATTATACAAAAACTCCTTCCTCTGCAACAGCTACATGAGAGCTAATATCTGTGTCTGATAGTGACAATTCACCTAGGCAAGAGCAAGAATTGAAACTTTCATTGGGTGCTGCAAGGTGAAAGCTTGGCGGGGAGTCCACAGTCCCATGGAGACGTGGACAGGTAGCAGGCGCGCAAGCAGACAAATTGTCCAGCTATGTTGTTATCTGTTTAGTAACAAAAGAAACGTCAACCAAACGGGATCTGCCTTCACGATATACTCTTAACAAATCATTGAAGGGACAGTGATAGTGTAACGAGGAGGCAGATGGAAGGATAAAACCACGTTTTTTTTCCTTTTTTAATGAGTTCTTAGCTGTCTCACGGTGCAGCCCGTGGGAGAGAAACTCCTAGAGGTGGATCTGTTTCATACCATATTGTTCACGAAGCAAAACTTCCTTTTTCCATTCTGTTCTTATATACACATTATTGGAGATTTAATATTCTCTGTCAATACTGTAGTAATGCATCTCCAAAGAGTGGATGAGTGTTATTACAGTCATAACGACTTTTAAGGTGTGCAAATAGAATAAAAGCCATCAAATTTGGGAAATCGAATATCTTAAACTATTGTTTTTTACACATTTGTAAAAGTCTGTAGCAGGGGGTATAAAATTGACCCCCTTTTTTTTTTTAATATATTTCAATCAAATCGATTTGGGGACAGCGGCAATTCGAGTTTGGCCTGGCAGGTCTGTTAAGGAAGAATAGACTCAACGTTTGACAGTGCAGTCCTTTCTCTATGTAGTTTTGGGCGGACGTCACTTTTAGATGAAATAATACTTGCGTGGGTGGCTCCAGAATCTGGCCTTAAAATTACTACCTATAACTTCATTGGAATCCTTGACTCTGATTTGTCAAAGTTCTCGGTTACAATATCATCTTAGGGAATTTTCATTTATAGCAAAATAGGAGGATTTCCATGGAAAATGGTATGCAAATTTTGAGCTGTCACGGGAAAAAACGTGTGAAAGTATGGTTTGGTGACCCATATATACATGTTTTGGAAATTAGATAGTGCTTCCTTTCCACACGGCTCAAGTATGGTCATATTACTTCAAACTCATTGGTAGTGATAGATTTGCATATACGATAACTCCATATCTCACAATTATTTTATATTGGAATGGTCTCAACCATATCAAAAAGACATTAAACCATTGATCATGTATGCATTCGACAACGAGTTTGAGGGTAAGTTATAATTCAAGTCATTTTTATTTAACATCAAGGTTTGAACTTATCCAATAATTTAGGATAATAATGTTAGTTTTCTTTTTGTGTTATAATGTCATGGTTGGCGTGTCTTATGTTTTATGGCTTAAGGTACTCTTGAATTTTCCATAATCATTATAAACATATATGATAAAGTTTAAATTGTTAGATGTGTGTTCAATTGTATTTTCTTTTGAAATTTTCTTTCCAACATACCACAAAAGAATCCAACAACATTTCCAATAAACTTTAGAGTAAGAAATACTATCATTTCAATGCAACCTTCCTTCAAAATCTTGTTACAACATATCCTACTTCATGAGGAAACCAATTTACAATAATGGAAGCTAGAGAAAGCAAAGCAATATTACAGTTTTCCTCCACTCAAGGTGGGTAAATACATGGTGTTTTTACATTGTCAACAACAAGGTTCTTGTGCTCCAAATATCAACAAGGTGGCTCCTCCATAGTTTGTTTGATTCACAACAAAATCAGGGGAGAGGCAACGCTCTCCTCCCAACCAAATACCCAATGGAGAAGAGAAGTCATCCTCTCCATTGGCCCCCGAGCCCCAACAACATCACAATGGGAGAGAATCCAACTCATGGCAACTACAAGCTTCCACATGACTAAACATAATATTTCACATGTATTCCATATTCCTTCAAAACAAGAGAATCAATAATCACAACAAGAGGGAAAACAATCACAACAACTAGTCACAAGGCTTACCAAGAAAGCCACAAGAGTAAGACATATGGGGAAGCCACTTATGCCTCCCAATGGGAATGGGTGCCACCTAAAAGCCTCCAATGCAAACACAATACCCCTAACAACTCTTATGCCTCCCTCAAGTACCCCTTATCCCTCCATTCACTCTTATGTCTCCCTCAACTCTTATGGCTCCCTCAAAGTAAAACAAGAAGAAATGCAAGCATTTCTCTTACAAGGTGGACACCCAACCCAAGCTCCCTCCGCAAGCACATGATCTCTTATGCCTCCCTCAATTGAGCTCCCCATAGCCTCCTCTCACTCCCAAATTAGGCATTCTACCCATTCCCAACAAGCATTTCAAACAACACCATTCAACACAACATAAAAATACATTCATATGACAAAAGAAACATAATGCAACAAAGGGGAAGCTCCTACCTTTCCATGGTAGAGCTTGCTCCAAATATGAAGTCTCAAATCCCTCCAAGGATTAAGCAAGCATCCACAAGCTCCAAAATTTCACAAGCTCCTTCCAAATCCTCTCCTCTCCAAAATACAAAAAGACTAAAACATGAAAACTTCCAACCCCCAAAATAAACAAGAGGCTCAAATAAATAGAGAAAAGAGAGGGAGGGATGATGTGGCTCCAAGTAGGATGCCACATCCTTTTCCCTCCACTCCACATCATTTGGTCAACATCAAATTCCAATGCACCATTAATAAGTGGTTGAAAGAAAAGCAAGCAACTTGCACACTCCAACTAAGCCCACTGCCTCAAAGGACAAAATTAAATTTGAAAGAAAGTGCAATTAATATTTTTACCCTTTTATCCCCCCAAAACACCTAAAAGACCCTAAATTTGGCCTTCCAACCTATAGGTAGGGTTGGCATGGGGTTTTAAGAGGCGTGGGACAAGTTTGACTTGTCCCACAAGCTTTGAAATTTGGCCTCCAAGGCCAAATTCGAGTTTCCCAAGTGGGGTAGAGTGTGCTACACTCAAACTCAAACACACACATCAATCCACACAAAATCCAAAGTAAATCAAGGTTAATAAATGAACTCTCTTAGGTCACATCTTTAAATTAGTTAAGGAAAATTTTCAATTTAACTTAATTAACCGACTACAACCCATGGCTAACAAGGGGTAAACTCCAATCTAAGAAATATGAATGATAACATAAGTAAAAATTTCACTTTCTAAGAGCAATACATACTAACATAGTAAAAAGGGAAAAATTTAAACAAAACAACACATGATCCCTAGGTCACAATTTTCCCTTTACCAGATAGTTCTAACACACACACAATTACTTGTTGCCATGGTGACCTTAGGTGGATTCTTCTCGAATTCCGATGTGGTTGGTCTCCACTCCCCAATTTGCTGTGAATATAATATACCTGCAGAACAGAAAATACCTCCTTCGGCCTGTTGGCCGCATTAAAACATTCATGCCAAATATACAATATAATCTAAAATAATCAACACCTGATTCACTATCATCTATGCAAGTACGATATCACTTAACACTTTCTAGCACATTCTTATTCCACATTTCATTTATATCAAAACGATCATCACATTAGTCAAATTATCAAGTTCTACTCAATATGATTAAATATATCCCATGTCAAAATTAAGATAAATATCCCTGTCAAAAGTATACAAATATCATCATCAAATGTCCACCAGTAAACCATATGCATCATATAAAGATCAAATCAATAACAGTCCCATGTCAATGATATCTACTAGCATGCCGCATATAACATGTTTCTAGAAGAACAGTTCATTCACTGGCAGCTGTCAAGAATTGCATGCGGCCTTCCACATGAAATAAAAGATGAATATGAGAAAGATTACTATATCAACAGTCTCTGCACAGATTGAATTAACCTAATGGCCACTCAAGTAGTTATGGGATGATACTTGCAGGGAACTCAATGAAATCAAAACATCCAATGAGGGTTTGAGAAGCAAGATGGAAGACGAAAATAAATCAAGAAAGGAATGGGAAGAAAAGTTTTACAAAGAAGAGGGGGACAAATTTAAATGTCTTGCAAAAATATAAATGGTTTGCATAATGAGTGAAAAATTACTAGCATGTAGGAGACCTTCTCCTGCATATAACATGTTTCTAGAAGAACAATTCATTCATTGGCAGCTGTCAAGAATTGCATGCGGCCTTCCACATGAAATAAAAGATGAATCTCAGTTCATGACATCCTATTCTTCAGCAAAATCAGAGAAGAAAAGTCATCTCTGCAATCTTATGCTAGAAACTAACATAGGCTTCATGATCAATTAGAATGTGGGAGGAAACCAACTTAATGCATTTGTTTTTGTTCTTCAAAATCAGATTGCTTGGAAGGAAAGGGATTTTGAGAATCTATTGAAAGCTATCTCATATGGTCTATGCATGAGGGTTTATTATGTTAAACCATCTACTTTCATTAAACATTTTAGAACACATGCCTTTGATATATGGTTCAAGACACATTATCTTGTCAGTTTACAAAAAATTATTAATTCCTTCACCTTTTATGAGGGGGAAAATTTTGAGGAGATTTATGATGGATGTTTAAAAATATGGGAGCTTCTTACAGTTTCCTTGAGGAGAAGGGATGTAATATATCCCAAAAATTTGATCTGGAGTCTGGAAAGAGAAAAGGCTTTATGCACACTAATCCCTCATATCAATGACAAGCACAAGGGCATATGGATGGGAATGAGAAAAAGGCCTCCCCTTCTTCTTGATCCCATGTATCCATGGAAAAACAAAGAACCTCAAGATCCCAATCAATTTGAGGAGTGGAAGAGGAATTTAGAAACAAGATCAGGGTATAGTGTTTCTGAACTAAAACACTGGGATATTAAATTTCATCCATTTAACCCGAGCAGTCAATAGGAATGCAGAATACACAACCCAAGGTTTGAAGAGTAAATTTTGTAAGAGGACTTACAAACAAGTAAGTATGGGGGAGATGATGAGGCTAGAATATGTCTTGTTAATGTACAATAAATGATCTTATTTTACTCTCCTTTTTATCAAGTTTGACTACATGTTGTGACTTTTGTTTGATCTAATATAAGTTAAGATGTAATTGTCCATCTTTTCTTATTATAATTCTAACGTTTAAAAACTTTGTAATTCCTAACAAAGTGCTTTGGAAATTCAATTTTGTAATAAAATAGGTCACAATTAGTCGGAAGAACAAAGTATGAAGAGGTCATCATGTTTTGGAAGCATTGGTTTCAATACGGCTCAGTTCTGGAACTCCATTACACAGTTACGAGCTCTATCACTTAGTTTCAGAACTTTTGGACTTAGTTACAAAACTCCATCACTTAGTTCCAGAAATTTCAAACTTAGTTCCGGAACTCCATCACTTAGTTCCGGAACTTTCGGACTTAGTTCCAAAACTCCATCACTTAGTTCCGAACTTTCAGACTTAGTTCTGGAACTCCTGCATGTAGCTCTGGAACTTTTGTAGTTAGATCTAGAACAATTTCATTTAATTCTAGAACTTCTCTAAAGTTCTGGAACTGGTGATAATTTGTTTATTCCAACAATGTCTGGTAATTTAGCAATCAATTATCCTTTCACTCAAGAGTAGATTAGAAGATTTTTGATTCTTCATACTCACAGATCCAGGGATAAGTATCATTTAGCAGTACGTCCAACCATTATCCAATTCAACATCTATTTTGGGCATGATTCGGTTCTATCTTGATCGGTATGATAGATATGGTTGTAAATGCACCTGTGGAAGAAGTATATATATGCATACCTGTAGATAGATAGATATATATCTATACATAGATAAAGACACAAAGAGATAGAAAGAGACAATACATTTTTGTAATGTAGAACATTTTATCAATAAAATAGCCATTTTTATTTTGAGAGTATATTAATTTTTCAAATCCTATTTCAAGGTGGAGCAAAGGCCCATTCTTCCAAGAACCAATATATTCATTTTATTGGTATTTATATTTCTAGACCAAATAGTATAGATGTATTAATTATGTAAACACTTTTGATTACTAAAGTATAAATATGTCGTATACTTGTTCCTGCATGTGTTCTAGATTAGATTCTTATTTCTTTGCAATAATCTTTCAGTATTCTCAATTGTGTGTTTATTTCCAAAGCAAGTGTGTTTATTTTAGTAACGTGTGTTTACTTACAGTAATCTATTCCATTATGCAAAGGTGTGTTTATTTCCAGAAATTTATTTCTGCAGAGAGTGCTTACTTCCAGCAAGTCTTCATAGTTTGATTTCAATAAGGTTTTTTGCCAAGAAATCCTCAAGACATTGATAAAATCCCCCAGAAAATATAAAAAAAAAGAAACAAATACCTACAGTCAGTTACTAGATCACTAAGATTTCTTGTTGCATATAGCTTCATACACCACCCCTTGTTTGAATATGACATCAACAAAGAGTTGATTAAATGAAGGGAATAATGACACCCATCATTCTATACCTCCAATTCCTCTTTAATTCATACCTTATCAGTCATTCATACAGCTCTATAGGAAAATAGGAAAAGAATGGATTGTAGAGCACATGATAAAGATTTTGGTCAACCCATGTGCGTGCTTTGAATTTAGGTCTGGTGTTATATCTCTACGTGAACTCGTCTTCTAAATTATCTACCCAATCTTCAATAGTGTCCAAATTTATTAGGGGCATTTCCATCATGTAACATCCTTGCAACAGCTTTGAAAAGAGGTACAGGCAATGAAACTAAAATGTAGTCTTATTTTACCCACCAAAATCCCAAGGCGCACTAGCACATCACCCAAGAATGAACTGAGGGATCCTCCAAAGCGTGCAAGGGTACTAGGTCCCTCTTTTATCTAAGCTCTAATCAAGGAGTTAGCATGATGGACAAATATATATTCCAGTTTCATAACAAGAATTTAAGTATACTATGATTTATAATCTTAATCTAGATCATAATCCTAAGATTAACTCATACAAGTATCAAGATTAAATCCACTATGCAAGAACCAGTAATAGAGGTTCTTACAACTAATATCCATCCATAAAGATCCATTATATTAAGTACTACAAAATATGTAAGTTTTTTACATACATATGAGTGTCACTATGATTCATGTGCGCACATATTCCAGCAGCATAACTCTATTACAAAAGTGATCCATCCTAACCTATGTAGATCATACATATATATAGGGGTGGGGAATTTCCCTACACCGCCTATGCATCCTTGAAATATGGTACATGCTAAGATTAGCCATGCACCACTATAAGAGAACTACAAAATCATAGATATACTACAGTTAACTCCTAGTTTAGATCCTATTATTATCTCAGAACTATGCATGTCATTTGGTCTTATCCTATCCCAAAATATCTTTTGATTGATCCACAAGTCTTCATGTTTCAATCTTATCTTCAAAACCTTGCTTGGTCACTACTCCAATTTTATATTTAGATCCACATCCAAAAATGGGCTAAGTGTTTGAGTCCTTTTTTCGCAACCCTTTCCTGTCTGTCCTCTACGGTAAATCTTGTTCTCCTCACGTGGGTGTCCTCATGCACCTTTCTCCCATGCAATAATCTCTACTTGATACTTATTCATTGTATCTACTCAATATTACCCCACACTTGTTTTATTTCCACCCATAGAGATGGATAATTTGATCCGATCCTCTATGAAAAAAGAATAAAGAATATAACAGCGACACAGATTAAACATAACTTTTCATTGCCAAAGAATAAAGAATTATGTTATTGTGTAAGGAGGATGGGAAAATCCTTATTCAATGATGCTTCAATTGCATTCCATCCTTCAACCTCACTCTACACTTTCTTGAACAGACCCCCCATCATCGCACTGACTTCTTCAAATGTGAGCTCTTCCCCATTGGCCTTGAATGTGTCAACCAAAATTTTCAATTTTTTTCCAATGTTAGTTAGTGCATCCATTCTACGCATTACCTAGGGATACAATTATTTGAGATTACTATTTATAGAGGTCTTTAGTATATCAATAGTGTCACTCTTCATCTCGACCTCTACAGGGATTGTATCTCGTTCTGCCTGATTTTCTTTGTTTTTAGTCTGGAACTCCTTTAAATCTACCTCCTTAGTGGCAACTAGCATGCTTGCCACCTGATCTTTGTCTTTATATTTTTCATAAACAACCTCTGTCATATGGTTTGTGGTCTTCATTGACACAAGAAGCTCAATTTATTATGTTATGGTTGCCTCAATTTTTCCTTTATTTTTTTGCTTCTGGTTTGTCATAACTTTCTCAGCAGACTACAATGCAAGTTGTTGCTTCTGCATTGTAATCATGCGCGTTAGATCCTCTAAACAATGGAGAGTTGATTCATACTTATGTGAAGGGGGGACCACATCTGGGTGCACCAATATGATAGATTCTTCTATCACCTCTACCTTTTTGTATTCCTCGTGCAACTTCCCCTTATCCTCCTGTAGCTCAACATTTAACTATGCAATAGTTTTTTCCTTCCCCTTTGTCTCCTTGTCTCTCTTGATAATTTCCTTATTCTTTTCCTCTAACTTCTTTTCCAAATCCTTTATCCTATTATTCCTCCCAAATAAAATCACCTCTACTTCCATCAATACTTTATTAAGCACATTACATGCTTGTTCATTAGTCAATTATTCAGAATCCACTATCGAATTCAATTTTGCAAAGATCGATAAATATTGGACATCAAGTAAGGCTCCAAAATACCAAGACAACATATTTCTTGTGCATGGGTATGGACTCTCCTTTTCAAAAGATGACCAACATAAAATTTGGTCTTATGGTACTGTACTCTAATAACATGCACGCAAATATTTTTTGGGATTTGCATCATTAGACATGATAGGTCCTTGTGGAGTGTACGCATGCATATTGCTTGTGCATGCACCCTTTAGAAAACCTATTTCCAAACTTGTCTCTCCTCCCATACTCCCACATTTTTCTTTCTCTTCTTCTTCAGCACTACGCTCTACCTCCTACTCAACTAAGTTCTATATTATACCTACCACTTCTTTCTCCATAGAAGTCTTTAAGTCTTGCCCAAAAAGGCATGGAGTCTCATGCACATTTGTACCAACTTCTTCTTCATCTCCAACCCCTTCTTCCTCTCATTCATCCCCTAAATGTGTGCTCCGCTCCTCGTCGTATTCCTGCACATTATATATGGGAGGGTTCTTTTCAAGCTATTGTTCATCTTCCTCCCCTCTATTTCTTCATTCTTCAAGCTCTCCATTTCTTCAGAGTCAGTAATCTTAACTACCCTTAGTTTCTTCCTTACCATATATGTTTCTTTAATTGGGGAATCCTTCCTTACCGGATACTTCTTCCTATAAGTATAGGTACTAGTACATGTACCTGCCTCATGTGTCCATGTCGTATGGCCCATATGCATGCTCAGTGCCCTACTTATTATAGGATTATCTTCATGATCTTCCTGTGTCCAAACTAGGGTTCTATACCTTCAATTCCTCTTTAATGTATACCCTATCAGGCACTCATATATTTCTATAGGAAAACAAGCCAAGAAAATCTTGTAGTTATCATGATAAAGATTATGTTCAACCCACATGCATGCATTGAATTCAGGTTCAGTGTTATATCTCCGCACCAACTTGTCTTCCAAATTCTCTACCCAGTCTTCAATAGTGTCCAAATTTATCCAATACGTTTCCATCATGCACCATCCTTGTAACAACTTCAAAAAGAGGTCCCGGCAACAGAACCAAAATGTAGTCTTATTTCACCCACCAAAATCCCAAAGCGCATTGGCACATCACCCAAGAAGAACCTGAACGCTCACCTGAAGCATGTAAGGGTACCCAATTCCTCTTTTGTGTGAGATCTAATCAATGCGTTAACATAATGGACAAATATATATTCCAGATTCATAACAATTATTCAAGTATATTATGAATTATAAGCTTGATCTAGATCATAAGCCTAATATTAACTCATACAAGTATCAAGATTAAATCCACCATGTAAGAACCAATAATAGAGGTGCTTACAACTAATATCCAGCCACAAAGATCCATTATATTAAGTTTTACAAAACACATAAGTTTTTTACAAACATAAGAGTGTCACCATGAGTCATACGCACACATATTCCAGCAACATAACTCTATTACAAAAGTGATCCATCCTAACCTATGCAAATCCTACATATATATAGGGGTGCGGAATTTCCCTTCATCACCTATCCATCCTCAAAAAAATTTGCATGCTAAGATTAGCCATGTGTTGTTATAAGAAAACTACAAAAGCATGCAAGCTCTCCTAATAATAGATTTACTACAATTAACTCCTAGTTCAAATCCTATTATTAGCTCGGAACTATGTTTGTCCCTTGGTTTTCTCCTTATCCAAAAATAGCTTTTGTTTGAGCCACAAGTATTCAAGCTTAAATATTATCTTCAAAACCTTGCTTGGCCGCTACTCCAAATCTATATTTAGATCCGCATCCAAAAACTAGATAAGTGTTTGATTCATTTTTCATACAACCCTTTCCTATCTGTCCTCCGTGGACAAACCATGTTCTCCTCACGTGCATTTTCTCTTACGCATTTCCCCATCATGCTAACCACTCTTTGATAGTTAGTAATTTTCTCTGCTCAACATGGAATGACAAAACATAAGATGGAGGAGTGTGGAATCTAAAGATGAAAAAATGTGCTTAGAAAAAGTGATGAGATTGAACCTAGGGTGGAACACGTGTGTGGTAGTTGGGGTTTATAGTGTAAATGTATGGTTAGTAAAGCATGTGTTGTCCTAGAATGTTGTTTTTGACGATGGCATTGTTGTTTTTGCCCCCAATTTGACTATGTGTTTCTCATACAGTGAGTCTGTAAGTTGAAAATACTCAAGTATTCAAATATTTATGTATGTAAAAATGCTATGTAAAGTACACATGTGCATATAAATGTGAAAAGTACGCAAATGTAAAATACGCTAAATGAAAATTTAAATGGAACATGTGCACCTAATCCATGTCGAGAGAAATGTGTAGAAGTATATCTTGTACTGCTACTAGTTTTCAAGAAATCTCACGCCACCCTAGCTAAAGAATTGTAGGGAGGAAATGCTTTGTGTCTTCCAAGCTCCAACTGCTTCTGCTGAAATGTGTGAAGATATCTCTATAGAATCCTTTTTTTTTGGGAGATCCAACACCACTGGCCAAATTAGTGTAGTGAAGCATGGCCATTGTAACCCCTAAGCCTTTAACTCTTTTCCAGAAATTCACAAGACACCATGTCCTATAAAATCCCTTGTGTATCAGGTTCATAGGCTAGTCTGAACCCACTCATTATATGCAAACCCACAATGCCAAGGGTGGAAAGTGCATTGTACTAAACCAGTGTAAATGTGTTGTGTTAGTATATAAACCCCCAAGTGATGCCCCCCCTCTTTGGGGGTGTATGTGACGTTGTTAATAGGAGAATGTGGCCCCAAAAGAGGAAAATAATAATGATTGAATCAATAACATACACTACTCAATTACACATAGGAATGACACTTATATTCAGCCAATATCTTCCATCTATTAATAAACACAGAAGCTCCTTACAATAATGGAAATCTATACCGATGTGCACATGGATCTGATACAGTAATCCATTCATATGCACATATCTCTTTATGCTTACCTCTTACACTCTACATATACCTATATATCATCTCATCTCTCTATATTTTCTACTATGTGATTCACATCATATATAAATTTAAGGTGGGCACTTTCCCTTCACCACTTATCTATTCCAAAAATAGGCCACATGCTACTTATAGCCACACACCGTTTACAAGCATATCCACACATGTAAGTGTGATATCTATAGACATCTTATAGTTAACTAAAGTGACAATCCTATTCTTAGCTCGTATCCATGCAAAATTCTTTGATCCAATCCTCTAAAGATAGATAATGTGTGGTGTGCATGTCTCTTCCTCGTTTATGTGCTCTACACGCCATCTTATAAAAATAGGTCTTCATGCTCAAAATTGGCTAAGTTCCAAAACCTGAACTTGCCCTCCACGTGCAGATTCTTCTTGTCCCTCCATGCCATTAATCCTAGCCTTCTCTCCCACACGGACTTATTGTGTGATCTCTAACAAGTATTCTCTTATCAACATTACCCCACACTAATCTCATTGTTGTCCCGATAATGGTTATCTCCAAAAACTGAAGTAAAGAATGTTTATGGAAAGAATAAAAAAGAATGTAGATGAATAAAGAAGTTTTATGAGGTAGCCTCCTTTGTATCAGTTTGAAGGATCAACTCTGGGTACTCCTTTATTGTGGCCTCCAAGGTCTGCCACTCGGTGAATACTTTTTCTGCCAGCTCTGGTATGTCCACAATAATAGACTCCAGTTCATCTTAAGGTAACTTCACCTTTTTCATACTGCAATACCAACATAATGCTAGACATTGCAGTATGTTTTCTTTCCAGTGCATCCATCTTTTGTGCGATGAGTTTCCCAAGCTCATCTAATCTTTCCTTGTGTGGCTCTTGTGTTGCTGTTAGGTCCTCGCGCTTTTGCTTTACGAGTGTTAACCATTCTGTGCGGCCGAAGGTAATCATCCTTCATAGCCTTATACACTACATTATCTTCTTCCAGATTCTTTACCTTAATCATCACCTCTGAAGCTGTGCATATATTTAATGCATGATCCACCTTTTTCAATTCTTCTTGGATCGCTTGTAGTAGGCCTTCATATGATGAAATATTTTTGACTACTGCAGCCTTAGCCCTTTCTGCCTCTTCTTCAGGATTCTTTGGTTTTGGTATTCTGATTGTGTCCTTTTCCAATACCAAGTCCACCAAAGCTCTAACATAATGCATTACCGAGGGGAATTGTTCCATTACCTTATATTTCAGATGCGGGCGTGCTTTCATCACATGATCTCTAATGGCCTCTGTCATGCCAATTAATGCACTATTCTTTTTCTACTCCAAGTCCTTCTCTTAGTTCATGTGCGCTATCACTACATCCTTCGTCTTCAACTCCTCATGTAGTGCTTTGATTGTTACGTCCTTGTCCATATTTCTTCTTGCAACCTCAGTAGAAACATTTACCAGCACGTTACTAACCTATTCATCTGACATAACATTAGGTTTAATTGTTATGTGCCTGGATTGAGGTGTCTTCTTCATTTATCTTAACATGCAACACTCCTCACATACATCAAAATCAAGATCATCCATGTGGGTTTGCATTGACTATGAGATTTTCTTTCTAGTGTGAATGGTCACCATATCCCCATCCATTAATTCCCATCCAAATAAATCCTTTTGTTCTATAGTGCTTTAGAAATGGGTGTGAATTATTTTTCCAGTGTCCTCTGCATAGCCGATGAGTGGTGCATTTTATTCCTCACTCAACCTCTTTGATCTAGGACCCTTGGGATTGTAGCTTCAACATTAGGAGTTTGTCCCATTACACCTTGAGTAGTCGCATGCATAGATCCAGAGGTTTCCTTCTCTCTTTCTTCTCCGTCCTTCATCTCTTCATCTTTTTTCTCTTCCTAGTTCTGCGGATCATCTTCTTGCTTAAATGGGGTAGGAGATGCACCCTTGCTCTCCCCTGATGCCTCTACTTCTTCATCCAACTTCAACTGTCTTCTCCTCTTTGGCTCAGTGGTCTCCTTGTGTGGAGAGAGACAAGTTGATTTCCTTACCATGTGTGGGGTTCCACCTAGAGTACTTGTGTGTCTGAATACTTTCTTAAATTTGTTCTCCCCCTACTCAACCTCTGTATCTTCCTCTTTATCCCTGAGGTGGAGTGGTCGTGCACTGTGAATTTTCCCTATCATATGGTTACTTTCTTCTGCACTCCAAGCCTCCACTATCTTCATGCTCCTCTACTTCAACATTTTTTATGGGCCTTTGCACCGGTATGTTTTCCATTGTGTGCTTACCCTTCGGTGGCCATGGGAGTGAAAATTTATTCTCCACATACTTATTGTTCTCCATCTTGGTATTTAGCTGAAGATACAATAATGTTGCCCCCATATCTACTATAGCCAGACTTATTGGCTTGATATTCAACACCTCCAAAATGAGCCTCTCGATATAGGCACTTCTTCCTGGATACACTGGTAGTCGCAGTCTACCTTAACTACATTGAATACCAATCGGCATGTGTATGTGAATCTGTGAGCATATTCTTGGAAATACCTTGCAGTGAATGCGTAAGGATATTTACACCAAGGGCTCTAGAATCCATCTCTCATTGGGAAGTGCATGATACATAAATGTTGATATACAACAAACTAGATATATTTCCCCACTACTGAGGGTAGGTCCTTCGGGATGTGCCACTCTTCTCCAAATGCCATGCAGAGCCTATCGTACCATTTATGCACCCTTTTATTGACGTCATCTATTATGGACCCTTTACATAGGTACTTGCTGAACCTTTTAGTGGGTGACTTATTCTCCATGGGGTATTCCCATACCTTTTCCTTAGGCCCGTTTGGTACTCCAATTTCCATAAATACCAGTGATAATAGAACAACCCCATATCTGATCTTCCCTAATGTGTGTTCTTCCTCGATTATTTTCTCTGCAATGTAGCCTAAAATATTGTAGACTACTCCTTCTATCATCTTGCATGCAACATGTAACTACATAGTATTTACCTGTGACCACCGCTCCTAATCATTTAACTTTGTAACAAGGTGTGTTTTTACTTGCACAACCAGAGATTTCTTCAACTTGTCTATATCCATACCACACAAACCCTTTAGGTACGACAACTCCTATTTGGTCTTTAAGATCGTGGCTTTATCTGTGAGATCATTCTTTATATCCTCTCCTGTGGCCTTCAAACATGTCACCGATGAGATAAGCGTGGATGAGATTATAACTCTATGTCCTGCAAAGTAGAAGAAATCCTCATGCACTCTGCTCATGAGCCACTAGTACAAGGGCTCATACTTCCTGAAATATGGAAGCTCATATAATTAGAAGACCCCAATTCTCTTTAGAAGCTTCTCACCTGCATCATCATAAACCAACATTTCATCTACCGTACATGTGTTCATCCTCGTAGTGAGCAAGGAATCGAGATCCTTCTTGTTCTATGAGGTCCTATGATTGTATTCACTTACTTTTCTCTTTATGATGTGTGAATCCCAATCCTAGTCAACGATGACTCCTTCTAGATATTACATTTCTAAAAAATTGCTTTCGGGTGCAATCTCTTCCTTTTCGATGACCACCTTATTTTTTGCTTTTTTTCCTACTGCAGCTGCCTTCTTGGGTGCCATTTTTTTCCTTGCAATCATCTCCTCTTTAACTCTGTAATTTGTGAATCAAACCCTAGCTCAATTCAATCGTGCCCTAGGTGGAAACTTCATGCCCTAACTCCTCTCTGTCACTTTACTTTGCTCAAAACCTTCACCACTGGGGACATAAACTTCTTTTCACACAGATCTATTTGTCACGCTTGGTTTCACACCCTTCACACTTATCTCTTTCCTGAAATAATCTTAGTTGCAATGGTAAAAATGAATTTTCATCCCATCCTCATATTTTTTTTCAAATTTTGATGCATTTATTGCTCTTTCACCTACCAAATATCCTCTCATTCATTGACCAAATTCGTTTGTTCTACGCGGTACATCTTCACGCCCCAACTATAACCTTCTAACGCACTTCCTACCCTCTAGTCACAGAATTCTCTTCAGCGCGCACCCTTGCACCTGAGTACCTCATCACTGTGCCTTCTCCTGGTAGTTATCATGGCCTTTGCTTACCTCACGTTATACTTTCCTTTCATTCATCTCCATCCTTGGTCACTTTTGAGAAGCAATATTCTTTTGACTTAAAGCACACCCATAGCAGCTTATTCCTTTCACCTTTCAATTCACACAATCTTGTACCTGGATATCAACAACGACCCCACACTAAAAGGATGTTTAGTCCTCTGTGCATAAACATTCTTCACATAGTAATTAGCTTCATGCGTGCTTATCTCACAAGAACAACAACTAATTTGACAAAGCATAACGAAAATGAAGGATATACTTTAAGGAAATACATAATTGAAAACCTAATTTAAATGGCAATACTGCCTTATTACAAACACCAAGAAGAATTATTTATAGTAGGGCTTAAGCCTACTCCCTTTGAATTAATTGGGTAGTCATGTTCCATCAAGTACTTATAACTGGAAAGCACCTGATTCAAGTATGTAAGTGATGACATACAGTCCCAACCAATGTACTTTGAGCTTGCTTGGATGGTGTAAGAACTTAAAGTCATAAAGAAGTACCATTTATCCAATCTCAAACTTCTTATCCCTTATGTTTCTATCATGCCATGATTTCTACCTGGCCTTTTTCTTGCTTCTGACTCCATTCTGCTATGGCTCATCACTCATCCAGTTGAATCATCTTCTCAATACGCTCTTCTAAAGTCTTCTCATCAGCTAGACCTCCAGCGTGCGCAATGCATAAAGAAGGTAACATAAATTCTATAGGGAGAATGAATTATATGCCAAACACCAACTGAAACGGTGTGGCTTTGTTCAGTCTCTTGTAAGCTATTTTATATGCCAAAAGAATAGCTAACACTTTATCATCCCAATCCTTTCTTCCAACATCACAAATTTTTGTCAATGCCTGGCCCAAAATCTTGTTGAAAGCCTTAGCAGTTCCATTTTCCTGAGGATGATAGGGTGTAGTCTTATGGTGTGCAACCATAAACTCATCTAATAGGATCCTGATTATTTCATTCAAAAAGTGTGTACCCCTATCACTTTTCAAGCTTAAAGGACATCCATATCTTGTAAGAACATATTCCCATAGAAACCTAGTTGTTGTAGCCATTTTGAAATCCTTCATAGGTGTTGCTTTTGCACACCTTATGAGATAATCTGTACAAGTAATGATATAGCGTGATCCAGTCTTGCGCGCGGCTAGTGAAATAGGTCCTAAAAATTAGATGGCCCATTTCTCAAATGCTTCAGCACTAGTAATTTGTCTCAAAGGCATCTCATCTCTTTTCCCTGGTTTACCTAGATGCTGACAATGGTCACACACTTTGCAATATGCTTTACAATCTTTATATATTGTCTCCCACCATAATCCAGAAAGTAGGATCTTTCAGGCAGTTGCATCACCTACAGTGGCCCCTTGCAATACCATTATGGGATTCTTCCATAATATCCTTGCGCTCATGCTCTAATACACAATGGCGTAATACTTCATCTCTGCCTAACTTGTAGAGGTCACCACTGATTAACATAAACGATGTTGCACATATAGTAAGTTGTTTCTTTACAAATTCCTTCATTCCTTCTGGTGCCACACCAGTCTGTAGAAAGATATCAATGTCTTATAACTTTGATGGCACATGTTGTAACCTATATAACTGTGTAACTGGCATGGTTTATTTGATTGTTTTTTCTTCTTCTCCTAAGTTAATTCTAGACAAGTGGTCTGGTCCAGAGTTACTTTTCCCTAGCTTCACCATAACTATGAAGTCAAAATCTTGAAATAGGAGTACCCATCTACATATGCACCTTGAAATACTGGTTTGTTCACCAAATAATTCAATACCATGTGATCTGCATAAAACAAAATGGTGTTGCTAAGAATTACTATCAAAACTTGTGCAATGTATAGATCATTAATAAAGTTTCGCGCTCTGTATTTGTATAATTATGTTCAGTAGGAGTCAGCTTCCTACTAACAATACAAATTGGATGATCTAGAATACCTTCACTAGGTTGAGCTAATACAATTCCAATGGCCATGCCAAAGGTGTCCACGTGCATATGAAATGGTTTATCCCACGAGGGAAAGCGCAAAGTGGGCGTGGTAGTAAGTTTCTCCTTTAATATCTCAAACGCGCACTGATGCGGTTCTCCCCAATAAAATGTACCTTTCCCTTTTACTAATTCTTCCAAGGGTGTAGCAACTTTGGCATACCCTTTTATGAACTTCCGATAATATCCTGTGTGACCCAAAAATCTGTGCACCTCACTTTGACTAGTAGGTGCTTCCAAGCCTAGAATGACTGTAACCTTAGCTAGATCAACCAGCAAACCTTCCTTGTAAATTATATGTCCTAATAGTATTCTAAAAGGTGTAGAAAATACACACTTCTTGATGTTCAAAGAGATACCCAACTACTGGCATCATTCAAACATTAAGCGCAGATTGTCACAGTGATCTTTCACAAGCCCATATACTTTACAATCATCTAGATAAACCTATAAAAAGTTGTGAATAAAATCTTTGAATTCCTGAACAACTATCTATGAGAATAAGGCAAGTGCATTTTTCAGTACAAAAGGCATCACACTATAGGAAAAACTACCCCATTTAGTAGTAAAATTTGTCTTTTCTTGATCCTCCTCGGCAATCCTAACCTAATGATACCCGGAAAACCCATCTGTGAAGGAATATATTTTGTGCCCTGCAACTCCTAGTATTTCCTCAGTAAATGGTGTAGGGAAGGGATCTGTTACACATGTAGCATTCAGCTCCATGTAGTCCACACATTCTAATTTGTCCATCCTTCTTGATATTGATCACCATTGGACTAACCCATTCTGACTCATCAAGGGGATTGATAATTCTAGATTTCAACATGTTATCAATCTCTTCCTTGACCTTTTCATGCAAATTGGGGTTCATTCTGTAAGGTCTCTTTCTAACTGGGCATGCACTGCCCATAATCTTTATCTTCATTTCCCCAAGTGATTCATGCATGTCTTTAAATTCATGATACCCTGGAGGGAATAAGTCCTGATAATCCCTGAGTAACTCAATGATCTTTTCCACTTTTGATTCTGACCAATAGTCTCTAATGATGGCCTCCTTAGGCTACCTCCAATCCTATATTGACCTTCTTTGTCTTCATGGGTTTGTGATAGGTGTGTGTATCCTTGTCTGCATTGTCCAAGATGTCGCGTACCCCTTGTGAATGTTGAATATCCAGGTTCTCAACTTCCTCATCATCCACGATGTACACCATCTTCCCTTTTTCTTTCTCAAGGAAAGCACGTTCAAGTAGTATGGAGTCCATTTCTTCTTCCTTTTCAAAACATGCTCTGGACTCTGTCTCACCAAATAATTCTTGAATGTGCTCTTCTGCCTTTGCACTATCTCCCATAGTTAAGCGCTTGACAAATTTTACTGCTTCTTTAACTGGAGGTTTAGTCAAGAAGTAGTCAAAGGTATGGAGCGTTCCTGTAGCCAAATTTTTCCAATTCCCAGTCTCTCGATGTATTTCTACGTATACATACTGGGCCCATGTGCAACCTTGTAGAGTAGAGTACAATCTATGCACCCAAAGTGAAGGTGGTGATGCTTCATGTCCCACTATCCAGAGTCTCTCACATTGCTGAATGTGATGATGAACAAGTTGATCACCATTATAAGTGCAGATCTACATAGGTACAGTGCTCCTTAAACCTAGTAGATAGGATAATTCCAATCTCCTCCCAGTCTATAAGATTATCTTTGTTGACTACCCACCAGTGCACTGCTTTCCCGCACAAGGTATACACTAACATACCTCTTCTCTTAATTTGATTTTTCCACTGTGCTTCCATGGCTCTCGAACATATAGGAAGATATTCTACCACTATATACCAAGGTATCGCGCTACCTATCCATCGAACATAATGAAGTCCATTCTTGCACGTAACCGCACTTTTTACCTCATGCCTTTCTAGTTCATATGTACCATGAGCCCAATTATCACAAGAAATACTCGTAGTATCACTAATAGAATTAGAATCCTCCCACTTTAGGATGCCTTCCTTTAATGGCTCATTGACCTCGGGGTCCTTAATAGAACGTACATAGATTCTGTTTAAGTCCTCCTCACTTAGAGGCTCAACATATGGTGTAGACTTCTCATATGTCAAAGGTATTACAACCCTTTTCTCCTTATTCTAAAGTCAACATTATTTTCATAACACCAAGGGTATCCAAGCAAGGATGGAAATCTTTCTACTTCTGTAAGTGCTAATAACCTCAAAATCCCTAGTGAACCAGGCTCCTTGTATGGTTATAGATGCATCCTTCAAAACTCCTATGGGAGTGGTCTTGGTTTGGTTTTCCATAAACAACACATTAGATGATGGCTGTAATAGAGGCCTCCCCATTTGTACCCATGCATCTAATGTAAGCACATTTACTTCCACACCTGTGTCAATCAATATGTTGCTCAGTAGCCATCCATCCACAACAACATTCAGAGTAATTTCCTAGTCATAGTCAATGCTATCAGGGGAATATTTGCATGCAAGATCTTCTATCTAGTCTCAATACTTGTGCACAGAGTGTTCCCTTTTAACCAACTTCCTAATAGTGGAGTGATGTTCTCCTGGCACAACATTTTGCACACTTCTCTCAGATCAATGATATCAGTTTAGACTATCTCTGATGCTTTCTTCTACTCCTTTAAGTATTGTATCTCAACCTAAAGATTCTTTAGCACTTCCATGGTATCTTGATAAACTTCCTTCTGATGAGTAGGATCTAGGTACATTACATGCAAAACCTCCTCCTTGGTGATTGTAGGCTTCTGGTGCAATGCCTCTCTTGTGCCCACCACTTTAGCTCGTGTAGTAATCTTCACTGTTAATTCCTTAGGTCTTGATGTTATCCTAGGAATCTAATGATCTTCTACTGTGTGCTGGATTCTAACCATCCCCATGCCTTTGATTTCTTGCTTATGTTTCTTACTAAGATGCTCATATAAGTCTAGGCACTCTTCATAGCTATGGTTCTTTCTACAGAAAGAACATGCAATATTCTTAGGACATTCACACCTATAGTGGTAATGAGATCTGCAAGTATAACATGTTCCATGAGGGAACTCACCTCTTCCTCCACCATGGCCTCATCCTCCATATCCACCACAATATCCATGTCCTCTTCCATGACCCCCCTTCAAAATGCTGCTCATTCCTGTCATAGTGTGTTTGATTATGATCCTGATCCCGGTGCTCATTCCTGTTCTTAGAGTTATCTGTTACACTTGTATGTCGTACCACAATGTCTATAGCATCATGGATCTGACCAATCAATCAATAATCCTCAATATCATGGGTCGTGGACCTACAAATGTTACAAAAGTAGGATACATTCTTCCTTATCGTGCACTGTAACAAAATAAAATTACTAGCGTCATGATTCAAATGACAAATCTCACATTCTATTAGTAATGAGCGTACTTTTCTATGAGGAAAACTATCCTAGGTGTGACCTTCCACTTCAAAATTTGTACACCAAATCCCTGAGTGCGTTTCATGGGTTGAATTGGCTGATAGCTTCTCTAACTATTTTTCCATATCTGCAATGGAATGTTGCTTCTCTATCTCCCTATTGCACGCCTCATTAGACTTAAGTCACCTTTCCTCTCTCTTCCTTTCTCCCGATAGGTCTGTCATCTTTCACCAAACCTGTTCCTGCCCTCAGCGCGTGGTGAGGTTTAGTTAGCCATCGGTTTACTCTCCAGGTTCAAATTTACCATCAATATCTTGATCGTCAGTGGAATACCTTACAAATATGCTCCTCTTGGATACCACAAAAATTGGAATTTAGCTACCTCTGGGAAAGAGTACGTCAAAATTGAATACTCCAAAATATAACTATTTAGAACACCACAAAACCATGTATCCACAGCATGAGTCCTAATCAGATCAGCATCATAAAGGGATTAAAATTCTTCATGTGTCTAGAAAAGTGTGTGATACCTCTAATTCCTCTTAGATGCATAAGCAATCAGCCACTCGTATAATTCTACTAGAAAGATAGTGAAAGAGCTCCCATATAAGTTGTCATACAGATTTTTTTCTACCCAAGTGCATGCGTTAAACTTAGATCCAATGTTGAGCTGTTGTGCATATTATTCCTCTAGATCATGTATCCACTCCTCAATACTTTCTAGAGTTAACTAGTACGTCTTCATCGTGAATCATCCTGAAAAAAACTAAAAAAGAGGTCTCGGCAATGGAACCAATGATGTAGCCTAGAATTTACCAGATAACACCCTAGACGTGCTAGCACATCACTCATCCTAAACTGAGCACTCACCCAAAGCACACAAAGGTACCAAGTCCCTCTTTAGGGTTGTTGTAGTAATATGTTAGCGTGATGAAGGAAGAAACATGTAGATCCATAACTAATCCATCATTCTACAATGCATGCTATATTCAGATCTAGGAAAGAATAAGCTTAAACAATAATCATGATTGAATCAAGAACATGCACTACTCAATTACACACATGAATGACACTTATATTCAGCCAATATCTTTCATCTATTAATAAACACAGAAGCTCCTTACAATAGTGGAAATCTATACCGATGCGCACATGGATTTGATACAGTAATCCAGTCATATGCACATATCTCTTTATGCTTACCTCTTACGCTTTGCATATACCTATATATCATCTCATATCTCTATATTTTCTACTATGTGATTCACATCATATATATATATATATATATATATATATAGGGTGGGGACTTTCCCTTCACTACTTATCTATTCCAAAAATAGGTCGCATGCTACTAATAGCCACACGTCCTTTACAAGCATAGCCACACATGCAAGTGTGCTATCTATAGACCTCTTATAGTTAACTGAAATGAAAATCCTATTCTTAGCTCATCTCCATGCAAACTCTTTGATAATATCCTCTAAAGATAGACAATGCATGGCACGCACGTCTCTACCTCGTTTATGTGCTCTACACGCCATCTTCTATAAATAGGTCTTCATTCTCAAAATCAGCTAAGTCCCGAAAGCTAAAATTTCCCTCCATGTACGGATTCTTCTTGTCCCTCCGCAACCTTGATCTTGGCCTCCTCTCCCACGCAGACTTCTTGTGTGATCTCTAACAAGTATTCTCTGATCAATAACGAGTATAAGAAGGGTAGAAGGTGAGCATCCATGCCACGTGTAGAGACCTATATCTACGATCACACTAAATTATGGAGTGAATAGCATGTGTGTATGATATAGATAATGACATATAAGAAATTCATCTAACATGTGTAGTAAAGTGATCACGTAAAACACTAGTAAGCAAGAATAAATGCACCAATACAGTGCAGTATGTTGTTGATGGATGTAATGGAATACATGGTGGAATAATAGGGGTAACTTTCCCCCCCAATTATATGGAAGTATATATAATGCAGTTCAATTTTTTACCCCCTCATCAGTCAAGAATGAACAGTAAACAAGAGTGCATCATCAGGAAATGGTTGAATAGTGTTTTTTATGTTTAATGCACAGTGATGAGTGTGTATGTAGTGGTGATGAGATGTGACATATATAAAGGATGTGCGTGAACCCTATATCCAAAGTGTATATCACAAATTGATGAACAGATGAGTGATGATTTAGCCTAAGCGTATATCACTATAGGATGAATAGATGAGTGATGATTGAGCACTAAACATCTATCACTAATATGGTGAACAGATGAGTGATGATTTAGAACTACGCGTATATCACTATATGATGAAAGGATGAGGATTGGTGATGTAACCTAATGTGTATACCACTATAAGATGATATAATTGTGGTGGTGATCTAGCCTAAAGTGTATACCACAACTATGTGAAATGATTAAGGTGGTGATCTAGCCTAAAGCATTTACCACTACTAGATGAAAAACGGATGAGTAACGATTTATCCTAAAGTGTATGCCACTAGCCTAGAAATTTTTTATGATGAGTGTAAGGTACATTTGATTTTTAAACCCTCAGTAGTCAAGTATGGACCAAGGAACTAAATTGCGTCATAGGGTGGTGAATGCAACACGTAGAAGACAATGTAGTATAAGCAACCCAGTGATGAGTAATGTATGTAAATGTGCAGTATGTTGAATGCAATGATAAAGGTGAATGTATAATACGCGGTGTGACATAAGTAGGTAAGATAGAAATGTAAAGCTAGACTCATATGTAATGTAAGCTAGTGTATTATGTAGAATATAGATGATGTATAAGTGCACAATGTAAATAGCCGAATAGTGTATGTAATGCATAGAATGACTAATATGTGCATGATGAGAACTATTCTAATGTATAATATGGAATAAGTGTATAATGGATGATGTATGACGTGTGATGTGTGATGAAATTAAATGTGTAGTGTCTATAGTGCAGTGTGTGAGGTTCAGTGTAATGGTGATCCCTCAACAATCAATTGTGAACCGAAACACAAGAGTGTGTCATCGGGTAACGATGATGTTAGAATGCGTGTTGAGTATGCCTATACAAGAAGATCAATGGATGATGATGCTCATATGCTAAAATATGGGGGAATGTGTGATTTTTATGCCCCCCAAGTATGTATGTGATGAGTTAGAAAATGGATGATAAGGAGAGTCTAAGGTCCCCCATGTTATGTATGTAGTGATGAAGGCATATGAAATATGAATGCCAAGATTTAGATGTAATTATTGTGTAAAAATATAAATGCAATAATAATACTAAGATGAGAAAGGTTTCATATGATAAGGGAGGGAGATGTGTGAATGAGATACCCCCTCAGTAATGTGTGAAGAGACTGTGTAAACTTGTCAAGGATATAGTCATCCTCTAGGTTGAAATTGAATGGATACACATTAGTAACTTGGTAAGCTATAGTATTAGATTGATCATGTATTCAACCATTAACATGTAAATGGTACATGCCCATAGCATATTCCTCATCAGTGGATAGAGGGAGTGGGCAACTTTGTACATAAAAATGAGTGAGATTTTGTTTATAACCTAGGAGAGAACTACTGCAGATGATAATGCATCCAAAAGGCTATGGGAAATGATCTATCTTTATGATCTGGATCTAAGGTACCCCTAATATAATCAAGCTAGGATTTTCCTAATGTGATAGTGGCAATAGCAGGAGTGCGGGAAATAAAAACATCAAGATGAAAGATATGAAGCCCATAGGTGCATGTACCATGGACCAACCCATGGGTTATATGGTGTTGGGAAAAAATCAATAAGAGAAAAATCTAAGTGAGCTAAACCTTTGGGTGTACATACATTTTCAAGTAAAGTAAGATCTAATGAAATTTTTTCCTGATATGAATCATATATAAAGAGTGTACAAGTGAATGGTGGGTGAATGGATGATGAAGATGTAAATGGCATAGCGATGTCCATGGATGGGACAGGCCTCTAATATGGAAGAATAGTAGTATTGGTAGGTGGAAGAGAATGGATAGCATCTAGAAAAAAAAAACTGCCTCGAGTGGAGGTAAATGAGGTAGATCATCCATAGGTTGAGGCTTATATGTATTATCAATGCGTGGAATAGGAAGACTAGTATTAATATCATGGACACAATATTGGAATGGGTCATGATCCCTAAATAAATTATGCTAAATGCACTCATGTAATGATTTAACACATTGATGGACCATAAAAGTGACTGCCTACATGGCATGAAGCCATGGTCTACCCAACAAACAATTATATGAGACGGGAAAATCTATAAAAAAGAAGACTGTGGGGATATTTTTGGAACCAACCGTGATGGGAAAGGTAACATGACCAAGACATGGATGAATAGTATCATCATAACCACGCAAGGAAATAGAAAAAGGACTAACGTCACAAGTGGACACACCTAAATCTTGAAGGAAGGACATGGGACACAAATTAAGCTAAGAGCCATTGTCAATTAGAGTATGTTTGACACCTACATTATGAATGCAACACATAATATGTAGTGGTGGATCATTATCAAAGGGATGAATGTCAACAGGAGGATGGGTTGTGAATGTTATATATTGTGAAAAGGCATCATCAAATGTATTATAAACGGTATCCAAATGCATGTCAATAGAAACATGCATAGTAGCAAAAATATGTTGAATGCGGTGAAGTAAATTATGATTGCCTAGTAAATAATCATATATGGAGATATTCATGATGTCTAAATGTAAATAAAAACCCTAGAAGGTGCTATGAAGAAATGTGGGGTTCACCAAAATGATTAACAAAAATTAGGATAAACTAAATGTAAGCTAATATAGTTAATCGAATATAGGAGGGCATAAAACGTTGTAAATGACTATGCTAAATTAATATAAAATGACTAAATAATTAAAACTAATAGAAATAAATCCCTAATATGAAATAATAAGGTAAGGAAAGAAAAAAACTGATTATAGATGATTGTCGCAGGTCTGACAGGAAATTCTAGGAGGAACAGTTCCATAGAGGTCCCAAAAAGGGTGGATCTGAAGAATTTGAGTAGACTGGAGCACCTAGGAGGGTACTGGGGCACCTAAGGGTTCCCTAATATGGAATAATAGGTGCCCTAGTCTCTGAAAAAGCTTGCAATCTAATTCTTTCAGGGTCATAAGATGACCTATGATCTTCGATGTCTATCATTATGGATTTGTTAAACTACACCAAATGTATTGAATAATGTAATGATGGCCTACAACAGACAAAAAGAGTATCAAACCCTAATAATAGAAAAATGCAAATGAATGGGTCAGATTGACCTCATCTGCCACAACAGTGGGCTTACTACTCTTAGCAATGCACTACATTTCAGACCCAAATCTAGTTCTTCTGTGTGTGTGCATGTCATGCCCTAGGTGCTCTCATTCCAGTCGCACTTTGTGAAATAGAGATAAATAACTAAATGTAGAAAAATTTAATAGCATGTGTGCATGGAATAGAATAGAATCCCCCCTATGAAGTGTGTGTTTATGCAAATATCTAGCCTTGATGCATAGAACTTTGTGGATGCAAGTGATGCAATAGATGTAACTATAGATGGAGTGATAGTAGTAGATGACATTAGGAACCTCCTCATGGTCTCATAACTTTATATATATATATATATATATATATATATATCTATATATATGGTTCTCTTGATCTAATTTTGTAATTAAACCCAAAATGGCCGACTAGGAAAAAGATAAAGATAAAAAAACAGTTGGAAAAGGTCCAAAAAGTGGCGGTAAGATTTGAAAAGGATCAGGGCACCCCAAGTGGGACCGGAGCACCCCGGGGTGCCCCGGTATAGGCTTGGGTGCTCCAGTTTAGTCTAAAATGACGGGAAAGTTCCAAAACAGACTGGGCGTGTAGGTAAAAATGTGTGGGAATGATGAAATAAAAGTAAAATAAAATTGTGAAAATACAGGGGGTTAATTACTACTTTCTTCACTTAAGAACTTTTGAAATAGTAGTATGAGACCAGGATAAATAATGTCTAATGTGCATGATTTTGTGACTACAAATATCTCATCCTATAATTCCCCCCTTTGTGAAGTTACCAATTCCATAATTGATCTCACCCCCTCATATTAACTTCCATTTTTCCATGCACTATCTTGTTTCTATGAATATCACTAAAGGTGCCTTCGAGCCTTAATTCTATTATCTAGAGAATGAAAGAGCAACTAAAATTTACTGTTTATAGTAACCTATGTCTAGTATAGTAAGCATATACAACATTTTTTGTGATAACTTGTGAGAGTGAGTGTTATGTTCATGGCCATGCTTATCCTAGATTGATCCATAATTATACAAGTCAAGAGGAACAAATAATTCATCCCCCTCCCATGAATTCAAGTTACACTGTGGGCTCTTACCTTGGTTCAAGGTAAGACCAAAAGTAGCAGGAAAATGCTATATCCTTTGTACGTGCCCCTCAATCACCCCAATGCTTGATCCCAAGGAAAGTGTTATACCCCTCCCTGGATACAAAATTATATATTATCCACTCTACCACCATTCAAGCATCCCCCCTTCCTAAGAGAATGTTGTCAGGCCACTAGGGGGTGTAGAATTGAGGACCATTATACTTATGGTAGTGTCGTCAAGGAAATAAAATTAATCTCATTGGATCAAATTTTGGGTTAAATTTTCTTAGGCTCTATGGATTGCTAGTATTTCTTGATATAAGTTGATAGCAAGGTTTAGAATACATGTCTTTATAGATATTTTCCAAATTTAGGCAAATATAGGCCAGTCTGCAAAGTATTATCTAAAATTTCAAAATACAAACAAGTTTTCCATAAATCTTGAGCCTCTATGAGTATACTAAGGGATTGGTTATCAGAAAAGTTGGAAAATTCATAAAGGTCTACAAAGCTTTATCTGTCAGTAATTGTGTTCTTAACCTCTCACCCAACTACTTCATACATCCCATGCACCCAGTTGTCACAAGCAATACTTGTAGTATCAATAACTAAATAAGCTTCATCCCACTATATTACTCCTTCCTTAGATGATTCAATTACCTTAGGGTTTCTAATTGTATGTGCATATATTCTATTCAAATATTCTTCACTCAAAGACACAACATATGGGGCAGCCTTTGCATCTGTTAATGGTATAATAATGCGATCTTATTTTTCTCAAAGCTAATTTACCCCTTGTTGAAGCATAAATTTAAATTTATTCGCATAACACTAGGGGCACCCAAGTAACACTAGGAAACTATCTACTTTATAAAACTTCAATACTTCAAATTCCATAGTAAACTTGGCTCCCTGAATCATAATAGTCACATATTTTAATACCCCAATAAGATTAGCCCTCGTTCTATTTGTCATATACAACACATTTGAAGAAGGCTGCAGTGGTGGTATTCCCATCATATTCCAAACATCCAACATGATTACATTAACCTTTACACCTATATCTATCAGAATGTTTCTCAGAAACCATCCATCAATAACCGTGTTCAATGTAATCTCCTTATCATACTCATGATTATGGGGAATTAGATTTTCATTAAGTATTTACCTCTCGTGCTCATTACCTACGCACAGTAATTTTTCTCGCAACCACTCTCCGAGCAGAGGGATTATGTTCTCGTGGCGCAACATTCTGCAAAATTTATACAAATCATCTATGTTCTTTTATGGAATTTCAACATTTTTAGCTCATTCCAACACATGAGCCTACTCCTTCAAGATCTAAATCTCTCCTTGTAGATTCATGATAACGTCCATATTCTTCAAGTAAACTTCTTTCTGATGTTTAGCATTAGGGTACTTAGCATTTATTACTTCTTACTTTGTTATATTTGGTTTATACTTTGTAGGTTTCATGAGTGCGCGTAGCCTCAACGAGTGTGGTCACTAAAAATAGTTTTAATTCAGAATTCAGTCCAACCTTCAGTATCCATTGATCTCTATCCGCGTATTATATCTTAATCACATTTTTTCCCTTATCTTTCTTGTGTTGTTTTCTCATATGCTCATATAATTCTGGACATTCTTCAAATTTATGTTATTTTCCACACCATGAGCAAACCACATTCTAAGGGAATTCACGTTGATAATGATCAGGAGATCCAAAAGTAAAACAAGTTCCTCTAGGAAATTCTCCTCTACCACCGCCACAACCTCGGTCTCTATATCCACCACGGAAGCCTCTACTCCTATTTTCCCCATTATTGTTCCCTTTATTATGTTGTTTTCCTTGTTCCTTAGATATGCCTGCTACACTAGTCTGGCACATACCAGTTTTAATGGCTTCATGTATGTGATCTATTAATTTGTAGTTAACAGTGTCATGAGTATGAGTATTTCAAATCTTATAGTACATAAACACATTTTTCTGGAACACAAGTTGCAAAAGAGAACATCTACTTGTATCATGGTCTAAATGACAAATCTCACAGTCCAACAATATGGCATGTAGCGAATTACAAGGGCAGCTATCCTTAGAGTTTCCTTCAACCTCACAGTCTATACACCATATTTCACTAAGTGCCTAATGAGATGAATTAGTAGAGAGATTCTCCAAATATTTCATCATTGCTACAATCTACGCTTTAAGAAATGGGCTTACTCCAGTTTCCACACTCCCAATTTCCTTAGCATCTAGAGTTTCCTCCAAAGCATCACGCAGATCAAAAAAGGTCTTATGAGATAGTGCTCTTATGAATAGAGTTAATAGCCCACCAACAAACCATTACACATGTTAACTCAGATGTATGTCATAAGAAAAATTTGACAACAAAGTATTAAAATACACGTCATACTCCCAAACACTTTCAGATAAGCCCTTCTCAATGTCCTTAAATGCACTGATACTTTTCTTTTCAAACTCATGAATATGGGACTCAGCTAAAAACACAGAGCACAAAGCATCATAATCCACCACAGTCTAATGTGGGACATACTTTCTATACCAGTTATGTGTGCGACCTGGAAGAGTAGTAGCAAACTGACTTGTATTTCTATCCGGAGCAGTGATTCCCTTAGCGCACCATAACAAATCAAACTTATGTAAATGTTTTTTACAATCTTTAATACTTATAAATTCTAGAAAGTGGAGGGAAATCTCATAAAAAACCTGTTGTGGCTTATGAGAGTGCGGACATTATCCACCAGATATACAAACAAAACCCCCACCAGTATTTCCTCCACCACCAAAACCAACTAATCCACTTGATCCCAAGCCTCCTGATCCTCTTGAACTAACACTAGTGGGTGCCAAACTAGTGGATGTACTTCCTTGTGTTCCAACTATAGTACTAAATTGAACTCCCATAGTCTGCGAAGTTGAAGTACTTCCTGACATGTTTCTAATGTTTTGCGTCCCTAGACTTTTTCCTGATGATGTGCCAGAAAATATTCCTCCAATTGGTCCTCCAAATGTAAAATATGTTGTCTCCTGTGATGTCATAGATTTATGTGTTCCCTGATGTAATTTTGTATTCAAAGGAAAATGATATCTACCTGAAGCTATTGGATTACCTATACTTGTCTATTTATCAATAATTACTTCTGGAACTCGCACACCTAGCACAAGGGTTAGGTCACCAGGTCAGATCAGATGTGTGCCCGCCGTCCTAAATATTTACTCATTAGACACGCTCTCATTAGAAGGAGGAGGGGATTCTTTACTAAGATTTCCTAATTGGGGGAAATTTTGATGCTCCAACTCTATGTCTTCCATGTGAACTTAAAATCCTTCATGAAACATCATCCTGTGCAACTCCATAGACTCCTTAATATCATGCTTCTTCACCAATTCCATCTCCCGCACTTCATTTTACTCAAGCCACCTTTCTTCTCTCTTCCTTTCTATCGCAAGTTCTACCATATTTCACCATGCATAGGGGAAATGCATCTTGATCCTCCTGAACCACCACCAGTGGGTGCCAAACCAATGGATGTACTTCCTTGTGTTCTAATTGTAGTACTAAACTAAACTCCCATAGTCTATAAAGTTGAAGTACTTCCAAACATGTTTCCAATGTTTTACATGCCCAAACTCTATCCTGATGATGCACTAGAAAATATTCCTCCAATCAGTTCTCCAAATAGAAAAGATGTTGTCACCTGTAATGTCATATATGTCTATGTTCCCTGATGTAATTATGTATTCAAAGTAAAATTATATCTACCTGAAGCTATTGGATTACCTATACTTTCATATTTATTAATAGTTACTTCTGGAACTCGCACACATAGCACAAGGGCTAGGTCACCAAGTGGGATCAGATGTGTTCCCGTGGTCTTAAATATTTACTCATCAGACACAATCTCATCAGAAGGTAGAGGGGATTCTCTACTGTGCTTGCCTAATTGGGGGATATTTTGATGCTCCAACTCCATGTCTTCCATGTGAGCTTTAAATCCTTCATGAGGCATCATCCTCCGCAAATCCAAAAACTCCTTAATATCTTGCTTCTTCGTCAATTCCCTCTCCTGCACTTCATTGTACTTAAGCCACATTTCTTCTCTTTTCCTTTCTACCTCAAGGTCCACCATATTTCACCACACCTGATCTTTCCTTTGTGCACAGTGGGATGTTTAGTTAGCCATGGTTATGTTCTCTAAACTCAACACCACCATCAAGATTTTAATTGACAAAGGAATAGTGTAAGTGTAAGATCCTATGGGCTCGCGCAAAAATTCAAACTTAGCAACTTCTAGACAAGAATGCATAGACACAACGTACTCCAAAGTATAACTACACACAACACCAGCCCACCAATGATCTACAACATGCGTCTAAGGTTCATTTACATTAAACAAAGAATGATACTCTTCCTACATCCAGATCTTTGGTCTGTAACTCTAGCTTTTCTTTGATGCATATGCAGACAACCACTTGTATAACTATATAGGAAAGAAGAAAAATAATTTCTCATAAAACTCATGATATAGGTGTTCTTAAACCCACGTGCGTGTATTTAAATCATTTCTAGAACCATATCTTTGTAAAAATTAATTTTTCCGTCAATAACTGAATCTTCAATGACTGCAAGAGTCAACCAATACGTCATCGTCATGCAACATAACGGTAATCAGTTTGAAAAGAGTTCCCGGAAGTACAACCAAAATGTAGTCTTATTTTCCCATTCAAAACCCTAGACATGCTATCATATCACTCAGACAGATCTGAGTGCTCACTTGAAGCACAAAAAGGTACCAGGTCCCTCTTTATTATTATCTTGCCAAGGTGTTAGCATGCATGTTCAACATAACCATAATCAAAGTATACATCCCATAATAATAACCATATCTCAATTTGGAAACACACATAATAAGGAAAAATAAATTTCACATATGGATCAATACCAGATTCACCATACAATAACCATGAGAAGAGACATCAATAATCAATATCCATCATTAATGATCCATTATATTAAACAATGACATACCAGTAATTGAATACATCATATTTACCAACACATAGTCATGCGGGAAAATCATACAAATATAACTCTATTACATATAGTCATACATACTCTCCTCCTTTGATTCATGCAAATCAATACATATATATAGGAGTGGGGACTTTCCCTTCACTACCCGTGCACTCTCAAAATAGTCTGCATGTCCAAAATAGCTATGCCCCACTTACAAGGATAACTAAATAAGTATGAAAGCTTCCCCTAATAATAGATTATCTATAATTAACTCTAGATCTAATCCTATTATTAGTTCAGGCTTTGCATGACTCTTGATCTTCCACTTGCTCTAAAAATATCCTTCGCATAGCCTCAAAGTCTTCTTGTCCTCATCCAAAGCGTGTTGCACACTCCAACCTATTTTTATCCTGTACCATGCAAAATATCTAAGTCCAAACTTTGTCTTTTCCCATTGTACCCTTCTTTTACTATAATTTTGTATGCACCTACGCACCTCCTTCCTGCACACCCTGTTATCATGTGCCACTAATACTTAGGTAGCAATTTATTCAGTCGACAAAACCTGACAGGTCAGATTCAAGTAGTCCTCAATCATATTTACATTCTTTATTTCAAGAAGGTTCAACATCTGTAAATAACAAAGGTATTCCTCATCTTCCCTATTTTTTAACTCTTGAGAATAAATTATTTTGTGAAACTGATTCCCTGAAGGATTGTTATTTTGAAGATCATACTCCCTTACCTCAAATTTCCCCAGTTCCCTACCTTTTCAACCATCCTTTTGAAAATCCTCCACAAAATAATATGGAACAACCTCCACCAAGGGCCCCTTTTATATTTATACCTTATAAAACAATAAGGTTCCATTAAATGGTGGGCTATCCCAATGAAGTACCAAATGAAATTAGAAGTAGATTGCCTGGATTTCAAGGGAATAATGCTATAAGTGGAGATAAACATCTTATATTTTTCAAAATGTTATGGATGTATATGAAGAAGAGCATGCAGATATTTATGTCAAGCTATTCATACATACATTAGAATAATATGCTATGGAATGGTACAATTTGTTGCCTAAAAAATCAATTGATTCTTGGCTAGAAAATAAGAAGGCCTTCAGACTCCAATATGGTGATAATACTTACCCCAAGTTCCTTTTATCAGAGTTTGAAAATATAAAAAATAATCCTAATGAGTATGTCGAAGACTTTAATATTAGGTTCAATAAAACTTTGAATAGATTGCCTATTAATCTCGGGCCTAGTGATGATTCTTACTTGATTAAGTACTCAGATGCCTTTGATAAGAAACAATATTATTATCTAAGGGACAAAAATCATAGAAATCCAAAGCAGGATTTCTCTATGGTTGTCCAAATTGAAAAAAATATTAAAACATTTGGGAAAGCTCCAAAGAGGGAAGGTGTTAAGCTGATTAATCCAAAGAAGCCACAAGCAAGTAAGGTAGTGGACCTGGAGGAGGTGGTTAAATATTTTTTTGGAGCAATCAAAGAGGTATCATACAACCTTTCTAGAGAAAATAAATTATTTGTTTCAAATCCTCAAGTTCAACACCAGGCCTAGGAAAAAATAGATTTGTGAATCAGCCCAAAGGAGAGCACTAAGATGATGACATAGGGAAAGGACCTATGGGTTCAGGGAATAAATAGTAATCTTTCAAAGAGAATAAAGCAGTACTAGATTCATTAACAAAAATGGTATCATTAATAGAAGAAGAATACATCATTAAATGGTGCGATAAGTGTTTATTTTCATGCTTCCCTTGTGAACAACTTGTTGGAGATGATGATGTTGTTGATGAAGCTATTTTTGATGACATATGCATGATGGAATGTCCAAAATATTCAATTTCAAGAGCCACTTAAACTGATCTATTATATGCTAAAATTGTGGAGGAGGTTTGGTCTTACACAAATAAAGTATTCTCCCTCTCTTCTATTGTTATTGTTGGTATAGATATGACTCAATCATTTGAGCTTACAAATCATGACTTTGAATATTTAAGAGCTTTAATGATCAAAAATTGTGATGGTGGGATCCCTTTTGAAGAGGATGGGAAAATATTAATGAATGTTTTAGTTGCTCAAGAAAAGGAATATAACCTTAGGAACAGACAAGCCAAAGTACCTTCCCCTGCTCCTAAACCAAATATGTGTCTCTTGACTAATATCCCCAAGGATGCTTCCAACAAAAGTATGCCTAACAAAGGTCCCTTTATCTCTTAAAAGCCAAGAAATTTTGATTTTTCCCAAGAAATAAGGGATAACATCCCATCATAAAATATTGTCATTGTTGCCTCTAATACATCCCTACCAAAGTATGCGATATGGAATATAGCTCAAATTCTAAGTTAGATAAAGATTACTTTCCCTATTACATAACTATGTGGAATTCCATAACATAGAAAAAGAGCATTTGAATACTTGGGGCTGAAGGATGATATAGTTTTTAAGGAGAGGAGTAAAAATAATGTGGTGACTCCACCTGGTATAGATTAAGTTGAGATAAAGGAAGAACCAGAGAATATGGAAGAACCCCTAGAAGTATATTTAGGCACATCCTTAGTAGAATCCCAATTGGATGTGGATCCCTTCTTTACTACTTTGATTTTCAATGGGTGGCTTCTTCACAATTGTATGTTTGATTCAGGAGATTCATGTAATATCATGCCTGTAGAGGTAATGAATGAATTTTACATCAAGATAACACCAGATTTTGGGGGATGATATGTTATGGATTCAAGAGAAGTACCTATTGTGGGGTATGTTAGAGGTCTGGTCGTACAACTTGTTGCCTATAAGTATTTAACTATGAATACGGTTATAGTTGACTATCCTACTAAATGGGGTATGTTACTATCAAGAAATTGGTATGCCAGTGTAGGAGGAAGTGTTCATATGGACATGTATTATGCCTCTATACCATTGGAAGGGAAGCTAGTCAAATCACATGGAGAAAATAAATTTATCCATCTTATTGAGGATCTCATGAATGTCTCTTATGAGGTATTATTTGTTGATACATATTTGGGTAACTTCATAGGAAATTTAGATTTTGAATATCATTGCATGGATGCTACTGTACACCTTGAAGATACCAATGTCCCCTAAAACATTACTTTTGATGGAGCATGCTCCAATGTTGGAAATGGAGGAAATCATGTTTCTTTTAACTTCTCTTTCAAATTGAAGTTTGAATGTACTAAAAACATTTATAAATATGAGGCAATGTTCCTTGGCTTAAAAATTGCATGCAACCATGGGATTAAGAACATAATTATCAAAGGAGATTCTGAATTAGTTGTAAAGCAAGTCAAGAAATTGTATGTGACTAAAAACCAGAGGCTGAGAAAACATAAGCATGTATTTTGTGACTTCATATAATTATTTACTTCCTTCAATATCCTTTATCATGAAAGGGCTCAGAATGTAGCAGCTAACAAGTTAGATGTAATAGCATATTAGTGTGAAAATGACACAATATCTCCTTACTGACATTATGAAGTAGAAGTGCTAGTCATACCTTCAGTTCTTGACAACATTCAACATTGGGAAGTTTTTGACGATGGTGCTCAAATCCAAAGGTTTTTAACTTGCAAATATGATTTCAGTAATCATCTGATTGATCTTGAACCCATGGTGGAACTATGTGAAGGAAGGGAGACCCTCTTTGGAAAAGATATAACTCAACTAAAGAAAAATATTTTTCTTAGAGGGCTTGTCAACCTTGAGTCAAATTTTTATAGTGAAGACCAAGTTGTTAGCAAGCCTATCTATGCACCCAGATATTTTGAAGAGTGAAACTTGGGAACTTATCAAATTCCAAGAAAATTATGGTTGGAGAGTATCATGAGAAAATAATAACAACAAGATTATACCAAGTTGATAAGGAAATATCAGGATTTCCCGGCATGGTCTTATTCAGAACTAAAAGCTTATAGAGAAGACTTGTTTCAGCATGAGATAACATTGTATCCTCACTCCAAGCCCTTCAAATAGAAGTAAATGCCAATCAATCCCTTTCTTGCAAAAAAAATTCAATAGGAGCTGACTAAACTACGAGATGGTGGGATAAGTTAGCCCACTAGATACTCTTCATGGGTTGCCAACTTAGTGTTAGTCAAAAAGAATAATGGGGATATAAGGCTTTGTGTGGATTTTAGAAATCTAAATAAATCATCTCTTAAGGATAATTACTCATTGTATGATATGGATAATATGTTACAAATGGTAACAGGATATGAGTTTCTATCTACACTAGATGGTTTCTCAAGTTACAACCAGGTGGTGGTAAAGCAATCAGAATAGTTCAAAACTAATTTCACTACCCCATGGGGAACATATGTCTATGTTAGAATGATTTTTGTAATAATGAATGTTGGTGATAAATTTCAGAGAGCTATGGATGTGGCCTTTTTTGATTTCATCAATGATTTCATATTAGTTTATCAAGATGATATAATTGTCTTCTCTAGACACATGGGTGACCATTTGGGGCACCTTGAAAAGATATTTATTAGGTGTAGAGAGTATGGGATTTCATTCAACCAAAATAAGCAACAATTTGGAGTGCAAAAAGAACAATTATCGGTATATATATTGTCTCAAAAAGGAGTGGTGATAGATCCTAAAATGGTGGAAGAAATTGATAAAGTCCATATCCCTATGTCTAAAAAGGGTATCCAATCCTTTTTTGGAAAAGTAAATTTTGTAAGAAGGTTCATCTCAAAATTTTATGAGATTAATAATCCCATCACAAGTATGTTAGAGAAGGATCAAACCATCAAATGGGAAGAAGGGGTTGTTCAAGCATTTAAAGGAATGAAGGAGGCACTCAATACTGGCCCCATCTTAACCAATCCTGATTATAAGAAAGCATTTCAGATGTTTTCCTTTTCCTCAAAGAATATAATTACTTTTGAGTTATTAAAAAAGTATGAAGAGAGGCATGAAAATTCTATTTCCTTCTTTAGAAAATCCTTGCAGGGAGCTAAGCTGAAATATTCCATCATGGAGAAACAAGCTTTTGCCTTGGTGAAAGCTAATAAAATTTTCAAACCCTACATTTTAAGCTCCAAAGTTATAGCTTATTTACACCATACAATGGTAAAATACATTTTATTATAAATGGACATGTCAAGTAAAATATGTCGCTGCATCAACAAATTGCAAGAATATGACATGGAGAAGATTGGTTCAAGGATTGGGCTTAACAAGGTTTATGGAAGAGATAAATTTGTAATTGATGGAGATACCCAATGTTGAAGAAGATAGGACACACCCTCATGAAAAGGTGAGCACTTTAGTTTGGTATAAATATATAGTATATTAATTTTTAGTCACTAAATCACACACTTGGAGTCAATATTTAGTCTTGGTCTCACACTACTATTCATATGGTTTTTGAGTGAAAAAATTACTAATTAACCCATGTCCTTTGGCATTTTTACTTTACTTTCTGTCATCAACTACCGATCCTCCCGAACATGTACTTTCGCACTATGTTTTTTCACTTCTGATAGTTTGTGTCATCTTATCCCTGACTGGGATGCCCAACCCAGTATTGGGGCACCCCAGATGCCCCTAGTCCTCATTCGGGGTGCCCTGATCCTTTTCCTACTTTACCTCCATCTTTTGGGCACTTTCTAGTCATTTGAGCTTTCCATATTTTTAGTGGTCGGCCTTTTCGGGGTTAATTATGAAATTAGAACAAGAGAACCATATAAATATAAATTTATGAGACCATAATGAGGGACTAAGTCACTAGGCATCTACTATAATCACCTAGACGTTGCATCCATCAACAAAATCTAAGGCTCCATTTGCATCCATCTAGCTCTATCACAAGGCACACGAGGTTGGTTCATCTACATCACACTACATAGCAGGGAAGTTTGTTCTATTCTATCCACACATCTATTACATTTCTACATCTAGTTATTTGTTCGCTACTTCACAAAGTGTGATTGACACAACAGCAACCTAGGGCATGATTATGCACACACGCCTAGAACTACATTGGGTTAGAGATGTAATGCAATGCTTAGTTAGTAAGTCCACCATTGTGGTAGTTGAGGATAGTCTGACCCCTTCATATGTATCTTTCATTTTTAGGGTTTTTATGCTTTGTCTGGGGTTTTACATGCGATTCATTCATTTTAGGATTTTGGAGAATCCAGTGATCTTGGCGTGACCTTGGAGTGACCAAGAGTGAATATTTGAGATACTCTTCCGACCCAAAAAAATTCTGAACCTGATAACCTGCTGGGACACTAGAGCCTAGATTAGACAGTAGTGGCAGGCACTCCTATCCTTCTAGGTGCTCTTGTCCACCCTTTTCTAACAGTCACAAAATTTTATGAGCAAGGTTACGACAATCTATACTTCCATTTTACCATGTTTGCAACTTGGCATATCCTTGGAATCATTGCAAAATAGCTAAGTATTTCTATCCCTTATTTGTATTTAAGGTTTCTACATTACATTGCTTAGTTTTCTTGGGTATCTTTAGTATTGCATTTATTCATTTATTTACTGCTCCTATAAAAATTAGATTACACTCGAATAATTTATAGTTTAGTTAAACATTTTTTTGAGCCTGTCATTCAAGAACTCTTTGATCCTCTCTTCTTATCAACCTTATTACCTAAGGGTCCTTTAACCATAGAGGTCTCTCTCCATTCCTTTTTGCATAATAATATCAATTGTCAAAATAAACTCAAATATTTTTTGGCTAACACTTATATCCTCACACCTCTCCCAAATATCTATACCATAGGTTCACTATTGCTTTATCTATCAATGAAGATCATATCATGTTTACATCTAATAAAATCACTTCTCAGTCTATCTTAAGTAATGATTCCCCCCTTAATATTCTAGTCTGTATCAATAACATAGGGGTTAATCGATCTTTAGACAACAATGGATCCGGGCTTGAAATCTGTAATCTCACGTTCCTCATGCAACTTGGCCTATTTGAAGCCTCCTTAACTCCATCATCCATTTGCATTTGTGGCTTTGATAATATGCCTAAATGAGTCTTAGCTACAATCATTCTTCCCATTACTCTTAGGCCATGCACTTTTTCCATCACATTCCATGTCATGCCTAACAACCTTAACTATAATATTCTCCTCGGATAGCCTCGGATCCATGTTATTAATATGGCCCCTTCAACCCTTCATGCACATAATAAATTTTTATATCAAGGTGTGATTTATAAAGCATTAGCAAATCCCTCTCCATTTTTTTATTGCAACGCTATTGATTATTCACCTAAATCCAATACTTCATCCACCTCTCCTGCCTAACTTCGAACAATATGGCCTTGGATATAGGTACCTACGTTCTTATGGTTTCAATAGAAATGGTAGGAAAACATGCAAAAGGATTCAAATAACCTCTTTCCATTCCAACATAATCCACCTCACTCAGCCTCGTATATCACTCTCAGATCATTTTTTTTGTTCCTTGAATATCTCCTCTTAAGGTTTACACCATCTCACATACTCATCATCACAATCAAGAAATTTCCCTTTGTTCTTACTACCAAAAATTCCTTTGATACGCTCAACTACTCTTAACACGTTGCCACATCCACCACCATGGCATGATTTTTCTTCCATACCTAGATAGATTTCCACCTCTTACACATTTGTGGGGTATCACACTTATTCTTCTCCCCCATCTAGCATCACCAATTGGCTATCATTTCATAGTATTACGCTTTCTTCTTCATATTTCATATCTTTGAGCAATATTACACACCTTGATACACTATTATATCATCATTTCCTAATGACACACTCTTGTTCTTCTGTTCACACTTGACTGTTGAGGGAATCTTACACACATGAACCCCACACACTCTATTATAGGAATTGTGCATCTTCATACATTCTACATTTTTCATCCTACATGTATAATACACATCCCTCACATACTACACCATAGCCACTACATCTTGCACATTTTTCTGCTAATCATACATATCATCTTGTATTTTACATCCTACAACTTACATATTACATCTTACATCTACTATGCATCTACATGTCTTAGGTCATCTACACACCATGCACCCTATTACGCACATTACGCATTTTTCATAGTCACCTTTATGTGATGCGCTCACTACCCGATGACATACTCTAGTCTCACAATCCATACTAGATTGTTCGTGGTATACATCACAATATGGACCACATCACACTCATGCATCCACTCACATCCTATATTCCTCATGTGATATTCTTGGGATTAATGATATACGCTTTAAGCTATAGGTTCACTTCTCCTAGCATCATCTTGTAATAGGTCGTACCATCACTTACATTTTTTAGTTGTATACATTTTAGGCTAAATCACCACCTTCTTCTTTCTATATCATCTTGTCATCTCGTGATATACATCTTGTAATAGGCTACATTTTAGCTAAATCACCACCTTCTTTCTATTCACTTGTTGTGATATACACAGGCTATAGATTCATCTCTATGTCACATCTCATCACCACATAATCATCACAGCACGCTATACACAACACATACTTTGAATATTTCCCAATGAAGCACTCTCATTTTTGGTTCATTCTTGACTGCTGATGGGGCATACTAAATGATCCTGACCGCATACAACTCCATTCACTCTGGGGTACATGGATCCTATCATTCATTTTTAATTCCATTCCATCCATCCACAACATATTACATTTCATGGTTGCATTTAATCTTGTTTGCACTTGATCTTACATGTTCACTTTACTACACATGTTAGGTAGATCTATTATATGTCATTATCTTTACCATACACACATGTGCATTCATGTCCTTTTTCTAGTTTTGATCACATATAGAGAGCTTCTACATGAAATATTGATTCTTGACACACTACCTATTGGGGGAATCCACTTTCACATACTACAAGTATTATTGTTTCACTTTTTACTTAGCACAATACTTTCTTAGTTATACACACTTTTGACATAATTGTTATTTTTCTGGCATGCTAATGGGTGTTTCATGTGCAGAATTTTTTATGCAGTGATATTTGCTTCCATACTTGTTTGTTACATTGTATGATATTGCTTGTTATTGTTTACGGGATTTTCCCTTTTTTTTTGTGCACACTTGTTTGTTTGTGGCCACTACAGACTCAAGTTTCTTGTTACACTCTGAGTGGTGTCCCATGTTTACAACCCACTTTGTGCGGTATACATTGTCTTTTTGGATGTTTAGATTGTCTACTTATGTTCTAGCTTATACATTATTTATTTGGCTTATACTTTCTTTCTACGTGCATGTTTGTTCGTACTAATACTTATTTTCTACCCACTTGTTTTTGTGTACCTTGGTCTTTACCAAGCACATTCCCTTCCCCCTGTAGGGAAAAGTTTCAGTTTACACAGTCGGTCCTCTTTTGGGGCCGCATCCTCCTATATGTGAAGTTTCATGTGCCCCCAAAGAGGGGGACATCATCTGGGGTTTACCCACAATACTGATACAGTTCAGTCTACATTATAGTCTAGATTCATCATATATGGTACAATTAAGTTTACTACGTGAGGGTTCAGACTAGTATACGAACCCCATACACAACAACATTTACAGGGAAGATGGTCCTTAGCATTCTAGGGAGAAGTTACAGGTTGGAGGATACAACATACTTTCCTCCCTACACTACTTCGACCAATGACATTGGATCACCCAAAAAACCAAACGGTACAAATATCTCTTCACCAATATCAGGGAAGTAGTTACAGGTTGGAGAATAATACAACTTTCTCCCTACACTTATTTGACCATATTGGCGTGAGATCAACTAAAAAAATTGTACTTCACCAAAAATTACAAGATATCCTTTCTACACCCTTATTTATCATCATGGATCAAGTGCACATTTTTCCTTTTGTATTTTTTTGTACTTTCATTCACATTATTTTTACTATATATACGGTTTTCACACATATACATGTGTATTTGAATACTTGATCATCTTCTCTTTTGTAGGTATGTCTGTATGGGAAGCAAGCAGTCAACAAAAACACACACAAATATAATGGTGGGTACATCACACACCAATACTAACCATGTAGGTACACTACACACATTGGCATCTACACACGCGCTCTTGCTCTAGGTTCACTCTCGTCAATTTTTACATCTTTAGTCTCCACACTCCATATTTTTGTCACTCCACACTTTGTCTAGTCCGTCAACGCATTTCTACATCACTCTACATGGATTATAAGGTATGTTTCTCTATCTACTTTATGTTACCGAGATTTCCTCTCACCAACATAAAGTGGGGGAAAATGTAGTAACTAAATCACTTACTTGGAGTCAATATTTAGTCTTGGTCTCATAATACTATTCATATGATTTTTGAGTTAAAAAAAATACTAATTAACCAATCTCCTTTGGACTTTTTTCTTTTTTTTATGTCATCACTTCTGATCTTCTGACCATACTTGCCCAATATGTTTTATCATTTTGTGTTATTCCTATTCTTGATTGAGCACCCAACCAGCACTGGGGCGCCCCAAGTGCCTTGGTCCCCTCTAGGCCCCTTGATCCTCTTTGTACTTTTCTCCCATATTTTTGGAAATTACTAACCATTTTAGCTTTCCATATTTTTAGTGGTCGGAATTTTTGGAGTTAATTATGAAATTAGAAAAAGATAACCATATAAAGATAAAGTTATGAGACCGTAATAAGGTACTAAGCATTAAACATCTACTATCACTATATAGAGTTACATCCATCAAAGGCATCTAAAGCTACATTTACATCCATCTAGCTCCATCACAATGCACACAAGGTTGGTTCAACTGTATCACACTTCAGAGAAGAGGAGTCTATTGTTTCCATGCACACATTTACTACATTCTACATCTACTTATTTACTCGGTACTTCAAAAATTGCAACTAGAACAAGAGAAACCTAGGGAAAAATTTTACACACACACACATAAACTACATTGAGTCTAAGATGTAGTACAATGCTCAGTTACTAAGTCCACAATTGTGGAAGCTAAGAACAGTCTAACCCCTTCATATGCATCTTTCTTTTTTAGGGTTTTGATGCTTTATTTGGGGTTTGGCAAGTGATTCATTCATTTTATATTTCTGGTGAATCCAGCAATCTTGGCATGACCTCGAAGTGACCAAAATCAAATATTTATGATACTCTTCTGACCTAGAAAATTTTAGAACCTGAGGAACTATTGGGACATTAGATCCCAGATCAGATAGTAGTGGCAGGCGATCTCGTCTTTCTAGGTTCTCTTTTCCACCCTTATTCGATAGTCCCACAATTTTCTAAGCACAGTTACGACAGTCTACACTTCCATTTTACCAAGGTTCTAACTTGGTATACCTTCGGCATCATTGTGAAATAGCTAAGTAGTTCTATCCCTTATTTGTATTTAGGGTTTCTTATAACATTATATTACACTAGAATAATTTCTATTTTAGTTAATGATTTTGGTGAACCCTTTATTTGAGCACTCTTGGATCCTCTCTTCTTCTCCACCTCATTATCTTAGGGTCACTTCACCATGGAGGTCTCTCTCCATGCCCTTTTGCATGATAATCTTGATTGTCAAAATAAACTCAAATCTTTTTTGGCTAACACTTATATTCATCCTCACACCTCTCCCAAACATCTATACCATAGGTTCACTACTGCTTTATCTATTAATGAAGAGAATATCATGTTTACATCTGATGAAATCACTTCTCATTTTATCTTAAGTAATGATTCCCCCCTTTATATTCCATTCTGAATCAATAACATAGGGGTTATGTGAGCTTTAGTTGATAATGGATCCAAGATTAACACCTATAATCTCACGTTCCTCACACAACTTGGCCTATCTGAATCTTTCATAACTCCATCATCCATTTGCATTTGTGGCTTCAATAATATGCCTAAACGAGTCTTAGGAACAATCACGCTTCACATTACTCTTGGGACATGCACTTTTTCCATCACATTCCATGTCATGACTAACAACCTTAACAAAATTATTCTCTTTAGATAGCCTTGGATCCATGCTATGAATGTGGTCCCTTCAACCCTTCATGTGCGTATTAAATTTTTATATCAAGGTGTGATTTATGAATCATTAGTATATCCCTCTCCATTTTTTTATTGTAATGCTATTGATCATTCACCTAAGTCCTATACTTTATCTACCTCTCCTCCTAACTTCGAATAGTATGGCCTTGAATATAGGTACCTACGCCGCTACAGTATCAATGGAAATGGATTAGGAAAACATGTAAAATTATTTGAAGAACCTCTTTCCATTCCAACACAATCCACTAGACTGGGCATTAGATATCACCCTCAATTCGTTCCTTTTGTTCCTTTTGCATATCCTCTTGAGGTTTACACCATCTAACATACTCATTATCATATCAAGTAGTTTCCCTTTGTTTAAACTGCCACAACTTCCTTTTATATGAAAACTACTCCTTACACATTGCCACATCCACCACCATGTCATACTTTTTCTTCCATGCCTAGATATATATCCATCTCTTACGCGTTTGAGGGGCATCACACTTATTCTTCTCCCCCATATAACATCACTAATTGGCTATCATTTCCTACTATTACGCTTTGTGCTTCATATTTCATATCTTTGAGCGGTATTACACACCTTGATACACTATTAAATCGTCATTTCCTGATTGACACACTCTTACGCTTTGTTTTACACTATACTTTTGAGGGCATCTTACACACATGAACCCCACACACTACACTATAGGAATTGTGCATCTTCATACATTCTACATTTTGCATCCTACATCTTGTCTTACAAGTATAATAAACATCCTACACATAACTCACATAATACACCATAGTCACTACATCTTGCAAATTTTCTACACATCATCTTGAATTTTACATCCTACAACTTACATATTGTATCTTACATCTACACATATTAGGTTATCTACACACCATAAACCCTATTATACATTACACATTTTACACATTCACCTCTACGTGTTGTGCTCACTACCCGATGACGCACTCTAGTCTCACGGTCCATACTAGACTGTTCAGGGTATACATCACAACATGGACCACACCACACTCGCACATCCACTCACATCTTATGTTACTCATGTGACATTCCTAGGATTAGTGATATATGCTTTAGGCTATAGGGTCACTTCTCCTAGTATCATCTTATGATAGGTCGTATAATCACTTTCACTTACATTGTTTAGTGGTATATGCTTTAGGATAAATCACCACCTCCTTTCTTTTCATCTTGTCATGATATACACTTAGGCTATAGAGTCACGCACATGTTATGTTTATATTGCATCTCATCACCACATAATCATCAAAGTGCGCTACACACAATGCATAGTTTAACCATTTCTTGATGATGCACTCTCATTTTAGGCTCATTCTTCACTATTGAGGGGGCATACTTAATGAACCTCACTACATACAACTCCATTCACTCGAAGGCATGCAGTTCCTATCTTCCATTTTTCATTCCATTCCACCCATCCAAAGCATATTGCATTTTATGGTTGCATCTACTCTTGCTTGCACTTGCTCTTACAAGTTCACTTTACTACACATGTTAGATAGATCTCTTGTATGCCATTAACTTTACCATACACACATACGCATTCATGTCCTTTTTCTAGTTTTGATCGTAGATACATTACTTATATATGTACTATCAATGTTCGACACACTACTTATTAGGGGCATCCACATTCACATACTACATGTGTTATTGTTTCATTTTGTACTTAACACACTAATTTCTTGGTTATACCCACTTTTAACATTCTTTCTATTTTTCTGACATACTAATGGGTGCTTCATGTGCAACATTTGTTATGTAGGGATGTTTACTTCCATACTTGTTTGTTACATTGTCTGCTATTACTTGTTATTATTTTCAGACTTTTCCCTTTTTTTAGTATGCACCCTTGTTTATTTGTAGCCACTGCAAACTTGCGTGTCCTATTACACCATGAGTGGTGTCCCATGTTTTTAACTCACTTTGTGCGGTATAAATTATCTTTTTGGATGTTTACATTGTCTACTTATGTTCTATATTATACATTATTTATTTGGCTTATACTTGCATTGTACGTACATGTTTGTTCATACTAACACTTGTTTTCTAGCCACTTGTTTATGTGTGCCTTGGTCTTTACCAAGCACATTCCCTTCCCCCTAGATGGAAATTTTTCATTTTTCATAATTGATCCTCTTTTGAGGTTGTATCCTCCTATCTATGATGTCACATGCACCCCCAAAGAGTGGGACATCATTTGGGGTTTACACACAGTAATGATATAGTTCAGCCTACAATACACTCTAGATTTGGCGTCCATGGTACAGTTCTATTTACAGCGAGACAGTTCAGACCATTCTACGAACCCCATACATAGTAGTTTTAATAGGGAAGATTGTTCTTATCATTTTGGGGAGTAGTTACCACTTGAAGGATACAGTGGACTTTCCTCCATACACTACTTCAGCTAGAGGTATTAGATCACCCAAAAAACCAAGCAGTATAGAGATTTATTCACTAATCTCACTGAAGCAGTTACAGGTTGGAGAATAACATATCTTTCTCCCTACACTTCTTCGGCCACATTGGCATGAGATCACCCAAAAAAATTTCACTTGACTGACAGTTATAGGATATCCTTTCTACACCCTTTTTTCTCATCACGGATCAGGTGTACATATCAACACGTGACCTTCTTTACACCCAACCTCTCGAGGTCATGCTGAGACAGCCGGTGTAGAATGAATGTGAATGTGAGTGTGGTGACCGGAGATCAAGCTAATTGGGAAATCTTATATCTTCAACACACAATGTCAGGATCTGTGAGTCTAAGGAAAAGAATGCTCTCCTAACTTGAAGTGGTGTGATGGCTCGGTCTGAGATAATAGCCACTCAGAGACTCCAATCAATGTCGAGCTCTGTTGAGATTCTGTTTGTTGGTTGTTGAACACGTGGAAAATGACCTGCGGGTGCCTCGTATAGATTTCCAGACAAGGTCATGGAAGTAAGAACGAGAGGCATGATGGAGCCACAGGTATTTATGGGTGATTTTATGGTCTAGTCCAGAAATTCTTAGCCTGATTGGCTGTTATGTTCAGTAAGGAAAGTTGTGCAATAATATCTGGTGGAAGTGGTGAAGATCTGAATACTAATGTACGCAAACTAGTGTCAATGTCTAACTGACTAGCAGGCCCGTTGGGTTGTGGGACCTGAGGATCACAACCAAAGACTCATGGAGGTTGTGGCCCTTGAATGGTCATGCACATAATCAAACCCTGTTGCTAGGAGTAGTCCAATAGTCATAGGCTTGATTAGCAGTGATGTTTAGCGTATTGAGTTGTTCTATTTTCTCAGCAAAAGTTATGGGTGTGCGTAAGACTGTCAAATGTAAACTGGTATCAATGTCAGTTATCAATTTTGGCCCATTGGGTTGTGGGACCAAGGGATCACAACTATATGTCTTTTCTTGTTGTGGACTGTTGATGGTCATACAGAATGAAATAAAATGATTTTTGATAAGAAAACTAATTACTGAAGGAAATCTAATCTATGTTTTTGGATTTTCACAATATTTCGGATCAAAGCAATAAAAGAAAACTAATCTACCAAAGGAAATCTTTTTGTTCTTTTCTAATTTTTAAGCAATGTGTTCTAATCTAATAAATAAACTAAAGACAAGCAATCAGCCGGATGTAGCTGGTTACTTGTGTGAATGTATGAATCTAATCTAAAAAAATAACCTAATCTAATCAAAAACCCTTCAAACCCTACCTCAGAGGTGAAGAACAAATCATGACCCTGAAAGGGGCTATTGTTCCCCACAACTTCCCTGGTAATGTTAAAGAGGAAAGCTTACTAATGATTTGATCTACTTGTGATTGACTAATTTATTGAAATGAATGATTTTCTACTCTATTTGATATGAATGATTTTATACTCTATTTGATAATTGAAACTAGTGATTTGAAATTAACAATTCAACAAACAAGGCAAACAAACACACAATTCCAACCTGGACAAGCAAGAGCTTTGGAAAATCTGGTTGTGTCTGTATCTGTCCCCTCAGTATGTTCCTTTCTTTCTCTGAGTGTTCATGTGAGTCCAAGGGATTGGGAATGCAAGAACAACAGCAAGAGGATGGTGCTTGAGCAATGGCAACTTGATGGCAGTCTGGATGCAATGCAAGTAGAAGAGAGATAGCACAAGAGATCAGAGCTTGGCTATGCAATTCCTAGCAAGATTGTAGCAGCAATACAATGCAAGATACACAAAAATTCTCAGGCCCTTTTCTTGAATACAAGCATGGAATATATAGGAATGGAGGATGGGAGGTGCCTTCAAGCTCAAGGCAAGAAGGAGTAGTTCCAACTAATTAAATCTATTTAAAATAGGAGGAAGGAGAACCAAGCAATCAAAGCTAATTTTAGACAATTTGGCTCACGGATGCATGCAAAAAGTGAAATTAAGTGAACCTTCACATGTTAAAACATGCGTGAGGGATTCTGGAAAAAGTGGGCAGGACCGCCGCCCTGCACAGGGTGGCGGTTTTAGGACCGCCGCCCTATTTTGGGTGGCAGGTTTTAGAACCGCCGCCCAGGCAGGCAACGGTCCTAGCACTAAAGGCCAAAACATGCGCAGAAAGAGGCAAGAAGCTGGAAAAAGTGTGGGAAGGCTAAGTAAAGATGTCTAGGCAACAAATATACACTACGAATGGAAATTGGAGCTTGAACACCTTCTTGAAAGGACCTGAATCATCATTGGGGACTTTTGTAACCATTTTTCTGACAATGTAGCACATGTAATTTTGGGTGTGTACATATTGCCCCCTCAGAGAAGTGTCTTAGCCATGAAAAGGTGTAAAATGTAGAGTCTGAGTATGGTGTTCCTGAAAAGGGGAGTTAGAAGTTATACCTGACACACCCGTGTGTCAAAATGTCATCGCCCAAACTCCCGCTACCTACAAGAGAAAAAGAAGACTCAAGTGCAGATAGATAAAATATTGAAAAATAAACACTAAATCAAAATGACAAGAGGACTTACCATTTGTGCGGGGATATAGAAATATACCTGTGCCAATGCTCCAGCCCTGTGAACACATACACTCAAAATGAGGTTAAAAATACATATATATATATCAAAACAAACTCACTTTTCAATTCATTTGTGCATTGTTGATTTGGTGAATTTGGAGCTCTGGATTCATGGTGACCATTTCTGATGAGAGTACAACTGAAACAACCTGTTGTGGAATAGTGATCATGCCTCCACATGCGGGAGATCGACCAGCGTGGTCAAAGGTTGGTTATTTTCACTTTTGTCTTTTTATACCTAAAATGTAAAAATGTTGAAAAGTTCACCTAGGGGGGATTATTTTCATAAAAAAATTGTCTTAAATGAGTCTCTAGGGGGGGCACCCATAGGGCATGCTTTTATTTTGTTGAAAATGGTATTTTTTTTGCACTTTTGAACATTTTTTAGGGTTAAGGGCACATTTGGAAAATTGGTTCAGGACCGCCGCCCAAAGCAGGGCAGTGGTCACAGTACCCTGCTTGGGTGGCAGTCCTGGAACCACCCTGCACTGGGTGGAGGTTCTGAACAGAATGACCAAATGTTCACTAACTTGGATTTTTTTTTTTTTCATGATTTATCATGTTTTTGGTGAGCTTGTCTTCTTGTATACGTTACTAACTTGCTCTTTTCTCATGTTTTGGTGAATGCAAGAAGGAGGAATACATCCGTTGGAGTGAGAGAGAGAGAGAGAGAGAGAGAGAGAGAGAGAGAGAGAGAGTGTGATTGGCTCCCTGGGATTCTGGATCAGCTGACTCAGGCTGAGAGGGACATTCTGTAGAGGGCAGGTATCTGGAGGATTGCATGGGTACCCCATGTTTCCCTTGCCAGTCACATATTGTGTGACTTGTTCTCCTACTGGGATGCAGATCGGAACACCTTCTAGTTTCCAAGTGTTAGGGGTGAGTGGACCATTACTCTGGAGGATGTATACCGCATCCTTGGGCTCCTGATTCTTGGGAGGAGACTGACTTTAGAGACAACAGGATCCAGGGCCATGATGACACAGTGGGCCACATATATGGGAGATGTTGTTGTCTCATCTGGTTCGAAGAAGGGGATGAAGGTCTGGTCGATTGCTACTACTCCTATTCCAATCATTCAGAGAGCCATTATGGGTATCTTGTCCTCATGATTGATCGGGGACAAGGGAGGTGACACTCTTCTCTACTGTTGGGCTCCCATTATCACACAGATTGAGGGACATGGGTGTAGGTACACATGGGGAGTGGACATCCTAGGGACTACCTACCATGACTTATACAGGGTAGTCCGATTACAGGGGCAGTCACTAAGCCACCCCACTCTTGTCATGAGCTGGGTATATGAGCATATCACCCCCTATGGAAGGGGAGTATAGGTATTGGACCCAGGGCCATCTGGGCAGTGAGGTGGACAGCTATGTTAGTTCTTAGGACACCTCATCAGCCAGTGGCTTCTCTTACCACAACAGACATGGTTGCTACTCCCTACCAGGACATGACAGGGTTATGGGGACAAGAGGTGACCATGGTGGTAGCTTGTTCTACTACAAGCCAACTAGTTGACAGGGCTGGGAGAGTTGAGATTCACCCATTTGATTGGGTTCCTCAATAGTTTGGCCTACCATATGCTGACATACTTCCCCAGTGGTATCGGTCTACAGGACCATTCAGGAGGCCCAGAGGGGCCCTAGAGGAGATCCCAGTTGGACAGTAGTTACTCCAGGTGTGCCTATTACAGTTAGGTGCATGGTTCATGCTCGATGGGTAGTTGGTGCCCCTCAAGTGCCTTTACTCTAGATTGCAGTCTGCTCCTACTCACACGGAGAGGAGGATGATCCTATTAGTGTAGACTCTGATTCTAAGGAGCACACAAGGAGATGAGACAGAGGAGGAGTCAGTCAGAGAGGAGACTGAGGAGGATGAGGGGGGGATGTTGAGACTAGTGAGGCAGCCCGTATGGTAGAGGAGGAGAGTGATCCTGAGTGGCATGACACTCAAGAGATGCTGAGAGCCACACATGAGGAGGCCAGCACAGAGAGAGAGACCTTAGTCTCAGAGGAGCCATTTCCTCTAGATGGGGAGGGGGATGATGAGTCTGTGATCAGACAATTTGGCCTCTGGCTTTGGGGAGGCCCCACAACCACCAGCAATAGTAAGTAGTCACTGACCCTACCTAGATGCCTGAAGATCTGAGTATGTTTGACACTCTTCTCTCGCCTTTGTTAATTTGAAACCTTAGTTTTGATATTCTCTTTTGATTTGCATTTTGTTTTTTCTAACTTATCTATTTCTTCTCCTTTCCCTTCTTGCAGTGACTGCACAAGAGTGGAGAGAGCTCATCTGATGGGTGTGTGTGGACACCCTATTGATCCCCTCAGGGAAGACTTGAGCTGAGCTGACTGATGATTCAGGTTAGCCGCTAGCTTTCAGCAGACACACTGATGTGTTTTCTCCTGTTTGGAGGATAGCAGAGGTGGTGACCTCCCTTCATACTACGGTGACTAGATATGAGGCCTTCGAGCATCTGATGAGGTGGATCCATTCCCGTAGTGAGACCACAGCCAACGGCCACCATCACGAGCACTCACACCATTTGGTTCACTCCCAGCATCATCGCAGCCACAGTAGGAGCCCTAGATGTGGTCGTGCACCATCTGAGGGATCCCATAGGGATTGATAGGCCATTGGGCCATTTATTTCTTTGTTTCCATTTTTTGGGCACTATATATTTTTTTGTATATTTCAGGCTCATTGCGAGCATTTTGACCATGCCTTAGTGTGTGATGGCATTGTATAGAAACTTGACCCACTATGATATATACAGACTCTTATTTTTGGTTTGGTAATCCATTGTATCTGAGTTGACTCTTTTTGGTTTATTTCTCATGTGTACTCTAGATGTTTAGAATTTTCCACTTTTCTATGCTTTTCAGAATGCATGCAATGGGTGTGAAATGATAACAGAATGATTTCTTTTTGTATTTTATAATGCTGATATATGATAATGTGAACACAATGTGATGTTGAACTTTAGTTTCTTTAAGAAATCTTTGATACTTCATATTGTCTTGGAAAAACGTGGTGATACAGTGATATGATAAGTGAATGTACTTGCCCCACTCCCAACCCCACGCAACCAGTAGGATGTGAGGGCTCAACACCAAGAGCCAGAAAAGGGCACAAGTTAAGAAATTTTATTGAATGGTAATGATGAGGGAAAGACAATGGTTTGACAGGACCAAATTGAGACACTACAACCTCACCCTACTCAAGTTACCTCATAGCTTAGAATGTGATTTACTTTCCAGTTTATCTAGACTTAGATCTGTAGATGGCTACTTGGTTGACAAAATCTGGTTTTGAGGTTTTAAACTCTTTTGGATTTTTGGACATCTAACTCACTTTGCTTTTGACTTATGATTTCACAACATTTGAGTGAATTATTTGTAACTTTCAAGTTTATCAAAGAGACCCCCTACACCTTGCCCCATGCTACCAGTAGGAAGCATGGGCTCATCACCATGGACAAGGAATAGTGAGTAAGGGAATTTCTCTCCTTTCCCAACCCTACATCACCAGTAAGAGATGCAGGCTCAACACCGAAGGTTGGTAGGGAAAAGAAATGTGTAAAATAAATTTTTTCTGTGGATTTGCATTTGACTTACTCATCTAGGAAAAATGTTTAGTATGTTCTTATTTCCAAAGAGATTTTTATGGGATAGATGTGACACCATGAAGCTTCTAGAACAAACTATAGGAAAAGACACCTAATCTAGAAAGAGACTATAAGCAGAACCAAGTATGCAGGCCTTGGTATGATCATGGTCAAAACTTTGTCTTATCCTACTTGAACTGATGAAATGATTTGAAAACAATTGATGATACCATGAAAATTTGGAGAGACATGATTTGAATGTTTTTCCAATGTTTTTCAGAAGTTTTTAGGAGTTGCTATAAGAATAAATCCCTTGATCACAAATTTTACAGAATGAGCTGGAAAATGAAAGTGCAATGTAGATGTAGTAATGTACATATGAAAATGCTAATGGATCATGCATAATACCTCTTTAGGTGAAGAGAGTTCACAGATTCGTTAAAATCCTCACCCTCTAGTGTACACAGGTGAAATGCCCCATTTTTGTAGTCTTCTACTACTCGATATGGACCCAACCACCTAGGTCTGAATTTTCTTCCCTCACCAGTTTTTTGTCTATCTGGCTGTCAAGTCTTAAGACCAAATCTCCCTCATATATTTCATGCTCGTAAACCTTCTTATTGTATTTCTGAGCCATCCAGTCAGTGTAAACATTGTGCCATTGTTCAGCATTGAGTCTAACCTCATCAAGACTTTCTAACTGAGAGAGTCACACTTCTCGATAGCCTTCTTCTCCCAAGATTCTATGTGCAGTGAAATACAGAGACTCGGTATTTCAACCTCGAGTGGTAAAACTACTTCCACACCAAATACCAAAGAAAAGGGGGTTTCCCCTGTTGGTGTTCTAACTGACGTCTGATAGGCCCACAAGGCCAGAAAAAGCTTTAAATGCCAATCTCATTTGTTCTCCTTAATGGTCTTAAGGAGGATGGACTTTAATGTTTTATTCATAGCCTCAGCCTATCCATTGGCCTGAGGATAATAAAGAGAAGCCATGTGATGACTTATCTTGAACTTTGCACACAATTCACACACCTCATCATTTTTGAAAGATGTGCCATTATCTGAGATAATGACTTGTGGGACACCGTACCTACAAATGATCTAGTTTAAGATGAACTTAGTGATCACAGACCTGGGTACAGTGGTAAGAGGCATGGCTTCTACCCACTTGGTAAAGTACTATGTGGCCGTGATTATGAAGTTATGGCCATCTATTGATGAGGGAGAGAATTTCCCTATTAAATCTAGGCCCCATGTGGAAAAGGGCCATGGGGTTGCGATTGGTTACAAAGCTTGTGCCGGTATGTGGATCTCGTGGGAGAACTCTTGGCATTTGTGGCATCTACACACAAACTCTACTACATCATGCTCTAGAGTGGGCCAGAAATATCCCATCTGATGTATCTTCCGAGCAGTGGCATGGCCACCGAAGTGACCTCCACATACTCCACTATGTGACTCATAAAGAATATTTTAGATTCTTTTGTGTCAACACATCTTAACAACATTCCATCGAAGGCCCTACGATAGAGCACTTACTCTACAATAACATACTTAGTGGAAATGACATGTAACCACCTTCTTTGTTGAGATGTTTCCCCTTCTGGATATGTATGGTCCACTATAAAATTAATGATGTCAGTATACCATGGACACGTAGAAATGGGGGGCCTAGTCTCAACGAAGTACACACACTCATTGGGGAAGTCTAGATCTACCAGATCACCTCCATCTAATGGATTATCAGCTAACCAATCCACAATGATTTTTCCTTTGATGGATTTCTGATTAACAAATGTTAACTCAAATTCACCCATCAGAGTTATGAAGCACCTGACCTTCTTAGATAAGGATCCTTGTGTGAGGAATGTTCTGTAAGTGATCTGACTTAACAATAACCCTTGTTTCTTGATTCAACATATAATGTCTTAAGCACTTTGTTGCAAAGACTATGGCAAGGCATTATTTCTCTTCCTGGGTGTAATGTGTCTCATAATCAAGCAACATTCAACTAATAAAATAGATTGCACGCTCTCGTTTATCATCATCCTCTTGAGCCAACATGCAGGCTAGTGAAACATCCTGTAGCTCGTGAATACAAGATCAAAGGGTGATCTGATCTAGGTGGCATTAGCATGGGAGGGGACAATAAGAATCATTTAACTTCCTTGAAGGCCTCATTGCATTCTTCTGTCCAATCAATGCTATAATCCTTTTTCAACAAATTGTTGATTGGGTGAACAAACAAAGGTCAAGTCAGGGATAAATCTTCAGATTGCCCCTGAGTTTTCCAAGAAAAGATCTGATGCCAGACTCATCCATTGGTGGAATCATTTCCAATACAACTCATATTTTGGCTGGGTCTACATCAATTCCTCATGAAGATATGATGTACCCCAAAATCTTGCCTCATGTTACACCAAATACACACTTTTCTAGATTCAATGTGACATTGTATTCGATTAAGTGAGAAAGGATGATATGAAGCACCTCTGGGTGATCGCAGCACTTTCTGGCCTTAGCCAGTAGGTCATCCATGTAGGATTCCACAATCTTATGTATAAGATCATGGAATATATAAGTCATCACTCGTTGGTACGTAGCTCCAGTGTTCTTAAGCCCGAATGACATGACCACATAATAGTAGGTTCCCCAAGGAGTTATAAACGTGGTTTTGGCCTGATCCTCTTCAGATATTTTGATCTGATTATACCCAGAGAATCCATCCATAAGAGACAACAACTCAAAACTAGTTGTTGCATCAATGATAACATCGATGGATGGTAATGGGAAATCATCCTTGGGACAAGCCTTATTTATATCCTGAAAATCTATGCAGATGCGGATCTTTCCATTTTTCTTGAGAATGGGGACTATGTTAGATACCCATTGAGAGTAGTCAACTGGCTTGATGAATCCCACCTAGAGGAGTTTCATCACTTCTTCCTTCACCATGAGGGCCACTTTTGGCTTCATGGGCCTTGAATTTTTCTTAATTGGCTTTGCATCTGGTTTGGTGATGAGATTATGCACCGCAATGTGTGATGCAATCCCCATCATTTCTTTGTAATTAAATGTGAATGCTTTTTGATGCTCCTTGAGAATGTGGGTATGTATTTCAACCTCCTCAGGAGTTAAAGAGGACCCTAGCTTCAAAATATTTGGTTCTTCCTCAGTCCTGATATTTATATCGATTGTTCCCTTGATTAAGGAGGTGTTTCCTTCCTCAAACTTAGGCGGGGCCCAGAGGTAACTCTAAATCCCCCTCTTCTCCTACCTCAAAAATTTCAAGTTCCCTCCCCTAGGGGAAGATTCTATCATGGGATTTCCAAAATAGGAAGAAGAGTGTGGAATTAGAGAAATATTAACCTCGTGATGTGTAAGATGTAGCTCTGCGAGAGCGTTTAGATATTCTAGAGTTTCTTTGTCAATGTCAATGTGATCTGTAATGACAGACTCACTCTCAGTCTCTACGTATGTCAACATTGGAGTTACCAGTGTCTTACGAACCAAAGGTTCTACATGAACTGAGACCGTGAAGTTTGAATCTTCCAACTCACTACTTGGAGTAAAGCGAGAAGTGGATGTTGTGATTGAGTCTGCAAGGAGATTCTGGTCTCGTGGAATTGCCTTGATTGATATGAAGTCAAACCTCTTTGTTAAATTCAGCACTGCCATTTTGTAAAGTTGTAAATGCTCAGCTCTAGTCTCATACACTTCAGATACTTGATTTGCAACCAAGTTGTGAATCACCCAACACCCTGATATTAAGAGCACCCATTCTTTCAGCTATGATGAGACCAAGTAGAAGGGCTTCATATTCAGCCCCATTATTTGTGCACTCAAAGTTTAATTTGAAGGAAAAAGGTAGAATCCTTCCCTCAGGAGAGGTAAGAATCACACCTACCCCAGCGCCAAAATGACACTTGGCTCCATCAAAATGGAGAGTCCAACAGTTACTTGGAAAAATGGATGTTGGATCATCTTTTGAATCTTTCTCCTTTACTTCAGTTACCTCAACCATACAAACCTCATTTTCTGGTAGAGAACTGAGTCCTAGGGTATGTCCCATGCCCATAGAATCGAAAGGAAGGAGAATGGGTAAATATTTTTCCAATATCTTGAAAATATTTTCGTAGTTCCTAATGATACTATCTCTATGATGATGGTTTCATCTTTGACTTTGGAATGCCTTTGATCAAACCCGTGACTTCTAATTCCATTGTAGGAACCAAATTTTCCTCTAGTACTGAGCTTGTAGGTTTATTTAAATGATTTTTAGGAAGCTCAAACTCAGAGTGGACCCCTGGCCTCTTTTTCAAATTAGCTAGGTGTATGTCAAAGGGTTTTGGATCACCTTGCGCCACAAAAACCTTCCCTAAATGTAAGAACCTAACTTCCTAAAACAAAGTGGAGGGAATCACCTTCATGCGATGAATCCAAGGATGACCAAGGATCATATTATAGTTGGTTTCCTGATCTATAATATAAAACTCAGTTAGTACTGTCTTAGGTCCAAGGGTGACTGGAAACACTATAGTTCTGATTGATGTTGCTTTGAGGTTGTCGTAGCCCCTCAGCGTATTTCGTGTGAAGAGCAATTGGTCTCTCCGTACCCTAGTTTTTGAAGGAAAGAGAAGGGGACTATGTTGACTGCTTCCCCATCATCAATCATCACATGCTTTACATAGTTGTTGTAAATCTAGACTTGTAAAAACAATGTTGGATCACCTCTACGAACTATTTCAGCATTTGTGGGCATCTTGCTGATATCAAACACAAATCCAACATCTCTTTCAGGCTTCCCTGGAGGATAGACATCAAAGTCCATGTGGTTTATTTGTGCTTCTGGAGGAGGGGTGACATTAGCCAAATGACCAAGACCCAATGCTTCTAGTAGAGTGGCCCTATGAGTAGGGGAATTCTTTAACAGATCCAAGAAGGAAATGTGTGAGAATGTCTTAGTTAAGTCATTGATCAAATCGTAAGCTCCTACTGGCTTGCTTAGCATATCACGAATGTCATCTGATGTAGTCAGGTAGATCAGAATAGGCTGTGAAGAATAATCCCTAGTTCTAGTGGCAACATTAATTTGTGGTTCAGTGTCCAACTCTACCAACCCCACAATTTTTGTTTGTTGCGTGACCATCCAAAGGAGGTGCCACTTGTGGGTTTGATGAAGTTGAGGCTTCATGATCATGGGTCCCTATTACAATACCCTTGTTTGAACCATTGGGATCTATTCTACCATCCTTTGGACATGTGGGGAGAGGATCATTAAAGATTCCAAGTGGTGTGTTTTGTGGAGATATATGGTCCCATGTAGGTGTTTTGAGTGGGTGTTGTTGGGTTTGCCAAAAACATGTCAACAAATAACTATCTTTGGTCCTCTGGAAAATGCTGTAAAAATTTGTTACAATCGTGGCATGTTCTTGTGTCATGCCCACAAACCCTATGGAAACCACAATATAAATCAGGATCGTAATCTCGAGGCCTTTGGTTTGCACCTTGTTGTGGCCTGAAATTACGGTTATTGTTCAACTGTTGATTGTTATTGTTAAAATTTGGGAACCCTTGCCCTTGGTTTTGAAATTGGTTTGGATACCCACTTGGGTATTGGTTAGGGCCTTGGGTCTATGTTTGTCTTACTTGCTGAGGTTGTTGTTGTTGTTGTTGTTGTTGATGGTTAAAATCTACAACATTGACTGAGGTGAGAAGTTATTGTTTCTTTGATTGTTGTCATTGTTATTGTGGTTGTTTGAAGTGGAAGTATTGGGAGCATTAACAACATTAGGTTTCTTAGGTTGGTCCATCACTCCATCCATCGTGACTCCATGATTCTTATTAAGGATTTTTGGTCCTTGGTTGTTATTTGTGTTGTTGGAGTAACTGGGGTTATTTTGATTAGGGGTGACTAACCTTCCATTAGCTCCATAAGTCTTATGACCACTGTCAATGGCTGCTTGGTCAATTCGAAGAGCACCCTCTAGCACCTCTTCATAGCTCCTTAGCAGGAACTTTTGAACCTCTTCCTTTGTCTCCCTATTGAGAGAGTGGAGGAAAAAATCACAAAGTTCTGTTTGATCCATATTTGGAGTGCTTGCAGAGGAGTAGAGAACTTGTCGCCACCTTTGAATAAAGTGGGTTGCAGACTCATTGTGCTCTTGCTTGATATGAAGGAATTCCCTGATTCCTGTTCTCAAAAGATTTTTCATATCAAAAGCTTTAATAAATTTTGATACGAGTTGCTTGAATGAGTGTATTGAAGCCTCTGGTATCCTATAGTACCAGTCAGAGAGCAATACCTTCTAGCATCTTAGGGAAAATTTCACAATGACTGCGTCCCATGGGAGTAGCTCTCGAATGGCCATTGCATAAGCCTTGATATGGGCATTAGGATCACCCTCCCCTTTGAATTTTGGAAGATCAGGAAAGGGTCTCGAGGAGCATGACTGTCTGAATGGAGAAGTCTAGGGGTTCCTTGAGATATTCAGAATAGGTCCCCATTGCGTATGTTTCCACCATTGAAGATCCTTGTTGGGGAGGTGGGGGTTGCATCGGTTACTGAAATGGGATAGCATAGACATTTTTTGGGGTGTATGGCATCCCCTGTGGTTGTCCATATGGACCTGGGTAGGTATACATGTCCCCCTGTGGAGATTTAGAATACATGTGTACATAGGGGGTTGATTACCTTGATATGGAATCGAAGGCACGAAGCTAGGGAATGTTGCATTTCTAGCTGGTATGGCATTTGAGAATGCACTTCCAGCTAGTGCCTATTGTAGATATCCATACGTGGCTTGAGGGGGCATACCCAAGGTGCCCGTCCCCGTAAGCAGATCTCCAGGGTTTTGAGTATTCATATAAACTAGAGGATTCTGTGCAGTAGGTATTTTTCCATAATTCTGTGGGTAGGGAGAAGTTTGTGCTTTCCCTGTGTATGAATTTTGAGTATTTTGGGCAAGCTCTAGCTCCTTGAATTTGTCTACCAAAGCTGAGATGACATCACCCATTGACATGGGGTAGTGCTTTTCTTAGGTGCTTTTTGTTGAACCCTTGGAGGTTGTTGAGGAGTATGGTATCCTGCTATGAATTTTTCACTATGTTGCCACCCCTCATTGGCAGTATTTTTGGTTGGTGGAGGGGTAGCGTTATTGTTTTGGAGTAGAACATCACCTTGTCCTTTACAACCTATCAAAATCTCAGTTCATGTTCTGGAAGTGTTGTTCACTCCTAGCATATCATGCTAAATATTCCTCATCTAGATGCGGGAGTTGATCTGATTGCATGCTAATGGGCTGTTCAAAACAATACCCGAGGAGATGAACTTGCTTCACCAGTGAAATTCATGTTGTTTGAACTTGATTGTTCATGAGGATAGGTCTATGTGACTTGGTCAAGTTCCTCAATATGTACAAAGGAACCAACATTGGTTCCCTGAAGCAGAGGGTTTTGAGCAGATGAGTGGTTGTCCACCCATGTTGAAAGTGAAGGTGATTGTTGTGGTATACTTGATTGGTAGTTGTACATGTCAAAACCTAGATGGGTCGACCGTACTCATTGTATCCCAACATATTCAGGGGGTATAAGAATACCCAATAGAATAAAGGATGGATGAAGAAGTGGAAATTTTTAGAGACTAGCTCTTCACATCGGGTTCACCAATTTGTATGACAGAAAATCAACACGTGACCTTCTTCGCACCTGACCTCTCGAGGTCATGCCTGAGACAGCTGGTGTAGAATGAATGTGAATGTGAGTGTGGTGATGGGGATCAAGCTAATTGGGAAATCTTATATCTTCAACATGTAATGTCGGGATCTGTGAGTCTAAGGCAAAGAATGCTCTCCTAACTTGAAGTGGTGTGATGGCTCGGTCTGAGATAATAGCCACTCGTAGACTCCAATCAATGTCGAGCTCTACTCAAGATTCTATTTTTTGGTTGTTGAACACGTGGAAAATGACCTGCGGGTGCCTCGTATAGATTTCAGACAAGGTCATGGAAGTAAGAATGAGAGGTGTGATGGAGCCACATGTATTTATGGGTAATTTTCTGGTCTGGTCCAGAAATTCTTAGCCTGATCGGCTGCTATGTTCAGTAAGGAAAGTTGTGCAATAATATCTGGTGGAAGTGGTGAAGATCTGAATACTAATGTATGCAAACTAGTGTCAATGTCTAACTGATTAGTAGGCCCATTGGGTTGTGGGACCTGAGGATCACAACCAAAGACTCGTGGAGGTTGTGGCCCTTGTATGGTCATGCGTGTAATCAAACCCTGTTGCCAGGAGTAGTCCAATAGTCATAGGCTTGATTAGACAGTGATGTTTAGTGCATATTGAGTTGTTCTATTTTCTCAGCAAAAGTTGTAGGTGTGCGTAAGACTGTCAAACGTAAACTGGTATCAATGTTAGTTATCAATTCTGGCCCATTGGGTTGTGGGACCAAGGGATCACAACTGTATGTCTTTTCCTGTTGTGGACCATTGATGGTCATACAAAATGAAATAAAATGATTTTTGATAAGAAAACTAATTACTGAAGGAAATATAATCTATGTTTTTGGATTTTTCACAATATTTTGGATCAAAGCAATAAAAGACAAACTAATCTATCAAAGGAAATCTTTTTGTTCTTTTCTAATTTTTAAGCAATGCGTTCTAATCTAATAAATAAACTAAAGACAAGTAATCAGCTAGATGTAGCTGGTTACTTGTGTGAATGTATGAATCTAATCTAAAACAAATAACCTAATCCAATAAAAAACCCTTCAAACCCTACCTCAGAGGTGAAGAAAAATCATGACCCTGAAAGGGGCTATTGTTCCCCACAACTTCCCTAGTAATGTTAAAGAGGCAAGCTTACTAATGATTTGATCTACTTGTGATTGATTTTCTAATCTATTGAAATGAATGATTTTCTACTCTATTTGATATGTAATTGAAACTAGTGATTTGAAATTGACAATTTAACAAATAAAGAAAACAAACACACAATTCCAACCTAGACAAGCAAGAGCTTTGGAAAATCTGGTTGTCTGTATTTTTCCCCTCAGTATGTTCCTTTCTTTCTTTGAGTGTTCATGTGAGTCCAAGGGATTGGGAATGCAAGAACAACAACAGGAGGATGGCACTTGAGCAATGACAGCTTGATGGCAGTCTGGATGCAATGCAAGTAGAAGAGAGATAACACAAGAGATCAGAGCTTGGCTATGCAATTCCTAGCAAGATTGTAGCAGCAATACAATGCAAGATACACAAAAATTCTCAGGCCTTTTTCTTGAATACAAGCATGGAATATATAGGAATGGAGGATGGGAGGTGCCTTCATGCTCAAGGAAAGAAGAAGTAGTTCCAACTAATTAAATCTATTTAAAAATAGGAGGAAGGAGAACCAAGCAATCAAAGCTAATTTTAGACAATTTGGCTCACAGATGCATGCAAAAAGTGAAATTAAGTGAACCGTCGCATGTTAAAACACGTGTGAGGAATCTGGAAAAAGTGGGTAGGACCTGCCGCCCTATGTAGTTTTGGGTGGTTTCAGAACCACCACCCAGGTAGGGTGGTGGTCCTAGCACTAAAGGCCAAAACATGCATAGAAAGAGGTAGGAAGCTGGAAAAAGCATGGGAAGGCTAAGTAAAGATGTCTAGGCAACAAATATACAATGCAAATGGGTTTTGGAGCTCAAACACCTTCTTGAAAGGACCTGAATCATGGGTGCATACAGTTCACTCTCATCACTTTTTACACTTTTTGTATCTTCAGTCTCCATGCTCCATCTTTTTGTCACTCCACACTTTTTCTAGTCCTTCGGTGTGTTTCTACATCACTCGACATGGATTATCAGTTACGCATCTCTATCTACATTATGTTACCAAGCTTTCCGCTCACCAACATAAAGTGGGGGGAAATGTAGTCACTAAATCACGCACTTGGAGTCAATATTTAGTCTCGGTCTCATACTACTATTCATATGATTTGTGAGTGAAAAAAGTACTAATTAACCCATGTCCTTTGTTCTTTTTACTTTAATTTTTTTCATCACTTATGTTCCTCCAACCATACTTTCCCAATATATTTTGTCATTCAGTGTTATTTCTATTCCTGACTGGGAAATCCAGTCAGGACTAGGGAGCCCCAGGTGCCCTGGTACCCTTTGGGCACCCTGATCCTCTTGTTACTTTGCTCCCATATTTTGGGCACTTTCTAACCATTTTATCTTTCCATATTTTTAGAGTTGCATCCATCAAATACATATAAGGCTACCTTTTCATCCATCTAGCTCTATCACAAGGACCACAAGGTTGGTTCATCTGCATCATACTTCATAGGATGGTATTTTAGTGTTTCCATGCACATATTTATTACATTCTGCATCTAGTTACTTACTTGCTACTTCACAAAGTTTTAATGGCACAAGAGTAACCTAGGGCACGATTACACACACACACACACACACACACACACACACACACACACACACACACACACACACACACACACACACACACACACACACACACACACACACACACACACACACACACCTAGAACTACATTGGATCTAAGATGTAGTATAGCGCTCAGTTAGTAATTCCACCATTGTGGTAGCTAAGGAAAGTCTGACCCCTTCATATGCATCTTTCATTTTTAGGGTTTTGATGTTTTTTCTTGGGTTTTGTAGGTGATTCATTCATTTCAGGTTTCTGGTTAATCCAGTGATCTTGGTGCAATCTAGGAGTGACCAATAGAGAATATTTGGAATACTCTTTCAACCCAAAAAAATTATGAACCTGAGGACCTGCTAGGACATTAGAGCCCAAATCTGACATTAGTGGCAAGTGCTCCCGTCCTTCTAGACACTCTTGTATATCCTTATCCGACAGTCACATAATTTTCGAAGCACGGTTATGATAGTATATACTTCCATTTTACCAGGTTTCAAACTCATCATACCCTCGGAATCATTGGTAAATAGCTAAGTATTTATATCCCTTCTTTGTATTTAGGGTTTCTATATTACTTTGCTTAGTTTTCTTGGGTATTTTCAATATTGCATGTATTCCTTTATTTACTGCTCCTATAGCATTACATCATACTAGAATAATTTATATTTTAGTTAATCAACTTGATGAACTTGAATTTTCCTATCCACTTAGACAAGAATCAAAGAAGGGAACTCAATTTGGTTTCTTAAAAGTATATTTTGACTAATCATGGACTAGCTTGGAAGAATCTAGAATGAGTTTTACTAATATGTATCACTTAGGAAAAGGCAGCCAAAATAATTGCATAATTTCATAGTGGAGTGTGTGGAGGCCATTTTGTTGGAAGAGTTACTTCTCACAAAATTTTAAGGGCGGCATATTGGTGTCCTTTATTGTTCAAATATGATGCCTTATTGGTTCAAATATGTGAGAGTTGTCAACATTTTTCTAGAATACCGAAATCTTCTGGGGCCCTATCCCTGCAGTCTATGTTAATAAAAGCCCCATTTAAACAATGGGGGTTGGACTTTATTTGTCAAATATCAGACTCTTCATTTTTGGATCATAAGTGGATATTGGTAGCTAATAATTACTTTACCAAATGGGTTAACGCAATTCCCTCCTTGAAGGAAAATCATCAAGCAGCCATGGACTTTATTCTCAATAACATAATCTACAAATTTAGGGTGCCTTCTAAGATAGTTTCTAATTATTCCATGAGCTTCATAGCTAAACCATTGGCAACAATGTGCCTTGAGTATGGTATAAATTTGGATTATGCATAAAATTATAATCCTAAAGGAAATGGCAAAGTAAAATCAAGTAATCAAAACCTGTTAAAGATCCTCAGAAGAACACTAGAGACCAATAAAAATAAATGGGGTGAGCAACTCAAGTTTTCATTATGGGCAGATAGAGTTACTACCAAGATGTCTATTGCAAGAGCTTGTTTGAGTTATTATATAGAGTTCAATCCATTTTACCCCTGCACTTACCACTTTAACCTATCAGTTCATAAAGCAATTTGAAAAAGGAGAAGAGGTGAGTCCATATGAAACAAGGATGAATAAAATCATGGAATTGGATGAACAAAGAAGGGATTCCCACAAAAGACATGTCAATTTCAGAGAAAAAATCAAGAAGTTATATGTTAAGAAGGTCACTCCAAGATTTTTCAATATCGGATAGCTAATCTAGTTATGGGACAACAAACATGAAGACAAGGGAAAACATGAAAAGTTTGATGTCCTATGGATGGGACCCTTTTCTATTGACATAAGGATTGGAGATTGTACTTTATTTCTAAAATAATTAGAGGGACATTTATTAGAGAATTGTATCAATGTCAGGTATCTCAAACACTTTTTTGATTGAATTGAAGGATCAAGTATGATCATTGTAAACTTATATAGTTGTTTTGTTTTGATTTTTCTATTATTTCTATTGTTTCCCTTTTTTTGGTCTACAATGACTAGGTTTTGAGATATGGTAGTATTCTCGTGTCAATTTAATAGATATTTTCATAAATATATGAGAATTTTGTGTTACTAAATCTTTACGCAATGGATTAGGCATCTGGTGTTTGTTTTGTTCTTGTAGAACCCACAATGGGTTCCCATCACTGAGTAGGAACCACTATTGGTGCTCAATCCATTCCCTTGGATTGAGCTTCTCTTTTTATAGAAACTTTGAAGATGTAACTATTTTGTGTGCTTCATATTGCTCCTCATGCTTCAAATTTCATTCTGAGTAAGGGAGAAGTATAAATTTTGAAAAAAGAAATTGTTCGTTGGTGAAATAAAAGAAAGGATTCAACAAAAATTTTGGAGGACTGGTTTAATGGACTATTAATCAAAGTATAAAAGCTTCAGACTTGTGGGTGATTGGGATTATGTCTACATATTTTTAAAATAAACTTAAATCAAGCACCAAATGATTCATTTTCTCAAAAAACCTGAAATCTCCAAAGGCTCAAAAGCATTTAACCCAACCACAAAGTATAAATCTATAAAACTGGTTAAACAAAAAATTTAAAATGGACTTATCCATTTTAAAAAGTTTGAGACGTTTCAAATAGCTGTCAAATATCTACATCACCAAATAATTCAAATATGTAAAGGAAAGGACACAACGAGATTTTGGGTCCTCTCTAAGCCATTCCAAGTTTTGTATACTTCAAGTTTGTGGAATCAACCAAGGTTGATAGTATTTTGGGTCTAGGTGGTCTGGAAGGTCAAGGGACAATAAATGGAAACATTTTAATGAAGCTAAATAAGAAGTATACCTAGATAAAATTCATGATGTGAAGACCCAACCCTAGTAACCAATGAAATAAAACATGAAAACAAGAATATTGAACTATGAATATCCAAAGTAATGTGGAACTTTCTCACTGGTTATACGCTTCACACTCTGACAAGACTGACATGCAAAGGTATGTGGAGATTTCTCATTGGTTTTATGCTTCACACTCTTAAAGTTTTTTGTAAATGAAATTGAATTGCGAAGAAGTGTGGAGATTTCTCATTGGCTCACATGTGAAACAATCAGCTCATAGAAAAGTCTAAATTATCGAGAACTGTGGATCTTTCTTATAGAATTTCACAAAAGGTCAGTACAAGGTTCTGAATTAAGCATGCAGATTTTTCATTGGATTACATTTTTAACAATCAATCAAATCTATGAAGGTTGCAAGCATGGAGATTTTTCATTGGCTCATGTTTCGTGGCGACAAGTACGAGTAAAAGAAAAGATTGAATTTGGGATTTATGAAGCTTCAAGTGTGGAGATTCCTCATTGGTTTCATGTTCATGTTTCAGGAGGGAAGTCAAGTAAAAGAAGAATCTAAATTGTGAAGGAGCATGGAATTTTATTATTAGATCACATTTCATAGTAAAAAGGAAATTCCTGAAGCCAATCAAAATCTATCACATGTCACTCTCTGATTCATCCTGATAGGAAAAAATTCAAATGGCCATAAATTTTAATCCAGAGCTCCAAATCATTAAAATTGGTCTTGTTTGAAAGGTCTCCTCGAGCCCTTCAAGTTTGGCATCATTTGATTCAATAATTGATGGTGTTTGGTAGGAGAAAATGAGAAAATAAAAAATTCACATAGGATGTACCTAACAATATCAGCTAATTGTTTTTTTGTATGTGGTAGTGAAGGCATGGAATCGATCCCAAAATACTAACAAAAATTGAATATTTTTAGTTAGAAAAGTTACATTCCCGCTCTAATTAAAAAATATCTTTCTTTGTGAATAAAGAGGTGAATCAGTTGCTATTTTTGTTTTGGGGGGGTCAAATTGTAATTCATAATTCATCAACCAAATTTCTATAAATATGGGGATTTTCCTCATATAAAGGGTGGGTTTTATTATTTAGTTAGTTTTGGTATTATGATCAAAGGGCATAGTCTTTCTATTTCTGAAAAGGTCAGAAGAGATATAATTTTGAATAGTGCATGTTTCCTTTATGAAATTCATATATATTTCCATTTCCCATACTTTTGTGTCAAGGTGGTTATAATGTATAGTCATTGAAAAACTTTGAGAACATTCTCTTGATGTTCCCTTGTTAAGAAAGTCCAAGATTTGAATGAAATATGTCCTCTTTTGAGTTAAATTTTTGTGTTTATAGTTCTGTATGTTGAATTGTCAATTGATTGAGTTATATTTTCTGCTACTATAGTCTTGTGTTTATTGCTTCTCTTTTTTTTACACTATATCATTCCTCAATGGTTGTGCTTTGGTCATTAGCTCAATATTGTGCTTATGATAATTTACTCTATAATATTGGAATTAATTGTAAAATCCTTACTCTAACCATTTTTTTGAAGTGATTTTTGTTATCCTTTGAGTGTATCTTGGGAATACAAGGGAAGAAGCAATAAAAAACTTCATTAGAATGCTTACATGAGATCTTGTGTCAAGTATTTTAGATATTGTGTTGAAATCTTTGCATCTATTGAGTATCAATGAATGTAAAACTTTCGTTTAAAAAATATCACTACTTAATCCATTTTTATGTACTTTGTAGAATTACAGGCTAGTCTAAGTGTTAAATGATATGTTATAAGGAATATTTCAGCCTATAATCCCCCCTTTATGAAGTTACAAATACCATAATTGATCCCAACCCCTCATATTAACTTCCATTCATTCCATTTACTACCTTGTTTTCTGTAAATATCACTGAAGGTGCCTTCTATCCTTAATTCTATTTCATAAAGAATGCAAGAGACAACCAAACTTTAATGTCTATAGTAACATGTGTCTCTAGTATAGTAAGCATATAAGACATATTTTATGACAACTCGTGAGAGTGATTGTTGTGTTCATGGCCATTCTTATCCTAGATTGATCCATCATTTGACAAGTCAAGATGAAAAAATAATTCATCTCCCCTCCTCTGTATTCAACTTACACCATGGGTCCTCTCACCCTGGTTCAAGGCAGGACCAAAAGTAGCAAGGAAAATGCCATGCCTCCTTTGTACGTGCCCCTCAATCATCCTAAGGCTTGATCCCAAGGAAAGTGTTAGACCCCTCCCAGATTACAAAATAATATATTACCTAGTCTACCACCATCCAAACATCCCCCTTCAATAAGAATAATTTTTTTAGGTCACCAGGGGATGTAGAATTGAGGACCAATAGAAGGGACGAAGAGTAAGTTGCGTTTAGTGGGCCACAGTGAGTAGCAAGAGTGATTCGCTTGGGGGAAAATTTGAGAGGTTTGCAACAAGCTATATTTTCGAGATGGGGAGAGGGTTGGAAAGGTTGTGTGAGGGTGTTGAGATCGAGTTGGGGTAGCTTCGCAAGCTAGTGAGAGGGTTGGAGAGGTTAGGTGAGGGGGTCAAGAGAGATTTTTGGTAGCTCTGCGATCCGGTCGCAAGTGTGAATGGAAAGGGAAAGATATGGGATAATGAGGAGCTTACAAGTTAGGTTAGGTGAGCTCAGGGATGGGAATGAGTAAGTGGAGATCATAGACAAGTTGGGTGGCTCGTATGTGTGATTTAGGACAAGGTTGAGGTGAGGCGAATGATTGTAATGTAATAGGAAGATTGTGTTAATGAAAATAATATGGGATGAATATGTGATGAAATGATGATGATGTGAAAGGAATGAAGATGACAGTGGATGCCTAGGGATTTTCGATCCAAATGAGGCGTATTGTAAGTATGAAACTAACATGATTATAAAGACATAGCATAAAGGATGTGTAGGTGAATGAAGATGGTTTGAAACAAATTTTTGGTGAACAAATGAGGAGCTCGAAGACATGAGACATGAGAGAATAAGTGAGCTAAAATGGGAGGAATAAGATCTAAACTACACAAAGTCACATCCTAGCCCTACGACTAATGGAGATAATGTATGAAGACCTGTGAGACAGTGAGTTAAAAAACAAGCCCACATGTAGGTGTGAGTGAAATAGGGGTTTGGCGAGTAGTGAGATGGAATATTATTATAATTCATGCATTACTCTACTACCAGTCATGCATCCATAGCCTCGATAGAGATACATTTGATTCTAGTCATAAAATTTCTCTACTTCCAATCAGGCATCCATAGCCCCAATAGAGATACTAGAAATACTCCTGACATAGAGTGTTTGATATCTCTCTTTTCTTTTTTGTTTCTTTTTGAATTTTGACATTTTCTTTTGATTGTTTTTATTTATTTTTCACATGATATGCAACTCTTTCGGGTTTGCCAAGGGGTCACCAAAATGTATCCCTAGATTTGGATTACCTTCAAGATGGATTAGTTAACATAAAAACTCTGCATCAATGTAGCTAAAACAAAATGGGCTTATGTCTCCTTTGTGAATAGAGGGACAATTTTAGTTTCTTTCATTGAATAAAGTGGGTAAAACTCTTCATATATGAATCTAAACCTGAACACAAGAACTCTTGAAAAAATTTAGTTTTTTTTTCTAGTTAGGGGACTTTCCTCAGTCATGTCCCTAACCATTTTAAGGAGATAAAAGACGTTTTATTGATTAAAATGACATAACAGTAGATGAAAATAAAAATTATACCTGACTCAGATCACAGGACAATCGTGGTTGTGATTCACCAGAAATCATATAGAGATTGCAATCCAATCGCATTTTTTATTCCCACATGTTTTGGAATCATGCTTTAAAATGTTACAACAAGTTGTATCATTCCTTTGTGATTTTTTTTCACTTCTTTAAAACCTGCAAAACTAAGATATGTGAACAAGAGAGAAATAAAACTCAAGTATAGCCTTAGTGCAAAAAGAGTCAAGGGTTGGACTACTTAAGAGAGAATGAAATGATGTGGGTGAGGGTGGTTTTATAGATTTGAATTGCATGGGGTAATAGGACACATATGGGTGTAATTATAGGGTCCATAGTGCATTGGGCATGCACATGGGTAGGTAGGATGAACATAATTAATTGTAGTGGGTGATGGTTAGTAAATATGTAGTGAATTGTCTTTTATCCCCATTTTGTGGGGTTATTTGAGTTTTTTGGTATTTTTTTTTGTTTTTATAATGTTTTTGAATAAGGTATATTATGCGCAAGGTATATTTTTTAGTGTCTACAAAGTTATCTAGTATTTTTTCCAGCCATAAATGCCACTGGATGATCCATGTCACCCACATCCATGAGTTGTTAGAAGGTGACATACTTGGCTAGGCCTCCTAAGCCTAATCATCACATATAGTTGTAAGGATAATTGGTCAACCATATTAATGATAAATACACCCCAAAAATTTGGTAAACAACCCATTGGTTGGTTGACTTGACAACCTTACAAACACATGATATGTATAGGCTCTTTTAGCTAGCCTTGCTCTTACGCATAAAGAATATCCATGTGGATGTTGACCCAAAAACCATGCAATTTTCAATAATTTTGATGCCTTTCAATCTCCTCACCAATATTTTTATTGATTCTCATTAGTATCCTTACTTCCCCCTCATGTTCCATATTCAAGTCTCATTGACTCCACCATTGAGCTAGTTATGTTTATTATGTGACCCCCACCAAATTTGAAAATCATGTTAGCAGTTGTAGACACTCAAATTTGGTATTTTACACTTTGGTAACCCTTTATTTGATTATACACTCTTGCTATGATGAATGTTACTTCTCCATTCCCACTTAGTACTTTCCAATATCCATTATTTAGCTTGTGTGTCCTTGCAAGATGACATGTCGAAAAAATTTGAGAATGAGATGTATACAATCCATAAACAAACATCATTTGATAAGCTCAAAAATTCATTTGATATGTTTTCTGGTCCTTTTCATAGTTGTACAATTTGGTCAAGTTCATACTATCTGGTCTTGACCTCTTTGTACAGTCTTGCACCAACATGTCTTCAAACTACACTTTCAATTTGAAATATACCTTTGGGTCTTATACTTCATCTAGGTCATCCTTTCTCATATAAATCATCTATGAAACCCAATATAATAAAGTAAACACTACTTCATTTTCTAACCTAAAATCCTAAGGATATACACTAGAGCACTCACTTCATAAACTTGCAAAAGGAATTCAAATCTCCCTAAATCTTAGAAGTGCACATTTATATAGTAATTAAGGTAGTACCCACATCAGCTCTGAAGCTATAAACTAGGTCAAGGAATCCATATCTCTATAAAAAAAATGTGTGGTTTCCATATCTCTATTCCAAAAGCATCCAAACATCCTCTCTCCAAATTTTTAAATATCAAGTGCCAATTTAAAGCAAGAATGGTCAAAGTAATTTACAAATATGATTGATCTATCTAAAGATGTGTGGTTCCTCTAAATTAGTATTTGTTTGACAAAGAATGTTGACAAGATTTCCCAGGTACTATTATCCCCTTTGGGAACATTATTCCTCTTTTCCTCATCTCTTATGTTTTGAAACTCCACATCAGCCATTATATTTTTTTAAACTTCTATTATCACTTTGGTCAGGTCACAAGGTCGGTGTGTGTTTAGTTTTTAATAAGGAAATTCAGACAAAGGAGTCATATATATATACATGAATTACTATTCTAAAGTGGGATAGGAATTTTTGGCTATTACTTCCTATCTACTACTTGGAAAAAGAGAAATATTCAAGGACTACATTTGGGATGCATCATTCACTGTATAGGAAGGGGAAATTATGAGTTCCATCACACACATTCATATTGGGGTAAAAGTAGTTGTATCATGTTATCTTGGCATGATTGGAACAAGGGAAACCTAGCTTTAAGGGACACAATTCTATCACACACACACACACACACACACACACACACACACACATAAAATATACATTGATTCTAAAATATAGTGCAATGCTCGGTGGAAATCACATTGGGTTGACCATCAAGGTTAATCCAACTCAAGCATATGCATATTTTATTCCATCTAATGTGTGCATGAGATTTTTTCAGGTAGCTAGGGTTTGTTTTATACGTTCAGGTGCAACATTGAAACCCTATATAATAAAGATAGAGTGACAAAAAGTGAAATTAATAATATATGATCAAACCCTGAAAAGAGCATATTCCAAACTATTTCCAAGACACTAGTGCCCAGTTCAGACACTAGCATGTGGGTGGTCCTGTCCTATATTGGGAACTTTTATTTAGTACACTTACATACCATTATTTGTTAAGTGAAGCACATACGATCCAGATCCATCCTATTCCATCAGTATTCCATCCCAGATCCAACATAGACAACAAGTTATAAGCTAAGTCACTCTCATCCTCTTATTACTTGCACTTTTTTCCATTTCATGTTAGATATTGTGAATGTATGGCATTATCTATGTGATCTCAATCCTTTGATAAATATTAAAATATTTTGTTAAATAATTTGTTCAACCCATTTATTGAGCAAATTCTAGATTTCTATAATATCCTTCATTTTATTTTTTTCTTCGTAGCCCTAACCCTAGTAACCTTAGGGTTTCTTTTTTGGTTGTGGATTTCAATATATCTCATTTATCATGTAAAATCGTAGGGATCATTATCAATATCTAGATAGTTTTCCCACATCTCCCACCTATCATAGCTCCCATGCATCTTCATCTAGCACATAGGGTCTTGAATCTATTGTTCCTTCCTAGATAATTGTTGACAATTCTCCTCCATTATATATTTAGGTTTGCATTCATAATGTGTTTGTTAAGCACGCTTTAGTTGATAATGGGTCTAGTCTTAATATATGTAACATTTCCTCTTTCCATCAAATAGTACTTTATGTTGTTGATCTAACTCCATCTACTCTATGTATCTATGGTTGTGATAACATGCCTAAGCGAGAATTAGGAGAAATCTTTCTACCGATTACTATAGGATCATGCACTATTAATTTTCTATGTCATGTTACGCCTAATAAAATCAATTATAATATCCTTCTAAGTCATCCTTGGTTACATATTATGCATGTAATCTCTTCTACCCATGTCATAGCACATAAGGACCTTTCCCCACATTCTTCCATGGATAATTCTACCATATATTTCACACCTCATGTTGTTACTCTTTGTGATATCCCTCTCGTACATGATAATGAAGTTATTACTTGCATTCCACATCCTTCTTCTCATGTGATGTAATATAGTGCTACCGGTTTACATGATGAAATTTCTATCAGTAACCATGATGCTCCTCCAACTATGGCTCACTTTCATCTAAATGGTGTTCGACCCATAATGCATACTATTGCACACTTACCTATATTAAGAACTTTGTCACATATGGTGATTTCTACATCTAAATGCCTAAGATATTGGGAGACACTCACATCCCCATTAACAATGTCACCATGACCATGGATTTCAAATGTGTTACTTGGAAAAACTCTTGTTGCAATTATAATGACCCTATGCTTATTGAATTAAATGTTACACCATTTCCTGCAGCTTCCCCACCACAAGTAAGAACATAGTGTGACTATTTGATAATGATTCCTAATGCTCTTCCCTCACTCACTTTCAAAACTTATATACATGACTCATATATTATAAATACACCTAATCTTGTTGTGTCCATAGGGGAAATAAATTCCCCTCTTTCCACATTTATGCATATGGTCATAGAGGCTAGTACACAAAAATTAAATGCTTCTAATCTTCCCAAATTGAGCCTATTTCTTATGATGATTTGTGTGTCTCTCACTCGATTGTTTGAGGTTTATATCGATGAGACTCCTAGCACTACATCTATTGCACATCACTTTGCTCACACCTTGATCCTTATGTTATCATATCCTCTTGCCACTATTACCTACAGTCCCAATGTCCTACATATTCTAGCTACACCTAATGAACACACTCTTATTTATTATGGCATTACACATATTACTCATGTAGTTAGAATCTTGAAATCTATAGGGTTATCCCCTCATTATATTGATATTGTTCTATGGTATCTCTTGTGTTACCCTTATTACCCGTTGGCACACTCTTGTTCTAGGTTCAAACATGATTGTTGAGAGTGCACTTACCTATATGAACCTCACTTTACACACATACACTAGGGACAACCTTGCTCCCCTCCCCTATTCATATTATTTCATATTCTCATAGTTCAAAAACATTCAAATATTGGGAAAAAAAAACACAAAACAATGTTACTTTAGATCTTGGTTGCATGTATCCTTGTTGGTTTTTATTATGTTGCATCTTTCTTATCATGTTAGTTTAATTCATAGTATTTTCTATCCTTTTACATAAACACCATGCATGTTCACATGGTACTTTGAGGTTCATGAATGTAGGATATCTATAGGTAATCACATGATGCATGATGTTTCAAATTTTTCTCTACCAATCCCACTGAGGCTCCTAGGGGCATTTGTTTGCTACTTATCTATATTAAGGTTTTATCATTACAATATCTATTACTTTCATTCCTATTTTTATCTATATAAATTGTGACATACGCTATCTATTTTTCTAACATGATAACGGGCGTTTCATGTGTATCATTTTTTTTACAAACCTACTCTAAACCATAGCTATCTGATTTGCATGTCTTTTATGTTTATGTCTTTTTTTTCATTGTTTGTGGGATTTTATATATGTTTGATTTCTTTTTTTCTTCTATGGCCTTGAATTCCTTAAGTTTCTTGTGACTATAGTAATAAAATCACGAACTTTGAGTCAATATTTAGTCTTGGTCTCGTACTCCTATTCATTTGGTTTTTAAGTGAAGAAATTACTAATTAACCCATGTCCTTTGGCCTTTTTTAGTTGTCACTTCTGATCCTCCGACCAAATTTGACCAGTCTGTTTTATCATACCAGGGTGCCTAAGGCACCCTGGTCCCCTCTAGGCACCTTGATCCTCTTTGCACTTTACTCTCACCTTTTGGGCACTTTATAGTCATTTGAGTTTTCTATTTTCTTAGTGGTCGGCCTTTTCATGGTTTATTATGAAATTAGAAAAAGAAAACTATATAAATATAAAGCTATAAGACCATAATGAGGGACCAAGAACTAAGCATCTACTATCACCATCTAGATTTGTATCCATCAAAGGAACCTACAACTACATTTGCATCCATATAGCTCCATCACAAGGTACACAATGCTTGTTCATCTACATCACACTTCATAGGAGGGGAGTCTATTGTTTCCATGCACACATTTATTACATTCTACATCTAGTTATTACTCGCTACTTCACAAAGTGCGACTGGCACAAGAGGAACCTAGGGCATGATTTTTCACACACATGCCTAGAACTACATTTGTTATGTGATATAGTGCAGTGCTCAATTAGTAAGTCGACCATTGTGGCTGCTGAGGACAGTTCGACCCCTTCATATACATCTTTCTTTTTTAGGGTTTAGATTCTTTGTCCATGGTTTTGTAGATGATACCTTATTGCATGTCTTACAGGAAAATCTGATGTAGTCCACCAAATTTAGTGCGACTTGAAGAAAGTACATACGAACATCCATTGACACCTCAAAAGAGGGTTTAGACCATTTCTGCAGACTATGGCACCCACAGGCACCCCTCCCCCTTTCTAGGTGCCCTAGTCTGGTCACAGAGTTAGGATCTGTGATCTCTCAAGCTTCTTTGTGGCCATTTCCTCCTCATGTTCACCTGGTTCACACTGCGATATAATTTTGCACCTTCTTCGAATCAGCTAAGGACTTGTTGGCAAGAAAATTTGTCTTATGGACAAATTAGTGGGTTTCAAGCCAAGCTATGGGAATCTAAGTCCCTATACTTGAACAGTGCAGCTTCCGCATGTGCATGCATGAAAAAGTGGATTTTAATGGTGGCCTTTTGACCAGAGATCCAACAGGGGCACTCCACTAACCCTGTGGAAAAGCTAGCAATTTCTCACTAGAGAAGAACTTTTCCTGAGAAGGGGAAAGGGAGTGAGAATGGAGGTAGGAGAATATAATGTTGTGAGTAGAATATCAGATGCCCACACACATTAATTAGAAATTTCATTTATAGTCAGAGGAAAAACAAATCCGCAGGAAAAACTACAAGACCAAATGAAACTCATTGGTCACAATGCACCAATTAATTCCTCAATCAAAGAGGCAAAAATTCCTTCTTTTATTATTGAATCTTGAGTAGAGTTTGTACATAGCTTGAGAATGGAAGAAATTTGAGGAAGAAGAGGAAATAGAAGAAGAATGGCATTTTCTGTCTATTCCAGGTATAAAGCACTCTGGTCTTTCTAAAATCAATCTCCATCCCTTTGGAATGGCTCTGAGAAGCCATTATATCCTTTGCCAAAATGGTTACAATCTTTACAAATCATTTACGCCTTTTCAAATTCCTCTGTTGTGAAGAAAAAACTCATGGCAGGTTAAAAACCAGATCTTCCAAAGCCACCGTTACATTCGATTTGTCAGTTTAAATACAGACCATATGATTTGATCCTCTAACTCTGAAATTGGGCCATCCATGTGGCAGGAAGGGATTAGAGTAGCTACAGGGGAAGCCTTTCTCATTTTGTGAATTTTCGTGAGATTTGGCAATTTGGAACAAATTGGCCCACAGCCCTGCTTTGACTTTTCAACTTAGACATGTGGCACCCTCTGATTGGAAATGGGGTCATGGCCCTTTTCTCAACATTTTAACCTTTTTTTTGGAAAAAGGCTTAAAAACTCAAATTCCTCCATCGGTCTGCTCTCCCGCTTTGACTTTGTAACTGCAAGCTTGAGATTTGAATTTTTCCCTTTATATCCTGATCTAGGGCTGCGGGGCTTTTTTTAACTTTTCTCCTTTCTTACAAAGAGGCTCAAAAACTCAATTTCCTCCACCAGCCCGCTCTTCCACTTTAAAAGCACCTTTTGAAATTACGTCAGGCTGACGCATGTCTCCTTTCATCGGGGCTATACATTTCAACGGTGGGCTTCATCTTTGACTTTTTCCCTACAAGCTAGATTGGGGCTGCGGGTCACTTTTTAACTAAACTTCTTCACCAGCCCGCTCTTCTGCTTTGACTTTTCAATTGTAGGCTTCACCTTTGACTTGTTTCCTGTGGGCTTCACCTTTGGCTTTTACCTTTATAGCCTGGTCAGGGCCGCGGGTTACTTTTTAACTTTTCACATTTTTTATAAAGAGGCTCAAAATTTCAAATCCCCCCGATGGCCTGCTCATCCACTTTGAAAGCACCTTCTAAAATTGTGCCATTGTGACACGTGGAGCCGTCTGCTGAGCCTTCCATACTTAACTGATTTTATCCCATTTTACCTTCATTTTGTACCTAGGACAAGTGGAAATCCTGCGCTTAATTGAAGATTGTCCCTTGGACCCTACCCCTGGAGTTGCATTGTTGCGCCATGTGGCTGCTTCCTCTAGATTTTGAAGTATGACTGAACTGCATCTAATCAGAGAGACTTTCGTATCACTTGGGGATGCTGAGGAAAAATTTGACAAGGAAAGAAACACCCATCATTCTCGACTGTGGCAAAAATACACCGAGGAAGAGAACTTCGTCATTTTGAATCCAATTTTTGAATTTCCTTTGCGAGCCAAAGCCATGGAGGTGAAATAGTGATTTTACAACACAAGCCATAGAACAAGTGAACAATTTTGATCACAAAGGAGATTGTAGAGAGGATACTTCGTGCACAGACCAAAAAAATGGATGATTTCTAAAAACGAGCAAAACAGAGGTTTTAAACAGCCTCTAGGGCACGAATTTTGCTAATTTCTTGAATCTCTAACTTGGCTTAAATACCAACGAAGGTCATGAGCTCAAAAAAATTGAATTTGGCTATGAAAACGCAGAGCAATTTTCAGGAGACAATAGGGCTTCTTAACCCTTTCTTACACAATAGGGTTTTTGTACGATGGAAAAGAGACAACTGAGTATGGGAATCTAAAAGTAACTTTTCCTCGCACCCGACCTCCCGAGGTCATGCCGAGATAGCTGGTGGGGGTTAAATATGTGCGGGATGCAGACAAGCTAATTAGGCAATTTGATGTCTTCGACGCGCACTAGTGGAAATTGTGAATCTAAGGTAAAGAAAGCCCTCCTAACCTGGACTAGTGTGATAGATCGATCCGCAAGGATGACTACTCGAAGGCTTCAATCAATATCAAGATCTGGCGTGATTCGGTCTATAGGTTGTGGAATACATGTAAAATAACCTGGGATAGTTTCGTCTGTATCTCCAGATAAGGTCATAGAGCGGATGGTAAATATAATTGACTCTATGGGTGATTCTATAGCCTAGTCCAGAACTCCTTAGCTTTGTTAGCTACTTGTGTCTAGCAAGGATAACCATTTGATGATGATAGGTGGTAGCGGAGTAGATCTGAACACTAGTGTACATAGGTCAGCATCTACGTCTGATTCACCTATGGACTCATTGGGTGGTGGGACTTGTGGGTCACAACCGTAGATTTGTATTTGTTGTAGTTCTGCTATGGTCATGTGCAGATTTAGTCTCTAATCCCTAGTATCTAATAATCATATGCTTTCTCAGCTTCTATATTCAAAATTAATAATTGTGTGATCTTCTCAGAATATCTTATAGGCATTTGTGCAACCTCAATTCTAAAGCTAGTATCTATATTTGTGAGAGTCTCTCCTGCATTTGGTTGTGGGACCAAAGGATCACTACCAAAGGTCTGCTCTCTTTCAAACCCTTCCACAGTCATGCGGATATGAATCTAGGGTAATCCGTAGTTTGGTTGATTTGACCAAAATGTGTGTGCTTGGTCATCCTCTATGTTTAACCCGTGTAGTTGGAAATTGGTTTGTTGTAAGTTTATCGTTGTTCGGAAGACTTGGATCCTGAGATTCTGATCTATATCAATTATGGTTGTGACAAGATTGGGTTGGGGTACGATTTCCTCGAATACGTATTCCTTGCGCTCTCTAGGTCCCGTGATTGTCATACAAATGCAATAATGTAAACTAAATGCAGCAAAATAAAATTAACTATGCAAAGTATGTCTATAACATATATAACTTCTATATTTTTGTTATTTTCTGATGAATTTTATAAATGAATTTGAAAGAGAAACTATTTTAATAAATCTAGAAATTGACGGTTAACCTAGTGTCAAATTTTCAAACAAACAAAGTAACTGAGTATAGCTACTTGCCTGTGCAATTGTAAATCTATTCTAAACAATGAAATAACTGATCTAATATATTTGAAAGACTCTCGATCCTACCTCAGAAATGAGGAAAGAATCATAGTCTCTCATAAACTATTAATCCCCATAGCTTCCCTGGTAATATCAAAAGTAAGATTGACTGAAATAAAGTAATTAACTACTCTATTTGATATGATTCAAATTATAACTTTTAAAGCTAGAACCTGGATTCTGTAAAACAGTGGCAAATTTGATGGTGTGTGTGATCTTGTCCCCTTAGTGTGATCTCCTCGTTCCTTCGTGTTCATGTGGATCTAGAAAAGCATGTAATGCTAGCATCAACAGAAGTAGATATTGGGACAAAGGCAGATTAGGATACAGACTGAATACAATGTGTGTAGGAGAGAGATAGCGTAAGAGTACAGAGCTTAGCTTATTTAATTCCTAGCGGGATTTATTGCAATTCATGCAACATAAAACATCCAGAACCTGAAACTATCTTGTTTGAAGAACAAAACCTGCAACTTTAATGGCTTCCTATTGAAAACAAACTACTCTACTCCAATGGATTGGATGAAATATCAATAGCACTTGCACAAGATGGATATGTGGTTTCCTAACAGCAAAACAACACTAACTAAGCATGTAATGAAAGAAACTAAGAATTCTAAGTAAAAGGAAAGACTAATCTATTGCAATGAGAAATTCAGAGGAAAAATTTATGGGCCATTTTCTTGAGCACAAGCCAACTATTTATAGCATTTGCATTTACCCAAGGTAAAAACCAAATTGATCTCTTAAACTATAAACAATGGAAAAACATTATTCCAGGGAACCAGAATCATTAATGCAAGCTTATGGCAGTAAAAAAAAGCTGGTAAATGTTGAAATTTTCGTCAGTCCTGTTAAAATAGTATTCTGGAAAACGCATAAAGGACCGCCGCCCTGAGCAAGGTGGCGGTTACAGGACCACCACCATGCTTAGGGTGGCTGTCACAAGACCGCCACCCAGGCAGGGCAGTGGTTTCGTAACTGAAGAGCAAAAGGCCAAGAAAAGAGGGAAAAAAAGAAAAACAAAGTATGCGGGGGCTAAGCGGGGCATGTGGGATGTTAACACACACTTGGGGAGCTTTTTCGGATTCTGAACACCTTGCGAGGAGACTTGTATCATCATTGGGGCACGTGTTATGTTGTTCTGGCAGTGCAGTACCCTACAATTTTGGGCACATACATATTTCCCCCTCAGAGAATTGTTTTAGCCATGAAGAGTGCGTAAAACGGTGGGTCCGAGTATGGCAGTCCCGAAATGGGAAGTTGGAAGTTATACCTGATACGTCCGTGTGTCGAAATGACGCCATCCAAAATTCTCGCTCCCTGCAAAATGAAAAGAGAACTCAAGTGCAGATAGACAAGATAGATCAGAAAATAAACACTAAAATAATGGGAAATGAGGGCATACCATTTATGCGGGGGTAAGAACTTACCTCCGTCAGTACTCCAAACCTGTGAAAAAAGAAAACATTTAAAACAAGTCAGGTTGCTATATAGATGAAAGTGGGCCCATTTTCCTATTCATTTGTGCATGCTGATTTGATTGATTCTAAGCTCTGAGACCCACAGTGACAGTTTCTTACGAGAGTAGAGCCAAAACATTCATGACGAGATAGCGATCATGCCTCCGCATGCAGATTATCGACCCGTGAGATCACAGGTTAGTTTTCCACAATTTATCGTTTTTACCTTCAAATTTTTAAAATGTTAAAATCTTTGTCATGGGGGGTTATTTTCAAAAATGTTAGGTTCAAAAGGTCCATCTAGGGGGGGTACCTACTGGGTAGGCTTTGTTTTTAGCTAAAACGGTCCTTTTTTGGTGTTTTTAGGATTTTTAAGTTATAAAACCCGCGTGGGTTTTCGGGACACGACCGCCGCCCTGCCCAGGGCGGCGGTTACACGACCGCCGCCCTGTTCAGGGTGGAAGGCTACCACCCTTAAGGTGGCAGTTACGAAACTACCTCCCTACTCAGGGCGGCAGTTTTGCACAGAATGTCAAAAGAACACCTGTTTGAGATTGTTTTTACATTTTTAGCATTTCTATGTGTTCTCATGATTTTTCTAATGTCACTTGGATGCTAACTTGCTTTGTTTTGTGTGTTTTTGGGTGTATGCAGGCGAGAGAGGAGTACATTCGGTGGAGCCGAGAGAGGGAGTGTGACTGGCTCCCAGCAGTGTTAGACGCCCTTTCACAGGACGAGCAGGATACTCTCCAGAGGGCTGGTATACTACGTATATCATGGGTCCCCCATGTTGCACCATCTAGTCACATACTCTGTGACTTGTTTTCCTACTGGGATGCTGATCGGAACACCTTCCGATTACCAGGGGGTCTGAGGTGAGTGGACCATCACACTAGAGGATGTTTACCATATCCTGGGGGTCCCGATCATCGGGAGACGACTCAACCTCGAGACAGCAGGTTCACGGGCCCAGATAGCACAGTGGGCTTCTTATATGGGAGATGCAGTCATCTCCACGGGTTTGAAGAAGGGGGTCAGAGTCTGATCTATTCCTAGTTTTCCCATCCCCTTGATTCGTCAGGCTATTATGGGGATCCTTGCCTCGAGATTGATCAGGGACAAGGGAGGAGACACATTACTATACTGCTGGTCCCCCATCATTGCACAGATCGAGGGCCATGGCCGGATTTACACCTGGGGAGCAGACATACTTGGGACTACCTACCATGACTTGTACAGGGTAGTCCATTTACAGGGGCAGTCTTTGAGCCACCCGACCCTGGTCATGAGTTGGGTTTACGAGCACTTCATTCCTTATGGTAGAGGTGTAGAGGTGACAGATCCCGAAGCTGTGAGGGCAGCCAGATGGACAGATATGTCGGTGCTCAGAGCACCTCATCAGCCAGTTGCTTCTCTGACCACCGATGACATGGAGGCCACACCATATCAGACCATGGCAGGTATATGGGGCGAGGAGGCTCTTACTTTGATCTCCTGCTCCACCACAGGGCAGCTTATTGACAAAGTGGGGTGAGTGGAGATACACCCCTTTGGCCAGAGTTCCTCAGCAGTTTGGCCTACCCTACATGGGCATGCTTCCCCTGGTAGCGCCAGTATACAGGTCAGTTCGAGAGGCCAGAGGGGGCCCTAGAGGATGGGGTTGGACAGTTGTTACTCCTGGCATTCCTATTGCAGCCAGGAGGATAGTACGTGCCTGAGGGAGAGCCGGTGCACCTCATGCACCCTTGCTTCGGATTGCCATGGGTCCTGCCCATAGCAGCGATGACCCCATCGACATAGACTCTGAAGTCTGAGGAGTTCATAGGGGGAGAGACTAGAGGAGGAGACTGAGGAGGACAGTGATCCTGAGTGGCATGACACTCAGGATATCATGCAGGCAGAGAGGGCCGAGCAGAGTGCAGAGAGAGTTACTCTGGTTTCAGAGGAGCCACTCTCCCAGGGCCATGGTGGGGAGGACGAGTCCGTTGTAGGATGCTACGTTGCTCCAGCCACGGGGGGAGCACCTCAGTCAGCGGCGGCATCTGTGGCAAGTGTTGACCCTAGAGATCCATCCTGGAGGCCTGGTGATCCGAGTAAGTTACCACCCTTCCTTTTAATGTTTTTTTTTAGTTAGGATTTCCTTAGTTACTATTTCTCCTCTTGTTTACTCTTGTGTTTTATCTCTTGTTTCATTTCTAATTTTTTTTTCTCCTCTTGTTTGCAGAGACCGCTGATGAGTGGCGGGACCTGATTCGCAGGGTATGCACCGATACCCTGATGATCCCCATGGAGAGGACCCGTGCAGAGTTGTTTGTGGATGCTGGGGAGCCCTCAACAACTGGTAGACATACTAACATCTTTTCCCCTAGTCTAGCATGTGGCCAGGATGGTATCGACTCTCCGCACGGAGCTAGCGGGGTATAGGACAGCCGAGCGCCTGATGAGGAGTCATTCTCGTGGCGAGACTGTGGCTACCCCTCGGGATCCTGAGCCCTCCGTGCACTCAGAGCACCGACGTAGCCAGAGTCCTAGGCATGGGCGTGCACCTTCAGAGGGGTCTCATAGGGGTTGAGAAGCCACTTGGCTCTCCTAGATTTTTTGTATGATATATTCTTTTGTATATCTCGGGCTCTTTGAGCGTTTTGACCATGCTTAGCACATGATGGCATTGTACAGAAACTTTGAATATGATATATATATATATATATTCTTTTTGGATCAGACTTTTGGCATTTATGGCTTACTTGCATTTCCAGTTTCCTCATGTGAACTATGATATTATGCTTATATGCTCTTTAGAATGTATGCAATGGAGAACAAATGATGCAAGTGTTTACTTTCTTTTTGTATTTTATGATGCTGATATATGATAATGTAGATACAATGTGATTTTGAATCTTAGTTTCTGTAAGCAATTTTGGATACTTCATATTTGTTTTGGCAAAGTGGTGAAGATAAGCTGGTATGATGAGTAGATAGACTTGCCCCTCTCCTAACCCCACGCAACTAGTAAGATGCGAGGGCTCATCACCGAGAGCTGAAAAGGGCACAAGTTATGAAATGTGTTGAAATGATATTGATGAAAGATAGACAAAGCTTTGACGGAATCAAATTAGGATGCTACAAGCTTACTCCACTCGAGTGAATTCATAGTTTTGGGATGCAATTTGCTTTGCGGTTTATCTAGACTTAGATCCGTAGATGGCCATATGGTAGACAAAATTTGGGTTTTAGGATTTTGAACTCTCTTGGAATTTTGGACATCCGATTCATTTGTTTTTGACTCAAGACTTCAAGATTTGAATTGTTTGTTTATGACCTTTTGCATTTGCTTGTCAAGAGGACCCCCCACACCTTGCCCCATGCTACTAGTAAGAAGCGTGGGTTTATCACCATAGGCAAGGCATAGGTGAGTAAGGGCATTTCCATCCTTTCCCAACCCTACGTCACTAGTAAGAGACGCAAGCTCATCACCGAAGGTTGGTGGGGCAAGGAAATGTGTAAATTTAAAATTTTCTATTTGATCTATATTTGACTTGTTTACTTGAGCAAAATGTCAGTGTGTTCTTATTTCCAAAGAGATATACATACGGGATAGATGTGACACCATGAAGCTTCTAGAACAGACCATAGGCAAGACACCTATCCTAAGAAGAAACCAAAAGTGAGAATAAACCCGCAGATCTTGGCATGGTTACCATTAAGACCTTGTCATATCTAGCTTTATTTGATGAAATGATTCTGAAATAGTTTGATGACATCATGGAAATAGAGAAGTATGATTAGAGTGTTTATGCCAACAACATCATGAGTTTGTAATGAATTGCTTTGAGAACAAATTCCTTGATCACAATTTTGTACGAAACAAGCGGACAAAATGATCCTAACTATATGAAGATGCAATGTAGATATAATTATACAAGTAGTACTAATTGCTTACGCGTAGAATCGTTTGAGGTGTAGGGAATTGACTGTTTCACCAAATTCCTCACCTTCCAGCGTACATAGGAGATATGCACCATTTCCATAGTCCTTCATGACTCGATATGGGCCCAACCATTTGGGTCAGAACTTCCTTCCTTCACCGGTCTTCTTGTTGATCCAGCTGTCCAGCCTTAGAACTAGATCACCCTCATATATATCGCGTTCATAGACCTTCTTGTTATACTGCCGGCACATTCGGTTAGCATAGACTCTGTGCCGCTATTCGGCATCTATCCTAGCTTCATCTAGGCTTTCTAGTTGGGAGAGACGTGCTTCTCTATAAGCGTCTTCATCCAGGATCCCTTGTAATGAAATACGGAGACTAGGTATTTCAACCTCCAGCGGGAGAACTGCTTCTACCCTGAATACTAGTGAGAAAGGAGTCACTCCTGTTGGTGTCCTTATTGAGGTTCGATGGGCCCATAAGGCCGGATATAACTTCAAATGCCAATCTCGTTTGTTTTCTTTCACCGTTTTAAGGAGAATGGCTTTTAATGTTTTGTTCGTTGCCTCATCCTGTCCATTGGCTTGAGGATAATACAAGGAGGCTGTATGATGGCTTATTTTAAATTTATTGCATAATTCATGAACTTCGTCATTCTTAAAAGAAGTCCTGTTATCTGAGATAATGACTTGTGGGATACCATACCTACAAATGATTTGGTTCAAAATGAACTTGGCGATTACAGAACCCGGCACAGTAGTAAGAGGCATAGCCTCTACCCACTTGGTAAAATATTCGGTGGCCGTGATTATGAAATTATGGCCGTCTGTAGATGAGGGAGAGAATTTCCCTATTAAATCTAGGCCCCACGTAGAAAAGGGCCATGGAGTAGTGATTGGTTGTAGAGCTTGTGCCGGCATGTGAATCTCATGAGAGAATTCTTGGCACTTATGACACCTTCATACAAACTCTACTGCATCGTGTTCTAGAGTAGGCCACAAATAGCCCATTCGATGTATTTTTCGAGTAGTGGCATGGCCACCGAAGTGGCCTCCACACATTCCACTGTGAGATTCGTGGAGAATCTTCTTGGATTCTTCTGTGTCGATGCATCTTAGAAGCATTCCATCGAATGCTTTTCGATAGAGCACTTGTTCTATGATGACGTATTTAGCTATGATAATGCGTAACCACCTTCTTCGTTGTGGTGTAGCACCTTCTGGATATGTATGGTCCATGATATAATTAATGATATCAGTGTACCAAGGACACTCAGAGATAGAAGGTTGGGTTTCGATGTAGTATACGCACTCATCTGGAAAGTCCAGATCTACTAGATCGCCTCCGTCTAATGGATTATCAGCTAACCAATCCACGATGATTTGTCCTTTAACCGACTTCTGATTTACGAACTTTAATTCAAATTCACCCATTAAGGTTATAAAGTGTCCAACCTTTTTAGACAAGGACCCTTGCGTGAGGAAGGTTCGTAAATGTTCTGTTTTTACAATGACCTTTGTTTCTTGATTTAACATGTAATGTCTTAAGTGTTTTTTTGCAAAGACTATGGCGAGGCATTCCCGTTCTGCTTGTGTGTAGCGTGTTTCATAGTCGAGCAATGTCCGGCTAATGAAATAGATCACACGTTCTCTATTGTCATCATCTTCTTGAGCCAGCATACAGGCTAGCGAGACATTGGTGGCTCGCGAATATAAAATTAACGGGTGATCTGGCTTAGGTGGCATTAGCGTAGGTGGTGATAACAAGAAACGCTTAACTGCATTGAAAGCTTCATTACAGTCTTCGGTCCAATCAATGCTATAATATTTCTTGAGTAGATTGTTGATTGGATGAATGGTGAAACTTAAGTCTAGGATGAATCTCCGGATCACACCAAGTTTTCCGAGAAATGATCTGATTCCAGATTCATCTGAAGGTGGGACCATTTCGAGAACAGCCTTAATTTTGGTTGGGTCAACATCGATCCCGCGTGATGATATAATGTAACCTAGGAGCTTCCCTCCTGTCACACCAAAGACACATTTTTCAGGGTTTAGCGTGACTCCGTATTCTATCAGACGTGAAAGAATGACGCGAAGCACTTCCGGATGGTCACAACGTTTCTTGGCTTTAGCCAGCAAGTCATCTATGTAGGATTCCACAATTTTATGAATAAGATCATGAAATATATACGTCATAGCCCGCTGGTATGTAGCGCCGGCGTTCTTGAGACCGAATGGCATAACAACATAGCAATAGGTTCCCCAAGGAGTTATAAACGTGGTTTTAGCTTGATCTTGTTCGGATATTCTGATTTGATTGTATCCCGAGAATCCATCCATGAGAGATAAAATCTCAAATCCAGTTGTTGCATCAACGATGACATCTATAGATGGTAATGGGAAGTCATCTTTAGGACATGTCTTGTTAATGTCTCGGAAGTCTACACAGATGCGTATCTTCCCATTCTTTTTTAGAACGGGAACGATATTAGATACCCACTGAGAGTAATCGACTGGTTTGATGAATCCTACTTGGAGGAGTTTCATTACCTCCTCTTTCACCATGAGAGCTACCTTGGGTTTCATTGGTCTTGATTTTTGTTTAATTGGTTTTGCATCAGATTTAGTGACGAGGTTGTGCACCGCAATGTGTGGTGCAACCCCTGTCATTTCTTTATAATTAAATGCAAAAGCCTTCTGATGTTCCTTGAGGATCCGAGTGTGTATTTCTACTTCTAATGGAGTTAGCGAGGATCCTAACTTCAATATCCTTGGTTCATCTTCCGTTCCGATGTTAATATCAATTGTTTCTTCGATTAAAGAAGCGTTACCTTCTTCAAAATCAGGCGGGGCTGGAGGTAGGTCTAGATCATCTCCGTTTTCGACTGTGTATATGTTGAGTTCCTTTTGTAGGGGGAGCTTTGTCATGGGATTCCCGAAGTAAAGAAGATGCATGTGGGATTAGGGATAAATCTACCACTTGATGGGTGAGATGTAATACCACATAGGCGTTTAAGAAATCAAGAGTGGTTGTATCACTATCAATGTGGTCTAGGATAGTAGATTTGTTTTCATTTCTATTTAAAAGAGGATTTGACATTGTTTTTATCAATGGTTTATCACGAAGGGATACCATGAAATGGGTATCCTCTAACTTACTTTTTGGAGTAAAGCGTAATGTTGAGGTTGCTATTGAATCAGCAAGAATATTTTGTTCACGCGGGATTGCTTCAATTGATATGAAGTCAAACTTTTTGCTTAAATTTAGTACAGCTGTTTTGTAGAGCTGTAAGTGCTCAGCTTTGGTTTCATACATCTCAGCAACTTGATTTTCTACCAATTGCGAGTCTCCTAACACTCTGATGTTACCAACACCAATTCTCTTAGCTATGATGAGGCCAAGGAGGAGGGCTTCATACTCAGTGCCGTCGTTTGTGCATTTAAAATTTAGTTTAAAGGAAAATGGTAGGACTTTTCCTTCGGGAGAAGTAAGGATTACTCCTGCCCCAACTCCGTAACGACATTTAGCTCCATCAAAATGAAGAGTCCAATACTTAGCTGGGATATTTGTTGTGTTAACATCTTCTACCTCTACCATGCAAAGATCTACTGCTGGGAGAGAACCGATGCCTAGGGTGCACCCCATGCCTACAAAATCAAATGGTAGGAACATTGGTAGATCATGTTCTAGTAATTCAACAATTTTTGTAGTAGTTCCTAATGATATTGTTTCTACAGTGTTAGCCTCATCTTTTGGGGCTGGGGTTGCCTTGGCTAGGCTCATAGTTTCAAGATCTGTCGTAGGTACCAACTTTTCTTCTGGTTTCACATCGATAGCTTTATTAAGTTGGTTCGTTGGGAGTTCAAACTCCGAGTGCATGCCTAGTCTTTTCTTTAGGTCAGCCAGGTGTACATCGAATGGTTTTGGATCACCTTTGGCTATGAACACCTTTCCTAAATGCAATAATCTTACTTCTTGAAATAGCGTAGAAGGGATTGCCTTCATACGGTGTATCCATGGTCGGTCGAGGATCATATTATAGTTAGTTTCCCGATCTATAATATAAAACTCAGTCAGGATTGTTTTGGGTCCTAAGGTGACCGGTAGTATTATAGTTCCAATTGAAATGGCTTTAAGGTTGTCATAGCCTCTTAGTGTATTTCGAGTCGTGGAACAATTAGTTTCTCCATACCCTAGCTTTTGAAGGAAAGAGAAGGGGACTATATTAACTACTGCCCCATCGTCAACCATCGCGCATTTCACATAATTGTTATAAACCCAAACTTGCAAGTGTAAGGCCGGATCACCTTAGCATGCAATCTCAGCGTCTATTGGCATTTTGTTTATTTCAAATATGAATTCGGTGTCCCTATCTGGCTGCCTTGGAGGGTGGGTATCAAAGTCTATATGGTTTACCTGTGTTTCGGGAGGTGGAGTGATGCTAATTAGATGACCTAAACCCAATGCTTCTAAAAGAGCAGCCCTGTGAGCAGGGGAGTTCTTCAACAAATCCAAAAAGGAGATGTGTGAGAAGTTTTTCGTTAGATCATTAATTAAGTCGTAAGCACCCACGGGTTTTATTAATACTTGTTGGATATTGTCTGTTTCTAGTGGGTAGCTTGGACTTAGCTGAGAGGAATACTCTCGTGTCCTTGTTACAGCTTCTATGGGTAGTTCAGTGTCTAACTCCACTAAACCGACTATCTTAGGTCGTGGCTGACTTCCTAGTTGTGGCGCAACTAATGGATTCAGTGAAGTTGAGGCTTCATGATCATTGTTTCCTGTAATTACACCCTTGTTTGTCCCATTTGGATTTATCTTGTTATTGTTGTGATTTGGAAGCGGATCATTGAAGATCTGGAGGGGTGCATTTTGAGGGGAAACTTCCCCTGTAAAAGTATTTGGTGTTGGTGACGTAGGAACTGCCAAGAACATATCTATAAAAAGTTGTCTTTGTTCCTCTGGCAAACGTTGCATAAATTTATTATAGTCACGGCATGTTCTAGTGTCATGGCCTCAGATTTTGTGAAAACCACAATAGGAGTTAGGATTGTAATTCCTAGTTTGTTGGCTCGGTGTATATTGTGGCCTAAAACTTTGATCAAACCGTTGCCTATTAAAGTTTTACGTTTGTTGTTTTTGGTTTGAATTCTGGTTTTGATACCTACTTGAACTTTGATTTGGATCACATGTAGGGCTTCGCCATTGTTGTTGTTGATGTTGTGGATGATTAAAATCCACTGTATTGATTGTTGGTAGTAAAGTTATTGTTTCGTTGATTGTTTATTTGTGGTAGAGTATTCACAACATTTATCTTTCTAGCCTGATCAGTTACTCCATCTGTTGTCACTCTGTGATTTTTATTAAGGATTTTAGGTCCTTGATTGACATTCGTGATAGTAGGATAAGCTATAGTGTTTTGGTTGGAGGTGATTAACCTCCCGTTTGCTCCATATGTTTTGCGACCACTATCAATTTCCGCTTGATCTATTCAGAGAGCACTCTCAAGTACTTCATCGTAAGTTCTTAGTGGGAACTTCTGGACTTCTTCCTTCACTTCTCTGCTGAGAGAATGAAGGAATAAATTGCATAGTTCCATTTGATCCATATTTGGAGCACTTGCCGAAGAATAAAGAACTGTACACCACCTCTGGATGAAATGGGTGACGGATTCATTGTGTTCTTGTTTAATGTGCAAGAATTCCCTGATTCCTGTCCTTAATAGTTTGTTCATGTCAAAGGCCTTGATGAACTCTGAAACGAGTTACTTGAACGAATGGATGGAAGCCTCAGGTATTATATAATACCAATCGAGAGCGATACCTTCCAAGGTTTTGGGAAATATTTTAGCAACAACCCCATCCCATGGGAGTAGTTCTCGAATGGCTGTAACGTAAGCCTTGATATGTGCATTCGGATCTCCCTCACATTTGTACTTAGGAAAATCAGGAAGAGGTCTTGGAAGCATGACGCTTCGTATGGTGAAATATAAGGGCTCTTTCAAATATTCTGAGTAAGTCCCTATCGCATATGTTTCGACCATTGATGGTGCCTGCTGAGGGAGCGGCAGTGGAATGGGTTGTTGACATGGCATTGCATATGCATTGGTAGGAGCATAAGGTAACCCCTGTGGTTGAGTAAAAATACCAGGAGAGGAGAACATGTCCCCTTGTGGTGATTTGGAGTACATGTTTAAGTATGAAGGGGTATTGTCCAAGAATGGATTATTTTGTACTAGACCGGGAGGTGTCAAATCGGTGTTAGAAATGATGGTTCTAGTTGGCGTTTGTTGTGAATACTGAGGGGTCATGCCTAACGTACATATTCCTGTGAGGAGGTCTATTTGGCTAGGTTTGGAATTTCCTGCCTGCATGAGTTGAGAATGGTGATTTGCCTGAGCAAGTTCTAACCCCCTCACTTTTTCTACTAACATTGAAATGACTTCATTTGGTGAATTCACGGTATTTTTCCTTAGAGGTGTTTGTTGTATATCATGGTGTTGTATAGGCATGTGATATCCTCATATGAATTGATCACTGCCCTGCCAATTTTCCCCGAGGGAATTTCCCGTATGTAGCGGTATGAAGGTATTTTCTTGAAAAGAAACCTCGGGTTGTGTTTGTAAACCTCCTATAGGTGGGTACATACTTCGAGGACGTTGTTCATTCCTGGTATAACGTACCAAACGTTCATCATCTAAACCTAGGTATGAGTCTGATTGTTTGCTAATTTGTGGTTTAAGTAGTATATGAGGTGACGAACCAGATTCTCCTGTGAACATCATATTGTTCGAGCCTGAAGGCTCTGTTTGTTGTGTCTAAGCGAGCTGATCCAACTCCTCTATTTGGAAATGTGAGCTATATCTGACCCTTGGAGTTTGTGTTGACAACTGGTTGGTTGAGTAGTTGTCACCCCATACTGAGAGCGAGGGTGATGATTATCTATTCAGTTGAGCATAGTATGCCTCAAGACCTAAGAGAGGCCTACCATATGCATCAAATCCTGACATATTCGGGGGGTATATGAATACCCGCAGAATAATGGGAAGGAGCGAAGGTGATGGTGAAACCTAATGAGGTAGTAAAGATGAAAGAGTCGTTTTAATTTGAAAGAACTAGTAGAAATCTGACTCCAGACCAGAAAGTAGAAAGGTTCACGTTGGGTTCACCAATTTTGTATGATGGAAAAGTGACAAGCGAGCATGGGAATCTACAAGTAACTTTTCCTCGCACCCGACCTCCCGAGGTCATGCCAAGACAGCTGGTGGGGGTTAAATATGTGTGGGATGCAGACAAGCTAATTAGGCAATCTGATGTCTTCGACGCGCACTAGTGGAAATTGCAAATCTAAGGTAAAGAAGGCCCTCCTAACCTGGACTGGTGTGATAGATCAATCAGCAAGGATGACTACTCAAAGGCTCCAATCAATATCAAGCTCTGGCGTGATTTGGTCTATAGGTTGTGGAATACGTGGAAAATGACCTGGGATAGTTTCGTGTGTATCTCCAGATAAGGTCATAGAGCGGATGGTAAATACAATTGACTCTATGGGTGATTCTCTGGCCTAGTCCAGAACTCCTTAGCTTTGTTAGTTGTTGTGTCTAGCAAGGATAACCGTTCGATGATGATAGGTGGAAGTGGAGTAGATCTGAATACTAGTGTACGTAGGCTAGCATCTATGTCTGATTCACCTATGGACTCATTGGGCGGTGGGACTTGTGGGTCACAACCGTAGATTCGTATTTGTTGTGGTCCTGCTATGGTCATGTGCGGATTCAGTCTCTAATCCCTAGTATCCAATAATCGTATGCTTTTTCAGCTTCTATATTCAAAATTAATAATTGTGTGATCTTCTCAGAATATATTACAGGCGTTTGTGCAACCTGAATTCTCAAGCTGGTATCTATATCTGTGAGAGTGTCTCCTGCGTCTGGCTATGGGACCAAAGGATCACAACCAAAGGTCTGCTCTCTTTCAAACCCTTCCACAGTCATGCGGATATGAATCTAGAGTAATCTGTAGTTTGGTTGATTTTACCAAAATGTGTGTGCTTTGTCGTCCTCTATGTTTAACCCATGTAGTTGGAAACTGATTTGTTGTAAGTTTTCCATTGTTCGGAAGACTTGGATCCTGAGATTCTGATCTATATCACTTATGGCTGTGACGAGATTGGGTTGGGGCATGATTTTCTCAAATACGTATTCCATGGGCTCTCTAGGTCCCATAATTGTCATAAAAAAGCAATAATGTAAGCTAAATGCAGCAAAATAAAATTAACTATGCGAAGCATGTCCATAACATATATAACTTCTATATTTTTGTTATTTTCTGATGAATTTTATAAATGAATTTGAAAGAGCAGCTATTTTAATAAATCTAGAAATTGACAATTAACCTAGTGTCGAATTTTAAAACAAACAAAGTAACCGAGTATAGCTACTTGCATGTGCAATTGTAAATCTATTCTAAACAATGAAATAACTGATCTAATATATTTGAAAGACTCTCGATCCTACCTCAGAAGTGAGGAAAGAATCATAGTCTCTCAGAAACTATCAATCCCCACAGCTTCCCTGGCAATATCGAAAGTAACATTGACTGAAATAAAGCAATTAACTACTCTATTTGATATGATTCTAATTAGAACTTTGAAAGCTAGAACCTGGATTCTGCATAACAGTGGCGAATCCGATGGTGTGTGTGATCTTTTCCCCTCATTGTGATCTCCTCATTCCTTCGTGTTCACGTGGATCTAGAAAAGCATGTAATGCTAGCATCAACAGAAGTAGATATTGGGATAAAGGCAGCTTAGGATACAGACTGAATACAATGCTAGTAGGAGAGAGATAGCGCAAGAGTACAGAGCTTGGCTTATGTAATTCCTAGGGGATTTATTGCGAGTCATGCAACATCAAACGTCCAGAACCTGAAACTATCCTATTTGAAGAACAAAACCTACAACTTTAATGGCTTCCTATTGAAAACTAACTATTCTACTCCAATGGATTGTATGAAATGTCAACATCACTTGCACATGATGGCTATGTGGCTTCCTAACAGCAAAACAACACTAACTAAGCATGCAATGAAAGAAACTAATAATTCTAAGTAAAATGAAAGACTAATCTATTGCAATGAGAAATTCAGAGGTAAATTTGAGGGGCCATTTTCTTGAGGACAAGCCAACTATTTATAGCATTTGCATTTACCCAAGGTAAAAACCAAATTGATCTCTTAAACTATAAACAATGTCAAAACACTATTCCAGGGAATCAGAATCATTAATGCAAGCTCATGGTGGTGAAAAAAAGCTGGTAAACATTGAAATTTACGTGAGTCGTGTTAAAAGAGCATTCTAGAAAATGCGTAAAGGACCGCCGCCCTGAGCAGGGCGGCAGTTATAGGACCGCCTCCCTGCTTAGGGCGGCGGTCACAAGACCGCCGCCCAGGCAGGGTGGCGGTTTCGTAACTGAAGAGCAAAAGGCCAAGAAAATAGGGAAAAAGAGAAAAACAAAGCACGCGGGGGCTAATCGAGGCATGCGGGACGTTAACGCACACTTGGGGAGCTTTTCCGGATCCCGAACACCTTGCGAGGAGACTTGTATCATCATTGGGGTACGTGTTACGTTGTGCTGGCAGTGCAGTACCCTACAATTTTGGGTACGTACAGTTTCACATTTCCATTTACTTAGTAGCTTGAGTCATTTATTTCATTTATTTAGCTATTATTTACTACTTTACATAACATCTAGATTACACTATAATATTAAATTTTATTTTAATCATTTGTGGGCGCCCTGGTTTGATATCAGGGCACCGTAGTCGAGTCAGAGAGCTCAAATTTTTTCTTTATTAGGCTTTTGTGTGGTCGTTTCCCCCTCCTGTTTACTTGGTTCACACTGCAACACAGTCTCGCACCTTCATCAAACCAGCTAAGGAATTCTTAACCCTCTCTTGCACATTAGTATTTCACATTTCCATTTACGTAGTTGCTTGATTCATTTCTTTCATTTATTCAGTTGTTATTTACTACTTTGCATAGCATCTAGATTACACTAAGATATCTCATTTTATTTTAATCATGTAGGTTTCAAGCATACTTTAATTTATAACGGATGTGAACTTAACCTTTTCCCTATGTCATTCCTTGAAAAGCTAGGTATTTCCACTCATGATGTTAGTCCATCATCTCTCTCACTTTTTGCATATAATGGTTCAGTTTACCCATGCGTAGGTCACATTTTTCTTCCTATCACTGTAAGGCCTAAAAATCTCAACATAGTCTTCTTTTTCATTGACTTTCCGATCTCATATAATTTTTTTCTTGGTATTTCATGGCTCCATGCCATGCAATCCATTGCTTCTACCATACATAGTTGTGTCAAATTTATATATGAAGGTGTTGAATATATTGTACTTCATGACCATGATGCTTACAAATATTGTGACTGAGATCATAATGTTACTCTTCCTATCCCACGCACTGATACTATAGGTGATCCTCAACCCATGGATGAACTACCTCATTTTCCACCACTTGAAGGTGTTATTTGTGTGATAGATGTAGTTTCTTCCACCCCACCGCCCCCACCTGTTACTACTATTGCTCTAATTATTTATCAAGAATCTGCCTCTACATCGGATATTGTTTTAGCTCCTCCACACTCTCCTATACCTCCCTCATCACTGCAGCCTCCTTTCACATGAACACTTTTCATGAATGATTCATATTGGGAACATATTTTGTTTGATCCTACTTGTGACGACACTATATGTTCACATGATGGCTTGGCTAGACTTGGATTCACTTTTGAAGATCTTTATACTCTGATGCATAATCCTCATCTGTATCATGGATTCATCACTATTACTGTCGTTTATAGTCTACGTGTATTCCATCTCACAGTTTACCTCCTACATATACCTCCTTCTACTCTGATCATATTAGGATAGTCATGGATTACATATATATGAGGAATATTAGATCGTGATCATACGGATATATCATTTCCCATTATTTTTGGCTATGTGTTCATTTGCAACAATTATTTTCTTGGCCATACACAAAATCTCACTCGTTGGTATATGCATGGGTGTCCCTTACCACCCTTCATTGATGAGGAATATACTATGGGAATGTGTTATTTATGTCTTAATGGCTCATTGTATGACCAAACTGACATTATCGCTTATCAGGTTTCTAATGCAAAACCCTATGGCTTTAACCTTGAAACTGATGATCTCTTAGATGAAATTACATGACGGATTCTTAATCTTTCACACTTGGGGGGCATAGAATTCACACATCCCCCCCTTCTAACATCAATAAATGTCTCATACTCACATTTACATATATCCACATCATTTCATTAACATAGTCACCTACATTACGTACATCATCATTACCCTATGACGCACTCTTGTGCTATGGTTCAAACTTGATTTTTGAGTTAATTTTCTACACATGAACCCCACACATTGCACATTAGTCAATACATGCTAGGCATGACATATCATCACACATCATCTACACCTTATACATTATATCCTAGGCTATAGACATTGAGCATTCTCATATTCTACACACATCATACATGTTCTACACATGACTCATACACTACATCATAGCTATCACATGTGGCACACATCCTACACATTATATTACATTATACATCCTTTAAATTACATATTACATGTCTTAGGGAATAGACACATCATACATTACATCTTAATTTATCACATACATTGCGCATTTTGCATATTCACCTCTACGCGCTACATTTACTACCTGATGATGCACTCAAGTCTCACGGTCCTAGGATTAGTGATATAAACTTTAGGCTATAAGGTCACTTCTCTTAGCATCATCTTGTGATAGGTTGTCCCATCACTTTCACTTACATCATTTAGTGGTATACGCATACACTAAATCACCACCTCCTTTCTATTTATCTTTTTCGTGATACACTTACGCAATAGGGTCATGCACAGCTCATCTTTATGTCACATTGCATCACCACACACTCATCACAACACACTATACACAACACATAGTTTGACCATTTCCTGATGACGAAATATCATTTTTAGTTAATTCTTGACTACTGAGGGGGAATACTAAATGAACCTCATTGCATAAATTTCATCCACTTTTTATTCCATTTCATCCATCCACAACATAGTGCATTTTATGGTTGCATTTACTCTTACTTGCGCTTGTCTTTACATGTTCACTTTACTACACATGTTAGATAGATCTCTTATATGTCATTACTTTACCATACACACATGTGCATTCACATCCTTCTCTAGTTGTGATCATAGGATATATAGGGCTTATACACACAGCACCAATTCTTGACACACTACCTATTGTGGTCATCCATATTCATGCACTACAGGTGTTATTATTTCATTTTGTACTTAGTACTTCCCATTATCATGTTATACATGCTTTGACATACATGTTATTTTTGTCACATGGTAATGGGTGCTTCATGTGTATAATTTTTTATGCAAGTATATTTTCTTCCATACGTGTCTGTTTGTTTTCTATTTCTTGGTATTGTTTGTGGGCTTTATCCTTTAATATGTGTACACACTTGTTTGTTTGCATACATGATGGCCTTGAGTTTCTTGTGAATCCATGAATGATGTCCCATGTTTGCAACCCACTTTTTTGCAGTCTATGATTATCTCTCTAAGTGTTTACATTGTTTATTTTCCTTATACTTGTTCTCTACATACATACTTTTTTATACTCACACTTGTTTGCGAGTGCCTTGATATTTACCAAGAAATTTCCCTTCCCCCTGCAGGATAGAGTTTCAGTCATGCGGTCAGTCCTCTTTTGGGGTCACATTATCCTATCTGCAACTTCGTATGCACTCCCAAAGAGGGGGGAATCATTTGGATTTTACACATGATACCAATACAGTTCAGTCTATAATTCATTCTATAGTTCAATCTACAGTTTATTCTATAGTTTAGTCCACAGTACATTCTACATTTATTGTCCATGACACGGTTCAGTTTACAGTGATTTGGTTTAGAGCAATCTACGAACCCCATACATAATGGATTTTACAGGGAAGATTGTCCTTAACATTCTGGGGAGCATTTATAGGTTGGAGGATACAGCAAATTTTCCTCCCTACACTACTTTGGCCAGTGGCGTCAGATCGCCCAAAAAACTAGACAGTACAGAGATCTCTTCACCAATATCAGGGAAGTACTTACAAGTTAGAGAATAACACAACTCTATCCCTACACTTATTTGGCCACAGTGGCATGAGATCACCCAAAAAACTTGCACTTCATTACCCGTTGTAGGATATCCTTTCTACACCATTTTGTCTCATCACATATCAGGTGCACATGCTCCTTTTTCATTGTCATTTTCATACTATTCTTACATGTTTCCTACATATACACATGCATTTTTACACATATACATGTGTATTTGACTACTTGATTGTATTCTCTTTTACAGGTCTATTTATATGGGAAGAAAATAGTCAACAATAACACACACATGGTAGGTACATCACACACATGATACTAGCCATGAAAGTACCCTACACACATTGGCATCTACATATGTGCTTCTGCCCTAGCTTCACTCTCATCACTTTTACATTTTTGCATCTTTAATCTCTACGCTCCAAATTTTTGTCACTCCACACTTTGTCTATTCATTTGGCATTTTTTCTACATCACTCTACACAGATATCAGTTATGCATCTCTATCTACTTTATATTACCAAGAATTCTTCTCACCAACATAAAGTGGGGGGAAATGTAGTCATTAAATCATGCACTTTGAGTCAATATTTAGTCTCAGTCTCATACTAGTATTCATATGGTTTTTGAGTGAAGAAAGTACTAATTAACCTATGTCCTTTGGCCTTTTTTCTGTCGTCACTTTTGGTCCTCCGACCATACTTTCCCAGTGTGTTTTTTCATTTTGTGTTAGTCCTATTTTTTACTAGGGCACCCAGCCAGGACTAGGGTGCCTCAAGTGCCCTAGTCCCTCCGAGCACCCTAATCCTCTTTGCACTTTACTCTCACCTTTTGGGCACTTTCTAGCCATTTGAGTTTTCCATATTTTTAGTGGTCGGCCTTTTCGGGGTTAATTACAAAATTATAACAAGAGAACCACATAAATATAAAGTTAGAAGACCATAATGAGGGACCAAGCACTAAGCATCTACTATCACTATATAGAGTTACATCCATCAAAGGCACCTAAAGCTACATTTGCATCCATCTAGCTCCATCACAAGGCACACAAGGTTGGTTCATCTGCATCACACTTCATAGGAGAGGAGTCTATTTTTTCCATGCACATATTTATTACATTCTACATCTAGTTATTCCTCGCTGCTTCACAAAGTGTGACTAGCACAAGAGCAACTAAGGCATGATTTTACACACACACCTAAAACTACAATGGGTCTGAGGTGTAGTACAATGCTTAATTAGTAATTCCACCATTGTGGCCACTGAGGAAAATCTGACCCCTTCATATGCATATTTATTTTTAAGGGTTTTGATGTTTTGTCTAGGGTTTTATAGGTGATTCCTTATTACAGGTCTTACAGCGACATCTGACACAATCCATTGACTTTATTGTGATAAGAAGAAAGTACATGCAAACATCTAGCAACACCTCAAAGGATTGTTTCAGACCATTTCCATAAACCAGGGCACCCATAGGCACCCTTGCCCCTTTCCATGTGCCTTAGTCCGTTTAGAGAGCTTGGATCTGTGCTTTCTCAGGATTCAGTCTGATCGTTTCCTCCTCATGTTCACCTGGTTCACACTGTGACACAATCATACACCTTCGTCGAATCAGCTAAGGACTACTTAAATATATCTTACTTATTAGGGGTTCACATTTCCATTTACTTAGTAGCTTGAGTCATTTCTTTCATTTATTCAACTTTTATTTACTACTTTGCATAGCATCTAGATTACGCTACAATATTACATTTTTGTTTAATCAGGGACATCCTCAGTAGTGCCCCACATTTTATACCAGCTACTATGTATATCTCTTGTTGTATTACTACGTGTTTTGACTAGTTTTCTATTACATTATGCCATGATTATTTGTGGCTAACACTTTTTACTATATTATTCCCATTGTTTTACACGTACCATGGTTGTTACCATGCACATTCCCTTCCCCTGTAGGATTCCTTCTTTAGATGTGCACATTAGTTTTATCTTTCCTTTTTTGGGGTTCACTTACATTGGTTCATCTCACAAACCCCAAGCAAGTGGGGGAAAGCATTGGGTAATTATTTCACCCTCTCAGCATTCTAGATACCAAACATAGAATGGTACACAATAAAATCTGGCCAAATAGGAGCTAATAAAATGGTTCATAATCATACTTGAGCCAAAATTAGTGCACAAACAAGAACCCAAAGTAGAAAAAAATGGTGGCAACTATTGTCCCACCTAGGAGGTTATTTCTTAGGGAACAAATAGGTACCTTACAGTTTGAACATGTTTTCAATGATATATTTTATTAAAATAAAAAATTGGATACTTTGTTACATGTTACTATCTATTAGAATAGGAAAAAATAAATGGTAAGTTTCATACTTTGAGAAATGGAACTAATAATTTTTCTTTCTCAATTTACATCTTTTCCTATCCATATCAAATAAGGAGTGAAATCTACAGAATATTAAATATAGTGATCTATTTGGAACAATGTGTCATTAGTGGCTAGTTTCTATTGGGTTTGTGATCATCTGTAGTGGCACTTAGTTGTGGGGAAGCATCAATGGGTGGAGGGAAAATCATATATCTCTCCCAACACTCTTCCCTTGGTGACAAAATTCCTAAATCCCCAGTGTGGCAATAGGACACCTAAATCCTTGGTATATTCAAGTCATTTTGGGAATTGATCACTCTCGATTGTTCCAACCATCTCCAAGGCTACAAACACACAAGAAAAAATATATCTCTTCTCTCATGACATTCAGGTGTATTTTATCCTTGACTCAATTATTTTTCATACACACTTTTATGTTGATTTATGTAAGTTAAAGTTTAATTTCATATATCACGATAATTGACTAAAATTTTCTTCTTTTTCATGTCCATCCTTATCCCAAAAAAGGAAACAAAAATAGAATAAGGATCAATATCAAGCACAAGATGCTCAGGAAAAGGAATTATCCAAGTCACAAATGCAAGCATCATTTCCACTACACACATAAGATCACCTCTAGGGTTCTCATCCCCTCTTATATTCCACGATACACATCTTAAAATCTCCATTTGGCACAGTATCAGTTATAATATTCATTTAGCACGTTATTGGTTACAACATCCTTTAACACTCTACAAGGTACGTTCTTTCTATCAAATTTATGCTACTGAATATTAATCCACCAACATAAAGTGGGGGAAAATGTAGACACAAAAAGATCACGCATTTAGTATTATTTCATCACGCCTCTAGCATGTCATTATATGCATGAATATTAAGCAAAAAAACTAGTTATTAACAACACTTATTTTACTTTGCATTTACATTGATATACTGTGTTATCCTTTCATTTATTATTTTTTATGGAACTATCCCTTTAATTTTAGGCATTACATAAGTGACCCAACTCGATGTCTTCCATTTCATCACTTTAAACTTGTGACATGGGATGTTAGGGAAACATAACTTCAAATATGGCCCATCTACTCATGATGTGGACCCCCTTGGAACATTTTTGGATGTTGTGCCCCCTATCCCTTGGTGTAAGGGGAAAAGAGGGACATTAAATATTTCTCCCGCATGCATGGATTGGTCTCATTACTTACAACTTACAAACGTGATTCCTACCCAACCTACAGACTTGTTACTACTCAACCTTATCCCCCTACTTATGATGCATACACCCATGGCACATTTTTGAGTTATTTTTCTCCATTTTATTTGTCCCAAATTCCAAGAGGACAAGAGAGATAAGAAAATTAACTCCCCCTCTCCCAGCTAACCCCTAGTCACATGCAGAGTTGTGTTGCAGCTCTTGGGAGTTAATTTTCAACCCCTCTCATCTCATCCTCATGGTACCACATGTTGCCACATGTCAAGAACATGTGTAAAGCACACTTCTATGACCCTATTTTGTCCCATTTCCCCTATTTTCCAATATTTTTAGGGTACAACCCCACTTCAACCTCAATCTGACCCCGATTGAGCTTGGTGGGTTAAAATTGAGTTAGATTGTGAAAATACAATTAAATAGCTTTGTAACTAAAGCACTTAGAATAACCTCAATGTTTGAATTTCTCTTATTTTTCCCCCCAACTCTATTATTGTGCATGTATTCTTTTGAGCTTTTCCTACAACCTCAAGATTAAAAATAGTTTTTTTAACATAACTTCATAACCGTACACTCGATATCCATGAAATTTCACCAGTGCATCCCTTTTTAAAATACCTTTACATTGAATGTAAACTCAACACCATTAATTCTTTGTATAATTTTTAGCAATGAGAAGAAATTTTTAGCCCCTACAGCTACCTTTCCGTATCTACCAAGTTCTAGTGATTAAACATCTCTAAAAAATTGGAACATAAGATCCTAAGAAAAACCTAAGATTTTGAGACCATTTTCGTTTCATTCTGATACCCAAAGGTACAATTTCTAAAAATATTAAGTTGTGACAAGTCCTTTTTTCTAAACATATTAATTTTCATAAACGGAAAACCTTTAGTATACTCATCACTCCATGTAAGTCAGAAACACAAAAAATTGAAAACTTTGGAAACTTACTAAAAATAGACATCCAAAATAGGACATGTAAAAAATAGAAAGTGTTGTGATTGGGGCCAAAATTTCAATATATAATCATTTTATATATGTCTCACTACTTCCTGCATCATGAAGATCAAACACTCAGATCTAGAGTCGATTTCCACTTTTAACATCAAGTATCCTAGTTGGGGGACAGTGATGTAATCCATATGGACCTGGAAGATTTAAAGATAAGAATTTTGAATGAACCATAGAAACCAGTGGAAGATAAGATCTTCTCAAGTGTAATATTCAAATCAATTGGTCATCCTCTATCTGTTCAAAGCACTGAGTTAGTCCTAGCCTACACATAACATTGTTATTCTAATTCTAGAGCAATCTAGGAAGATGATAACTCAATCCTCGCAGTCCTCACACGGAAAGGAATTTCTCAATGCCTAAAAATTCTCACCAGTAATAACATGGTTGTCATCACCCGAGATTTTTCTTCACAATAATGGGTGAGGAAAAACTCATACTTACAGGGCTTGTCAATTGGGTTTTGGCTTAAACAAGGAAGCCCTCTCGGATCCCTAAGTATTTGTCTCAAAATGAGTTTCACGAAGCATACTCTGATGATATTGTTCTACTCAATAGATTGATTGGAGAATAAACAACAAAGGAATGCTAAGATTAGATGGCTCATTTCATTTTGGTGGTTATGGAAGGAGACCAAATGGGGACTGAGGGAAAATCATAAGTAATAACCTTCGTCAGTAGTTGTTGGAGTTTCTCACCTCTAATAAGTTCAAAATGAATTCTTATTTGGTGTACTCCCTCACCTTTACAAGACCTTTCCAAGGCATTTCAACTACTCCTAATGTGCCACAGAAGTCACTGATCTACTAGAAATATCCATAACTCACACATCGAGAGAGTAACTCTCACTATTCTAGGGCGAATGATGCATTCACCATATGCATCATAAGTTTAATTGAAGGAGATCCCAAGCGGATATTTTCATCCCAAGAAGTTTCATTGATTGAGAAGTATTGAATTCACTTCATCTAATTTCCCACCTCCACCTACATAAGGCTTGAAGGATTTAGTATTGTTTCTCGCAAGTTACCCATGTACCCAAGTTATAAGATCATCATGTTTGAATTGTGCAAATAGTTGTTTCATGTTAATATCAAGTGAAAGGGTGCTAAGAATAAATGTGTGTCCTTTCCTATCTCTCTAGGATTCTACTAGTGCAAGAGTATCACAGATGCAAAAAACATTGAAACATCCTTTGTTGATCTCATTTTATATTCCTACATATCTTGGTCTAACTTTGATATTAGGAAGAATCCAGAAAATTTCATCTTGTCAGAATTACATCATGTTCCATAACTTGAGGATTATTGAATTAACTACACATATGACTTCAAAGTTATATAACATGATTATATGTGAATGACAATGGATCAGATGAGAGACTTCAAGTTTGACTAGACTTTGGATGGAGTAAAAGATGATGGATTAGACCTATTTGATCTTGAATATAAAATGATGAAATTTTGCCCTCTTCCTCCCACTCTATGGAACATCTGAGAGTCAAGTGACATCAAAGAAAAAACCATTGACGTAATTTTAAAGGATTGGTTCAAAAAAAAAGAGGGATTCTTTCATCAATTTCGATGGTCTTATATCTCCATCTAGGTAAGTGTCTTACACTTATTCTCTCAAGGTATATGAGAAAGTCACGGGATCTACTCATTCAAAGGAATCTTACAAGAAGAAAATGTTAGAAACATAGTACATTGAAGTTTCTCCCCCTAAGAGGGTTCACAAGAGGGAAATTTTCATTGAAAATCCCATTGAACCCCTTAAATTAGGAGAAATTGATCCATCATAGTCTCTTAACCATCCTTGCAATCCAAGTGTGTCCTCCTCAGTAAATGAATCATCTCATCTTGGGTAGGTTTTGATTCCTTATCAAACACCTGAAAATTATCCTATGCCTGACTTTACATTTATGCATGTGGAACCCTTCTTATGGGTATTTTTGGTGTGTGAGACTCACCTCGTCATCACTTGGGGTCTTGTCCACATCACGTGGTGATTCATCTTACTTAGCAAGATCATTGGTCTTAGGATTTATATGACATGTGGCAGAGTTCGTCATATAATCTTTCATTTTCATATGCATCAGTAGCATCATAGGAGTTACATTCCCTATTTGGAATTGTAACTCCTCTTTCCCTCATGGATGGAATTATTGTCCAAGCACAGGAGTTACAAAACACTCCCATATGTACCCTCCTTTTTTTTTATCTATGATAATTCTAAACCTATTTTTGCCTTATGCATGATTTTCCATTGTTGTTTGATTCTAGTTGATTACTTGGAGCTATCACATTACCATTGGAGTGCAGCCTCTTCGATGTGCACAGGGTTCCATATTGATCCTTACAGAACAATCTTGCATGGTATCAGAGCTCTTATTCAGTAAACGTGCACTCAATATTTTTGGTTGCTAATTACTTTTGCTTTCGTTTTTATCGCTTCTTATGCAATTTTTCATTTTTTTATTTGAAATCTTACTAACTAGTATTAGCAATTTTTTGTTTAGAGTTTGTGCATTTATAAGGTTTGTACATGTGTACGTTTAGGACTTTCTCAGCAATATTTATCTATCTGCAACTAACTTTAAAGGAAAGTGAATTTAGAGGTTGGTTCTTAATTTTTGGTCTTATCAGTAATTTTTAATTTAAAGTATTTTTTTTTAAATGTGTTTTATACCTATTTTGGCCTCTTTCCCTGTCCTACTGTTTTGCACTTTTTAATCCTTATTTGATATTCTTTGTCCCCGCTTTGGCTCAACTCGGCAAGTTGGGTTAGTTTTAGAGTCGAGATAGTTTGCATTTCTCCTTTTGAGTAAAGATTTTTTCTTGTATCTCTATCAAGATGGATGTTTTCAAGTCAAGCTTCTTCTTTGCATCAAGTTGATGTGTGTTTTTAGTTTCATTGGATTTTATTTTCTTGCATCGAGTGGTTTTTTTCTTTGATTTTTACTTTGAGGGTTGTTGTGAAATCATTTTACAATGGTCTTTCTTTGAGCTATTCCTTGGCTTATCCAACTGTATTGGTGTTCCACTATCATGCACATGGTCGAATCTCCTTTGCATTTGAGTTGAGGTCATTTTTCCTTGTGGGTGTGTGTTGAGATCTATCTAGGTTGGTCATCCATCCTCCCTACATGCAGTTTCATCCCCATCAGGACGTGTTGAGATGTTTTTCCATGTCATGCCTTGTCGAGCTCATTCCTCTACTTTATGTGCTTACCTTACTCACTCCACCATCAACCCTCACCTGGATTCTATGTCATTGATCTATTTCCACTAACTTATAGACCTATCTTCTCACTCGTGTTGTAATACCCAACCCGTCTTTATCCATCAGATCCTCAATCCCTACCACCTCCTCCATGTGCAGCTCTCTAGCTGTCCACCCCATCAAGCCATAGACCGAGCCCTCCATTTGTTTGACCCTTAACTCTTTTAAAATTATCTCTCGCTACTTTCTTGTAAGCCCTTCTGAGATTTTAATTGAAATTAGGTTTTTAATTATATAAGGTTTGGTTTTTAAATTAAAGGGGGTTAGTTTTTAATTAGTGGGATATGTTTTTCAAAACATAGGGTAAGGTTTTATTTAAGTTATTAGGTTCTTAATTTAAATTAGGATCTAATAATAATTTAAAGGTGGTAAATAAATTTAATTCAACTTAGATCTTTAATTTTTAAATTAGGCATCTAAATTTAAGAGCTCTTTAATTTTATATTAGTAGTCAATTTTATCGTTTAATTAAACGTTTTTAATCGTTTTTTTGTCCTTTTAATCTTTAAAATTAGGTTAATTGGGAAAATTAAAAGTTCAATTTTTAACATTATTAGACGATCTTTTCTGCTAAATCTGTGCTGGAGTGTGTAGCATCATTTTTATAATTGTGTTTTCCTTTTGGGATCCCTTGCTACACTTTAGAATTCCTCTGGACTCGTGTTTTATCCCTTTTTGCATTATATCACCCTTGTTATTTTTTGTGGACTAGTCAGCTCGTCTGCCACAGTCTTATAACAAGGGGGTATCTCCTGCAATGTGAGACATTTTTTCTCACACATGAATGTGTTTTCTCCCATTCTATTTATTTTAGATTGTTTTTTTCTTGCATACGGTGTTAAATTTTTGTAATCAACGAAACTTGATTTTGATATCCACACTTACATGTTATTACGCCGAGTACAAGGTGAGTAACCGACTGTTTCATGATGCACATCTGCACCTGATTGTAATCAGCACACTAAACTATGAAGTTTTGAATTCAGGGGGTGATAATATTGTTTAGGGGTGGTTTGTTTCTTTCTCTTTCCTTCTGTATTCCTTCTTTCTTTATCTTTGCAATGGATGCTCTTTCATTTCCCTTGCTCATGTCATTCACATTTTTCACATGGAGATTGAAAATGATAATGAAAATAATGGGTAAAGGGTTATTTTTCATCACCATGGGGGTAGGGAGTGAACATGATGATGAGCCTAAAAATATAAGTGGCTGGGCCAATGTGATGAAACCTTGGGTCTTCTTTGTATGTTCATTTCTCTTGAATTTCTCTTCCACATTGAGTCATCTAAAACACTCGATGGAGCTTGGAAAGTTCTTAAAAATATGTTTTGACAACAAGATGACATGAGAGCACATGAGTTGGAAAATGAACTATTAGGATTAAATCCTAGTTATTTTGAAAACGTACAAGCCTTCTTCTCGAAGTTTGTTCACACTAGATTACTTTTAAAGGAATTTAAAGTGGAGAAGAAAGACTTTCAGTTGATCTTGTCGATTCTAAAGTGGAGAAGAAAGACTTTCAGTTGATCTTGTCGATTCTGTCTAAGTTAGTTCATGACTACTCTATATTATTTTTTACTTTCCACACCACGAAATCCCCCTTGGGCGAGTACTTGGAAAATTCCCTCATTTGACAGTTTTTCATCTGAACTCATTTGAGAACAAGAAAAACTAATTCAAATTAGGACTCTAAAATACAAGACACATAACCTTTTGATAAGTAAGGGTAAGGAAAAAAATTGAAAAGAAGAAAGAGTAAAAATACCAACCCAAGAAGGAAACTAAGACCAACCAATCCTAACACAAATGCTTCTACTTCTGATCCTAAAGTGAAGAAAGAAAAATGTAAGTGTTCCTATTGCAAGAAGTCTAGCCATGAATAGCATCAATGTATGAGAAAACAAATTGATAACTTAAATCATTTACTTGAGAAGAATGAAAATAATTGTTCATGATTTTATCAAATAGAATGATTTGAGTGTCGGGTCTTCCAAATAAAAGGAGTCTAAATTTGAGAAGAAGAAAGGAAAGGCCCTTGTAGCTAGAGCATCTCCTTCATTGACGTGGATTATTGATTCCAGTGCCTCACACCACATGGCTTGTTCACATGTTGAGTTCTCCAACATTGAACCATATGACATATCTCAAATAACATTGGATGATGACACTACAGTGTCAGTTTTTGGTAGTGGATTGATAGAGATGGATGGTAGAACATTTAACCCAAGTGTTGAGTGTTCCCAATATCTCTACCAATATCTTATCAATTTACCAAATAACTCACTTTTTTGAAGTAATGCGAGTGGAATTTGGTCCTAACTCGGTGATTATTCGTGAGCTTCACTCTGACTCCATAGTGGCTGAGGGAAAGGAAGATCAACATTTATGGTTGTACACCTTCACCCAATTTACTTCTAATTTGATACACATTATCTTTCTCACTCATGCAGATGAGGTTAGAAATCTATGGCATTAGCATTTTTGCCATCTTAACTATCACTACATTAAACAATTGATCTAATACGAAATGGTCAACGAGTTACCCCGCGTCAAATTTTCTAAGGGTATTTGTGAGGTTTGTGCCCTCAAGAAGCACCCTGAAGAAATTTTTGGCAAAGGAAAATCTCAGAGAGCTACTCATCATTTGGATCTTGTTCATAGTGACATTTCTAGTGCTTTCACATCTCCTTCAGTTACTATAGATCTATATATACTAACTTTCATTGATAAATTTTCATGTTACACTTGGGTGTATTTTCTTAAGCTAAAATATAAAGTTTAAGATCATTTTTTAGAGTTTAAGGCTCTTGCTGAGAATCAAAGTGAAAGGTCTATCAAGGTTCTTTGAACCAAAAATGGAGGTGAGTATGTGAGCAACAGGTTCGAAGATTTTGGTACCTCCGAAGGGATTACTTTGCAGCAGAATATTATTTATATCCCTTCACAAAATGGAGTTTTGGAAAGAACACAATGCTTAAGGAGATGTCCACTTGTATGGTTCACTTGAAATCCCTTCCTCCATAGTATTGGGTCAAAGCAATGAACTATAGTCTCATTTCCCTATTCTCCTTTTAAATCCCAAGCGCATTGGCCTATCACCCAAACATTAGTTGGGTGCCTCACCCGAGGCATGCGCAGGCATTGAGCCCCTCCTTTATGTGAGCTTTGTAAGAATTCTTTGCCATTAATGGAGGAATGTTTGCAGAAACAAAAATACAAGTATTTATTCTAGCACAAAGTAAAAGCACTAGATCTAACATAGATGCACCATGATATAAACATAAACATTGCAACAACATAAGAGAACCAGATCTGTACCATGAGTAACATGAAATACACTAGGGTTTGAACCCATAAACATAGATATTCAAAACAACCTTTCATATATTGATTAACAAATGTTTACAGTAGCCATATTACATCAAAAAGGTTCAGTAACAAATCAATACATCATTCTACCATTAGCATCCTACCCTTCCCATGGCTTTGATCTAAAAACCCTATATTACCCCCTTAGAACCATTACATAATCCCTTCTTCAAAATACACCACTCATATGCACACATACTCAACCTCTAATCTCTAACACCTAATACTAACACCCAATACCCTTGTCTAGATCCAAATGCCTCCTTAAATAGGATAGGAGTTCTCATTATCATCATTCCAGAAGCAATCTAGCATGCCAAATGTCATCATATCCTGTTATACTCAAGTGTCCAAGCCATGCAGATGCTAGCTAGCCATAACAACCTCCACTTTACAACCTGTAACCATAAAGATTCCCTAGAATATTCTTTTCTTGAGCTCCAAGTCTCCATGTAACAACCTTGTCATCATTACAGCTTATCACAGCTTCACGTGTTTTACATGTGATACCCTTTAACTGAAATGTGGTTAAGTCCTTAAACCCTTAAACCCTTTCCTGCTCCTACGCGCAAACCTATCTCTCCTCATGCACGTTCACTTACATCACTTTTCTCCATAGTGCCTTCACACGTGCTCATCTTCTACTTTAGGACTTAGTCATTTTATGGGCTCAACATCACCCCACACTAAATGTGTTGTCTATCCTCATAAAAACCATCTGATCTCCAACAAAGAATAAAGAATGGAGGGAAAGAATAAGCTGTACCCGACTTGCACCAAAGAACAAAATAATTTTTCTACTGTTGTAAAGGATTGGGAAGTCTTTGTTCAAGGATGCTTCAATTTTATTCCAGACATCCACCTCACTCTATCACTTATTGAAATAAATCCCCTATCAATGCGCTGACTTCATCAAATGATAATTCCTCACCTTTAGCCTTCAGTGTATCAACAATATTTTCCATCTACTTGCTAAGGTCCCTCAGTGCGTCCATCCTTCATGTAACCTGGGGATATAATTCCTTCACTTTATTTTTAATGAAGACCCTTAAGTCTTCGATCACCTCAAGACTTCTTCTTGACCTCTGCTATGATCTTGTCCCATTCCTACCCTATTATTCTTGTTCTTTTCCTAGAACTCCTTCAGGTCTACCTCATGGGTAGCAACCAATACACTTGCCACCCTGTCCCTATCTCCACAGTTGTCATAGACAACTTCGGCCATGTGTGCTGTAGTTTTTACAGAGGCAAGGAGCTCGGAGTACCGAGTTATGGTCTCTTCAATTTTCAACTTCTCCTACTCTCTTTGTCATGCCAAAACTTCCTCTTTTGACTCCAATGCAAGTGGTTGTTTCTCCATTGTGATCAAGCATGTCAAATCCTCCAGGTAGTGGAAATATGACTCATACTTCTGTTCAGGGGGGCTAAGTCTGAGTGTGCTAAAATAATGGAGTCTGAGATAGTCTCTACTTTCTTGTAGGCTTTTTGCACACCTTCACATTTTCCTCTCTCAACTCATCCTTTAACTACGCAATTATAGATCCTTCCCTTTTATCTCCTTTCTCTCTCTATTATTCCTTATTCTTTTCCTCCAATTCCTCCTCCAAGGCTTTGATTTTGTTATTCCTCCTGAATAACCTTGCCTCCACTTCTACTGATACCTTGTTGAGTGCGTTACAAGCCTGCTCATATGTTAGCCACTGGGTATCCACAATAGGATTCACCTCATTGGGGTTCTACATTTCTATTACTGCATCTGCACCAACTTCAAATTCAGGCTCATCAACATGGGATTCGAAGGTCCATGACAACATTTTCCTCATGCGTGTGTATGCACTATCCTTCTCAAATGATGACCAGAAAAAGTGTTGGTCTGTAGGCACCATGCTTTGGAAACGTGTGTGTAGGACCTTGTTTGGATCATTGACATAAGTCATTGTGTGTATCCT